>OZ010796.1:237731410-238984779 GCA_963932465.1 Maratus speciosus | reverse complement strand
ACACTTCCGATCGCTAAGCGACAGCGTCAGTTATGACATCTAACGCCATTTATGAATAAACTTCGGCAATATTACAACTAGTCTGACTTTCAACTAGTTCATTTCATTTAATATTTCGGAAGTTCTTAACTTACGAAATTTCCCAACTAATTTGCAGACACCCTGTATTTAAAACTCATAAATTTGGTTCAGAAATGATAAGATATAGGGTTTTCCCTCTATATCAATCAGTTCGAATTTCAAAAATATTCTCAGATAAGCCAGAAACCTGAAAGAAAAAGGAAAGAGACAGAAATAAAGAGAAAAATAACAGAAGAAAACACTGCTTTTTTACAACTAAATATCAATATCTCAGAACATAATTTATACACAGGCTTCGGATGAAGACAAGTTTAGTTTTTTAGGGTTTCGTTCATCTGACGAAACCCTATTCGTCTCGCTCCTCTGTATGTCTGTCTGTCTGTCCGTCACAGAGCCCCTTCTCTTAAACTATATTTGTTGGAGACTTGAAATTTTGCATACTTATAGCTGAACACCTCATATCAAACGACAAATCATAAAATTTTGAAAAAGTCTTATATTTACCTGTCTGGGATCTAACTTAGGTATTTTAAGCTTTTTTTTCTAACTGAGCCCCCATTTAAGGTGAAGACTTGAAATGTTGCATACTTATAGCAGAACACTTGCAATCACATGAAAAATCATAAAATTTTCAAAAAGTTTTATATTATTTACCCCTCCAGGCTCTAACTTGTGTATTTTAAGCAATTTTTAACCCCCCCCCCCCCATTGCACCAGGTTGGTACTTTTCTAACTTTTGCCGACACCCCTTTGACCACTTTTCATATTATGCACATAGCGTTACATCTTTCAGTTGCACTTTTTACCTCGACTAATATATCTGTCCCCTCGACTAATATATCTACGGATAGATTGTAAAACGTTGTTTCGTTCGAATAGAGGTTTGTGTAGAATAGAGTGCGCCCCTTGGTTGCGAAATGTGGAACTAACAGATTTTGCAAAATGATAAAGTGTTTTGAAAGGAACATTAAACGAAACCCTCTCTGCGATCTGTGATTACACTTACCCACTTGTTTTCATGTTGATTTCCATCCCCTCATCCTTTACAGTTATTTCGAGTCCCCTTACTGCTAAAAGTCGGTATATTCTCTACCGATTTTTCACAGAGTCAGTGGACACGTATTTATATAAATATAAAAATATTTAATTTAATCACTTGGAAGATCATAGGTTGTGAAATTTATTTTATTTTGTGAAAAATAAAATTTTGTAACGGAAGGTGAAATCCTATTACTCAAATTCCAACAAAGCATTTATAACTTGTTTAACTCCTTCTGCTAAATTGTACATTATTTTTACGCGGGCTGCAAAACCGTTATATTTATAACCAATAAAATATTCTAAGAGTTCGGACAACAAGAACTATTTTTATTTTAAATTATCAAACAAATCTACGTGAAAAAAAAATAAAAATAAAAAATAAACAAGAAAATTTCTTCCTGCGAGCGCGCTTATTACAAAATCTCAATATTTGTTAGCGATTTTTTAATATGAAAATATAAATTCATACAAAATCGGCTTAAAATCATACAAATTTGAGATTCATTTAAGGTTATTATCACGGACACAGGCAACGCCAGTAGGATCAGCTAGTAAATAAATACAATTTTAGGAAACAGGGCGGTTTTTGTTGACGTGATTGGTTTTGTTGCATAGATAGGCGCTTTAATTTCAAGCGTGACGGATGAGTTTTTTCACTGGCCAGTAAAATTATCTGATTGTATCAGCGTTTAATTGCATAGATAAACGGGTCACTTCCAAGCGTGGTAGATCACCTTACGGTATCTTGCCTATGGCCATTTTGGAGAAAATTTTCGATTTTATTTATATTTTATTATTATTATTATTTATTTAAAAGAGCAATCTTTTACGATTCCAAATTTGTTTTACTTTTATTCCTAGGATTACTAGACGAAGACTTATGGTCCATTTAAGAAAAAAGTTGTAAAGAATCAAATATTAGTGTAGGAAGGGCGTAGGAAGGCCAGGAGAGAACAACAATGTTTCTATGGATGATTGTCTTACTTTTGTAACATAATTATACTAATAAACCTTAAGTGACACTTTTGTATGGTATGGTTTGTGAATAATTTGGTATGGTAGTTTTTTACCTAAAATAAATCTTTAAATGAGTATCCTGGAAAATTACATTTTTTCGTTATTTACATGGCCAATAAACTTCATTACATAAAATGGTTTAAACACATTTCAGTGAAAATGTGTCAGAATGCTTTCCATATGTCCTGAACTAGAAACTAAGCTCTATACGATAATTTAAATATTTTATAGCTACTATAATATAATTGAATGGTAATTTTTTAAAAATATATATGTATTTTTTCTAGTTTATTTTGAAACATTTCGGTTAATTTTGAAGATATTTTAAAACTCCTACTTCAGTGCACAGGTTGCTGTAATAGTAGTATAAAGGAAACTGAAAGATATTTAGTTGAATTTAGTGTACGCTGTCAGGCGTAAGCATGAAATTTTGCTAAAAAAAGGAAAATCCACCAGTTTTTTTTTAAATGTCATTAAGATACTGTTGGAATTTTATGTTTTTTCATCATTTTGTATTACAAATGAACTTATTGAAATATGTGTAAAACATAAATAATGTGTAACTATGTTAATTAAAATATGTGTATTATGTGTAATATCGCTCACCCGCAAGAAAAGCGACACATCTCGACAAAAGTAAATTTCACAGGAGAGGCAAAAGGGGGGGGGGGGATTACCATGATTTTACTGTAACTTTAAATTATAGCGCTTAGCTCAGCATGCAGGAGTAAAAACGTTCATAAAAGCATAAAACCCTTAAGAATAAAGACATATTATCAGGTTTGGAGGTTGGATAAATTTACCTCTCTACACAATCCACTCCTCTTCTGCGGTCACGAATGGACAAATAGCGTAATAAAGTGATTTCCCGTATAAGTACACTTGTGAAACGTTTTGTGCAGCAAGACACACCTATGACAAACCTATTTGTGGAATAAAACGTAAAATGAATTTTTGCGAGATGTGTCACTTTTCTTGCGGGTGAGCCATATGTGAAATATGTGTGTAGACAGATACTTTAACTCACTGTACAGAAATAAAGTTGTTAAAGTATCTGTATGGTATCTATAGAAGTTTTCCCTTCAAAAGTATTAAGAATTAGAGGTCTTTTATACTGCTACACATACAAAAGTTATTTTCTGATGTTTAGTTTTAATTTTGTATTCATTTTTTTCACGCGTTCTATATTTTAGTAAAAATGTTTTTGTATATTATGACTTGTTTGCATGCATAGTTGATAACATTACACCAAACAAAGAAATAGCGGCATAAAATATTTCCTTCCAAATTCAAACGCATAAAATTTGGCCAAGGAGACCTGCAATTGTATTCCGATTTCGCACACTCTCGAATTTTCGCAATATCCTGGATGAAGCCTATAAATAGATGTTACACTGTTTCCATGCACATTTTCCCATAATTGTGGATTGTCCTTCGAAAATGGATAGCTCATTCTTATAGAGCAAGGTAAATGCGAAATATTTCTTTAGATCATACTTACGGATTATGAATATTAGAAAATTACTGATCTTCTTTGTTAGGTTTAAAATTAGTTTTTTCTGGCAAATTAATTTGGTGTCTTATGATGAATGCTATTCCAAGAAAGATATACTGGTCCGTTTCAATTATAAGTACACTCAATAACATTTTTTATTCACCTCATAATAAAAAACTCATATATTTCTATACTCAACTCTATGGTAAAATCTTGATTACGTCATATTCCATACAAATGATGAATGCGATAAATAAACTGTAACATTATCTGTACAGCATGAATAATTTTAATTGCTTTCCTGTGCTTTTTCTTAAAAAGTATTGCTTATTTATTTAACGATTTCACTCACTCCGTTCACTAAATAAAAGAAATGGCTTGATTAGCACTAAGGGTCATCGAATTACACTATAGGGTAATCGTAAAGTCTAAGATTTTAAAATGCATACCATCCAGTTATCAACATAATTCTCCACTCTGATTACAACCTTGTTTTCGAAGAAATTTAGTAAATTTAGAAAAATATTTGTGTTTTGGCGAAGATATCTAGAAAATTCGTCACTGTTCGTCGTGATTAAATTTCTAACCTCAACGTAGGAAAAGCCAGATATTTCTTAACCTAGGAAAATATAATATAACTATGAACGAAAATCTACAATAATCTCTTCCGATATCTTTAAAAACCTCATAAACTAATATGATTTCGAGATTTAAGGAAGTGCTTATAAAAACAAAGTTACTTTTGAGGACACTGATTTTCGGAAACGTTTCCGAGTGGTTTTTAGCTCACAGGCTTTCAAAGCCCGAGAGCTAATGTGCTCACAATTTCTATATGTATGTGTGTACGTACATATGTATGTATGTACGTGCTGGGCAACATATAACTATGATATGTTCCCGCACCATGTTGGTTAAATCAAAGTAAAATTGCGTAATTTGTTATTTCTGTTTGTATAAATATTTTTTTATAAAATATAATTATGAGTGTAAAATTATAATGTTTATATATTTAAGTAAAATAAGAGTGTAAGTTCATACAAAAATTATTAAGTTGATTTTAAATATTAAATATATATTTTTAAAAAATTGTTGTATTGTAAAATGAATGTATAATGTTAAATAGAGTTCGGATCTCAGACAACAACAATAGCCAGACGCCATGGTGTCGTTTTATGACAAGCCAATGGAAAGTGGTGTATAATTAGAAATCGTAAAATAATAAAAACGTTGGAATAAATTTATGGCCTCAATAAAAGTGTTGGGATAAATTTATGGCTTTTCAGACCACCCAAACTTTAAGGCAGATAATAATATTAAAGTATATGTAAGGGGCCATTTGCAGACTGTTAGCTAATAGGCCTATCGAAGTATAATAAAAAATCTTCTCACATCCAATAACAGTGGACTAGACAAAAATAGTTCCACCCACTGCAGGAATTGGTGTGCAAGAAGAATAAGGTTTGAAAAAGAGAGTCTAAAAAAAGATGTAGAGGACGCAGGAGCTCTCCTGAAAGCCCGTGCAATGAATCCTAAAAGCCCTAGTAATGCCCAGGCGAGATGGACATATCGGAGCGAGCCTAATCAAGCCTAATTGAGGATGTCTTCCTGATGTACATATCGGAGTGAGCCTAATCAAGCCTAATTGAGGATGTCTTCCTGATGTACATATCGGAGTGAGCCTAAGCAAGCCAAATTGAGGATGTCTTCTTGATGTTAAAATAAAGAGGATTATTCTACAGAGGTCCGTAGCTATGCATCCTGCCATCCCGATGTTGCCGCTCTGATATGAAGCGAAATTCCGGATGACAAATGAATATGATCCTAAGCAACGCGACAACTCTGAATTTGATGAATAAAGGCCACCATCCCGTATATTAAAAAAAGGTACGACTTTAAACTTTTTCCTTTACCACTTAAGATCATATGAAAAATCATAAAAAATACTTTTCTGATATTTTATGGTAGAGAGTAATCAGAGATCCGACAAAACCAATAATTAAATATAATTATGGTAATTTAAAAATGAAAGAGAATTATTCTTTCAGCAAAAAGAAAAAAATATAATAATTAGAGTAAAATGAAAATATTGTCTTTTTTATAAAGATTAAATATACTTAAAATAATGAGAAGCAAACAAAAGTATTGCTTTCTTTTTTTTTGAATTAATATTATGTATTTCTGTATATAGTTGTGTTCAATGTAAATAAAATATTTAATCAAGTTTTAAAAAGTTTCTGTAATTATTTAATTGATAATGTTTAAGGTGTGTCAATTTATTTTTACAGCTTAAATTTTAGTTTAATTCATAAGTGGAAGAGTTCGTCTAAATAATTCACAACGCAAACTCTTAATTTTATTCGTAATTATTTAAATTTAATAATTACATTTTGACGCGAATTATAATTTAATTTTATTAATCCTTCGCGTTGCTCTTCTACTAGAATTATGTAATTACGATCACTTATATTATTTGGATTTATCTAAGGTATATAAAATTATATACCAATTTGCTATGAGGATGCTTGGATGATTTGGACCAATTGATAATTTTGGATATAAATTAAATAGAAAATAAACAGGTGTAATTATCTGTCCAGCATCCCCTCCTTCATAGTAAAATGGTGCTATGACTCAGGAACGTTCATCTGAGGTCATTAGAAATAATAATAATAATAATAATAATAATAATAATAATAAAGGAAAATAAATTTAAGTATTATTTTAATGTCACAATTTTAAAGATATTGTAGGTATTTAAGTTTAATTGATTAAAATTTTATTAAAATTAATTTTATTATTGTGACAATAATGACACACATACAATAATTTTATATAAATAAAATGAATAATATATGTTAGCAAAAAACAAAAAGGAAATGAAAAAAATAATTCTGGGATTTATAATAGGTAAATTTAGGAATTACAATTTTGTTTTTTTTCTCTCTTTTCTCTTTTGGTTGGATCTCAGTTACCATTGAGAAATAATGGCATTTACATCACAGATGACACATTTGTAAAAATAATTTTTTTTATATATACTGTATAAATAATAATAATAAGAATAATAAGTAAAATTTGATAATATGTCTGGTATAAAAATGATTGAAATGTCAATAGATCATGATTTTTGAAATTGTATCACCTTGATACAAAAGAAAATTTATGAGTCGTACTACGAAGTAGTAGTGCAATATTTACAAAAAAAAAAAATAAGCTTGTTTTTTCTGTAGAAAAAGACAGATATTTTTCTGTTAAATGAAATTATTTTGTTTTTTATATATACGTGTATTATAAATATTTTAGGGGTATTTATGTGTGTAAAAGAATAATCTACAAAACAACTTCATCTCCTAAGAATTTTTTTTAAATTTTAGTGCTGTTGTTTTTATGTATTTATGCAATTTAGAATATTTTTATACATATGTTGTAATATAGAGAAAATAGTATGAGAGGCAAAATATTATTTTAAGAGGTATAGGATCTATTTTGAATTGATATTTTGAAAAAGTATACATTGATTACTAATATTTGTTAAAAATGACTCAGACGCTGGATATAGATACACGTATTAAGTTAGTGTCACCATTTGACAATAAAAAGAACAAAAACATTATATTTTTCTTAGAGGAATTTGATAATATTTCGAATTCAAACCAGGAGAAAATAATGCAAGAATATATAGATGAAGAGGCATACGAAAAAGTAAAGGATTTAAATTTGGGTCAAACAGTATATTTAAAATGTATTGGAAAACCAGGCGCATTAGAGCCAAAATTTCAAGGACCCTACGAAGTTACTAAAAAGTTTAGAAACTTTAATTATTTATTACAATATGTTCCAGAAAAATCAATAGAGCCGATCAAACGACATATGGATCAGCTGTACGCTCCGAAATATGCAACAGGTCATACAGAGGCGGAAATTACGAATTTACAGGGGTCTCAGAAAAAAATTAAGGGTGAGAAAAATTACAAAAATAAATGTGACATTTGTAAAAGAAAATCGCACTTAACTGAAAATCGTTGGTTCAAATTGAACAAAAATACGAGTCAAAAGGGTGACAAACTGACTAAAAAGTATTATAAAAAAAATAATAAATATTCTTAGAATGTAGACCCATATTTAAAGTATCAAACGGATTATTATGATAACAATATGTCGTTATATGGTTATACACCATATACAAACTGATACGGGGATGTTATACAAGATCATTACCCTTTCCCCCCTCCCCAATATTATCCATGGGATATGAATTGGTATTAAAAATAAATCAAAATACATAATTAATCGAATTTAAAAATTTAAAAATTTTCAAAATTTAAAAATAAATTTTTCTCTTTTAGGTAAAAAAAAAAAAAAAAAAATTGGAACAACATTAATAACTTGCCTTTTTAAAATTCAAAATAATAATAAGAAAGGGTAGGAACATGGGAACGCCAATTTGTCTCAGGGTTACAATATTGAGCAAATGTGCAGGGCGCACCCGAAAACATACTTATAAAATTATGTAATGTGCTTCACAAAACTTCAATGGAGCAGTGAAATATTTCTCTCCAGGCAAAAGTTATATATATATTTTTTTTTCTTTTCGAATATGAATTAGAAAATATAAAATCTTAACAAAGCCAAATAACATTAAAGCTTAATTAATTTAATAGTGAATAATGTTGGAGTAATTTTCAAAAAAAAAAAAAAAAAAAAAGAGAGAATTTTTCTGTCTTCTATAAGGGTAGCCTTTGCTAATAGCCTTACAATTTAGATGACAGAATTTCAGAATTACTCTTTAAAATGAGTAGGTGTAAGCTATAGGTTCAGGGTAGTTAGAACAGCTTTATAACATACTCATATATATATTTTTTTCTTATATAAATATATGGTTGACAAGGAATAAATTATTAGTGCACTCTATATTAGGATAGCGATCATCTATAAGCCTAAATATAATAAAATATGCAAAAAGTGCTAAGATTTATTCCGGTAGTTCAAGTACAACTTATATGCTAAAGTCTAGAATTTAGACAGCAGGGATAAGTTTTATGAACAAAAGTGTTATAAAAAAAAATTAAAAAAAAGGATTTTGGTGTAGCACATTGGTTTTTAAAAAAACATATATATGTATAACAATGGACAAGGCAAGTTATTTCAATATGATTGCACACAAAATTATTGTACAAAAAAATTACACAAATAAATAATTGAAGCAAAATTAAAATTTTCTCACCAAAGGCTTTCTGTATAGGGTGCAATTTTGGCCTACGGCTGGGTATGCACCAACACCAACAAAATATTTGTAGAAAAATTATTTATCAATACATCAATATATAGTCATCACTTAGGCATTAACTTCAGGATTCTTGGCTGAAAAAGGAATCGAAGAAAAAATTAAGTATGGTATAATTACTAGAGGTTATGCTCAGAAACAATAAAATTAGTAATATTATATTGTAAAAAGCAGCATTTTGAGTTTTATTTAGGAAAACTTTTGATTTTTAGGTTTTACACATTTATGGAGGGTCTAGCTCAGTGTATAGTTCCTAGATTTAATAAAAAAATAATAAATAAGAATATAAGTTCGTGTTGTTTTCAAAATAAATAACAAAAGGTATAGCAATTAGCATTTACAGTTAAAATTTATGGAATTTTCAGCAAAATTAACATTAGACAAACATAGTTTATATTATATTTAACTTGATAAGCTAATTTACTTTTATTAACGGTATTCAATTAGAATTAAAGTAGGCTTAAATCCAAGTTAAATTAATTAATAACATTGTTATAGTGTAAAATTTTATGTAAGACTATTATATTTTTATTGTATATATAAAAATATGCAAATTTAATAATTAATAAAATGTATTAGCAAAATTATTTAATATAAATATTAAATGACATCTTGCTGAAATCAGCTAGAAATTAGATTTTTTTTTTAAAATAAAATATTTTATAAATTTATGTTATTTTAGAATTTAAGCATTTTTTTTTTCTCTCTTTACTTTCCCTTAGAATTTAATGCAATTCTAAATTTAACACATATAAATATACATAGTATTGATAAATTTGAGTGTGTGAGTTCATAAATTTTTTTTTTTATATAATTTGGCCAATTTAACATAAGAAAACAAAATAAATAAATAAATATATTTATATATATTGGCCTTATTTTTATTAAAATAGGTAGTATGGCTTAATAAATTTATTTACTTAATTTTTTTTTATAGTACGTACAGTAATTATTTTTTAAAAACTTAATCTGTAACAATTGGGTGCAGATATTTATGAGTATACAAAGATTCTTTTCTGCTGGCAGAAATTCTTTGGTTCGGCCGAGTACTCATGGGTTACTACATACGATTTTACGTAGTAATTATCATTTGCTTTTGTATTTTTAAAATTATACAAGTGTATTAATAACATTTTTTTATAATTAAATAATAATTATTAATGTTGGATTAATAATAATAATTTATTATCTTTTATTTTTTTAAAAACATATCATTAAAGTTTAGACATTAGAATTCACATACGGAATGTTAATGATAAATAAATTTTTGAATAAATAAATTTTTATTTCATTCAGTAAATAATTAAATATAAAAATTTATCAATCTTTTAAGATAGAATTGTTGGCTAAATAAATAATAATTAAAGACACAAAAATTGTTCTCTTCTTCGTCAATGGCATTTTCTGACATCACTATTTAATAGTATTAAATGAAGGTGCATTTTTAAGGTCAGCGTAATGCATATTTTGCATTTTGAGAGGCTGTAGAAGTCATATTTCCGTGTTGTTTACATTTTAATTGTAAGCAATATCATGAATCAAAATTTGTGTTTGTTAGAAAGGTCTAAAAATATACAATGTAATCAGTTAAAGAAAATTATATGCATTTTTTTTTTAAATCCTGAAAGGCAATTTGGTTTAGATTTGAACCTGACAGCATAAAAAGCCACCCTCGCTTCAGTTGCAGTATGAGGCAGGAGAATTCAAATGCTAGAATCGCCATTTTCCCCCTGCAAAATAATAAAAAAAAGCAGAAGGTTTACATTAGATACGATACAAATACATACACTGTTTATGCATAGATTATGTTTAAAATTACATACAGGCATGCACAGTGAGTTAAGAAGAAAGTATATCAAGAAATTATACTAATTAATAAGGTAATTACAAGCATGAAATGGTTTTAAATACATACTTTTGGGAAGTCGTAAAATTTTGTCACAGCACAAATCACCTCGCAGAAAGGGATTAGTAGCTTGACCAACCCCCACTTTTCGGGAGGATAGGGGACGTTCAAAACTAGTTGTATTCTCTCCTCCTTCTTTTTTTTTTCTCTCTTTCTCGTATCGGGTAAAGTTGGAGAGCATTGCGTAATGATATATTAAAGGAGATGAAATAGCTTGTATATTTTGACATATCATACATGTTAGAAGTAACAAATAAATAAAATAATGTAACAAGTCTGTATACAATATTTTTCTGATTATAATTTGAATACATCAGATTAATTATGTGAAATATAACATGTCATATTACAAGCATTGTATTTACTTTTATTCAGTATAAAATGTGTTTTAAATGAAACACTGTGTCATAAGGTTGTATGTGATGAAATAATATGTCAAATGTGTATGCCATTATTTTTCTTGTAATTAGGTTTATTTCGGCATATTAGTTTCAGACAAAATTATAGCTTTGAATGTATTTTGGGCACTTAAACTGTAAAGTTACAAAATTATTAAACATGTGTGTGGTAAAGAAAAAAGGCTTCGAGAAAGACGTCTGATTTTCTGTACAGAGGTCTTCTATAAATGTGAATGTCAACAGACAACTATACTATCATGTTTTGAACTTTCTGTTATGAAAAAATAGAAGAACTTCTTATAAAATATACCAGAACCATTGATAATCGAACTTTACAGACTTAGTTCAAAAACTGTGTAGATACACAGTCATATGGACACGTACATTCCTTTAAGCTTTACAAAAAAAAAAAAAAAAAAAAAAAAAAAAAAAAAAAAAAAAAAACCAGCAATCAGTTTTTATTTTATTTTTTTTTCTGACTACCGGGAGAGATGCTGGGCAACATATAACTATGATATGTTCCCGCACCATGTTGGTTAAATCAAAGTAAAATTGCGTAATTTGTTATTTCTGTTTGTATAAATATTTTTTTATAAAATATAATTATGAGTGTAAAATTATAATGTTCATATATTTAAGTAAAATAAGAGTGTAAGTTCATACAAAAATTATTAAGTTGATTTTAAATATTAAATATATATTTTTAAAAAAATTGTTGTATTGTAAAATGAATGTATAATGTTAAATAGAGTTCGGATCTCAGACAACAACAATAGCCAGACGCCATGGTGTCGTTTTATGACAAGCCAATGGAAAGTGGTGTATAATTAGAAATCGTAAAATAATAAAAACGTTGGAATAAATTTATGGCCTCAATAAAAGTGTTGGGATAAATTTATGGCTTTTCAGACCACCCAAACTTTAAGGCAGATAATAATATTAAAGTATATGTAAGGGGCCATTTGCAGACTGTTAGCTAATAGGCCTATCGAAGTATAATAAAAAATCTTCTCACATCCAATAACAGTGGACTAAACAAAAATAGTTCCACCCACTGCAGGAATTGGTGTGCAAGAAGAATAAGGTTTGAAAAAGAGAGTCTAAAAAAAGATGTAGAGGACGCAGGAGCTCTCCTGAAAGCCCGTGCAATGAATCCTAAAAGCCCTAGTAATGCCCAGGCGAGATGGACATATCGGAGCGAGCCTAATCAAGCCTAATTGAGGATGTCTTCCTGATGTACATATCGGAGTGAGCCTAATCAAGCCTAATTGAGGATGTCTTCCTGATGTACATATCGGAGTGAGCCTAATCAAGCCTAATTGAGGATGTCTTCCTGATGTACATATCGGAGTGAGCCTAAGCAAGCCAAATTGAGGATGTCTTCTTGATGTTAAAATAAAGAGGATTATTCTACAGAGGTCCGTAGCTATGCATCCTGCCATCCCGATGTTGCCGCTCTGATATGAAGCGAAATTCCGGATGACAAATGAATATGATCCTAAGCAACGCGACAACTCTGAATTTGATGAATAAAGGCCACCATCCCGTATATTAAAAAAAGGTACGACTTTAAACTTTTTCCTTTACCACTTAAGATCATATGAAAAATCATAAAAAATACTTTTCTGATATTTTATGGTAGAGAGTAATCTGAGATCCGACAAAACCAATAATTAAATAAAATTATGGTAATTTAAAAATGAAAGAGAATTATTCTTTCAGCAAAAAGAAAAAAATATAATAATTAGAGTAAAATGAAAATATTGTCTTTTTTATAAAGATTAAATATACTTAAAATAATGAGAAGCAAACAAAAGTATTGCTTTCTTTTTTTTGAATTAATATTATGTATTTCTGTATATAGTTGTGTTCAATGTAAATAAAATATTTAATCAAGTTTTAAAAAGTTTCTGTAATTATTTAATTGATAATGTTTAAGGTGTGTCAATTTATTTTTACAGCTTAAATTTTAGTTTAATTCATAAGTGGAAGAGTTCGTCTAAATAATTCACAACGCAAACTCTTAATTTTATTCGTAATTATTTAAATTTAATAATTACATTTTGACGCGAATTATAATTTAATTTTATTAATCCTTCGCGTTGCTCTTCTACTAGAATTATGTAATTACGATCACTTATATTATTTGGATTTATCTAAGGTATATAAAATTATATACCAATTTGCTATGAGGATGCTTGGATGATTTGGACCAATTGATAATTTTGGATGTAAATTAAATAGAAAATAAACAGGTGTAATTATCTGTCCAGCAGTACGTATACACGTAGCGCAATAATTCTTGATAGAAATGTCCGATTTACTTCAAATATTTTTATAGGTTCATTCTGATAAGACGCTTCCCTATTTATTTTTGAGGGTTCATTGGTTAACTATAAAGGGGGAGAAGGGGGGTCTAATTCCCCCTTAACAATAAATAGGTTTTTATTGGAGAAATATCAGATTTTCTTCAAATTTGATATACCGGTTAATTCTGATAAGGCGCTTCCCTGATTAGATTTGAAAATTCATTGTTTAAGTCTGAAGGGGGAACGGTGGGGGGGGGCTAATACCCCGATCTTAATTTAGATAAATGGGTTTTCTGTCCGATTTGGTACACCGGATTATTCTGATAAGGCGCTTCCCTGATTAGATTTGGAGATTCATTGGTTAAGTATAAAGGCAAACAACACATGTTAACATAAAAAACTATAAAGTTAAAATAATATTATTTTCTTATTCTTGTATTTATAAATTCAGTTATGCAGCTGGAAATTTTTGAATTAGAATTAATAACATCTTAAAACCAATATTCAGGTCTGAGAAAACTAATTAATACACAATAAAAATTACTTAAATCACTGGCAGTAAAAGAAACATTATAAATGAATAAAAATAACGTTTAAAGCACCAAAACACTTTATTTGTTGTTTCAAACTAGTTTCGGCAACAATGGCGTAGCGTCATCAGTGCAAAATATGATTGCTCAGAAACTAAAATTGCTGAAATATATGTAGGAAAAACGCATTCAATCATAACGTTTATTAGCCAATACAATTACAGGAAATTTAAGGAAACAGCAAATATAAGAGAAGTGGATTCAAAGATAAAGCTTATTAGCCAATAGAATTAAGATAGGAAATTTTAGGACACGGGCCCTGTAAGCGGATTCAAAGATCAAGTTTTTTGGCCAATATAGTTTCAGGAATGTTTAGATAACAGCCAATAAGATATAATAAATGTAATGTGAAAACATGCAAGTGGAATTTATGAACAAGAGGTTTTCTATAATTTTTTCCGACAATCTGACAACGGAGGAATAACAAAATCACAATTAACAATATTTTTTTTTTTAATTTATAAATATGGAATGCTTCAAGAAAGTCATGTTCATAAATGGAATTGGGTTTTCAGATAATTTTTGTGAAGCTAAAGTCAAAAATGTGATTCATTTTCCAGTAATGTTTCGCAAAGGCGAATTTGTTAATTTCTTCCTTCTAAACATACTGTTTGTGCTCCTTAATTCGAAACTTTAAACTCCGCTTATTTTGTTCAATATAAGAAAGACTACATTGACAAATTATACTATAAATACCTTAGAAATTGAATATCTCAATAGGATCTTTCAGTGTGATAATTTAATTGTGATTTTGCTATTCCTCCGCTGTCAGATTGTTGAAAAAATTATGTAAAAACCTCATGCTCTTAAATTCAACTTGCATGTTTTCACATTACATTTATTAAATCTTATAGGATGTTCTCTAAACTTTCCTGAAATTCTATCGAACAATAAACTTGATCATTGAATCCGCTTACATAGCCTGTTTCCTAAAATTTTCTATCGTAATTCTATTGCTAATAAATTTTATCCTTGAATCCGCTTCTCTTACATTGGCTTTTTCTTAAAATTTCCTGTAAACTTGTTAAAGTAAACTTGATAAAGGTTATCGGTTAATAAACTTTATCACTGAATCCGCTTCTCCTACATATATTTCAGCAATTTTCTTTTCTGAGCAATCATATTTTGCATTGATAACTACCGAAACTAATTTGCAACAAGAAATAAAGTGTTTCTGTGCTTTAAACGTTGTGTTTTATCTATTTATATTGTACTGCGCCAAGTAATTTCTTATTGTAAAATAAACATTGTTTTAATAAATTATTTTCTTTACCTAAAAAAAAATAGTGCTTTCTGAGTCTTTTAGGTAGATTTCGTATGAAATACTACCTATTACATTCTCCCCTATGTTAAAATTTCTGAAATATTTTTGCAGATCTACACCGATAAGGACCACTAGAACCCAAAACCACCCTCAGTAAAAAACTTTATCCATCTATCTATCTATCTATATATATATACATATATATATATATATATATATATATAAACAACCATTTTGCTTATATCATTGAATTCTGTGCCCTTGAAAACGTAATTCAATATATAAGCATTTCCATTATTTGTCGGTGTCCACTTTCTTATTTTTCTTCCATAATAATTCTTATAAATAATTTAATCTTTTTTTTATATATACTTACAGCTTTAATTCATAATATTACGGTTTTTGATGGTGGTAGGTTATGTTTAATTATTGGTTATATATATATATATATATATATATATATATATATATCACTTTCTTCTGGACACGATAACTTCCACAATTCTGCATAAATCTCTTCAAAACAGATACATAAAATCAAGGGCATAAAATCTCGGTAAAGTTCGTTAATGGGCAAAATCGGACCAAGGGGATGGAAATAGGGAGGTGTTTGTGAAAAACGAAAAACCCCATAACTTCTTAAATTTTGTACATATCAAATCAGTTTAAAGTTTTTTTTTACTTCTAAAAATAGGGCAAAAAATCTATGTATCACAGATTTTTGATAAAATTAAAAATGGTCTCAAAGGGCACAAAAAATTGGGTTTTTGGGAGGAAAAAATTCATAACTTCGTCAATTCTCAAGATATCATATCCAATTAATTTTTTATTATAAATCTCCTTAATATTATCTATAACTTTTATATTCACAAGTTTTGGATAGGACCAACTCGTACCGAAAAAAAAATTAAATACGAAACCAAAAAAAAAGGGGGGGGGGTTGAAGAAGAATTCAAAAGATATAAAATCCCCATGAATTTATCATATATCTTCTTAGTATTGTCTAAAACATTTATATAGACAAGTTTTTGATAGGACCAATTCTTACAGCAAAAACAAATTAAAAATACATAACGGTTGAAGAAAAAAATTCATCTTATTAAAGGTGTATTCAAATGCAAACTGCTTACTTTCTTACTGATTTTTAAATTCATTTTTGTTCTCAAACACCTCCAATTGGCAGATTCTCTTATTCAGAAACTATATAATGTACCGTAATGATCGATTTTTTGATAGAGGCAGAATGTATTTCAAAAAATGATGTCAAAGTGGGCATTTTGAACAGAATTTCCCGAAGAGATTGTGTTAGAAACGAAAAATATTGTCCTACTGAGAAAATAATTGTTTATAAATCAAGTTTTAATTAATTGAACGAAAAATAAAAACATAGGTCACTTATAAATCTCTTCAAAAATCACGTCAGCAAGTTTAATACTTTTTATTTTAAAAATGAATCTGAAAATGTGTCATAAAATTTCGAGTTGTTGAGCATGGAAAGGTAGTTTTTAATACCGCCTTAACATGATTCTGATAAAACCAGCTATTATATAAAAATGAAATAAAAACTTGTCAAAAGCGGACAGATAAAATTGTTAAAGTGGCTTTATCTCTAATCATGATTTAGTTTTTTTTTTTTTTTTTTTTTTTTTTTTGGTAAAATTAGTATACTTAACTTCGAAATCTACCTCCGCCTGTAGGCCGGTGCGGCAGGGATTTTTTTTTTATGATAAAAGCACTTTTCGGAGTCATGGGTAACTCGGAAGTGGTTATTGTATATTTACGCCCGTGGTTATATTATATTTTTTAAGATTAAGAAACGTTTGTCTTTTTAACCCTTTCCAACATAGTTGAAAAGTCATTATGAATTCGGTTTTTCTGTCCACCTGTCTGTAGGTGATGTAACTCGCGTAAATAAACTGAGATTTTATTGTAATTGACATACGTTATTGGGGTTTACCATAGCATGCTTGTTATTGAAAATGAAGTGTGTAGAGGTTCATTTACAGCACTTAAAATAATTCCGTTACATTATGATCTATGGGGGAAATTCATTTGCGGTGTTTTTTAATGATGTAAAATTTTTACTAGCATCATAAAATTGATATTACTTTCTGAGATGCACGAAAACATTCTTTCAGTAAACTATGTAGTTCAAATTCATCATTCATTTTTAGGGTCATACAACAGAATTCGGTGATATGATGGTCTACGGGGAAAAGCAGTTTACAGCGCATTTTAATTATTTTGCGCTATTTAAAACATGATGAAATCCATATACATTGCTGAGATCTACCACACGATTCTTGCTGTAGAATATGATGTGTGTAAGCAGTTGTCGTTCATTTACTGGGACAAATAAAATATTTCCCTTGCAGTACTATATACGAATTATTGTTTTTTATGGATGATTTCAGAAAGTGCGTTTTCAGTTATAGCATGCGGTTTTAAGTTTTGCATACTATGAGGTGTGTAAAAGATCTACAGGGCTACACAAAAGAGTTCGCAAACATTACTGAGGATGAGCTTGAATAGACTAAATGTGTTTTTTTATTTGAGTAATACGTTTACAAGCTCAACTCTATTTATTATATTTATAGATGTTTGTAGAAATAAATAAAATCATGTATAGGGCTATGCAAAGAATTCGATACATAGCCGCCTGTAAAAAAATAATTCCTGGATCTGTGATCTGCTAGTCCTAATCGTGTTTTTTGCCTGAATTACACTTTAGTTTAATATGTGGCATGTATAAAAAACTGTTGGTAATATACAGTGTTGTACATAATAATTTAAGCACGCTTCATTCAATTGGTAGAGAGTGGCGGAAGGTAAATTTCCAACAGTGTTATGCGTTTCTTTATTAAACTAAATCTTAGCATACTGTGTCGAATAAATACAAATCTATAGATCATACACAGGGCTGCACAAAAAATTGTACTTTTCCGGCTATGGGATTTATTCGCTAAAATCTGGTTTTCAAATGGTTATGGATTTTTAAAATTTTTATTTAGGTATCTTCTTTACCTTGTTAAATAGTGACATTTTGTTAAATCATTCTAAATGTGTTGGAAAGTGCTTCATAATCTATGCTTGACGCATGGTTTTTCTTTCTTCTTAACAGCACGCTGGAGACGGGACGAGCAGTATTCGTGTTGTTAATTTTATAGACAACATTAAAATCACGTTTTGTCTAATCCTTGACACTCCAACATTGATGCGTTTAATTTTATTTATCTGTATTGCATAACGCTTACTAAACATTTTATACTTTTTAATAATTATATCGTGAAAAGTGATTACTTATCACATGTTTAGTTTAGAATAGTCTATTTAGATGGAAACTCTAAAACCTTACCTTTTTATGTAAATCATAAAAAAATTGTACCAAAATTCATTTTTCAAATGATAGCACTCTCTTTTGACACGTTATTTGAGTTCTTTGAATCAAAGTTATGGTCCTTGGAAAGTAAATAGTGCACTTTCTTCATAGAGTTATAAAAGAAAATGTATTAATATGTATACATAAATTTAGAAAAATATTAATTAATGTAGTACATGGGAAAAAAAAAACACTGTTATTTATAAGCTAACCAGGAAAGTTGTATAAAAATTTAAATAAAAAATATACTAAAAAATTTACTTCCGTACTTTCAAAATTAAATTCCGTATTTATTTATCGCTAACTTTCTACCATCTGGGTGCCTTATATGTCTAAAATTAACCTGTCTCTATATTTCAAAACCAATAATAGGAATAAAATGTAAATATACGTAACAATGTTTTTGGTGATGCGTAATCATTTTATGTAAAAATCTATGTATGTCATAATTCTAAATTTTGTTTAACATGAATTTAATAATGATTTTTTAATTAAAACTACATTGTCGAATACAAAATCCTTAGATTATGTTTGAGTCCATTCAACTTATCTCATTTAAAATGAAACATAATAGGATGATTTTTGAGAAGATAAAGATTAAATTTTGTCGAATGGATTTAACATTAGCATTCTGAAATTTTCATCTCTAGTAGTTGTTGAAAATTTAAGAATTGCATATTTAAGAAATAAGCGCAAACTGTCTACTTTATGGGGTTTTTTATTCCAACAAACTTAAATAAAATAGATGTTAATATTCGAAAAATACAAAAGCGGTATAATTTTACTATGAACTTTTATGCAAATAACGTAGTTTTATTTGAAAAGAAGACATGATGCCAAGTCTGATGACACTTTTGCTGTGATTTTAAAATAAAAAATCTGCGAATAACGGCGGCTATATCGTTAACAGATTGTACTTGCCTGAATTACAAACTGTAACCCAAGGTATCACACTCGCACCAGAATTTCCGAATAATGATATTCACCTTATGTAATCACAAAAAATGTGTGATTAAATAAGACTAACTTTAATATTTAAAATTAGTGGATCAATCGAGACCTCGCGTGGTAACAAATTGACCCTTTTTTGCTAAATGTACAACAACAGATAGATTTCTAAAACCAAAAAACTCTCTCAAACAATAAGGGTCAGTATTTCAAAGAAACAACGGAAAAAACAGAGAAATGACATAATAAGACTTAAGGAATCATAAATCATGTTGGATTCATACAACATCCGTTTCTTTCCTATCAGCAGAATGACTAATGACAGATCTGATGACAGAGACATGAAACGCATGAAGTGGAATCAGCACAAACCATCGGATGATTAATTCAAGATCAAAGGTTAGTTACCTTACTCATACATAAATCCTCCTGACACCCTTTGAGCGAAAATTAAATCGATCAAAATACAGTGAAAACCCACGCTATAAATTCAAATTCTTTGATAGTTTCCTACCTAAATTCCTTGCATTTTATCCTTCAGTCAACAGAGTAATTTAAGTGAACTACAATTGTCAACTTTTCATAAAGAATTTATAATGCATTGTTAAGAAGTGCGCTTCAAAAACAGTCATAAAAAAGATAAAATGAAAGGTTATATATACAGGGTGTTTCAAAACTATATGTCAGAAAGGTAAAGCCAGGTAGAGGAAACCTAAATAATCAGATTTAATATAGGAATGTGGGTCGGAAATGCAGTGTTGAGGAAGTAGTGGGCGCTGATGAGGTTGGCGGATGAAAGCGCTTAGCTGACTTGAATCGTCATACCCCGCACAGATTTCGAGTAAAATGCATCGTTACACCAATGCGAAGCTTGCCGACATGTATTTAATGTATGGGTCTGCGCAAAGAAATGGCTCACACCCAACGGACGTCCAACAGCTCCCGAGCTTGTTGAAGGATTATCTTTTACTGCGCGTACAACTGCAGGAAATCTGAGGTATCTTCCAGTACCCGTATCACACTTCGAAGCATAAAACGATTCACTCGCGCAGAACTTCCGATGAAGACGCTCAAATGTTGGGTGATACGGCAGATTCCTACCAGGGACTCGTTCCATGTACATCCTTTGTGCAACCGCTCCGTTTTCTTGCGCTGCCACATATATGAAACGCATGTCGGCAAGCTCTGCATTGGTGTAACGACGCATGTTGCTCGAAATCCTTGCGGAGAATGACGATTCAAGCCAGCGAAGTGATTTTATTGACCGAACGCAGCAGCACCCACTACTGCTTGAACGCTGCAATTCCACAACCACATTCCTATACGAAATCTGCTTATTTAGATCGCCTCTACCTGCCTGTGAACCAGCCTTTTCTGACATATAGATTTGAAACACCCTGAATATGTGTGCGTGGCAAATTTAATATTTTTGTTAGAAACATACACTTCTGCCGAATTTTCATGCCACATTAGCCTACGAACCTTTCGAAAATGATAATGTAAGACCTTTTTTATGGGACACCTCTATTTAATAGACAGTTTCCTAATCAAAGAAGGTACTCGACGATTCCGATGAAAATGAATAATTTTGATATCAGTCGATAGTACTTATCAAACTGCTAAAAAGTGTATTTGCTTTCATTTCGCAAATTCTTCACTACAGAGAAATACATGATCAAAAACACAGGAAAACCTGTTGAAGCTCATGCTATTTTAAACTATGTAATGAAATTTTTAGAAAACATTTTGTAAAAGATAATTAAACGAAGGAAGAATATCCCCTCAAAAGTTTTATCTTCACTTATTATTACTATTTACTGTTGTTGGTATTACTATTATTTTTTATTTTTTATCACACATTGTTTTATATTAGTATCCCGCAAATTATTATTTTATTGTAAATTTGAAATTCTACTTGAAATAACACTGTTAAAATATTTGAAACTTGATAGAAAGTCACAAAACAGAAACTTCTTAAGCTACGGGCAACAACAGAAGAACAACTGGGGAAACAATTGTACTTCCGCCTCCGTGAATTCGCAAAACAAAACCTGGTGCACAGTAGTGTTTCTCAAGATTATATTTTATATGTGACTACTATCGAAAAAATTCTTCCAAATCGGTAGAATATCTTCTCTTGAAAGTCTCACATTTTCAAATAGGATACCTAGTATGTCTTTAATCTTCAAATAAGGAAACCACCATTTAAGGTCAGTACCATCTTTGTTCTAAAATAAAGAAAAAAATTTCTAACTGTTTTAAAATTCTTTAACAAAAATTAAAAAGACATTTCACATTCAACCATTAAAAGTTTAAATATTTAAAGTTAAAATGCTCAATAACAGTTTTTAACAAACAATTAAACAATTGCTTTATGGACAAACAAACAATTGCTTTATGGACAAACAAACAATTGCTTTATGGACAAACAAACAATTGCTTTATGGAAGACATGTCATTTTCATTTTATAAATAAAACAGTACTTTGGTGTTGTCTAATAAAATTTAATATGCCACTAAAACACAACTTCCATATATAAACCTGTGCTAAAACTTCTTGTAAAAGATTCATTCGGAACTGATTATGCCTCAGAAGAGGTGAAAACATCTTTCAGAAATGGTAAGCAGAATGCTGTCTTATAAGTTAACGTACCAGGTTGATTATCATTTTCATGAATTTTTAAAAAGTCTTAAAGGCACAGATAATATTTTAAAGTGTGTATGAAGACATCCTAAATGTCAATCATGTTAATTTTTTAGCACAGATGAATATATGGGGATTCACAACCATTGTAAACCAAGTCCATTTTGAAGAAAAAAAAATTAGTCCATTTAGAAAGTGCACAAAATCTGTTTCATCTATCCCCACAGTGAACCGAATCTGTTTTCACACACTTTCTCATATATGTCATCTGGTTTACTGTAGAATGGATAAAACAAATTTTATGCGCCTATTTCTTTTTTTTTTTCAAAATGGACTTGGTCTACTATGCTTGTGAGCAGATCATATGAGAGTTGTGTTTTAGTGGTGTATTAAATTTTATTAGACAACGCGAAAGTACTGATTTACTTATAAAATGAAAATGACATGTTCTCCATAAAGAAATAATAAATCTATTCTTAGGAATAGAATTAAAGCATTTCTTGAAAACTATATTAAGATAATTTAACTTGTATTGCAAACGCACAAAGTCATGAGTACCCCATTGTTTGGAACAGTAATGTCTCGTGAAAATCGGTATAGGTTTAAATGCAGTACTTGAATTAATAAAACAACTTTTGTCTATTATTTATTTGAGCTATAATAATCTTTTTTGTCTTCTATTATCTTAAATCTCACGGTCCAATTTAAATACGTTGATTAGGTATGTATCTATTTTTATTTATTATTAATAAATTCAATAGTATCTATTAAGAACATCCCTATTTAAGAGACAAATTAACTGGTCCAATGTGTACCCCTTATTGGGACTTTTTTCTGTACTTCAATTTTCAATACATTACTTGCAATATTAAATTACTTGACTGAAATTTCCAAATTTTTTGTCATTTTGGATGCGGAAATGACATCAACACTGCGATAAAGTAAGAAAAACTGAAATGAATTGAAATTCACAAGCTCTATCATTCAAACTTTTAGGATTTTATAATTTTATTTATATTTTCCTAGCACAAGATATTACACAGAAAGATCAGCTAATAATGATACCTATTACAGTAAAACATGAAACCCGACCGAAAGCTTCAAGAAAAATTACCTATTTTAAAGTTAATTTTTAACTAAACAAAACTTTGTTATTCAGTCGTATCCGATCGAATTATACTTTTTTCCCCTGAAAAATTTCCTTCAACTAAACCTTACGAACTTCAAAAACTTTCTACAACTTCTTTAACAGCTGTTATTTAAGAAAGTTAAGAAAGAAAAAAGTTTTTGAAAAATCAAGATATTGCACTCTAGAATACAATAACCAATCTATAAAAATAGAATTTCCTGATAAAAAGTTATGAAATATGGTAATGTTTGGCATTTTAGACCTATGAGGAAAAGGCGGACAAGAAATACAGTGGAAATATTTCGATGAAATCGTAAATGTGTTCCGTGAAATTGTAAATGCATCGCTGCAAACTTGTCTCAAGATGAAACGTTTCTCGTGGGTTCAATAAAAAGAAACATGATACACAGATCTGATTTGAAATTCTTATCCTTTTTTCAAAGCATATTTTCAAAATATACTATTGAAAATATTCTGGGAAAACAATAGCCGGAATACGAAATTGTTTGACGTTGAAACAGAAAATAGAAACAAAGAAAATATTTCTTTCTAACATCAAATAATTAATTTTTTTTCATTAGTACCGTGTGAGTTAAAAGTTCGTTAAAACCTTACAACTTAATTAGAAGAGGCTAATTTTTGATAAAATTTCAGTTTCAACAAATGGGATTAGAATGATAAAAGATTGTTTGAATAACAAAATAAATTTAGATCCAAAAGTCGCCGAAATAAGTCGCTTAACTGAAATGTGAATCAGAATGTAACTTGTAATAAAATTCTATGAACTGGGGACAATTACCTGACAGTGTTTGACAACTTCATCATCCCCTGAGTTGAAATGGGCACTTTCCTGGTCTTGAGCAATTTCATCGTGCAAAATTGTTGCGGTGCTTATGTTGGGGATTCATCGATCATGTAAAACTCTTAACAAAGAGCACTTGATCTGGTACTGATAGCATGCTGTCAGCAACAAATGGGGGAAGAATTCACGTGCATTAAGGTGTATTTTTGACAGTTTGATGAGGATAAAAAAACTTCTTAAAATACATGTTGACATCATTTACAGGCAGCTTGTGGAATTACAATATATATATTTTTTTAATTATTGCTTGAAAAAAGTATTCGTTCTCTCTATAATATTATTTATGCAAACTGAAATTTTTAACACAATTTGTTATTTTATATATATATATATATATATATATATATTTCTTAATTCGTAACGAACTTTTGACGCACCTGGCATAAAACATTCAATTGCATGTAGAAGCATAGTTAGTTTGTTACCATTTACTTTGTTACCATCATTTGAAATATTAAATTATTTGTCAGTCGTAATTAATAGAAGTTGTGCATTAGCACTAGCGAATGGAGGGATTCGTTATGTCACATTTTTTTCTCAAAATTTCTTTTATTTTATGGATGATATGAGCTAATCTAGCATATGGTAAAGTTAAAATATTAATATTATTTTAGAAAACATGGGATATAATTTTAAAATACAGGCTAATTAAAGTTTCACTTTCAAAAGGCTGAAAAAAATGAACCACTCGTCAGAATAACCTGATATTCCATGTGAGTATACGTGAAGCAATGGGATCTTTTTTTTTCGAGGGAAAAAAGAACAAAAGTTGACCGAAAGATGGCGCTTACGAATGCAGCCATTATTCCTCGACAGGCTAATTTGATCACATGTGATCCTCCTTCTGTCCTGGTCCACAAACTTTATTAGTACCCCAGTGAATAATTCCATACATATTTCTAATGATTGAGTGGGACATGGAAAGTTATAATAGTTGGTATCTTTAATCAATTATTATAAACTCACCAGAGTTGTTTGATCGTTTGTCGATCGAGAAACCGTAACAGGTGACTCCATTAGATTACTGTTTTACCAGTCGACTAAATCAATATAGTTTTAAGCTTCAGAGTTAAAGTCTGGAATGCGAAGTGACGGAAGACACTATGCGAGCCCGCATGACTTCGTGGCAATTTTCTTTATGGTTGTGGCCTTGATGTTCTTTCCTTCATATGATATCATTCCAATGAGACTATTTCCCTGATTTGCTAAATAGACATTTCATGAAATTACAAGAACTATAATATTTCGCAGGTGATCTGTCAAGTAACGGTGGTTACTAATTATAGTGCACAGATTCTGGAAAACAAGATGGATTCATTTTAATTGTGAACTAACTGATACAGTATACTTTCAGGATGTATCAGACAGTATGAAAATTAAGAAGAGGGTTTTTCTGTTCCAACATAGAGTTTCCAAATTGGATTAGCAGTAGTGATCCACCTTGCGTGAAATATTGGTCCAAGGAGTCGGCAATAAATGTCAATTGAACACACGCCTGTTGAAAGAGCTTGCAATATTTCAGACATATACTTCTGGTCAGTTGACAAATCATCTTTACCAACAGAGGTGATCTGGTTAAATTGACTCAAACATGAAATTGTTAATGACTCGCAAATCGCAAGAACTCAACCAATTGGGCCCTAATATGAAAGAAGACCTGTCTTTTGTCATTAAGATGTTCGAAAAGATGTCCCAACAGAAGCTCATTGTAGCGAGGGCAATGAAGCCTCTAAAGTGTGTTTTTTAAACTTGCTCTCAAGTAATCATTTAAATACCATTTTTGCATCCTGTATTAAGGACAGTTCCACCACATCCGATTGCAATTATTTTTACAGTTTACATTTCATTTTTCTTCAAAAAATCTATAATGTCATTGCATATAGAAGTTGTCTTACGAGACGATGGGGACAAATAACCAAAGTAATAGAGACCTGGTTATAGTATCAAAGAGATATGTTCTTCCTTGACTTCGCGAAGATGAAACTTTGCCCCCTTTTTAATCTGGTAGAGATTTCTATCTTTAGGGCCATCAAAGTATAGAGCAAAGGGAGTATATTACAAGAAAACGAACAGAGTAAAATATAGCTCACTACCAGCCAGAAAATATTTTAACGTGCAAGCAGCTGCGAAAGTTTCTATTATTGAGTAAATTTTTTTGATAGAATTACAGTGATCATGGTTAACAATCTGTATAAAATTAACAAGAGAAAATGCCTCTTACAGTCTATTCGAATTGTAAATAATCTAGAAATATTGTGAAAGTTATGAAAACTGAAAAAATGAAAAATATAATATTTTAACATTTTTTAGAAACTTTGGCCGTGTTGCGGCAGTAAAAGAAATGATATATATATATATATTAATCTAGTGAAAAGAAATGATGTCAACAAAATGAAATTTTACTGTTACATTACTAATATCTTAGTATGGATATTTAAAGTATGGCTGATAGGCTTAGTATGGCTGATAACTTTTAAAAACATTGAAAAAAATATGTTTTTTGCGATTCTTCCGATATTTGGCCCTTTTGCGAGGGTAAAAAATATTAACCTATCAGTTAATATTTTACGAATTTATTCTTTTTTACATAAGGCAAATTTTCCGCGCTTTTACCTTTAGATTATAAATATTTCGGTGTTTTCGACCCACCCTATTGTACAGTCGTGGAAAAAAAAGTAAACACCCCCTACTAACTCCTCAACAAATTATCGTAGAAGAAAGTTACTGGTACCGAACGATTGGAAATAAAGTCTACTTTTAAAGGATGTATATAACATTTGCTTAGGGGGCCATATACATATTAAAACGAACCATAAATTTGTTTTTTTCAATAGAAGTACACAATTCTGACAGCATAAATGAACACTACACCCTTCAATTAGTCTAAAAACAAATTTTTATGCAATTTGTACCATAAGTTTTCGAGAAATTAATTATTTTAAAACAAGCGTATTTTAAGGGCTATATCCAAATTGAAGTTTGGTACTCGATTATTAGCCGAGAGAGCTCCCTTCTTGATCAAGGCACCTTAAGCAGTCAATTAAGCCTGTTAGATTACAGGATAGCATAAGAAATTTCAAAATATTTAGTCACTTCTATCATAGACGGCCCCTTAAACCATCATTTTGCCGTTTTTTAAGCATAATTTGAAAACTACTTGGAGGGGAAAATGTGAAATTTTGGATTTCCATAAAGCAGGACATAATAAATCTGAATCCATCAACAAAATTGTAGACTGCAATTCATATTTTTTTAATATTAACTTCATAATTCATAATTCATATCAGAAAATTATAAAAATTGCAAATTCAACGTATTTATGTTTGGGTATATTAGTATTATTGCTTCACAAAAAATTAGAACATTAGGATCATAATTTCAGAAGTTATAAATAAAAATATGAAAATGTAATTTAACATTAGAAGCACTAAATTTTGAATGTCTATAATTCAAAAACTTATCATTCAAATGACTTGAAATTTGGTGTCTAGGCATTGTTTGAACCAAAGTTTTGAAATATTTCGTTAAAATTGGGTATTGCCATTGAAAAAAAAATGAAGTTTGGATCCGTTTTAATATGCAGATGGCCCCCTAAGCAATTTTTATATATGTAATTTAAAATTAGACTTTATTTCCAATTTTTCGGTACCAGTAACTTTCGTCTACGATAATTTGTTGAGGAGTTAGTAGGGGGTGTTTACTTTTTTTTCCACGACTGTACATAATTTTTACATTTAATAATTTAAATAATAGTGTTTTTTTATAATTAATAAGTTTTCCTGCAAGACTTATCACCACCTGTTAACATTTTGAACATACTATGCTACCGAGAGGAATGTAAATAGAAATTTTTAAAACAAAAAAAAAATATCTTATATTTTTCCCGAATTTTAATCTGTCGTTGAAAACACTTTGTCTTCATTCATTACTTAAAATTAGTACCAACACAATAAAACAACTAATTATTTAGAATATTTCAAATAATGCAGCTAACTTCAAGTAAAATATAGTATTTAATTTTCTGTTTTTTGTTATTCAGTTTACAATGCTTTCGTAATTATGAATAAACATGTTATAATAAAAGATAGAATACGTTTAGCTATATAAGTACCAGAAATCCTTCTTTTAATCCGAAATTTTCATATATATTTGATAAAGTAAATCTAAAATAAAAAATTCTAAAGTCTTAACAAATCCGTTCACTCGCGGAAGACATTTTCTGAATTTATTTCAGTTTCTTTGTTATATTTTATGCTGAATTTCAATAAAAAATTAAAAATATATAATACAAATTAGATTGTACTAAGATAGATGCATTTTCTACAATGCTAGCGTGGTTGCCGACTTGCAAGAAAGAAAATGTGACTAAAATAAATGCCTGCATAAATTGCCTATTATTAAAATTTCTGAAAAATGAAATCACATATATACACTACAATGGTCATAGTAATAAAGAAAACTGTTTGTGACTGGTGTGATTGTGCGTGTGCAGACCTTAGAGGCGACCACAGCACGCAAAGATTGTGCAGAAAGGCGCCTATGTAAAAAGAATCGTATACCTGAGAGCAAGATTTTCGATTTTTAATTAGTTTTCTATTACTGAATTATTAAAAATTTTCTACTGATATTCATTTTGATTGTACTACGTTTAATGCGCATAAGGTGGCATAAGGTGGCGTTTGACACACCTGATGATCATTCATGTTGAACTACAGAAACTTTTAATATTTAGAATCATTGTTATAAATCCCTTGAAGGGCGGTGAGGTATAATATATCCCACTTAATTTTAATAAACCCATTTATGCCTGTTTTTTTTTTTTTTTTTTTTTTTTTTTTTTTTTGTCAAATTTGTTGGTAAAATCAATTTAAAATTCTGCAAAAAGAACTGGCAAAATACTAAAACAAATTAAGCTACTTTTTTTTATTTATTAGATAAAATGTAAACGTACTAATCATGGGAATATGCATAATATTCATAATAATATAATATGCATAATTGTATGTTTTTCTAAATTTGTATAAAATAAGCTTTTAAATTGTATATTGTATACGATAATTAGTATTAGTACTACTAAAAAAAATATTTATTTCTTTAGAGAGACAAATAACGTTATAAGTATTATTAATAATAAACTAAGAATAATCGTATTTGATTTTTAAAAACAATTTATTTAGCACGTTCACTCCGGCGCGGTGGGTCACACTCGACTGGCTCAGAGTTGTCAAGTCTCCGGCTTTTTGCGCACCACTGTTACTTTAGAGAAAATGTCGTTCCTTTAAATCGCCCAATTGTTCTAATTAAATAAATCAACATTTTCTGTATTAAAATACTGGTATCCAAAAAGCCGGAGACATGGCAGCCCTGAGCCAGTCGAGTGTGACCCACCGCGCTGGAGTGAACGTGTTAATAATAATCATTAAAAGGACTTTACATAAATAATTCTCCCATAAATTGCTAACAAAAAGATATGCCCATTCGAGCCTAACGCCCTATACTTTGTACGTTACAAATATGCATAAACAATTGCCTTGAACATATAATTCAATTTAAAAAAAATACAAATTACAAAGAAGTCTACAAGCTAAGATTCTGATTAATTTATATAGGTCCTTGATAGAAAAAAATACAAATAAACTTACTTTTTACTTTTCGCAATCTCGAAAAATGAAAAGACCACAAACATTGAAAAAATCCTTCATTTAACCCCTTCGGGACGAGCGTCTTTTACAGAGTTTTTAATCTTTAATCACCGGTATTTTAAAACAGAAATTTTTGCCTAATTGAATCGAGAAAATTCTTGGATTAAATAAGGAAAAACTTACAACACAGATTTACTGGTGAGAATAATCCCCGATTCTGAGCACCTTACGCGACACGAATACCGGTCGCTCGTCCCCAAGGAGCTAAGCAAATACAGGATTCGCACGCTATTAAGCCACGCCCCATTTTGTAAAGCCTCTATCACGAGTAATCGGATAAAACTATCTTCAAGCGAATAAATCGTGAAGAAAATTATCTTTATAATGATGCTGGTGGTACAGTCCTTACAAAATAGAGCGTAGCTTAATAGCGTGCGAACTCTGAAATAAATATCCATCCTTTGCTGTCATCTCTCGGTAACAGATAAAGACATTTATAGATAATAATTTTCTACAATTTTCATGTTATAAATAAGAAGAAAATTATACAAATTTATAAAAATTCGAAGCGTCACAAAAATGGGACGCTAGGCATGAATGGGTTTACAAATGTCACAATGACACCATAACTTTGAAATAAAGTTTTGCTTTTTTGTAATGAATGTGAAAAAAAAAAAACACTTTTACTTATTACAAAATAAGTTTGTTTGTAAACCTTGGTATCAGGCACTCATTTTGTCATTTTAGCAACAGAAGTACTTTGCCCCTCTGTAAGTAATAACACTGAAAGTATTAATTTTACTAATTGTATACAGTGTTGTTTATTTTTTTTTATAATAGACAGGTTTGCCACTGATCAGGATATTTTTCATGGAAAATACAATATTTTCTTATAAAAAAATTTATCTTTTTCATTCGCCTTGTTCTCCTTGTCGCGGTTAAGTAAGCCGAATTTCTCTATAAGGAAGCCATTCTCTATAAGGTATTTCCTTTGATAGGGAAATATTCTTTGATCGGTGGCTACCATATATAGAAGAGAAAGGTGTATTACTTACCTTAAAAAATGGCTGGATTTGTTTTTTACTTCTAGATGGCGCTTTGCACACTACGATCATACACCACCATTTCATATTCTTTATATTGTAATTTAAATTATATAAAGTACGAGGTTTTTTTTTAAAAGTAAAGATAAGATACCGCATACTCATTCAGGAAACAATTGATAACATGTCCATTATAAATTTCTAGTATATACCTTATTTCTCGATATAATTGCCGTCAATGTCAAAGCATGTGTTAAGCCTTCGTACAAGCTTACGTATCCCACAGTAGAAGTTTACCGCCTGTTGTCGAAACCACATTTCAACTTCGATTTTGATCTCATCATCGTCGTGGAAGTTTCGCCCTGCAAGGTGCGTCTTCATGTAAAGGATTAAGGGGTAGTCACTGAGTGCATGATCTGGGCTGTAAGGTTACCTACATTTTCTGGGTTCTTCGCGAACCCAGAACCACGAAGAACCACGTCTTACCTCCAGGGAAAGGCAAGGCACCATTTCGCTATATGTTGTCTATTAATTATAATCTCATAGACGGAAACAATTTCTTGCGAATATCAGCTGTACACTTACTTTTTGCATGAAGAAAACGCATGACGAAACGCAATTCGCATTTGACGGATTTCTGAATTGATGCAGCCATTATAAACACGAACGACTGCGAGGGAAATGTCAGATGTTCAAGATTACAATATGTATTGCCAACGCGCTCATTAAAACTTTTTTTCCTGCTGTCTGGGGCATATCTTTAGTTTTCGAAAACACCTCGTAAGTTACAAACTTAAAATTCACAATATCACTTATTTTTTCATTCCTTTTAGAATCTAAATTTAAATAATTTTGCTACAAGTTTGTAACAACCGTTTTGATTACAAGCATCGTTTTAGATGCATGTGAGATGTGTATTCATGGTCACCAGCATCTACCAAACCAAACATGTGACCTGACATTGAAAAGTTGGTGAACTTTTACTATTTTACGAAAAAATTGCAAAAAAATTGCAAAAAAAAAAAAAAAAAAAAAAAAAAAAAAATGCAAAAAAAAAAAAAAACTTCAACAAACAAGAAGTGACAAATTCAAATTTGCAAGAATACCTTTTGCATTTAAAATATTACCTCTTTTTGAGCTTTCTGAATGAGAATATTCGGTTAAATTTTAAAATGGTTTTGTGTTTTAACAGTGATATCCACGGTGCAAAGTAAAATAGAGAGAAGCTTAAATAATATTTGAATATGTAAAGCTAGAATAGGGTACAAGTGTATCCCGATCTGTTATAATATGAGCTATGCTGCAGATCCTGAGTGGCAAAATTTGGAAGTTATTGACCCTATCTCGAAATCTACGAGAGATAGCAAAAAAGGCAATTTAAAAAGTGTATACTGACCTCGATTTAGTATGAAATACTGCTTTAAATGTAATAACTTTGTCAGAATCCTTCAAATGCAAGTTTCATCATTCAAACACCTGATTAACCCCTTGAGGGGCGCCGGTATATTATATACCACCTACGATTAATGAAGTTTTACACCAGAAAAATTTTATTAAATTTTACTTTTCTAGCTTTGGTGGAAAAAGCCGTAAAATTGCTTTTACTTATTTTGAATTAAAATTTTTCAAAGATTCCGGTGTGAGTTAAGCATTACAGGAACACAATCACTTGCCCTTCAGGGGGTTAAATATGTCAATAATCGCGTACATAAGTATGTCAAAGTGTAATCCGTAAGAATAGTGCACATTTCTTGTTAAATCTAAAAGAAAGTGAGCAAGGATTGCATTTTCTTTAATAAGAAAATCGAATTTATTATATTTTTTTGTTCAGCATCTGCAGCAATGCATGTGTATGTATACAGGAACATATGTACTATTGCCGATAATGACTACCTTAAAGAACTTATCTAAGCATATTTAGCGCGGCGCCGTGCGATTATTTTAAGTCCGCCATGCTGTTTTTTAGGCACGCGAGTTATATTTAAAATTTGTTGATGATTTTTTGAGAGCGGCGCGCCGGTTTTCCAAAAGCGAGGGTTGATTGTGCTCCAAAATTGCCGCAAATTGAGAATGCTCAACTTCGAAAGTTTAAAGATAATTGATACTCAATACGAAATATCTTTACAAAAATCGTCATTTTTTCTTGAACTAAATCCCTTGAAATGAATATTGACTTAAGAGACGATCGTATTGCGGCGAATATTTATATCGCGATTTAACATCCCAGATGCAGGGGAAAAGAAATTCAAGAGATTTGTGCTGTGTGAGACGGCAGAATTTTCATTGAGGTTCAGATTTTGCAATAGCGTGCAGGATTGCGCGAATCACCAACAAAATACGAAAATCCTGCATAATAAAAACAATGTTGCATGGCATCCCCCCCCCCCTCCCGTTTAATTCTTTCACCAGCATGTGATCCTTCCGTGATTTTTTTTAAATTTTCGAGCAAACTTAAGATGTTTTTCTTTTACGCAATTTTGCAAAATCTATTCGTGAATTTCTTCAAAATATGGTGGAAAAATATAGTGGATTCCTACAAAGATCTTAGTAACAAATAGCTACTTTCTTCAAGTGGTCGTTGAAAAAGATCACAAATTTCGATAATCGGTTGGTCAAAAAGATGGCGAATTTCGTTAAATGATCGCGCACATTTTATCTATCGGTTGCAGAAAAAAGTCACCAATTTCGGTAAACGATCAAGTTAATATGTTGCAAAATTTATAAACAGAATCGCGAAAATATGTTTTCCGCCGTGCCATTTGTTTCTCCGCTGTGCTTCACTTTTTTCTAGAATAATCCTTAAGCGTACTTAACGTTATTCTCTTATATAAAAAAATGTGCCTTGCTTTTATGTGTTAATTTTATTACTATGTATGCATCTGCTTTATGCTGTCCCGTTTCTGCACGTGATTAGTGATGTATTTAACCCCTTCAAGGGCGGTGGTTCATTTTTGGACCACTTAATTTTAATTCTTATATGCCACATTGGCACCAGCATATTAGAATGAAAATTTTCCGTTTATTAAGTAAGTTAACAAAAGCATTTTCGTATTTCGAAATTTGTTTGTAAATTCTGGTGCACATTCACTGATTTCAACATTTTCCGAACAGGGATTTATTGGAGAGTATACGGGAATATACGCCGAATACCTTCTGGATTTTTTTAAGGAACACCGTATACCTCCTGTTTCTCAAGAAAGCTATATTATATATACACTAGGGTATACCCTCTGCCTTGAGCGTATATCCTCTGCTTAGAACGTATACCCTCTGCTTTTTTTTACGACTACACCGGTGTTTACGAATAGAAGTACCTTGCCCCTGAAAGGGTTAACTGGTGATTGGATATCGAAAATATCAGATTTCGAGGTTTCGAATAAATTTATTCTGACATGCAAGAAATTATTTCAAAATAAATCATTACAGCTCTAAACTTTTGCAGATGTTTTTTTGCTATATCTGATAGTGTTTGAGATAGAGTCGATAGTTTCCAAATTTTACCAATGGGAGCGCTGCAGCCACTCTCATTTTATAGTATATGGCCATTCCTCTAGGTAGAAACTTATTTTAAAAAATCGAGCTTTATTATTTCAAACGTTATTTAAGAGCATCAGGACTTAGTTTGCATCCTCTAAACTAACTCACGTATTTCTTATCAGTACTCTTGTCCCTTTGCAGTATTTTACAAAAAGAATAATTTATTACCTTGTTGTTTTTTCTTTGAACCATTACTGTAAAAAATAATTTCATTACCAAATATATGAAATGAATGACATCGACATTTATTTTCATTATAGTTATGATAATTGCGAAGTGGTTGGTTTACAGAGAAATAAATAATAGTTATATTTTCTAAGAACGTTTATTTTCACGTTATAGGGGTTATAGGGGTGTTATAGGGATGTTATAGGGGTGGCAATGACATTTTTCCTCCTATTATACCTGTGACTATTATGAACTGTTTGGCGTACACAGACTAAACATTGTAATTTTGAACATTTTGCTTCTTTTTATGCAAATACACAGTTATAAAGTGCAAAACCATGTTTAAGCTATGACGTCGCTTAAATTTTTAAACTAATTTCAAGAAAAGTACGCAGTGGTTTAAATGTGTACGACTTTAATTAATTTTTAATGAAAAAGTGGAATATACTTTCTTTCGTATACATTTCAAATGTCAAAAATTTAAATAAAAGTTTGCTCTATTTCCAAAATGCTTTGCAGTGTCAGGATTTACCAAATAAAAAAAGGGAACATTTTTATTTTCATGGGATTTTTTAATTTTCTGAAATCTTGGCTAGTTTTGAGATACAGTAAAATCTGTCAAATAAGACAGTTTAGATATATATTTTTTTTTTACTAAGGGGCTCTGACTTCGCTTGCTGATGCTTGCCAACACTAGTTTAAGCACCGCTGTAAAGTAAATGATACACGTCACAGAACTTAATTATGTTAGTCTATTTTAATCAAAGAATTTCCTTGTAGGCTACATTATCAGTTTTCATTTATTCTCTTTCATTCACGGAATATGATGTACCAAAGAACTTTCAATAACATTTGGTGGGTTCAATCTCGTTTCGTGTCGAAATAATGACCAGTGGATATGACGTCATTAGAGACACAATCAGAGAAATCACTTATTTCATGGATGAAAATAATTTTTTCCTTTTAGAATGACGCCATTTTCACTGCTGTAAAAATTCAACCTTTCCGTGATTAGGGCATTAATTAATGCACTCATTTTTAGATTTTTAAGTTTCGTGAATACCAATTATTTTTTTCTTTTTAATATGGCCCCATATTTACTGGATTAAGCATGCTTCTGACAGTGTACTGTTGATCAGGCAAATTTAATTTAATTTTATCGACAGAAGATTCATTAATCGCAATTATCATTTTTTTTTTATAAATAACACGATATTTAACTACACATCTACAAATGTTAACAAAATTTACATGTTAAAAAATATAGATCTTTTCTACAAATTTCAACAAAATTTACATATTACAAAATATAGATCTTTTTTCCCTGAAATGATGAGACTATAAATAAATTCTAAACTTCCTCTCTAATTTTCTAAAGAATTTCTAATTTTAACCCAAATACGAGACCAACAGAGATAAAAGAGATTTATTTTACTAATGAACTTGCAAGATTGAAAGAATAAAATTGATGAATTTTAGGATTTAATGAAAGATTTTAATATCATAATAAACTGAAATGAAAGAGCCCCTTCTTTACAGAAGTTAATCACGAGAATATTTCTCGTTTTATTTTATAACAGATTCCTATTGAAAAATTATATGTATCTTCCCTATTTTGAACTTTATCAAAACTTACTTCAGTGAAGTTAATAATATTAATTCATAAGTTCAAAAGTCTTTCTGTTTATGAAATATTGAAACCGATATTTGATTTTTAATTCCAGAAAATATCTAGTAAGTTGTTTAAGTTACTAAAGATAATTAACTTGAAATATTAAAAATATATATTAATAAAATCTTAGCTATTCAAATTAGGAAAATAATTTTTGTGTCTGTGTTTTTTTTTTTTTTTCGCTGAGTTTTAAATGAGTTTTACATTAGTATAAATAACAGAATTGGATTTGTTACAGAAATTTCTTTTTATGTTTATTATTAGTAAATATGAACTTACGAGCTCTTATATAAAATTTAATTTAAAGTACCAAAATAAATGAACTATAAATCGGAATTCTGTTTTTACAGGTTCTAGGGTGTGTGAGAATAGGCCATCGATTGTAGACGCAGTTGTTGGGGATGTCAATTAAATAGCTCAAAAAAGGTCGAGTTTTTAGTCGGCACTACGACGAGTGTGTACAAAGCACAGCCTTCGTTTGAACACTTTTATTTATTTAACCGCCATTTTGCACATATTTAAAGTGCAGTTCCCAAATACCTATCTCAATAAACTTCGGGTATGCGAGTGGCCTACAAATTCATGGAAAGTAAAGGAAGCTGATGAAATCGATGCCCAGAGTCAGGCCAATCTCTCTTCAGTGTGTTTCCGGCAAATCAATGCAACATAATACTGGGAAAGCCAACACTTGCAAAACCGGAGATAAAGCTGGGGATTGCAGATTATAGATACCTGACTTAAAGGAAGCTTGGAGAAATATGTTGGGCAACTTGTGAACACACCGATAACTATCCCCTGTGAATGTTACAGTGCAATGCAAAAATATTCATACCCCATAGAATTTAACAATTCTGAAAAAATACACTGACTTTTGGAAAAAGACAAACACATTAGACGAATTTAAGTGGTAATTGAAACAATACGAAAGGGGAAAATGCACATTTAATTAATAGCATAGGAAAAACTACAGGTAATGGGGTTTCTTGTCAATGCAAAAGCATACATATTCAGCATAAAAAAAAGACATTGATGTTTGTTTTTGTGGTTACAAAAAACCAAAAAAAAAAAAAAAAAAACAACAAACTAATAATTACAAGAACATTCATGATTTCGGATAATGCCTTAAATCCGGGATGCCATGCTTTCTATAATATTTATCAACGTAGGTTTGTCAATTTTATCCCAGGCTTTTAATATTGATTCCCGGAGTTCGTCTTTGCTTTCACATAGTTTGTTGTGGACATAGATTTTTCGAACTAAAGTTCCCCATAAGTTCTTCCTAGAATTGCAATATGTGGAACAAGATTGCCAATTTAAAACATTAAGTTTTTGTTGCTTCAAGCAAGCACGTGTACTACGATTGCTATGTACTGAAGCATTGTCGTGCTGAAAAGTGAACTTCACTTTCCTTAACCACTTGAGGGGCAAGCAATTACGTTTGTGAAATGATGAATTCCCACCGGAATCTTTGAAAAATTCTATTTCAAAATAAGTGAAAGCAATTTTACGGCTTTTTCCCACCAAAGTTAGAAAAGTAAAATTTAATAAAATTTTTTGGTGTAAAACTTCATTAATCGTAGGTGGTATATAATATATACCGGTGCCCCTCAAGGGGTTAATCACCGGAGTTTCGAGATAGGGAGTGTGGACTTACAATATCTGATGATACCCAAAACTATCCATTTTTGATGGCCCCACTAGTGGCTGAGAAGTTCTGCTCTCGAAGCTGGTAGACGGGAGGTGCTGGGTTCGAACACAATCGCGCCCGTCGGCCTAACCGTTTCGGAGTTTTCGTGGTTTTCTTCGAAACCGTGGATTCCCATGCGTAAATACAGGTTAGGTTCCCTTATAAAGACCCCCCACGAAGGGCAGCCCCCCCAGGGCCTATATCCCACGTGTTGATAATTGGCCGTCATAAACACAAACCAAACCAAACCATTTTTGATGTTGTGAAGGTCAGCTGATGCTTCCCATGAGCAGTGAATGCTCCCCATGCCATTAAGCTACCTTATGCAAAGATTCTTTTAGAAAAGTACCTCTGTTCCTTTCTTAAATCTCGCCAGTAACATGCGGAACCATCTGTTCCGTCGAAATTGAATTCTGTTCCGGCGTTTAAAATAAACCGAAACATAGAAGATCCATTTCTAACGTTTATTTCTTTTATCCTTAACTCACGAAGAAAAAAGATATAACTTACGTATTTCCAGTTTGTGACCACGTTACTACGACAAAATTTCAATCGTGCCTTCTTTGCGTCTAGGTTTCAGACATTGAGCGGGTTTCATTTTTGCAAAACCAAGATTTGAATAACGTTCAATTGTTCGAAGAACTGTATCCAGGGAAACGTTAAGCTGTAATTCTGTCTTCACTTCCTTTGCACTTTTTATTTCATTTGATAGAGCCATAATAATTCATCGTTCTTCGCGTTTTGACCGTCCTGTTCGCTTTCTAAGTTCATAACTTCAGCATTGCAGCACCTACAGAACGTTTTAATTATATTGCAATGCACTCTCTGCCATCCGTTCGAAATGCTGTGATTTGACCTTTATTAAAATCAGAAAGTTCTGTTCCGCGCGGCGTGATCGCTGTGTCAAATTCTAACTGCATTTATCCCTTATTCGTTACTTTTAAATGACTCAATAGTAAGGTGTAGCGGCACTAAATCTGGTCTGGATTTCGTGCTATTCCATAAGATGCGAAACCCCAAATAAGCCCTGGATACTATGCTATTCCCTAAGATTTGAATGCAGAACTAATTCCTGAATGGGAGTATATTTTCTTGAGACTGGCTGCCTTCGCTATGGTAATGAGGGTGGACGTTTCAATAAGCGACGAGCGAAAGAGATGATGCAAGACTGGGTTTTTCAGTAGCCGATGTTTATGACTTGAGAACTCAGTGTTGTTGGAGGAATTGTTGTAAAATGTGTTTGGGTTGTTATATATATATATATATATATATTGGGGAAATAAAAAACGTAATAATAATGATCATCTTTAATGTACTAAATATTACATTACACAAGAACTGATTGGGACTGCATGCCACGACGTTACAAAGGGTATATATACTTTTGCATTGACAAAAAAAAAAACACATTTTCTGTATTTTTTCCTGTACTATTAAAGGGGTCCGGGACACTTTTTAAAATCATTTTTATTTATTGAGTTAAAATTTTGAATTTTTTTGTGATGATTAACCATATCATATGTAAACAAAATCACATGATAAAAGTTCTCATATATACTTTTTTAATTTAAAATTTAAAATTCGTTAAAAAAGTGGGGTAATTTAAAATCGTTATAACTCGAAATATTATTTGTAGAATTTGTTTTCTTAGCATTTAAATAAACAGGAATATATAAGGTTAGTTGAGGCAACTGGGCCATGATTTTACAAGATGACTCTGGAGCTTCTTCCAGCTTCAAAAAGCTAATGTTCATTTGAATTAAAGTTTGAACTTCTGTAAATGCGTTCAGTTTGGTTTCCTCTATCAGACAGAAATGCTCAAAATTACATTTTAATATTTAAAAATTTAAAAACATGCATATTCCCTCTTTCTTTCCTCATGGATCCAGTTGCCCCATGAAAATGGGGTAAGTGGACCAGGAGGGTCTATGTTCCACACACGTTTATTTTTTTCATACGGAATATCAGGTCCTGTTTTAAAAAGTGTAAACAACTTTTAAAAATTTAAACCAGGCAGATCATGCAAATTATATTTCAACTAAAGAGCGTTGTAAGGGAAACCTTTGCTGTCAGTGTGTCTAAAAAAAGCACTAAAAGTGAAAATATTAGATTTATTTATACCAAAAAACATAAAAATTATGTAAGTTATTATGTACTTTACTATAGGTAATAGGTATAAAAGTCACATGGGTATTTTAAGGAAAAAATAGCAAGGTAAATCTATGAACAAACGGCTACGTAAGTACTTAAGTACTTTATCTGTATCCAGGGGTCGCATTATATAGGGAAAATTTTTTTGTTCCTACCAGAACCTTTAATGAGTTACCTTCGTGATCATTTTATTTAACATATTCTAAAGAAAGGTGCCATGAAGATATTATTTTCAAATTAGTGGTAGGAACAATAAAAGTTTCCCTATAGAAAGCGACCCCTGTGTATCGTACAATTTCAAGGTTTGGCTATATCGCTTTCAAAAATTAACATGCCCTGTTTTAATAAGGATAGAAATAAGATTCAAGCGTTATTTTAAGCAGAAAAAGGAGGAATTTTTTTTACTGCAATAAAATATTCTTAGAAAATATGAAGATTCTTGTGGCCCGGACCCCCTCAATTAAATATGCATTTTCCCTTTTGTATTGTTTCAATTATTAATAATTTCATCATCAAGCAAACATCAATAATTTGTATTGTTTCAACTTGCATTCATCTAATGTCTTTATCTTTCTCTTTTCACAGAAATCAACATATTTTTTCAGAATTGTGAGATTCTAAAGTGTATGTATATTTTTCCATTGCAGTGCACATGATTAGGCCACTACGAAAATGGATCAATTAGCGGACATCGTTTTAAGGGAAAAACAGCCTAGACCTGCATTTGTAATTGAAAAAAAATCAGCCCCTCCATTTTATGCAAATAGAATAAAAAGATTTCCTATCAGTTTCGGAAAATGTATTTTAAAATCAGGAGATTATGTGCGAAAGTAACATTTTATTATCAGTTTTGTATTTTATACTAAATAATTTCTAAACAAAATTCCGGTTTATATTTGATTGACTCTTGAAATTTAGCTTTCAATTATTTGGTAAGCTCTTGTAAAATATTCCTGGAATACTTTCCAGCTATATTTTCAATACCTTTTTAAAGAACGACTTTAACAAAGTAATACCCATATTGCATATTTTATCAAGATTCATCTCATTAGGAGTAAGATTAAAAAAAAATCTTTTTAACACACTCTAGTGCATCATATTCGTATATTTCTTGAAGGGGCGTTTTTTAGTTCGTTATATAAATGAATAGGTAAACTTCCCTTAAAAAGATTAACCGTTATAACAAAAACCATCTTTGAAGAAATTTTTCAAAATAGAATTTTAAATTGTACTTGAAAATTTTGTAATTAAGAATATGTTTTTCTAAACATATGTAGAATTATATTAACATTCTTGTTACAAATAATACATTTTCGGAGAAAAAAAAATAAACATCTTTAAAATATTAAAGAGTGTTATTTATATTAATTTTAGAAAGATTTACTTTGAATGAATTCACTTTGTTTTCGACTTAAAAGAATTCACAGTATATATTTCTTTATTTATTATGACTTAATACAAGATTTTTTGGTAAGTATGATTTTATCGGATTAAGTTGAAACTAAATCCTTAAACATGCTTCGAAAGAAAAAGTTGTTGGACTCTCTAGAAACCTATTAATCCTTCTGTTAAAATCCATCTGTAAACAATAGCTTTAAAAAAGGGAACGGATTATGACAAGATACTAAACGAAGAAAATTTCTAGAGCGAAAAAATTTTATACCCAGCAGCATAAGTACTTTAACTAGCATTCCTGTTTCTTTTTGTAAAAAAATTTATAATGCTTTCAGTTTCCTAGTAAAATGAATTTTTGAACAAAACGTATTTTACATTCTGACAAAAATTTTGCATCAACCCATCTTTGTTACGTAAAAATAATAGTATCTCTAAATATTTCATTACAAATAAGAAGACAAATTTATTTAAATGTTTTGATTTTCTTTCTGAATATATATAACAATGCATTTCTTCTTATTTTTGACCATTATATAATTCTTAAACGGATAGTTTTAGAGGTATGTTTTTATTTGCAAACATGTGTTGAATAGTGTATTTTTATATGAAATCCATATACAGGAAAAATAAATACTTTTAAAAGTTACGAAATTTAAATTTTTATATTGTCTCTGGTTATACTTAAAAACGCTTTTCGATGTTCTAAAAAATAAAACAGTAAACAAACCATACTTTGTTCACTAAAACTTACCGAGATTGACTTTGAATTTCAGAATCTTTGGTGTTTTCAGTACCAGAAAAGGTTAAAATTTATAAAATACAAAGTGTGAGAACTCGGTGAGTTTTGATCGTAGACGAATGTATTAAGCATTGAAAAAGTTTTTTAAAGTATGTACCTATATAGTTTTTTAAACTATAAAAGACTGTAAAATATTTAAATTTTGAAACATTTAAAAAAAATAACTATTTTGGCATAAGTAGATATTTGTGTGATGAAGATCTACATTTCAAATTTTCACATCTATACTTTTAAAAGTGGCAGTTTATGAATTAGCTATCGGTCGACGATAAGAAATGATGCCTTGTATAATATTTATGTGAGACATTTAAAATCATAATAGTGTAAATTGCATATTTTTATGTTCAAAAACAAAGGATTTTCTAGAAGCGTTATAATATATCGAATGCAGTAGGTTAGGAATATGAGTGGGATCTCCTGGTGGATAAGATAGTATGGAGTTTGGCGAAACTATAACTTATGTTCTTCTTCCTCAGCTTAATATGTCTAGATACCGTTCAAGCACTTAGCACCAATCGTCAAATTTGTTACTCACACCCGACATGAAAAGACTCATATGAGACTAATATGTGATATTGTAAACTTCAAAAACCCATTTCGGAGATGTATTATTTGATATCAGTAAACCTGATGTCAATACACTGCAGCAAGAAACAGGAAAAATAATTATATACATTTGGAAACTGAAATATTATAGAACAGAATCTTTTTACGGATGTCTCTTCAATGTCGACATTGAGTGTGAATTCATATACACAATTGATAGAATCTAATTTTTGAAGTATTTACTGTGATTCAAAAATTACTATGCATTGTTGTGACTTTGGTTTTAAAGCGTTTTCAATATTTTTACAAAAAATAATCCCTGGAACTGTATGTGATTTTGCAGGTACTGGCTCAAATCATTAAAATTCTTGTGTCAAATTGTTTAGTTTTTCATATAATGTAAAAAATTTATCAAATATTTATTGCTGGTCAATATGTCTAATTCTAGGAAAAAATAAAGTTATGTGTTCTGGTAAAGTGGATAAAAAAAGCCTTTATCTATCCTTTCCCTGTCATATTGTTACCTGATGCCACCACGCTTCAATTCAAAACGCACACTTTAATTACATAAATTTTAACATTGAAGTTGAAGTATGTGAATAAGTTACCAGACAAGGAAATTTGAAAACCCGGTGTATCAAAGGTCTCTATTGGTGTTTTGACCTCTAGTGATGGCATTTGGGCCTGACCATGATGCCAAATGTATCTGATGTGAGAATTTTTCGGCAACGTGGTTCATCATAATAGTTTCATTAAGGTGAATATCTACTGATCGATAAGCTCGGGATAGCTCATTGTCACGGTTACCCCAAAATTCCCTTCTTAGGGTCTAAAGTAAAAAGTAGTTTAATAGACAATGACGGAGAATTCTTGTTCTCTAGAGTATATGTGTCTTGCTAGGATTCAATATGAAAATCCAAACGCGCTGATCGTACAAGACATTATAACTACACTTTCACAGTAAAAATGCTCTTTCTGGTAACGCGAAAATGGCAAGTGTTCCGGTGAGAAAAGCAGGCTGTCATGTTAGAAAAGTGATACTGAAACGAGTAATGGACGGCGCCACAATGTACGGCCTGAACTAATAAATATTTTTCCACGTCGGAGACTATTCCACATGTTAAAAGCAAATCAGAGCATGTCAGTAGCTCAAATCACGGATAAACGCAGTGCAAAAATAAGTACAAATAATTCAAGTGCATAGTACATAGGAATTTATTAGTGGATGATATGCACCGCAAACACAACTATACTGTGAGAAATTTAAACTACTACCGCAGCATTATAGTCGTTTATATGTCCAACCCACATGTGAACAAAGTAAGAATTTATTTTAGACGACGTCGACGGTGATGTCAGAAATCGTCCTTCAGATGATATTTTACTCTGCTCATACATCACAGGTCGTGCGCAGAATATTGGTAAAGGTTTAATTTTATGGGACGTTCGTATAGGAGACCTTAAGAACCATCTCTATTTGTTGTAGAACACACTAAAAAATTACTAATTATTTGGATATCATCGTAAATCCTTTCATGTCTTCGTTTTTCTACGGGAACTCAAGCTGAATGAATCCCATCATAACAAAAACCCGTTGTGCTGTAATACTCTGAGGAGTATTATAATTATTTCTGGTTGATGCCCTGTGCTCCTAATTTAACAGATGTTAAAACTATTGAGGTCATTGAGCTAAAAGCATTGCGATGGGTGTCAAGAGAGATGTCAATTCCGCGCTATTCAACCATCTCTCTAACACCTCTCACAGAAAAGGAAACACGTGCAATGCATTGGCAAATGTAATAAACACTTCGTACTAATATCTAAAAATGCCTGGTAAAATGTATGCTACAAATTAAAGTATGTGTTGGAAAAATAGTGCAAAACATAATAGGAGAGTGTTTAAACTAATGAGTGTATATAAACTAAATGCATTATATACCCTGAATATATTAAAAGCCAATACTTGCGTATAGGTATCTGCAACTCAAACAACTCAACCTTATATATATATATATAATATGTTTGTCTTTGCGTGTGTGTGTCTGTGCACCCGCAATTACTAGAAATTTTGCAAATTTGATTCCGGACTAAAGAAGTAGGTCAAAATATACCTAGATACTGATTTTGTATTTTTTTATTAAATTTATTTGTTACTTTAAATTGAACGGAAATATTCTATAAGAAAGATGTTTGTGTGTGTGTGCACAATTGTACGCATGATTGCTAGGGAATATATCTCACCTCAAACATCTCCAAATTTGATTCTGGATAGACGAAGATAGGTTCGAAAAAAATCTCATTTTCTGATATTTGATTAGTTTTTTTAATAATTTTTTTTATTGAACGGAAACATTCGGGTATTACATCGATTTTCTAAGTTCGCCGGTGATTTTCAGCCCTTCATAAAAGTAAACCAAATTTAATATCTTAACTCAATGTAGTAAATATTGTATATAGTATTGTATTGAGTATATTGGAAATTCGTACAGAGATATTTGAATTTTTCGTGAGTTTAATGAAAGTCCCCCGTTCGCCGAAATTAAGGATTTGGTATTTTACTAATCTTTATATTTCATACTTTAGTCATCCAATGTTACATACATAGCCCTGCATGGAGGAAACTTTCAAAATTCATTAGAAAAATAAATAAAATCATAATTGGAATTCATACGAATTTTTAAAGTCTTTCAGAAAATGAAAATTTTTCCACTACTCAAAAAAATGTTTTTTTATTAATCTTTATATTTCAACTTTAGTCATCCAAAGTTACATACATAGATGAATTTACATACATAGATGAATTTGCTCCACCCTGCATTAGGGTGGAGCAAAAAAAATTAATTTTTTTAAATCAAAAACGGATAGATGCCAAAAGTTGCCTTTATACTAGTACATCATCTGCATGCAATATTACCGCTGAAAAAAAAAATGTCTTGAGTCTGCGCTTTTGGTCCAAAAGTCGAAATTTTGAGTAAAATTTGACATTTTTTTCAAAAAATTAAAAAAATTCTACAGATATGGTTATTATTTAAATGTGTTATTTAAACCTTTATTATTAATGACTTAACATATTTAAACGATAAAATGATATCTTTGTTCTGTATAACTGGAACAAAACTGACAACTCTTGGTGAAAAAAAGGCGTTGCCACTCTGTTGTGTCACAAAAATAATTGTTGTTTAGAATACAGCTCTTATGTAGTTGCTTTCAAATCTACCCAGGAGGTATCACGTGGACGTGGCTGCATTTCATTATGAAACAGTGCATAGCCCGACCACCCTTCCATCTGAGCGGAATGTTTTATTTATATATTGAATTGTGATTTTTTTTTTTATTAAAGACTGATTTTCTATGTATAAACCTAGTACATATTTTCTTTGGATCCACCGACTGTGGATGCTGCTGCTGTGATCTCCTTTACGTATTTTTCTACCGTTGGTGTAAGAGAAGAGAAACAGTGTAATGTAGTGCGGATGATATTAATGTAATCTATTCAGCTGTCTATTATCTTCACCAAGATTGCACCCCATAAATGCATATTGATTAGAGGTTCTGTTACCACAAGACTTTTCCAATGAATTAGATTTATATAACTATCCGCTTCAAAGCTGATTGACGATATTTCAGATTTGCGTATGCCATCATTTACTCTCATCTTTCAACTATTATGTGCTGAGCAGCTAGCTGTTTAACACTAGAACGCCCGGAAGGGGTCGATCCGACTCCGACCATATGATTAAATGTCAAACGGAACCAGAAAATTTTTCATAAAATAAGTTAAATTTAAACTACGCAGATTTACGTTAAATAATTCAGTCAAATAATTTTCAATAAAATTTCTGGTATCAAACATTTTAATGAAATTTGAGTAAAATTTCCGGGCGTTCTAGTGTTAATGTGATAGAAATCGTCAGAGAGCATTGAATTAAGAATTTCCTCTTCGTATGCAAAGCAACCATTGTCCTAGATAACCTTTTTTTAATAGTTTTTATTCCATTTTGCGAGTCGTTTAGTAGCAGAGTAATTTTCCATGAGTTTTTAGATCCCATATTTAGCTGTGGATTACATTTGATTGTAAACTATCCTGGGGCCAAATTTGATATCATAGTACATTTTGTGTGAACGTAGTGACTCTGCTGGGCAGTGAGTGCTCATTTGAAAGCAGATATCTCTGTTAGTCGTTGTCATCCATTTTGCAAGGGACATGTTTAGAATGAACCATTACAATTGATCATATGCCACCTCCAAGTCCAGTGAAATTTCTCTGCATCATTTATTAGACAAGATCGTTGGCAAAAATTAGATTCTAACACACAGGGAATCACCGGACCAATAGGAAAATCTTTGTCCACGTGCCATTCCCTTCTTTCCTAAAATCGAGAAAAGGGTACTCAGCACATACCAGAAATACCTGCTAGACATTTGCAAAGTTATTTCATCAAGATATGGCTCAGAAGAGCTAGCGAATAGGAACCCAAGAAACTTCTCCTACGCAAGATGGCTCACAAAGGCGCATAAAATTATTCGCTTTTATATAAGCACTGATTGACCATCAGAGTCTGGTTCACTCACAAAGTATCTAATCCAAGTTTATGCCACAGGATGGTTTACACCAAATATAATCCACATCCAAAAAATTGATCTAAAAACTTATGGGAAATTACTCGGCTACTAAACATCACAGAAAACGACAAAGAACAAATACTAAAAAAAAATTATTTAGGACATCGAGAGCAAACTTTTCACATCGAGAGCAAATTCTTATTGCAATTTTGATCATGATCTCCATCACATTAAACAACAAGCTTATCGACATATAAAAATGCAAGAGTTAGAGTAAAGGATGGCTTACTCAAAGATTAAATTCCTAAATGTTGTAAAATGTTGTAGGAACAGAACTCCCAATCACTATGCAGTAACTGGTTGCAATTTTGGTGAAGATACTACAGGGCTGAATAGATTCAATTAATTACACTGCATTACTCTGCTTACCTTATAATACACAAGCAGTAGAAATATACGTAAAGGAGTGTCACAGCAGCATCACCCAACGTCTGTGGATATAAAGAAGAGATGGACTAGGTTGATACATAGAAATCTTATGCCAGTTTTTGATAAAAAATCACAATTCAATATATAAATAAAACATTCCGCTCAGATGGAAGGGTGGTCGGGCTATGCACTGTTTCATAATGAAATGCAGCCACGTCCACGTGATACCTCCTGGGTAGATTTGAAAGCAACTACATAAGAGCTGTATTCTAAATAACAATTAGTTGTATGACACAACAGAGTGGAAACGGCTTTTTTCCCCAAAAGTTGTCAGTTTTGTTCCAGTTATACAGAACAAAGATATCGTTTTATCGTTTAAATATGTTAAGTCATTAATAATAAAGGTTTAAATAACACTTTTAAATAATAACCATATCTATAGAATTTTTTTTAATTAAAAAAAAAATGTCAAATTTTACCCAAAATTTCGACTTTTGGACCAAAAGCGCAGACTCAAGCCATTTTTTTTTCAGAGGTAATATTGCACGCAGATGATGTACTAGTATAAAGGCAACTTTTGGCACCTACCCGTTTTTAATTTTAAAAAAATAATTTTTTTCGCTCCACCCTACCCTGCGTGGAGGAAACTTTCAAAATTTATTAGAAAAATAAATAAAATCATAATTTGAATTTATACGAATTTTTAAATTCTTTCAGAAAATGAAAATTTTTCCACCGCTCAAAAGAAGTTTTTTATTAATCTTTATATTTCATACTTTAATCATCCAATGTTACATACATAGCCCTGCATGGAGGAAAATTTAAAAATTCATTAGAAAAATAAATAAAATCATAATTTGAATTTATACGAATTTTAAAATCTTTCAGAAAATGAAAAATTTTTCCACCGCTCAAAAGAAGTAACAGTGAGGGAATTATTCCTCGTTGATTTCTCACAGAAACCGCCCTTCTCCAAAGCCTGTTTAATTTAAGACCTGAGTCCGAAACTGAACGTATACCCAGGGAAAAACTGGAACAAAATCATATCACAATGTATATTCCAAACGGAAAAGTCAAAAACATATTTTAAAATATTTATTTGCTTAAAAGACGTTACTAAAAACACATTAAAAGTAGATTAAAAACCTATATTGACATGTTTCAACTCCTTCACTGAGTCGTCATCCGAATGTATAACAGAAATTACAAATACAATGCATATGAAAAATGAAAAAAAAAAATTATCGAATATAAACAATAAACATAAAATGCAAATACAAAAAAAAAAAAAAAAAAAAAAACATAAAAAAAATATTTTCATTTTTTATATTCAATGATTTTTTTTTCCATTTTTCTTATGCATTGTATTTTTAATTTCTGTTATACATTCTGATGATGACTCAGTGAAGGAGCTGAAACATGTCCATATACTTTTTTAATTTACTATTATTGTGTTTTTAGTAACGTCTTTTAAGAAAATAAATATTTTAATATATGTTTTGACTTTCACGTTTGGAATATATATTGTGATATGGTTATGAGTGGACGTAATTAAGGCTTATTACTCGTACTTACTTACATTTGGAACAGAATCGAAAAAGTTAAAAGACACCCGGTTAGACATCGATTTCAGCTTGCCTCTGCAAAATACAATTAATAACATATATGACAAAAAATTACGTTATTCATAGTTAAGATGATAATAACATTGACTATATTCCCAAAACTTGAAGTTTTTCAAGAAATCACGTGAAAAATATTTTAAATGGAAGGGTGATTCACTAAAAATGAATCGTTGTTTTCAGAAAGGAACCAGATAAATTTAAACATTAATTTATATTTTGCCAAATTAAAAACCTTGAAAGAAGAGTTCCCTCAAGTACCATTCAAATCTGAAAGGCGAGGAAATATAGCACATCCAGTTATGAGAAATGACCGCCAATAAAATTTTAGATTAAAGTGCCGTTGTTCTAAATTAATTATCGTATATCGAAAATTATACGAGGCCGTATCTTTTAAAGAGGAAAAAACATATTTCAAGACATTTCGTAAAAACATAAAAAATTTGTAATAAAACCTTTGTATTAAATTTATAATAAAGTTTAAGATTTTAATGTAAGTTTTCAAATTAAAATTTTACCACACCATGTTCAATTATTACATCTATTAAAAAGAAGAATCATTTAAATAATTATATTACTATTTTAATTATTTCTTTTTATTGGTTAAACTCAAATATATTGCTATTTCTGCCATTCATATTAATGAAAACAAATTCACGATATCTTTAATGCTTACAGTGGTGAAAAAATATATTATAGGTAATTTATTAGAAATAACTAAGAAATATTCCAGATCGAACATAGTATTGCGGATAGTTCTACCATAAAAGTTATAGTTTTCGTAAAGAAGGATACTGAGTAATGATTTGTCTTCACACTTTTTTTATTTTCTTTTGTACACAGCACACCAATTACTGTTGCTTACTTAAAGCAATATCATTTTTTGTCTGTTCTTATATATTAGTAATAAATTAACAAAAGATCTGAAAGAAAATATGTAGTCTTTTTAATTTACCTATTTTATTGAAGTACTAAACTGTTGAAACAATTAACATCAAAAGATATTCAATACAATTTATTTAAAATACTATTTTTTCTGTCCCCAAAAAAGTTCTTTTAACACTATGTATAACAAAACATAAGAACATCGAGTATTAAAAAATCTAAAACACTGAAAAATAAAGGATATGCAAATGCGAAACAGAAAAAATATCAATAAATTACTCACACACACACATAAACTTTAACAAAACAAATTACTAGAAATATGCACAGCTACTTGAAAAACATTTTCTCAGATAACACTTTAGCTACAGAATGACTCATGATGTCCCAATGTACTATTTTCTTAAATATGCATATACAGTGGGTGGCCAAATTATTAGTTACACTGCAATTTTTCGTACATTTTTAAATTCTACACTTAGAAACTGGCTTAAATTTGTGAAAGTTTTCTCCACATATCTTTGGATTTAAACGCTGGCTATGTTTTCTTCGCGTTTTAGTACTGACGTAACTGACAGTTAACATTTAACAGGTGTCATTAACTGGTTAAGTATCTCTTAGTGTAAAACGTGCATCAGAGATTTTATGGAAAAAGATGTTTTTCGATATTTTTATGGTGAATTCTGTTCAAATGTGTGCTAATTAATGCATTGTGGATTCTAAATGTCATAATTCTCTATTTTTTGTAGTGTCCGACTTTAACAACAGTTTTTAAAGATGAGGAAAATTAAAAATTTGTTTTCGATGATAATTTTGATGATGCTGCAGTGATATGAGATCGCTGCATTGTTGAAATCATCCCATTATTCACAAAGACATATTTCTATTCTTGTACAAACATCTGCTATGACCTTGAGCAGAATAAATATCTAAACTTGATAAAATTGCTTTCATAGGGAGCCAATGGTATGGAATTTTTGGGTGTCGATTCTTCACTATGCCTCGAGAAGAACGAAAAATCCGTTTTATTTGTCTTGAAAACAGATAAAAGTCCAGAAAAGAATTGACAAGAATCGTAAATTAACCTGGCACTGTTATTTCTACCAAGAGTCGTCGTGTTGCAGAATTGGAGTTTAAATGACCCAGGTTAGCCAAGAAACCCAAACTCATTTCAGCTATGAAATTGACATGTCTGTCTTGAACAAAACAAGATCGGCACATGACCGCTGAAGACTGAAATAATGTGAATAAAGTAGTTTTTCTTTTTGTGTTCTGCGTACTATACATATTTTAATTCCTCATAATACCCCTTCGAAACTAATTGTGTAAATTTTCGGATTTGTTTCTCCTACAATTTTCACATCGAAATAATGACAGACAAGTTTTTATTTGTTCGACACAGAAAAGTCAAAAAATGTCAACCGGATTGTATTTCAGAGACGGTCAAGCACTCACTTAATGCCATGGTATGATCTGTTCTCAGTGGAAGTGGTACATGCAGTCTTTACAATGTGGATAGCGTGATGAATCAGGTTCAGTGTAAAAAAAAAAATATTGGAAGGAAAGATGATTCCTCAACTAAATGAAGGGTTTCTCGATGCCTCCAAATATATTTTCATGCATGACTCGACACCATTTCGTAAAGCGAAGATAATAACAGAATTCTTAACTAAGTAGATAGTAAATATTTGCCGTGGCCGGGCAATTCTCCGGATTTATACCCGATCGTGAACGCCTGGGAGCTCCCAGAGCGAAAACTATCAAAAGGAACACGAGAATGAAAAGAAACTAGATAAGAAGTCTTGTTTAACCCCTTGAGGGGCAAGCAATTGCGTTTGTGTAATGCTGAAATCCCACCGGAATTTTAGTAAAAAATTATTTCAAAATAAGGAAAAGTAATTTTACGACTTTTTCCCGCCAAAGTTACAAAAGTAAAATTTCATAATTTTTTTTTCTGGTGCAAATCTTCCTTAATCGTAGGTGGGATAAAATATAACCCACCGCCCCTCAAGGGGTTAAGGTCTGGCACCATGAGGAGGAACGACAGAAAATCTAAAAGATATATGCAGAACATGCGAAAAAGAGTACAGGCCGTTATCGACGCTAAGGCTTGTTTGGCGAAATATTGAGGATATTGTCTTGTAACACTTGCGCTAAGTTTTATCATAATAAATTTCTATTTTATGAATAAAAGTTTGTTTTTTATTTTTAAACCATATGCATTATATCCAAATATACCTAAAATAGCTTAACAATGAACCAGTAAACTAAAATATATAGCTTTAAGTTCATGAAAATGTAAATTTTAGTCGTGTAACTAATAATTTGGCCACCCACTATATGTGTGTCTGTCTGTCTGTGTATATATGTACTCCAAATAATATTTCGAAAAAATTATGAACTGTAACCTTTTAAATGTTTAACAGAAATCACTTTCTAGAAGTTTCAAATATGCAATTACAAAATTGTACCATATTCTGCCATATAATTCTTGAGTTATCCATAAAAAAAACTACCTTCATTGCAATCCGTCACAAATGAATTTAACATTAGGAGTTCCAGACATTAACCTGCCTAATTCCTAACGTATTTGACCTAGCTTCTGTTTTGTATCCGAAGATAAAATGAACCGAAAATGCAAAATATGATTTCAAAATTATGTGTTTGTTTCGAAAATGTCAGAGTTTGGTGCATCTTCAAAATGAAGACGACTCCTAATCTTATTTTTTAACATAAATTGAAAAAAAAGTATAATTTCCATTCGAAATGCTGCTTCCATTTTTTTCTGGGGCAATTTGATGATTAAAATTTATGTGATTTTCACACTTTTTTGTTGTTGTTGACATTAACATATTCTTACAGAAGACTTATTCATTGTATTTTCCTCATAAACGTGTTTAATTTGCTTATAAATTTTAATAAGTCAAACATTTTGTGGATTCATAAACACAATAACATTCCTGATTTCACAATTGTTGGGATTTTCTATTGTCACTGTTACCTTTAAAACATTGCTAGCAACACAAACGTGACAGCCTCGCAAAGTGTCTTGGTCACTGCTATCTGAATAATAGACACTCTGATACAAAAATGTCGGTTGTCGTAGGCATATTTTTTTTTCAGCATTTATTTAGAGATTTGAATTTTAATACCAGTATTTTCTAAAAGTATCCATTGCCTTATTTAATCTCAGAAACAGGACGTGAATAATTATTTTATAAAATATTAGTACTTAAATTTGAGGTATCGTGCAAACGCTGAAAGAAATTCGCATACGACTTTCGTCATTTGTCTGATTACCCGTAGACCTAGATCATATAGTTTATACCTCAAGTTAAAGATTTATTTTTGAAATAGCTTGTATGCATTTATGCGTGATCAAACATTGTAAATCCATCTTTAAAGTATTTGAATGTTACTGTGATATATTAAAGTCTTTCTGTCATGGGGCGGTATAACGGCTCAGATTGACCCACAGATTTAAGATTCCATCTTATAAAGGGTGTCCAGTCCACTCTCAACGGTGTCCAATGGCTAATTCCGAAACTGTTAGTCATGGACATATAGTTCCAATTACAAAAATGTTTTAAATGAGGTAAAGAAATATTTTAAAAGCGATTTGGTTCAATATAAACATTTCTTAAAAATTTACGAAATTTAAATTTTTATGCGGTCTCCGGTCCTATAAGTTATATTTAGTATAAAATTTTCCTATTACGCTGACAAGTAAGAGAAAAAAAGTCCCGTTCGCAGAACACTAAAATTGACCGAGTTATGAAACTTTAAAAATGCATGACTTACACAACTGTATTACATCTAAACACAAATGAGTTTGGTCATACTTTGAGGGTCATATACTAAGTGCTTAAAGCATTTGAAGAACTTATTTCAAGTGTATCTGCGCTTTGAAAAAAATCGTGCATTACGATTGAGTTAAATTTTGGTAAGTTTCAGACTGGCTAAAATAATTTTATTTTAACATATATTTTATTTTGTATGGATTTGAGACAGTTTCTTTTCATGATTTCATTTACCGAAAATTGTATTATTTTTATAAGTTTTTATTTAAACTTCAATGATCATATGTAGGGGAGCTGGGGGATGAATGGGACAAGGGATGGATTGGACAATCAATATTTCATGCAATTTATTTTTTTAGTTGATTTCTATTCTTATTTATGACCCTACCATAGTGTGCTTTAGAACCAAAAGCAAAACCGCATGACTCTTTTCATTTTTTTGCAAAGTTTCATTTTTTGAAACTCTGCTTAAACGTAACATTTTATAAATTTTGAAGTTGTCAAATATTTTATACAATATAAAAAAAATAAGATATGTTGTAGTTATTTATTTGAAGGTTCAATATTGGTAATTAAAATGAGTGCATATTATCTAATGTGACAAAATAATTTCTGAGGCAAAATAGCGGCCAATTGAATCTATGTATCGATGATTGGGAAAATTTAAATGGGGATGAATGGGACAGTCTTTTTCATCCCTAGAAATGTTCAAACATTTATTTATTAACTAAAAAATATTGTATAGGTTTATAAATTAATGATTTATAGTAATTATTAGTATTAAACTGTACTTGTATTATATAGGTTGCTTATTATTAAAAAATATATTGAATCTTAATAATTGTATTGTAATAAAGGTTAAATAGTTTATCAAAAAATTGCTATTGAAACATTATCAAAATAGATAAAATTGTTAAAAGCAGTATATGTTTATAAATTATATTCAATTTGAAACTTGTGCTTAAATAAATTCCCACTCGCAACTCCCCTAACATAATTTTATTTGATTTGTGCATGGTGTCTAAGATACATTGAATTAATATTCATTAATAAGTTGTGAATAAACAATGTTGGCTTTGACGTATTTTAAAGACATTTTTCACTTTCATTCCATATATAAAATGTCTCGTAAGTGGGAAAGGGGAACAGATAAACAGTCTAAGTTTACATTACAAGTTAAAACTGCAGTAAAAGAAGTGATTAGCAACGCTGAGATATAATAGCTATATTATAAGATCATATATTACAAATATAAATACATATAGGTTTGTAATTATACATAACTAGGTAACATTGAATAAAGAGAAAAATATATTGGTGTCCCAACCATCCCTATTAGAGTCCCATTCATCCCTGCTATAGGGATGATTGGGACAGACAGTAACGTTTTTAACTGTATAACACTAATCTAGATAATTACTGTATATATACTGTATAGCAATAATCTAGACTAAAAATGGTGCATAGATGTAGTCAAATTCCTAATGTATGAAATCTAACATATAATATTGATAAAATAACTTTAAAAAAGTATTAAAAAAACATTTTTGTAAAAATGTCCGATTCATTCCCTACCTCCCCTATGTTTTTCCAGTTTAAAATTTGTACTCGAATTTTAACTCACTTTCAAATATCCAATCGAGATTAAATTTTACCTATCGACGTAAATCCGATAACAATCTAATATTATTATGATTTTCGGTAGTTGCCATTTATACTTATTTAACAGGATAACACAAAAAATTTTGGATAGATTAACGCTAAGACGTTTAAGAAAAGTTTTAGATTATATAACACAAGACTGTGATGGTTGTGATTTTTAACTTTTATGTATCTTTTAGCACTGAATCCGAAACATACCTTAATTTTTAACCATCATGTCAGGAGATTTTGCGAATCATAAATTATCAGAGTTTAAAAATAACAAAAATCGGATACGATAAGATAGAGGAGATAACTCTATTCTTAAACTTTTGATGATTGATTTTTATATACTTTTTAGCACTGAATATGAAAATGACATCCACTTTTAACCACGACGTTAGAATGTTTTTGCAAATCATAAATTTCAAAGTTAAAATATACAGAAAATCTGATACTATAAAACAGATGTAATTTTTTTTAATTTTATTTTGTTCAATAATTTATTCAATTTTTTAGCTTATACTCTGATTCTTACAGGTAAACAGCTGAGGGGTCCGATAAGGTAGGGGAGGAAGTTCTATTTTAACTTTGAAATTTACAATTTACGAAACATCCTTACGCGATGGTTAAAATTTGAGATCATGTTCGGCTTCAGCTGTAAAAAATACATAAAATTCAGTTATCAAAAGTTAAAAACACTACAATCACATTTATTTTATTATCAAATTTTCGATTTTTTTTTTAACTTCAAAATGTACGGTTTGCAAAAAATCTTTACGTGATTGTAAAAAATGGAGTTCAATTTTGGTTTCAGCGATGTAAATTACATAAGAATCAATTATCAACAGCTAAAAAAACATGACATAGCCCAACCTTTTCTGGCTAGTGTAATCTAACAACATTTTAAAATATGTATCAGTTTGTAAATAATTGAAGCTGTTAATTTTCATCATTTTATGTAACAAAAATTCTGTTTTTTTTTCTTCTTATATTTTTATTACAAATTGTATAACTTGCATTAATATGTCAGAATGATTAAAGATTTAAAATTTATATTGCAATGTTAATTTTACTCTTAACCATTTTTTAAATATATCTGACGAAATGATACTTCTACTAAATTTGTGAATGACCTCTAATTTTTAGCAAGAAATATGCTCCAACTTTCAACAGCTATTACTCAGTCAATTTCAATCGTAGAAATACGGGACTTTTTTTTTGTCTTACTTGTCACTGTAACAAGAAAATTTTACTAATTTTAACATATGGGACCGGGGGACAGTAAAAAAATCGTAATTTTTCAAGAAATATTTATTGACCCAAATCGATTTTTAAATATTTCTTTACCTCATTTAAAACATTTTCTTAATTGGAACTATATCTCTATGACCAACGGTTTAGGAATTATCCATTGGACACCGTTGAGAGTGCGCACCCTGTATTATAATACGAGCAAATCGTGTGTATGTGTGTCTGTGTATGTAAATTTTATCTTAAAAACGGCTCTAACGATTTTGATTAAATTTTGTATCCTACGGTTTTCGGGCGCAAGAAGACCATTGGGCTGAGTTACATATTCAAGAAAATTTCACTAGTGGGTCATTTTAGATCATTATGGGTCAGGGTCATGCTAATTATTATATCTAAAAAATAGCTCTAACGATTTTGACTAAATTTTGTATCCTACTATTTTGGGTTATAAGAATACCGATGAGCTAGGTCACATGTTACAGATATTTTGATCGGTTGGTTAATTTTGGGTTACTACTAGACAAGTTAATTTTATCTAAAAAACAGCTCTAACGATTTTGACTATATTTGGTATACTACCGATTTATATTATTAGAAGACCATTGGGCTGGGTCACATATTCGAGAAATTTGATTACTGGGTCATTTTAAGTCACTACCGGTCATGTTCAAGCTATTTTTATCTTAAAAATGGCTGTAACAATTTTGTTATATTTTGTAACCTACCATTTTGAGGTACTAGAAGACCATTTTGCTGAGTTACATGTTTGAGAAAACTTTATTAGTGAGTCATTTTGGGCCACTACGATAAGATTCAAGATAATTTTATCTAAATAACGGCTTTAACGATTTTGACCAAATTTTGCAATAGAATGTTTTAGAATACGGGAATACCATTGATCTAAGCAACATGTTCGAGAATAAGTGGGTCATTTTGGGATCACTACGGATCAAGCTAATTTTATGTATGAAACAGCTCTAATTATTTTGACTAAATTTTGTGTCTACCGTTTTGGATTATGAGAAGACCATTGGGCTAGGTCACATGTTTGAGAAAATTCGATTAGTGGGTATTTCAGAGTCACTACTGGTCAGAGCATTTCAATGGGAAAAAATGTTGAAACAGTTATTAAATTTTTAAACAGCGAGCATTAAACGAAAGCGCGAAGATTGCAACATTTCTCCAAATTTTGTGATATTTGACAAAACGGTAGAGAGATTTGGGCTGAAAAATCGACTTTTTACAAATCTCAAAATAACTTGGTACCAAATGAAAGAAAATCGTCAAGTTTGCAAATTTTTGCCAGATTTTGACTACATTTCGCGCAAATGTTAGCTTTCAAAATCTGAAGGAATTTTCCAGAAATTCTCAATAGGAGCCGATATACATGATTCAAGAAATCAGAGTTCATAGGACGTTCTTGAAAAACAGTGACGTTGCTCCGTACAACGCATATCTGCTGAAGAAATACAACTGTCACATCAACGTGGATATTTCACCGAATTGAACACAAAGCAATTTTTAACCAAACATAGCTCAGTTTTGCCCGCTAGTTATTTCAATTAAAGTCGTGATTAAAGAACGTCTCAACTAAGCTATGTCAAATCAACACAAAAAAGTGACATTTTCTACCAGACCTCCTTAGAATTTTAAGATATTAAGCTCAACTGTTAGGTTTATAGAGAAATGGATAAATATCCAATGATAACCCTCTATCTCATTTGGTTTCAGAGATAATTAGCTTTAAAAATGGACAAAAAACGTAAATTTTTGCATTTCACGCAGTACATATTTAGTCATAATTTGTTCCCTAATTGTCACAAGGCCTTACTTTTTGTGTCTTTGGAAAATGTTTGAATTGGGCTTTCACATGTTATGTCACATGCACATTTTTTTTTAAATTTTTAATTTCAAGGTCAAACATTTTAACCTTTGACCTTTCATATCTCAAAATCGGACATTTTAATTTTTTGGAAAAAAACTTGATATTACTATTATACTTGTTTACTATAATATCTGAGCATATCATTTTGGGACAGCCATGGGATCCTGAGTTATAAATTAAAATGTAATCTGCTGTTTTTAATTTTCATACAAAGTCGCAAATTTAGGTGACTAACCTATAAATTGTATAAAGTAATTAATGTGCAAGTAGTACTAATGATAAAAATCTTTTTTTTTATTGTAAAGTTCACAAAATAATTTTTTTCTTTTCTGTTATTGTGGAGGGTGCGGGGGAGGTTGAGGAAAGTTTAAGCTGTGGAGTATGTAAATCTACATACCTTAGCAAACAAATTACTGAGTTATTCCACATTTAAATCAACACAGACAAACTAACTTTTGTATGTTTGAATGAAATTTGGGGTACTTAATAGTATCAAGGTTTAATTAAAAATTTAAAAACTAGATGTCTGGGTTACAGGGTAAAAACTTACAAGGAAGGTCTCCATAAGTGCATGCTCAGAAAAATCTGGAAAAAATACAGAACATTCTTCTCATAAGGATATATATATGTTTAGAAATTTTTTTGGCGGAGCCTCGAAATAACGTCCATAAAAAAATAATAAAAATTTTGCTTATTTGGTAGTTTATGACCGGTTGGCGACAAAAAAAAAAAACGCTTTTATGTCAAATACTCTTTAAGGAAAACGTTTTCATGCTGAACTTGAAACTTGTTTAACTGAAATAAATACTTTTATCTTATATATTTATTTAATTAAATTCAACAATTGTATTATTATTATATGGTTTAGAACAAAATTTAAATGGATTAAAATTCTTTCAAACTTAAAATTAAGATCCAATTCTGATCACTGTATATTTGACTTCGATATTGTTAGTGTCGGAGACAAGAGAATAGTATTGTTTCCATGAAAACAACGATTTATCCAGTATCAAATTGTATGAAGACAGATTTCTTAATTGAATAGTTACTTTTAAAATACAGTTAAAACTTATATTGTGAGTTTGCACTTTAAGGAGACTTTTATTACAACCAATTAAAAATTCTAAATTTGGTTAAAAATTCATTGAGGTTTTTTCTTCTTAACCTTAGTGTAGCAAGTAACCAAGTTCAGTTTAAAAGCTGGTTTTAGTCTAATTTAAAAAATATTTTCTTAAATTTCAAATTAAAATTTGAAAATAAATTATAAGACTTGTTTCTCAAAATAAGATTTTTTTTTCAGATTTATTTCAGATCTGCCACATAATTTGTAATTACCAAGAGTTAAACATTCATTTAATAACATTAAGAGACACATTTGGAGACCTTTTTTATTAATTTTTAAAATAATCTTTAATAAAATGCTTTTTATAAATTTTATAGCAAATTTCTTTCTAGAGACAGTTGAAGACCCAGCTGAATTTAATTTAATATGGCTTATATACTACATAAACTATCAAATAAATAATTTGTTTTAACATACACTATTTCTTATCTATTTCTGTTCTGGCATGTTAAGTTTCAAGTAGTTGAATCATCTGTTTATTACTGAGTGCAAGCTGGACCAAGAATAAAACATTAGAACTCTTGCTGACTTCTTGCTGCTGAGTTTGTCACTCAGTCTGTAACCAGAGTTTATGATGATAACTTGCTCAGTTGTTTTTCAATGATAAATTATGAAATATAATTTGTGTACATAAAATTTTAATTTTAGTTAGTTTTCCAGTTAGATAATTATGTTTTTAGATTCTGTATGAAAATTTAAAAATCAAATAATTATATCATATGATATTATATTACTTCTACTATCACACGATTACCAAATGACTTGTAGTGAGTACATTTCTATTATTTTTAATTATATTATACTATTAAGTATTTCAAATGGTGTCGAAATATGAAAAAAAAAACAAGTTGAAGTGTTACACATTGTGCATTGATTTGATACAGAAGTATAAATTTGCATTTCTTGCAAGTCCACTTCAATGTTTGAATGCTCGTATTACAGGTATGCAGGGAATTATAGAAATGCTTTGATATATTGTGGAACTCCATAGTGTTTCAATTTTGCAGGTTGAAAACTTTATCCCTTTTTTTTGGGGGGGGGGGGGAATTCAAAAAAGTTTTTAACATAAGAGTAATAATAAGACATTAAAAGTTGGACTTATAACGTAAGTACTGTTTTTTGCTTTATGTATAAACTACTTTTAAAAAAAACTTTAAATACAGCAACATGACAGTCTCAGCCTCATCTTAACACCCCAATGCTCAAGGAAAAAAATTGTTTTGTAGAATTTAAAGTGAAAAAGATTGTCACTAATATATATATATATATATATATATATATATACTATATAGGTAAATATATGTATATATATATCTATATATATATAGGTAAATATATAGTATGTTATGTATGTAAGTCACCTAAATTTGCGACTTTTGTATGGAAATTAAAACAGCAGTTTACATTTTAATTTATAACTCAGGATCCCATGGCTGTCCCAAAATGATATGCTCAGTTATTATAGCAAACACGTATAAGAGTAATATCATTTTTTTTTCAAAAAAATTAAAATGTCTGATTTTGAGATATGAAGGGTCAAAGATCAAAATGATTGACCTTGAAATTAAAAATTCAAAAAATATGTGCATGTGATATATCATATGAAATCCCGATTCCAACATTTTCCAAAGACACAAAAAGTAAGTCATTGTGATAATTAGGGAACAAAATATGACTAAATGTGTATTACACGAAATGCAAAAATTTTAGTTTTTCATCCATCTTTAAAGCTAATTATCTCAGAAACCAAATGAGATAGAAGTTTATCATTGGGTATTAATTAATTTCTCTATGAACCTAACAGATGAGCTTGATATCATAAAATTCTGAGGAGGTCAGGTTTTTAGCTGTGTTGATTTGATATGGAATGACAATATGCAACTTTAATCTACGATATTTGGAAAGAACGTTAAAAAACAGAGAGAAAGTCATAATTTCAAAGACATTTTTAGTAATGAATTTGACTACGTATGGATATTTCTCATGTATCGAATTTTCTAAGAAAAAATTTTATTTGTCAGAGAGAAACCGATCGCCGCAGCGGACGAAATGTGCTACTCAGATAAATACGTGCAATTTAGTGAAAATATTTAGGATTAACTTATCGCTAAAACGAAAATATCAAAAATTCGTTTCCCTGTTGAGAAATCTAAGAAATATACTAAAGGTTAAAAATATATTGGTGTTTCAAACTAAAAACGATTTTTATTTATGTTCTGTTAATGGAAAGTATATCAGGCATCTTTAACACATGTATACAAAGATTCATTGCCGATAATTTTTAAATGGAAACTCAAATTTCCATTCCTAAAAACCAAATCCACAACCTTTAAAATGAAAATGACATCACTTTGCAAGAGATAAACAACAACAAGAGGTTCAAGAGACAAAGAGATTAACAAGATATTAACAAGAGATTAACAAGAGATTCTTCAATCGTAATGTCAGTCATGAAATTTTATTAAAAAAAAAGCATACGCTGAAAATTAGTAGCTACATTGCAATTTCTATTTAATACAAATCATAGAAATATCGTATTTTATATAACCGTATTCGATATAAATCGTAGAATGTCATCACTTAATTTCTAGTTTTAAAACATGTATCTAAACGATCTAATTAAAGATACAGCATTACAAAGAAATAGGAAATGAATTGCAGCAGACGGTTTTTAGAACCAGTTTGAAATCATATTGACGTCATATCTAGCAAACGATTTTTTTTAAATCTTTTTCTTGAATTTTTTTCTTGAAATTCAAACGCCTGTATTAAAATAGATTTTTTAACTTTAAAAGCATTCTAATAACGATACTACGTCATTTTAACACACGTTTAGTTAAAATTTTTACATATATATAGCAAAATTTTCGTTTTCTGATTAGAATGACGTCGATTTCAAAAGTTAAAAAATATAGCGAGGAAATCTGAATTTTTATTAGCAAATAAAAACATAATACACCCATTGTAATTTTCTTTAAATTACTGTGCCATTTTTTAGGTTGTGGCAACAGGAAAGGAACGATTTAATTAGAAACTTTAAAAAGAGATATTTCTATAATGTTAAATTATGGAAGGTGGTAGAAAAAAGGGATAAATAGTGGTCTGATGGTTTTTTTAAAGTAGACAACGATCTTTTCCAAGTTCTAAAACGTATGTACATGAAGTTTCGTGCAAATCGGTCAAAAATTGAAGATTTGTACAAAGGACATACACACAGAGAACGGCTTTTATATATATATATATATATAGATAGATATATATATCACTTTTTTATGGAAACGATAACTTCCATAATTCTGCACAAATCTCTTCCAAACTGCTATATAAAATCAAGGGGCATAAAATTTCGGTCACGTTCGTTAATGGGCAAAATCCGACCAAGGAGCTGGAAATAGGGAGGCGTTTTGCGAAAACCGAAAGAAAATCCGTAACGTCTTAGTTTTAATACATATAGACACAGTTTAAAGTTATTATTACTTTCAAAAAAGAGCCAAAATTTATGTATGACAGATTTTTGATAAAATAAAAAATGGTCACGAGGGGCGAAAAAAAATAATAACTTCGTCAATTCTCAAGATATGAAATCCAATTAAATTTATTATAAATCTTCTTAATATTATCTACAACTTTTATATTGACAAGTTTTTGATAGGACCGATTCGTACCGCAAAAAAAAAACTAAAAACGAAAACAAAAAGGGGGTTGAAGAAGAAAAAAATCCATAACATCCTCAATGCACAAGAAATAAAATCCGCATGAATTTATTATATATCTTCCGAATATTAACAACAACTTTTATATTGACAAGTTTTTGATAGGACCAATTCTTACAGCAGAAACAAATTAAATATACATAGCGGTAGAAGAATAAAACCATCGTATTAAGGGTTTATTCAAATCCAAACTGCTTATTTTCTGATTCATTTTTAAATTCATTTTTGCTCTGAAACGCAACCAATTGGTAGGTTTTCTTATTCCGAAACCATGTAATGTACCGTAATGTTCGATATTCTGATAGATGCAGAATATATTTCAAAAGAGGATGTCAAAGTGGGCATTCTGAACCGAATTTCCCGAAGCAATTGTGTTCTAAACGAAAAATATTGTCCTACTGAGAAAATAATTGTTTATAAATTGAGTTTTAATTAATTGAACGAAAAAAAAAAAAAAACAGGTCGATTATAAGGGTCATTTTCAATAAATGCATACAATTCTGAAAAACATTTTACAAAAATTACTTTTAAATTTCACATTAAAAATGAAATAAGTGATAATGTATAAGTTAGATGTGTCTGTAAATATAATTAATTAAGCACTTTAGCTTTTGGTATAATTTCTATACACTATTTTACTATATTTTATACGCTATTTACCAGTAACATGGTAACAGACTTGACTAGTAACAGACTTGACATTAACAGCAAAATATCTTCCAGAACCTACATGCTAATTATTAACACTAAGAAACCAAACAAAATCTTTTATATATTAACTAGATAATAATATTCAAGCAAAAGAAAGTACTAAACTTATATTTTTAACATAAAAAAATTAGGTAACAGACTTGACATTGAATAAAAATACTCACCTTTATAAAAAATTCTTTACTCCACTACACTGTTGTTTTTCAACTGCAAAAGAAAATGGCTACAAGTAAATATTTAACTAGTATAAGTGTTTTTATTGCAAATGTGCTGCTATCTCTTGGTGAAATTGTCAACCTTTATTTCATGAATTCGTAGCTTGGTAACAGACTTGACAAAATATGAGGGACAAAATGTTTTGTAGATTTTCTTAAAAAAAAAATTTTTTTTTTTTTTTGGCTGGAATAATGTCAGAAATTTAAAATAATGATGATTTATCTCATTAAATGTCCCAATTACTTTCCTTTTAAAGTGAAAAATGAAGTGAAAAAGTATTACAGAATTATAAAATACAGAAGAGGGACAGCTATTTTTTTTTCTTCTACTAGATGCAAAAATCTACATCTTTAGGAAAAAAAAAATATGAAAGTGATTATTTTTATGTTTTAGAAATATGTTGTGTAGTGTAATTAAATAAATATAATATTTATAGTAAGTTTTAAATAATATATTATGAGTACAATTTTTTTTTTTTTTTTTTTTACTGTGGGACAGCATATGTATGCATATTTTGAAAATGACCCATAAATCTGTTCAAAAATCACGCCAGCAAGTTTTGTGATTTTTCTTTTAAAAATGAATCTGAAAATGTATTAGAAAATTTCGAGTTGTTGAGCATGGAAATTTATTTTTTTAATACCGCCTTAACATGATTCTGATAAAACGAGATCTTATATAAAAATGAAATTAAATACTCGTCAAAAGGTGGCCAGGTAAAATTGCTAAAGTGTGTTTATATCTAATCATGATTTAATTCTTCTTGTTGAAATTAGTACTGAACTTCGAAATCTATCTGCGCTTGTAGGCCGAGCCGGTAGGGATTTTTTTATTCTAACTTTGTTCTACTGTCAGAACCGTAGCTAGAAATCCGAATGGTTTTTGCAGTATTATTGAATATCATGGCGGTTATCATACTTGGTGAAAATTCTTTGGCTGTTTTTGTGTAAAATTTTGTTATAAGCTGTTTCAGAATGAACGATTAATATCTCCTTGGTTTGTCTTTCCTCCCCACTTTTGAGAACACGAGTTCGGATCCAAGTTTTGTAACATTTACAAAGACGGTTTTTCAAAGTTTGAACGTTAAATACTCAAAAGTTAAAACATTAATTTTTATTTTTTAATATGTATATAATTGGATTATAAAAAATAATTTGAAGGTGGAGAGATTGCAAAAATTGAAAGTCTTCATTTTTCAATATTTAATTTATTTATAAAAATTAATGTGAACGAAAAAATGGACACTTTCTATTTTCAATATTTAATTAAGTAATAAGTATTTTTGATATTTCTATGCAACGAGGTTGCTGTATCCTGTGATTTTTTGTTATTGTAGTTTTCATGGGCGCGAAGCACTCATATATGGCTGATCGCGTCAGTAATAAATTTGGTGCACTGGCATTAACGAATTTTGGATTAATAATTAAATCATAAACATTTTTCATATTTCCACACATGGATGTTGCTATATCCAGTGGTGTATTTTGTTATTGTTGTTTTCATGAGCGCGAAGCGCTCATATATGCTTTCGTGATGGAGGCTTTAACGAATAACGTGTATTTTTCCGATTGATACAGAACGATGACCGAGACACGAAGGAACGAGTTCAGCGGATAAGCCATTGTACAATAAAAAAGGGTTTTTTGGTTTATTTTGTTCGTTTAAATCGAAACAAATATTTGATTAATGTGCGTAAATAATGTATGTACGTATTTTAAAATTATTCAGAATCAATATTCAAATTATTATTAGATTACTTTTTTTAATTCGTCTTCAAACTCATGGAATTACGTAATAATTAAAAACGAATATTAAGTATGTTCAGTTACAAACGTTTAAAAAAAACTATGAAAAAATTTTTTGAAGACTGACATTACTAAATGAGTATTTATAATTATGCAAAATACGTTAAATAAGTTTCAGCAGATTACCCACTTTATTAAAATGTAATTTTGCTTTATTTTGTTTGTAGTGTGTTTCCCCCAAACAAGTGAAAATTCACCAAAATTGGTAGGAGGAATTGCTGGAAACTGAACAAGTAAAAACCAATAAGATCTCAAAACCAACAACACTCTAGTTTCCGCAGTTATGATTACAGTGACAATATTGCAAAAATTTCAAATAGAAACAAAAAATTTTTAATCTAAAAATGACCTTTAGACTTAAAAAGATAACATGGTACCAGTAGTAAGTAGCGTTTACATGGTACCAGTAGCACTCGAAAGGACAACTGAAAAGAAGCATAAAAAAGAGCATCTAGTACTTCACATGTGCTGAAAAAACACATTAGTGACATTGATAATTGCTGACATTTCGTGCTTTCATGGTCAATATCGTCACCGGAACACACCATACAGGATTTCTGTCCTTTGGGTTTTTAAAATTTAAGTTACACATGTAGAATGAACTAAATGCTTATAACATTAAAAATACCATTAAACTTCCATTTAACGTCTCCATGCTATGATTTACTGTTTTCCACACTCACAAGCATACGGTGTGTCATCGTCTGTGACGACAAACACTTAAATTTTTGTAACCAGAATAAAATTACTTGTTTTGATTTTTCACCTGTATAGGCTCATTTGTTTTTCCCAATGCTTTTATTGCTTTTATTTGCATTTAAGTCGCCGTTTTGAGGACTACGGGTATGGTTTCAATGCCTTTAATGATTTTACACTATCAAGTGCATTTTGTGATGAAAAAAGTGGTCGTTGTCATTTGAAATTTTAAATATTTCGTGATTGAAACTATAACTGTGAGAACTAGATTGTTGTTCTGCAACATATTCTTAAGTTCTTGCATTAAAATAACCATATTTTAAATGGTATCCAGTTTCTTTGAGCAGTGTGATCGCAAGGAGCTTAATTTCCGCCAAAGTTTTTTCCATGACCTCCCTGTGCATAAGGTTGCACCACACGAGTAGGAGGTTTTCCCGAGCATTGCTGCTTTCTTTGCTTGTTAAATTGCTTTGTTCTATTGTAATATTTCTTCTTCAGATTTTATTTTATTACGATATTTAGCTTTTCGTGGTAGTTTTTATATTTCTAACTAATATGCCTGTTCGAGTCCGAGTTCAAACTTGGCGACCTAACTACTATTTCTTAACAAAAAATATTTTTCTTACATTCTGTCTAACCATGTACCAATAAAAAAACTACGATGACCCTTAAGATGAATATTTATTATTTTCATTTCATTTTATTCCTTCCTCTTCCCTTTTATTTTATTTGCCGCATACTTTAAAGTTCTATTTAATGCAAATAAGCCCTGTAACAACGCTAGCAGAAAATTTGAATAACCACCTAAAGCAGCTTTTATATTTCCCTAAATTATGGTCTCCATACCTTCCCAAGATTCGAAGACGTCCTCAAACTTGGCGACAGTTCCCACAGATTTTGATTTAAAACACTTATTGCATTTTTATTAGGTGATACGTTTGGAATGGAAATATATATATATATATATATATAAACTTAAAAATATATAAATTTCAAATTTAGGATAGCTTTAATAAGATTCCACTTAGCATATCATTATCAAAATTGGTCACCCTACTGGACCTGAATGGAACGAAAGAGTTATGTTTATGCGAGAAAGGTGATATGTGTAAAAAAAATTAAACTTAAAAGAGATTACTTAATTTAAGAACATTAATTCAAAGCTTACAGTGTATATTAGTTAACACTCGTCTTCAACTAGATACAATTAACAAAGTTGCAATGTAGCATAAATGTACATTTCCAAGCATGGTATTTGAGATTGATCACAATGCCTTGTATTAGGTTTTCTTTTAAAAATTTGTTTTGTTACAAGAACTGTATTTATGTGCTGTCAAACTACATCTATTATTAATATATTTAAGGAAATTCACTGAAGAATTGATGCTTTATAGATACCTAAAAAAAGCAGTTCGTAAAAGTTCGGAATTCCAAAATATATTTTCGTTCAAAAAAATGTAACCTCAGATTTATTTCTATATATAACCTTTCACTTTCTATTATAATCATTCTTTAATCTATAGAGTTGCATTTAACATAATTCAAAGTAATTCACTAAAACTAACGTTACGTAAGTTACTACTTTTCGAAAATATATTGAAAATAAATTTCGATATCAATTCGTCCTATTAAACTTTAAAAAAAGAAGAAAAATCCCCCGATATTCCAAAATTTCATAAATATAATCTGAATTGCAGAGGGAATACTAATTTGCATTTTTCCAATTTTCAACCAATTTAGTGGCATTTGCAAATTGATAGCAAAAAAGCAAAGTATAAAATTACGAAATTCTTCATGTCTTTCTAGAAAACCATGACTAATCGAATTTTTCTGCCTTGAGAGAAGTCAGATATATTGATTTGGATAGACGAGCTGTTTCATTTTCCAAGGAAATTCATTAAAGTTTATAGATCCTTTGATTTGTAGAAAGCATTTCTATTTTGGATAATGAAATTTTAAATATGTTCTTTTTATATTAATGTAAAAATGTAAAATGTATTGTAAAAATCGAATTCGCGTAAAAATAATCTAATTTTCTTGGTTATTAGTTTCATCAGAAAAGGGGCATTTTAAATGGATATAAGTTCGTGTATATTTAAATTGACTGAAAAAGAAAAGAAAAGAATATAAAAATAAAATGACATTTCGAAATAGCTTTCTAATCATGTTTTGAATTTTTATACGTACAAATATATGCATTACTTGTATATTAAAACCGAATTTTGTCTTGATAAAAAGAATTAAAATCAGATAAAAGCGATAGGTGGCATTTCTAATAATATACCATCAACAAAGAGAAGGAAAATATAGTTATAAGTATAAAATGAATTTCATATTAGTTAACATAATATATGAAGCATAATTTAAGTGTAGCGCTACTTATGCTACCTGTGATTAAAAAAAGGGCATTTGAGAAAACTAAACCTCGGAATGAAAAATTGTTTTATAGATATCTATTACATTAAACTTTATCAATAACACATCTGTCTTCTAAAAAAAAATACTGTATAAGCTGAAGTTACGGCAACATGGGGATACCAAAAATGCGGCATGCAGCATTTTTATCGGATCACCTTCAAATTATAACCACATTTTCTCAATACTCTTCTCTAGTGATGTAAACAAGATCATAAAAAAATATACATATTTGTAAAATTACAAATGTGCAAAAAATGGGTACGAATTATCGTTTAACAATTTTAATTTGTACATTGTTAAATAAAACTAATCCGTCAATCATAATAATATTATATATTTTTTAGAGAAAAGTCTTGCAAATATGTGGTTTACATTTGAAGGCGATCCAGTGAATTTTTTCAAAGTTATATGCTGTAAGCCCATCTTTGGCATAAACATGTTGCCACAACTCAAGCACTATTATTTTGATTTTTATAGTATAAAACTGTGTTAACCCGTTGAAAGGTGATGGGATGTATTACATCCGACATAAGTTTAATCAAGATTTGCATCAGAAACTTTTAATTAAATTTTAATTTTATAACTTTGATGGGAAAAAGTTTTAAAATTTCTTTCCCTTATTTTGAAATGAAATTTTTCGAAATTTGCGATGTGAATTTAATATCACAGAAACACAATTACTTGCCCCTGAAAGGTTGAACGATGTTAAATATTAATTCATTAAATACCTTCTAATCAATTTTCCTTTCTGTGTGTATTTGTCTCAAAAAGCATGGATTTTTCTGGTGTTGTACATAGCGTTATACATTAAACAGGATTGCGTTCTTAAGGGGTCCGCGACGCATTTTAAAATATTTTTTATTTACTCTGTTAAAATTTTGAATTTTTTTAATGGTTAACCATATCATTTGAAAACAAAATCACATGATAAAACTTCTCATATTTTTTTTTCATTTAAAATTTATTAAAAAAGTGGGGTAATTTAAAATCGTTATAACTCGAAATATTATTTGTAGAATTTTAAATTTTAAATTTTTTAAATTTAAATAAACAAAATTTTTGAGCTTTAATTTTGATTCAGAATTTTAAAAAATATTAATTTAAATAAATATTTAAAGTAAAAATTTAAAAAAAATGTTACTTTAAAAAAAAATGTTATTTTCAAAAGTAATTTTTTTCTCAAATTTGCTGAAACAAAATTAAAGTAAAACAATCTAAAAATACATGTTCCAAGTTTGAACGATTTATCTTTAACAGTTCTTGACTTATACAATTTAAATACGAGAAATGGTGAAAAATCTCATCATGAAGAAAAACGCATTTTCACAAGAAGCCGTTTCCATGACAACCATTGCTTGAAAGCTAGATTTTGAAAACAAATCAAAACAAAAAACAATTAATATTTCCTATCCAATTAAGATTGAAACATGATTTAACCATCATTTTAAGCAGTGAAAAACAGAGAATTTTTTAATGCAATAAATTTTTTCTTAGAAAATTAGAAGATTTATATGTCCCGTAAATCCTTATTCCAATAAAGGGTAAACTAAAGATACTTATTCTTATGCTTTATGAATTTTATATTCAAGTATCATTTGCATCCACTGAGCTCCATATGGATATTAAAAGACTTCAGTCGGTGGTCAGTCAAATCATAGGCGTAGAGTTTTCAAAATTATTGGGGGGGCTCAGCGAATGGCGCAGACAATGGGGATCTACACCCCCCCCCCTGAAAAGGGCTTTAATTTAATAAGTAATGGATACAAAAACAGTAAAACCTGCTGAGATAAAATTACAAATAACCGCTGAAAGTTTTCGTTTTATACATTTTTTCGTCTACCTTAGCAGGTAAAAATTCAAAATGTTTCTTTCGATGGGATAATGAAATGTTTGCCATTAGACAAGAATTCGTTATAGACACGTTCCGCACAGACTAACCTTACACAGGCTAACCTTATATCCATACAATAAAACCTTTGTACAAGCAATCGTAAGCGACCGAAACAATATTCCGTTTAAGACAGTTTTCTGGCTAATTAAGTAAAATTGTACGGAAATCTTTCCTTCTGGAGCATGAAAAGTTTCCATTTAAGACAGGATTATGCCGAAGACAGGTCCTGTTTTGACAGATTTTGCTCTACATATATCATAAATGTCTATATATCTAATAATAACAGACAAGATCGCTGTTTGTGTGCGTTTATTGCCAATGGCTATAAAAAACTACTGTCCGCAGAGATCTGAAAATTTATATGAGAATGAATAGTTCAATGCAGGTATGGATGCCCCTGAGGCTCACATTTTTAATTTTTTGATAATTGGCCGAGATATTAATTAAAAGCTCATCAAAATAGATTTTTTTTTAATTGTCGGAGGCGCGCTTGAGTATGACCAGAACTTGCTTTTCGAGAGGAAAGGGAGGAAAAACTAATTTTTTTTTTTTTTTTAGTTTTGTTTTAATGCCCATCAGCCGTGCCGTTTAAAATACAGAAAAACGGACGACATATTCTTATAGTTCGTACTTTTACGTCTCAAACGCCTCAATCAGTTAAAAAGAATATGATTCTTAACTCTTTGAAAAAAATTTTCAAAAAGGGATTTCTCAGTTGACTTTTTCTCCCTTTAGCCAACGCTTAAGGCTCAGGGCACAATTTTAGAAGTACCGATTCACAAAAAATACGTACTCTGTAAAAAAAAAAAAAAAAAAAAAAAAAAAATCCGTTAAAATACGGGAATTGTACTAGCAATCGAGACGCCATACTATTTCCGTATTTTAACGGAATTTTTTTCCGTAAATTCAAGAAATTTTTCCGTTTTTTCACAAAATTTACGGAAAAAAATTCCGTTAAAATACAGAAATAGTACTGGCGCCTCGATTGCCGGTACAATTTCCGTATTTTACCGGATTTTTTTTTACAGTGTATTTAAAGTTAAGATCTTCTTCTCGTCGCTGGTGCAATCGGTTTTCTAAAAGACTAATTTTAATTCTTTAAACAAATTCGCGACCGTAGGTCACTTCGCGCCTCACCGTAACGAGACTATTTTTTTCCACAATCTTTTTAGAGCATTTCGACAGACTGGATTTTACATCTATTTTAAAAATTTCGTAATGTTCAAACGAGTAGAAGTATTTAAAAAAAAAAAAATCGACGAAAAAGCTAAAAAACGGTTTCGGCGCGGTTTCGCTTGGCTTCGGCACAAGTTTTCACTATGAAATAAGCATGCTTTTTATGAAATTTTATAGAGTACTCGGGTACAGTTATATTTATAGCATATTAAAATTTCTGACAGTTCGGATGACGAAAACTATTTTTTGTTTGTTTTGTTAAAGAGACCGATTCGAAAACAAGAAAAACTAGTTGGATGTGACAATCCCAAAACTATCTTCTATCTCATACATGTTAATACTTCAAAATTCGTTATTACAGTACCAAAATTAAATGACAATCTATGCTCATCTCAATCATAAGGATTCTAAAGATATTATGTTCATTAAATTATGTGCATTTTAAAAGGAAATCTTTGAAACAAACAATTCAATTTTGACATCCACACTCTTAGATGTCTGCGAGAAAAATTTTCAGCGCAAAGAGCATAAAAGCGACAACCGTCGCGCTGTGTACACCCAAGCCTAAATAAAGATCTATGTGAAATTGTAACAGAATATGAAGTCTGATTGAATTCCGTGTGTTAGTTTTTGAGACAAAACAATTGCGGGAATCGTGAAAAACGGAGCATAGCAGTGGCACCTATTGCGCGATTTACACCAAAACGTAAAAGGAACAACATATATCAACGTCTAACTGAATTTGAAGCTTGATGAAAATTTGTATATTAATTTTTGATAGAGCTATTACGAAAATCATGAAAAATTCTGTATCGCAGCGCCAGCTGTTGGCCAATTTACACCAAAAAGTAATCAGCACCATTTTATATCACGGACTAACCTAATCTGAAGTTTGATGAAAATACGCGCATTAGTTCTTGAGAAAAAGCTATTGCAGAAATCGTGAAAAATGCTGCATAATAGCTAAACCTGTTGGACGATTTACACGAAAACGTAATCAGAACGAAATAATATCAAGATATAACTGAATCTGAAGTTTGATGAAAATCTGATCATTAGTTTTTGAGATATAGATATTGAAAAAATCGTGCATAATGCATCATAGCAGCGCCACCTATTGAGCAATTTACAACAAAAAATAATCAACACCAAACAATATCAAAGACTAACAAAATCTGTGTATTAGTTCTTGAGATATAGGGCGATTTGCGCAAACAACAATTCAGCATCAATTTATGTTAGGGTCTAATTGAACCTAAAATTTTATTTTAAATTCCGCGCATTATTTCTTGCGATAGAAAAGGAGTTCTTGCCCCAATAAATTATGTCACATACAAACTCGCAGGCGATTCACAGATAGACATTTTGTAAAAACATGTTTTTCGGGATGTGTGACCACTAAAAGGTGTAAATCCGTCGGTAACCGGAATTCGAAAATTTTCTTGAATCCAATACTTTCTTCTTGCAAAGATAGAAGAAAGTAAAAAGGAAGAAGAAAACATATGTCTTTTAGAAGTAGATATCAATATTTTTTTCACGAAAATTTTACACGGGCTGAGAAACGGTTATATTTATAACGATAAAAATTTTAAAGAGTTCCAAAAGAAACTATTTAAAAAAGAAATTATGAAACGACCGTACGCGAAAAACAGAAAATGACTTCTTACGAGCGCTTTTACCATTAAAAGCCAATATTTTTTGGAGATTTTTTCTTTTAAAAATATAAATTCGGACAAAATCGGATTAAAGGTATAAAATCATACAAATTTGTGTTTTATTAAAAGTTATTATCACGGGCCCGGGCAACGCCAGGCGGGCCAACTAGTCTATAATAATAAAGATAGAAGTTTCGGCCAATCTGTCGGCCATGTTCTAAAAAAATCTCTGCACGCGTAGAGCTACAAAATTTGGAAATTTAGAATTTATTTTAATTTGAATAGATGATGAAAAAAATATCCCGATTAAATTACATTTTTTAAGATACTTTAAAAAAAAATAAAAACACCTTTTCGCATATTCAAGCTTCCATAAATCAGTTTGAGAGAACAAAATTTTGACATTCCTCTATCCGCAAATTGATACCAAGAAACCATTACATCACGACCTTTTTACTTTCCTCTATCTCTACAAGAAGAAAGTACTGGATTCATGGAAATTTTCGAATTTCGGTTTTCGACGGATTTACAGGTTTTAGGGCTCAGAGAACCACAAAAACATGTTTTTACAAAATGTCTGTCTGCTAGTCTGTCTGTCTGTCTAGCTGTATGTGTGTGACACAAATTTTGTGGGCGCTCTATCTCAAGAGCTAAATGAACGGAATTTAATAAAACTCTAGATTCAGTTAGTCCCTGATATACACTGGTTCATAGACTGGTTACATAGAGGTAATACCTCTTTGTATTTAGTTATGCACACAAAAGTCCGATTTTGGACTTTTTGATTAGACTTTTTCAATATAATTTTAATGCAATTTTAAAGGCTTTTTCACGGTTCGAGGCGATTTTTTTTAAATTATTAAAATAAATCCGATTTCAATCTTTTAGTGTATAATATAGTAAATTTTGTCCTCTTTTCAAAAAAGTTTATTCAGAATTCGTACAGCGATTTTTGAATTTTTCGCAAATATTCGGATGCGATTTTTAGCGTTATTTCGTGTTTCGCAGCGATTTTTTTATATTGATAAAAGGAATTCTGTTTCAAATTTTTAGCATTATATAGTAAATTTTGTCCTCCGAAATTTTTGAGTTTTTAATGCAAGTTTTTGCGATTTTTCGCAAAGAGTTTTGATATTCGTGAAAGAATTCCGGTTAAAATATTTTAGAGCACTTTGTAGTAATTTTTGGCCTTTGCGACTTTTGGAATTTCTAGCGCTTTTTAATGCAATTTTCAGCGGTTTTTCGCGTTCCGCAGTGACTTTTTTTTTACATTGGTAAATGAATTAGGTTTTAAACTTTTAGCCTAATGTACTAAATTTTGTTTACTTTGAGCGATGTTTTGCATTCCGTGGAGATTTATTGACATTTGTGAAAAATTCCGGTTAATGTTTTTCGTCCACTATAGTGAATTGTGTTCTCAGCAATTTTTGAATTTTTAATGCTCTTTTTTGCGTTTTTTTCGTATTACGCAGCGATTTTTTGACATTCATAATATTTTTTCGATTTCAAACTTTCAGCCTTATATAGCAAATTTTCGCGATTTCTGAAACTAAAATTTCCGCATTTCAACACGATTTTTAGCGCTTTTACGCATTCCGTGCCTTTTTTTTTTTTTTTTTTTTTTTTTTAACATTTATAAAAGAAATTCGTTTCAAATTTGTAACATGCTGTAGTAATTTTTTTCCTCTGCAATTTTTGATTTTTTATCGATTTTTAATGCGATGTTTAGCGTTCCGCTACTATCTTTTGACATTCGTAAAAGGAATTGGGCGTCAAACTTTTAGCCTAAAATAATAAATTTTATTATATTTTCAATAAAGTTTATTCGAAATTCGTACAGCGATTTTTGAATTTTTTGTGAATTTTTATGCATTATTTATAGATTTTTTTAGATTCCGTGGCGATTTTTCTACATTCGTAAAAGGAATCCTGCTTTAATCTTTTAGCCCATAATAACAAAATTTTGTCAACTGCGATTTTTGAATTTTTAGCAATTTTTAGAGTTTTTTGCGCGATTTGCTACAATTTTTCCTAATTAGTACAAGGAATCCGGTTATCTTCTTTCCCAAAATAGTATATTTTGTTTTCTTTTCATTTAAACTTATTTGGAATTCGTGCAGCTTTTTTTTTTAATTTCGCGATGTTTTATTACGATTTTTTTAGTTTTTTTGTGTTTCGTACTATTTTTCAACTGACCGCACGACGCCGGGCATATCAGCTAATTAGTGTATAAATGCATGTTATAAATACTACAGGGTTGCGCACGAAAAAGCGGCCCTGTTGTGTTTGCCATGAATGCACATGTACAGATAGATACTTTCATATGAACATCGAAATGTTTGGAAATATCACGAAAATCGAATCAAATGTCAGTCCGAAACGGCACGGGGGAAAAACGAATTTTGGGCCTGTCCCGGGTTTACAGAAAAAAATTAGACCCGGTCCCGACTCAGCCTGATATTAATGAAAGAAAATGGGCCTGAGAAAGGGTTTCTTGCTCGGTCCGAATAAGAACAACTGAATATATGTACTGTTTATTGTTACCAGATCCTGGTGAATCGTCATTTACTACAACAGAGAGACCGCTTGATTGATTTGGACTATTTTAATGAATATGAGCTTTATGCATGATTTAGAGACAAATAATTTCTCTCTTTATATTCTATGTTTTGGAGATACTGGTCTTCCTGACTTCTAGTTTCATCATTTGAAACAAAATTTAACTCATCTCCCCCTTCCCTCCCGAGTTCTTCAAAGCTCGTAAATTGGAGTCAGTTTCTTTGTAGCTTCGGGAAACAGCGAATGATCAGATCATATCGGACACCATTTGTTGTCCGTTAAAAACGTGAATTTATTGCCCTATGTCTATATGACGCCGAATCAGAAAAAGAAATTCTTCCCAAAAATTGTGCCCACTGTCCAAAGAAGGAAGAAAAACCCACCATGGAGAGAGCTTAGTTTTTACCCATACGCCATGCTAAAATTTTTCAGTTGTTTTACTTGTTTGCAAAGAATAAAAGTAAACAGCGAATTTAGAGAAAGAACAATTATTCATCGAAAACATTATACGCTAAAAACTTTTGTAAATTATATGAAAATCCAAAATCTGATTTTGTTTCTATGTCAGTCAGCGTAAAAGTATTTAGCCCATCTGAAAAATTATTGGAGGGGCCCGAGCCCCACGGGCCTATATAACTCTACGCCTATGAGTCGAATTACACCCCGAAGAAGCTTGTAAGACAGAGTTATAAAAAAATCCGCGATGCCAATATTAATCATATTAGTTTTCTCATTTACTATTATCCTAATTTATGCTTTTCTGTTAAGCTATGCTTCTTTAAAATGATTGTCACTGTATCCTTCCGCGCTGACCCTGGAAATCATGTTGAAGAATATAAAATCAGATCTCATGTTATATATGAAGTTCAGTGACTGCATCATACTTAATAATGTGATAAAATTTTGGTTTAAAGGAGCTGAACTGAGGTTATTTTCGAAACGCAGTCGTCACATTTTCAAGTTTGGCTATATTTTAAAATCAAAAGCCAAGGCGAGTTTAACTTAAGTGATTTAATCATCTTTAACGCGATAAAAAATAATAATTATACGTATCTAAAGTAATTTTCAAATCATCGTTGTATTGTGGTTCGATGCACAGGCATTTAACAATAGACGTTATTTCCAAACGATTTGCAACAGTATTGTTTTCTGACCATGCAGAAAAGTTAGCGGGGGAGGGGGGGGGCGCTATTTTTCCTCGGATTGTACATCCGTTCAGTATCATTTCAATCACCAAAACTTCATAAAAACAATTTTTAAATTTGAAATTTTAGTGCATCATAATCATAAATTAATCTAAACTATAATCTAATAAACATTTGCAACAAATAAACGAGTTTTCAAAGGGAAAATAATACGGAACCGAGAGTTTCAGTGAAGCGAAGCCGACTTCCGTTATTTTAAACATTTAATTTTCGTTTTAATGTAGATTTTTTACATTCCTTTCATTCAGTGTTCTTAAAAGTAACGACGAAAAGTGAAAATGTAGCGTATAGCTTTAGCACTTCTTCTTTTACTTAGCAGTTATTTAAAATTCATGAGTGTTTACATCTCCTGTTATTTCAGCTTTTTTTTTAAAATGAAGTTCAATCTGTTAGATGATAAATTTTCTTTTATAAATAGAAAACTTTTTTCACATATTATTTGTTGTGTGTTTCTTAATTTAAAAATTTCTAAAAACATATAATTCGAATTTTACGCTCTCGTGCCGTATTATCTTTGTTCTAAATAATATATTTTATGCAATATTTCACAATAAAATGTAGAAACTTTTTTCATACATTTACTTATTTTATACTGCGTTTTTAAGAAGTTTCTACGTTTATTGCGAATTACACTAGCTTTTATACCGTCTTACAGAACTATTTTACATTAAAACATGCATGTGATATACGTGGCCTGTCTGAAAAGTGTCCGACCTTTCTCCGAAATAAATATATAAATTACCTGACGTGATTGGTACCGTAATCCCTTTCAAGGTAGGCCCCTTGCGCCTCCACACACTTAGCTCACCGTTCCCCCCACAGCCGAAAATAATTCTGGAAGGCTTTTTTTGCAATGGTTTTTGACTCCACCGTCGCATTCTGCGTATCTCATCTCTACTCTCGAAACGGGATCCTTTCAATGGCGCCTTCAATTTCGGAAACAAACAGAAGTAGTAAGGAGCAGGGAAGTTGCGGACTTTTGGAATCCCATGTTTTTCCAAGAAAGTCTGAATCAGGTGCAATGAATAAGCTGGAAAGTTGATGAATCTTATGAGACTTGGTGAATATTACGAGCTGTTTCGCGTGGACAATCACCAAGCTTTCACAACATTTTATGCAATACCGTTGCTCAACCCGTTCAGTCATCTCGAGAGAATTCAAAATCCGACTAAAAAGTATACAGCTACCCACTCGGCGGCCAGCAGGCAACGACTGGCTTATTGGAATTCGAGGAAAAATTTCAAGCATGCGCATTAAACTTTCTCCTTCCAATGTACACAGTGGAACCACCGTTGAATCATTATTGCGCGCGGAAAAAATAAAGGTCGTATACTTATCATACAGACCTCGTACATATATAACGTTTATTTAATTGTTTTACATTTGTGCTCATTCTCATTATAATTTAAGATGCATCAGTATAGTTAAGGGTAACGAACGGTAAAGAAATTTTAATACTACATTTTAATAGTAACTTTCGCCTTATTTAATTGCAGAATTCAGAAAATAAATAAGCAGGAGATTACATATAAAAATGTGTGGTATACAAATCTCCCGACCCCTGGGTACGCTGTAGTTGCACCCACGCAAATTTGGTTTCAATAGAAGACTAAAAACTAAACAATTTAGAACTGAATTGACTGTATCTCCAATCATGGAAATGTGCCAATGTTTCCTAATTACCTTAAGGGATGACTTATAATTGATTAATGTATAAAAGCATGACTTTTTTAAAACTTGAGATTACTTTTTATTGCATGCACTGCACATATGTCAATATGCACTTGATTTAATATTTGTATACAGTACAATTTAACTTATTACGCATTTCTTCTCTTGTAATATCAAGGAACTATTTATTTTATCGGAAAAACGATTCCGCCTGTTTTGTAGCATTCTCTGATTTTTTAATGGCAGCAAATCAGGTGAAATCTTTTTAAGTCGTAATTTTAATATCCGTATATTATTCCAGGAGGAAATCTTTCATTGATACTAATGCATCATGTTAAGAGAAATTTCCAGTAGTGTAAATTAGCGGTATGTTTAAAAAAGCTCTATTAGAATTCGATTAAATGAAAGTGCTATATTAATGATAAATATTTTCTCTAAGATTTTTTTTTATATGTTATGAAGATGTCAAAGAAAAGTAAAACAGTTCATGAGATCAAAATTGATTCGTGATGAAATATTCGAAATGACTATTTTTTATGTGCAAAGATTTTGTAGGCGTAATAAATTTGTTTTTTCATTATATCATTTTTTCGACCTCCTAACCTTCCAAGGCATAGTATTTACAAACCCTGGAATCTCTTCTAGTACACTGGTTTCCTAAAATTAAGGAAAAATCACAAAAAGAGCGATAACTTTTTGAAAAAATCCCTGCCGGCCCGGCCTACAGGCAGAGGTAGATTTCGAAGTCAAATATACTAATTTCACAAACAAAAACTAAATCATGATTATAGATAAATCCACTTTAACAATTTTATCTGGCCGCTCTTGACGAGTTTTTATTTCATTTTCATATAATAGCTGGTTTTATCAGAATCATGTTAGGGCGGTATTCAAAAAAATACTTTTCCATGCTCAACAACTCGAAATTTTCTGGCATAATTCCAGATTCCTTTTTAATTAAAAAAAAATATATGAAACTTGCTGACGTGATTTTTGAAGAGATTTATAAGCGACCTGTGTTTTTATTTTTTGTTCAATTAATTAAAACTTGATATATAAACAATTATTTTCTCAGAAGGACAATATTTTTCGTTTCTAACGCAATCGCTTCGGGAAATTCCGTTCAAAATGCCCACTTTGACATCATTTTTTGAAATATATTCTGCCTCTATCTAAAAATCGATTATTACGGTACATTATATAGTTTCTGAATAAGCGAATCTACCAATTAAATGCGTTTGAGAGCAAAAATGAATTTAAAACCAGTCAGAAAATAAGCAGTTTGGATTTAAGCGCATCCTTAATACAATGATTTTTCCAACACAATCCGCTTCGGTAAATTCGGTTCAAAATGCCCCTTTTAACTGCATTTAAAAAAATATATTCTGCCCCTATCAGAAAATCGACCATTACGGTACATTATATAGTTTCTGAGTAAGAAAACGTACCAATTGGAAGCCTTTGAGAGCAAAAATGAATTGTAAAATGAGTCAGTAAATAAGCAGTTTGGATTTGAATACACCCTTACTAAGATCATTTTTTACTTCTACCGGTATCTATTTTTAATTTGTTTTTGCTCTAAGAATTGGTCCTATCCAAAACTTGTCTATATAGATGTTGTAGACAATATTAAGAAGATATATGATAAATTCATGGGGATTTTATATCTTTTGAATTGACGGAGTTATGGATTTTTTTCTTCTTCAAACCCCCTTTTTGTTTTCGTTTTTAATTTTTTTTGCGGTACGAATTGGTCCTATCAAAAACTTGTGAATATAAAAGTTGTAGATAATGTTAAGGAGATTCATGATAAAATTAATTGGATTTGATATCTTGAGAATTGACGAAGTTATGGATTTTTTTCTTCTTCAAACGCCCTTTTTGTTTTCGTTTTTAATTTTTTTTTTTTGCGGTACGAATTGCTCCTATCAAAAACTTGTGAATATAAAAGTTTTAGATAATGTTAAGGAGATTTATAATAAAATTAATTGAATTTGATATCTTGAGAACTGACGAAGTTATGAATTTTTTTCTCCCAAAAACCCTATTTTTGCGCCCCTTGAGCCCATTTTTAACTTTATCAAAAACCTGTGATACATAAATTTTTGGCCCTATTTTTAGAAGTAATAAAAACTTTAAACTGATTTGATATGTACAAAAATTAAGAAGTTATGGAGGGTTTTCTGTTTTCACAAAACCCTCCCTATTTCCCTCCCCTTGGTCCGATTTTGCCCATTAACGAACTTGACCGAGATTTTATGGCCATTGATTTTATGTATCAGTTTGGAAGAGATTGGTGCAGAATTACGAAAGTTATCGTGTCCAGAAGAAAGTGATATATATATATAGATAGATAGATAGATAGATAAAGTTTTTTACTGAGGGTGGTTTTGGGTCTAGGGGTCATGATCGGTGTAGATCTGCAAATTTTTTCAGAAATTCCAACATAGGAACGATCCCAATAGGTAGTATTTCATACGAAATCTACCTAAAAGAAACCTGTGGGAATGAAATTTGCATATTGCTCATCCGCAAGAAAAGTGACATATCTCGCAAAAATTCATTTTGCGTTTTATTCCACAAATAGGTTTGTCATAGGTGAGTCTTGCTACACAAAAAGTTTCATAGGTGCAGTTACACGGGAAATCACTTTATTACGCTATTTGTCCATTCGTGACCACAGAAGAGGGGTGCAATGTGTGGGGAGGTAAATTTATCCAACCCTCCAAACTTCATCATATGTCTTCATTCTTAAGGGTTTTACGCTTTTATGCACATTTTTACTCCTGCATGCAGAGCTAAATGCTATAATTTCAAGTTATATTAAAATCATGCAAATTTTCTTTTGCCTCTCCTGTGAAATTTACTTTTGTCGAGATGTGTCACTTTTCTTGCGGATGAGCAATATGTTGTTAACCGAAAGATGCTGAAGTAAATTACAAATTACAAACTAGTGGCGCTGCAATCAGATTGAGTCATCTGTGAGGGACATAAAAAGGAGTACGACTGCAGGTGTCGCTGTGATTACGAGATATGAAAACTGAGATAGCTCCTTCATTAGTATGAACTCGAGGTATCATTTGTCCACAGAACTGCGATTTAGAGCTATTGGAAAATTGGAGGCAGGTCAAAGTCAGAAAGAGGAGGCCAGATGGATACATGTGAGTCATTCTGTTGTCCATAGGCATTGGCAACAATTTCCTACCACTGGTTCGACCTCCAGACGTTCAGCCAAAGAGGCCAAGATCTTCGACAAGCACCGATGACCGATATTTCAAGTTATGTGTACGAGGGAATAGAACAACAACCTCCTCTCACCTTAGAGCCTTTCTTTCTGCAGCCACTTGGAAGGTTGGTATCAACGTCTACAATGCGTAGAAGGCTTCATGAAGATGGTCCTTACGCAGGGTGACCAGCTATTTGTGTGCCGCTCGCCTCACGTCACCGGAGGGTACGTTCACGTCAACATGTCCACTAGACGGCAGATCAATGGAAGCGTGTTATCTTCACGAATGAGTCCCTGTTTTGCCTCCAAAGCGATAGTATGCGTAGTTTGGAAAGAACAGGGGACACGCTATTATCCATTACACATTCTTTAAAGAGATTCATACGGAGGAGGGAGTGTTTGTGTTTCGGACGATATCTCTTTGGGTGGATGCACAGACCTCCATGTCTTTCCACGTGGAGCTGTGAATGCTCACGTCCATAGACATGACATTTTTTATGCCTTTGTGCGCCCTTTTGCTGCGCAATAGGTAATGATTTCATGTTACAGGACGAAAACGATTGACCGCACAGGGCTCGCATCGTAGAAGATCATCTTCAGCACAAAACAATTCAGCGCAGGGAATGGCCAGCTCGATCACCGGACTTGAATCCCATCGAGCATGTTTGGAGTGCTTTAGGAAGATGTGTTGCTGTTCTGAATTCTCTTCCTTAGACCCTTTTCACGCTTACAACTGCTTTACAAGAGCAATGGCTCGCACTTCCCAGCAAACTTATCAATAGCAGAATTAACTGTACCACACATCACTGTATGGGCTGTATTACTTCTAGCGGTGATCATACTCCATATTAAATGTACTTTTCCTATACCAAACCGACACATTTATTTTGTTTATATTATAACTGTGTTAATTTCTGAAACACCACAATCGCCTGGTAATTTCATTTAATGTTATTTTATACCTTACTATATGTTGTATATTGTGACTGACTTATAATTAAAATCTACATGTAACATTTGGAGAAATCGCTATCTTTGTTATTTTGCCTTAATTTTAGGAAGCCAGTGTTATATAGCTAAAATGACAAGTTTCCTAGCGAATAAAATCCAATTTACAAGAAAGAAAATGCAAATTAGTACATACAAAACAATAAGCAAATATTTTAGCGCATCCAGGAAAAACATCATCAAATGTCTTGTATCCTTCTTAAAATAAAGATAATAAAAATCATTAAAATTAAAATCAGCATGCAAAAATTCAGAAAAAAATCAGTAGTTTTACGACAGTTTTTAGATGACGACAGAACGGAAAACCTACACTGTTCTTTATTCTGATAAGACTCAAGTGTTTATAAATGATGAAGGACCAGTAAACAGGTGAAAGGGCTAATGTAATTGACAACCAGACCATTATAAAAATAATACAAATTTCATTAAAATTAAAAATAGCCTTCAAAAAACCCTGAAAGCCCTGAATCAGTATTTTAAAGACAGTTCTTGGAGTATTCGTGACCCATCTCATCTGCCGACTCAAAAGATAAATGGCAAATTCTTATTTCTTACAGTAAGTCTCCGTTAAGATCACATTTTCATATTTCTCGACGAGATATCATAAATTATTTTTCTCGGCTTTTTTTCATAAAGGCTGTGTGCCAGTTGTGACCTTTTCTATTGTTCTCAAAGGTTTGGAAGCAAAGTGCGCAAAATCTACAAAATAAATTATTCTCAGGGATGGTGATAAACATGTCAAAGACACTTGTCCTTATGTACACTCCTTTCTTTCAGCGCGACAGTAGATTCCCCAAATCAAAGAAGTCGACAAAAAAGACCTTCGTTAAATGCGATCTGTACATGCCTTTACATTTAAGTGCGTCTTTTGGAAATATTAACTAGTATACGAGGCAAAGCAAATTACCACAACACCTCAAAATAAGGAAACAAGGATGCTTCTGTTATTACACTATAAAATATTTCTGTAAAGTTAATAAATTTTTCTAGGAAACTGGGATTCCTAGAACTTTTTATGTAGTCCGTTTGTTCCGTTAATTGAGATTCTTGTACCTTTACAAAAACTAATTTTGTAGATTTACATATTTTCTTGTACAGAGTACATATAAAATTTTACAAAGCATACAGATTTTTGTAACTTTACATCTGTAAAATTACATTTTTTTTACAGTGTAGTCGGTTTGTTCTGTTAATTAAGATTCTTTCCACTTTAAACAAACAACTCTATCCTTTGTCCTCAATTATTAATGACTGAGGACGTATTTGGCATTTATTTTTGAAATTTTTGTTCTTACCTGGCAGAAAAACATGCAGTGGGAAACAACACAGTGAAACGAATTGAAAGCTCATGAGACAACGCTAAATCTTATAATTATACTTCATGAAGAAAACAAAAAGTAAGTGTTATAATGGATAGTTAGAAATAAGTGACAAAATGAACTATTGTTCATTCAAACATTCATGTGCATCTCACATACGTCAAACAACAGAATTCATTAGGTTTTTAATTTAGAGTACCAAAATTTTCAGTTAATTATTTTGCGTCATTTTACAGAAATTTCTGCCATTAAATAAAGAAAATGCTACGTTTCCAAAATAGGGGTATGATTATTTAAAATATAGTTTTTGCAGGATATCCTACCAGGTGCATTAAATAGGTTGACAATTTCACGACTGCTTGTTTTTCTCAGCAAGACACACTTATGAGGTTACACTTTCATGTTACATTAACAAAAAGTTTTCTATATACGTGTTTACAAGATAAAGATATATATATATATATATATATATATATATATATATATATAATATTTCAAATTTATGTATTTATATGCATAGTACATTGACTGTATAAATAAGAATATTGTGTATATTTCAAGAAATAATGTAAAATATAAAATGTAAAAGTAAAGCAGTTAGATGGAAATAAAGACATCCCTAAAACGTGAATTCATGTCAGCGGTCGTGAATGTGCTAAACGAATTTTAAACAACTGATTCCAAAATTGTGTTTAGTTGGATGTTTGTTCACGTTGTTACTTTGATAGTCCTTGTTTTGGATTATAGAAAAAAACTCTATTTAATGTTCTGTATTCAGAAATAAGAATTAGGTGGGAATATATGGAAGAAGGGAAAGTATTCGAATTTTTTTGTGAAGCCCTACATATGAACTACAGATTTGTATATATACTAAATAACATAAATATACGTAGTATTCTAAAATTTAGTTCAATAAGGAAATGCATAACGATAATGCATAAGTTGAGAATTCTCTTGGTTATCGGTCATAGGTTGTACTCTAACCGAATTATTTGTGTATCCCTATAAATGAACAATGAATGTTATGCACACCATATTCTACAGTAAGAATCTTATAGTTACACTCACTCTGTATCTCAGTTTCGATATGTTTTAAATGGTGTATCATCGTTAAAAAATTATCAAACGATTTTTTCCTATTGATCATATTGTAACGGAAGTCTTGTCTTTTTATTGTCCTTGTTAACGAACTATAAATGCTGCCCTTTTCATTTTCAATAGCTAACATGACTTAGTAAACCTCAATAACATACATCAATTTGATGGCAATCCGTGTACATTTATGAGAGTTATATTACGGACAGACAGTCTGAATTCATAATCACTTTTCAACTAAGTTTGAAAACATTAAAATATTCGCTGCAGAAATTTATTGTAGTATGTATCAAGATTGTCCTTAACGATATTGAGAATTTTGAACAAAAATTTAAACACATAAAAAATTTAAATTGTTTTGAGAAAAATGTGTTTGAAATAAATTATGATATATTATTATTATTACTTGCTATTATAAGTTGTATGAAAATATACTTTCAAATCAATAATATCGGACTATATTATAATTTTACAGTTTCAGCAATGACATTTTATCCAAAAACGAATATTCGTATTTTCTCTTTTTTCAAAGTCTTCCGTCCCCTTAACACATTGTTGTCGCGTCCATATTATCGCGTTTCTTTATTCAATATATTTTTCAGAATTTTCCAGCAGTCAGTTTTTTATTATTATTGTATGACAGACATTTCGAGATTAAAAGTAAAAAATACTTTAACAAAAAGTTGTATTATAACACAGCTTTTTGTTAAAATGTTTTTTACATTTACTTTTCTTATACACAAAAGAAAGATAAAAGGCGAACAAAAAGGCATTTTACAAAATCACTTCATAAAACACTGAAACAACAAGAAATAGCTAATCACTTAGTTCTTATTAATTCTTGGTTATAAAGCACAAGAAAACATAACAATAAACAAAATTTAGATTAGTTTGGAACCTTAATGCAGTGTAGAGTAGTAAACCTCAGAGTAGAGCTTAATCTTACTACAGCCTTCTTTAAAATTTTTGCCTTATTTTCTTGATCTTCATAATATGCAACTACTACTAAAAAAAAATATTAGTGAGTTTATTTCAAACATTAATACGAGGGTGGTCCAATAATTATTGTCCCGGGTGTGTATAAAATAGGTGTACGGCGATGGTTGATGTGGAATATTGAAGCCTAACGGCTTTGATGCCTATATGCTCAATTTCAGATTGGAGCTTATGGGGCAGACCTGAAGCAGTCCTGTGATAGATGATACCGAGTCTAAACGACAGTAGCCATGTCGCATCCACTGTCACAAATCTATCACAGAACTGCTTCAGGTCTGGGCCCCATAATCTCCAAACCAGCCTCCCATCCCCAACCCCCCTATTTTAAGCTAGGTGCCACCTCTCACACGAAACGAAAATGATAAAATAAAAATGATATGTTAATATAGCAGATACGGTTCTGAAATTTAGCATATAGGCATCCAAGACATTAGGCTTCAATATTCCACATCAGCCATTGCAGTACAATTTATTTTATACACACTCGGGACGATAATTATTGAACCACCCTCGTATGATCTTTAATTTTTATTGAGCACATGCCCATGGTAGAATATGCAATCGATATCGAGCTAACTATTCTGGGTAAAAATTCAATATTTTGTCAAAGCATTTGATAAAACGAATTTTATATTAAAATTATAGGATTTTTGATTTGACAATAATGACAATGTGACACGAGTTCTCATTTCGGCATTAATGTCATTTTCCGAAAATACAGGATGGCCACAAAGTCTTTTACAATTTAAAACTTATATTAGAAGCGTAAATGAACCGATACATGTATGGAAAGTAGTACAATATTAGGGGTATACGTTAAAGTTTTATTTCACGTGCGTCATCGGTTGACGAAGTAAGTGAAGGTGATAATTGACTGTCGACGTTTTCCTTTGATACGCAATTTTGTCAATTCCTTGCTTTATCCAATACTGGTCCAGTCTCCGTGAATTTATTGCTTCATTAACGAATGGGTGGACATGAGCTAAGTCATGGGAACCGGCTCAGTATTGGATAAAGCATAGAGCGGACGAAAACTAGTATTAGAGGAAGACGTCGAATATTATTGCCTTTATGTGATTTATGCAAATAATGGTGCATTTATAGAGCTGTATTAAACCTTTCGGGTCCGATTTTTTCTTTCAGCCCCACCTGTGGCCGAGAGGTTCTGCTCTCGAAGATGGTAGACGGGAGGTGTTGGGTTCGATATCAATCGCGCCCGTCGGCCTAATCGTTCGGAGCTTTCGTGGTTTTCTTCGAACCTTCGTTTTCCCAGCGTAAATGCAGGTTAGGTTCCCTTAGAAAGACCCCCCATGGAGGGATCCCCCCCCTTAGGGCCTATATTCCTCATGCCGATAATTGGCCGTCATAAACACAACCAACCAACCGATTTTCTTTCAATTTTGAAAAAAAAATTACTTTTACTTTAATAATGTTAATCGTAGTTATCCAAATAAATTTACTGAATTTTAACGATTATTTCATTGTCTGAAATCAAACAAATGTACTTATTTTTTTTTAGTATTCAATTCATGTTTAAATGATAATAGGTTAAGGAAGAGTTTTCGGAGAAGTTTGGATAATATCGTATTACATCAGGGTTTAACAGATATTACAACTTTCTAATGTTTTTTGCGTTTCGTCACACATGATTCGTTCAGAAAAGTAACCGATATTTTAAATTTAAAGAGTGAGCTAAATGTATTAAAAAAATCGCCAATGGTGTAAAGAGAATTAAGCAAACTTTTATTATTATTGTTATTACTAAATGTCAAAACATAACTGAAGTCATAATAAGAAAGGCATAGCCATATACTATCATTACTATATGTAGATAGTAACAAAGGTAATTATTAAGACAAAATAATACTCAATGAAAAGGCATGTATTATTAATAGTACACCACACCCGAAAGGATTAATTGATTAAAAATAACATCAATATAATCTCCTAATATTTTATCACTCTCTATACATGTATTTGTTCATTTGTATTTGTAATAAAAGTCTTGAACCTGTTCAGAGATTTTGTGGACACCCTTTTTAACCCATTTGTGCCTGAATTTTTGTTTTCTCAAATTTGTTGGTGCCCCACCAGTGGCTGAGAGGTTCTGCTCTCGAAGCTGGTAGACGGGAGGTGCTGGGTTCGAACCCAATCGCTCCAGTCAGCCTATTCGTTCGGAGTTTTCGTGGTTTTCTTCGAGCCATGGATTTCCATGCGTAAATACGGGTTAAGTTCCCTCAGAAAGACCCCCACGAAGGGCACTCCCCCCTGGGCCTATATTCCTCGTGCAGATAATTGGCCGTCAATAATCAACAAGCCAAATTTGTTGGTAAAATTCCCTTTAAGATGTTGCGAAATAAACTGAAAAAATACTAAAAATATTTCGCTAAATATTTTTTGTATTCATTTGATAAAATGTAAACGTATTAACACTTAAATGCCGGATGTTTCAAAAATGATTGTAATAATGTTTTTCGGCTTTCATTTTTAAAGTAAATCATGGGAAAAATACTTTAAAAAATCATATTTTGTTTTAAGTATGGTTTACGGCTAAAAAACAGTTTGTTACTAATCGGCGATACTGGTCTTTAAATGAAAAAAAATTTCCTTGCTAAAATTCTACAATATTAAACACACAAGAATTTTAGGAACTATAAAAAGAAATAAATTTTACTTGTTCACTGCAGAACAAAATAGCGTATTTCGCAAGCTTCCAAACAGAACAAAAAGAACAAGTAGCAACAATTGAAAAAATAAACCTATCTTTATTCTTAAACAGCACAAGTGTTGCCATCTACATGTTGAAAATCGATTTAATAATATTTTCAGAATGTATTTTATTGGCAACATTAGGCATTATATCTTCAATACTATTCTAATAGTATTTTAAAGCCTAAATTGGTTATGTTGCCGAAAAGCAACACCCGGCATTTGAGGGTTAAATATGGGAATATGCATATTATTTGTAATACTATAATATGCATAATTACTTGTTTTGTCTAAATTTATATAAAATAAGCTCTTAAATTGTATATCATATACTATAATTAGCATTTTTATGAATTACTAAAAAAAATTAGTTATTTCTTTCCAGAGTTTAATAACATTATAAGTATTAGTAATAATAAACTAAGAATAATTGTATTTGAGGCTTAAAATGTTTCATAATCATCTTGAAAAGAACTTTACATAAATAGCTTTCCCTTAAATGGCTAATAAAAATATGTACCCATTCGTACCTATATTTTGTACGTTTCAAAAATGCATAAAAAATAGGCTTGAACGTATAATATCACAATTTTTTAAAATACGTATTTCAAATAAGCTACGATTATGACTTATTTATTTTGATACTTGGTAGAAAATACACAAATAAACTTACTTTTTACATTTCGTCATCTTGAAAAATGAAAAATCTATAAACTCCGAAAAAATCCTTCAAGCTACGATTATGACTTATTTATTTGAATAATTGGTAGAAAAAACACAAATAAACTTACTTTTTACATTTCGTCATCTTGAAAAATGAAAAATCTATAAACTCCGAAAAAATCCTTCAAGCTACGATTATGACTTATTTATTTGGATAATTGGTAGAAAAAACACAAATAAACTTACTTTTTACATTTCGTCATCTTGAAAAATGAAAAATCTATAAACTCCGAAAAAAGCCTTAATTTTAAATAAATAAATATCCATCTTATGCTATCATCTTTCAGTAACAGACAAAGACATTTATAGATAATTATTTCATGCAATTTTCCTGTTATAAAGAATAAGAAAATTATACAAATTTATTAAAATTCGAAGGATCCCAAAAATGGGAAGCTAGACATAAATGGGTTAAATAACATATTATGATGGCTATCGACCTTTTCATGAATGCTGAGCTATTTACCTTCAAATGCCTTTTTACACGCTTATTAAACTTTCTTCGTGTATGTAAAAGACAGAATTTTATAATCGATTTTTCACTCACTTCTCCATGTATTATACTTTTGATATAATGTATAGTTGTGTGTTTTTGAAGGCAATGCAATATTTTCATATTTCTTGAATGTAACTATTGTACTTTTTTTAGTCTATTAATTTTGATGAAATTTGTCGATAATAATCCGATTTAACGATGAAAAAAGGATAAAACAAAGAAAATGTGATCACGTGTAACAATGGATGTTTTTAATTCAACAATATAATGCATCAGGCAATTTAATTTTATTAGTGGAAAAAATAAAACAAAGAATTGGCGATGAACTAAATTGGTTTATTGAAACAATGTAATACATCCAACTTTTCATGCATCAATTTCACTATTTTTAAGAAAAATCCTGAATTAAATGAAAAAGTATAATATTAATAATTATTATAATGAATTATCATATTAAATACAAAAAAGTAGAAAATACAATAAATGTAAAAGTAAGAAAAGAAATACACTTTTATTCGTGCATTTATATTAACAAAAATTGTGAAATCGTGAAAAGCTGAAAACATTATGGTAAAAAAATTGAACCAAGAGAAGGACAAAAATTCATAAACATTAATAACAATTTTAAATACATTTTAAATGTGATTCCCATTTGCAATAAGCGGCTCGTGATTTTACGATTTTTCTTTTAATTTCCATATTTCTGATTAAAATATATTTAAGTTTCCAACTGGGCGAAAAATGTCCGGAGCCAGGGATTGAAACCAGGGATCTCTTGGGTGAAGCCACCAATGCTCCACAATCTAAGCTATCCCGGACGAATCTGGTGGAACTTTTTCACCCAGCTAATCTTACTGATTATAAGATCAGGTCTGGAATCTGGTTCAGCTCAACAGAATAAATCGCAGGTAATGGAACTTCAGAAATCGCTGGATATGTAATTACACTTGATTAATTTTAACACAGTTATTCTAATTTGTAAATAAATCATATGATATGCAAGTTTCCAACTGGGCGATAAAGCTGCGGAAATTTTTCGCTCAGTTGGAAACTTAGATATGATATGATTTATTTACCATTTAGAATAATTGTGTTAAAATTAATCTAGTGTAAAAAATATATATATTCTTCTTTTAAGTATTCTAGAATAAAATCAGTTTTTTAATATTTTTACATATTATATTCTTATATTTAAACTTTAAGTGCATTCAAAATTGTTTATGTTCTTGTTAGCAAATTTTAAATCAGACTTTACCTGCCTATCTGTCCAGCAACCTGCTCAGCCAATTTTATCTGAATCTGTCAGCCCGTCTCACTCAGTAAATATATGTCTGCCTCTTTGAATATATGTTTCTTTTTACACGCTCTAAATTTGGAAATACATCACGATAGTAAAAGCACGATTAGCAAGTTACCCACATCAAATTCTGTGGAGCGGCTTCCACTTCTCGCATTAACACGAAATTAACCCCTTGCTCTGCGGCGCTGTTTGAGGATGTATGTCACTATCCACCAGTGTTGCCGTATAAGGCATTTTTTTTTTTTTTTTTTTTTTTAAGAAATTTTGAATTTAGACCGCAAAAATGTAATTGGTAATTTTCTTTTACTTTATTTATAGAAAATCAGTCATCTAATGAAGCAAAAATAAGAGTTAAAACTTTCTGGTGAGAATTAGGAATGTCTAATTAAAAAAATCAGCCAGATATCCTGACGTCATTGTCGAATATGACCAAAATAGCACAACATACGCTGCGTATGTCACAGAAGGCAAGATGCTGAAACTACACATAATGTGAATGATGAGCTTGTTACTTATTAAATAAAAAGTATTAGCACAAATATTTCCGAAAGGCAGTACTAAAACTTTCCAGTAAATGTCCATTTAATTTATACATGTTAGTATCCTATATGCCTCCAGAAATATATTTAATATGCTACAAAACATGCATAAATATGAAAATATGATTTTGTGATGATAGCTCGTTTTCGATGGTGATAGGGAAACATTCAACATATTAAACATTTATATTACGGTTAACTAAAATGTAAAAGCCTATTTAACAGTCATTTGAGTACTGTGGGGGAAACTTTCCGAAAAATTTTTGTACTAAAAACATTTATTTAACAAATAAGAAGCATATTATTTCTTTTATCTTTACTAGAGTCCGGCATCGGATTTTCCTCTAACCTGACCCCAATCCTCCGTTTGGTTTGACGTTAATTTTATTCGCTTAGGGTTCAGTTTGGGTTGACTTTAAATGTCCCTGTTTCGGGTTAGATAGTAATACTTTCGGGTGAGAGGTTGGATCTAATTTTTCAAAAGAAAATTCTGTAAATTTTTCGAATGAAAAAGTACATATTTGAATATCAATAAGTGCATATCTGTTCATTTCTATACAAAGAAAGTAAAATTGATATTAGACGTACAATTGTAGACTGTTTTTCCCTTATTGTATTATAATATGGATTAATTTTCTTTTACTTAGCAATCGGGTTAGATTCAGGTTTGAATATTTCGGGTTTGTATTGAGATCGGAGCTTTAATTTCGTATCGATCGAAAGCACTTCACAACCCATTGAAGTGAGTAACATTATTTTTCTAATCATGTATATAGTTAAAATGGACTATAGTTTTTTGTTGTTCTCTAAATTTTCTCAGAATCTTCCCATAATTTCCACAAGGCCACCTAAAAACTCGAATATATTTTCTTCTAAAATGGGATATAATTGCACATACAATGTCTAAGTATCTTTTTGACATAATAGTATTGTAGTGTTTTATTTAAGTATATTATTCTTTAATATCACATAAAAATAATCTTTAAAACTAATTATTATTTTGTAAGAAAATAAAAGGATTAATAATACACAATCTTTATGGTAAATGTTTGTTTGAACTAAAATTTAATGATGAATTACTCCTTCTAACTTCGTTAAATTTGAACATGGTTTCACGAGGGCTTCATTAAGTTCTGTAAACACTCTGAATCAAGCAATACTGCACGTCCCGTATTGAATGTGATAAATATATTATTACTAACGAGCGGTTATTCTTCAAATAAAACTTTTACAAAGTGTATTTAAAGAAATTTAAAATTATTATCGAGATAAACCGTCGAAGGAAAACAAACATATGCTGCTTTACTTAAGATAATTTATTCATATTGAATAAAAGTGTATAAAAATACGTCATAGGTATTTTCTTATTCGTTTGAGGTGCTCGATTGTTATTAAGAATCCCGAAATGCAGTTAACAACTGAATTTTGTTTTACTGGAAGACCCTTCCGGCGTTGCCCGAGATTAATTTAAATATATCAAGTCGTACGATCACAATTGTAAGCAGTTGAAAAAACAGATAAATTCCTTTACTTTCTGATTGAACAACCACATTTTCGCAGGACATGAGAGGAAGTTATCATTACTTCAGAAAGCTAAGGACAATCTAAATTTTTAATTAGCGTTACTATGAGAAATTTTACTTAATGTCTCATCTAAGTATCAAACAATCGAAAATCTGAATCCCAGGTTCACATGGAACCAGTCCTCGTCTAACATTATCCACATTTGAAGATATCTACTTTCGATAGATAACCCTAGACATCGAGCATAACAAAATAAGCACACAAACACACATAGGAAAAACTTACTTTTATTAATATATATAGGCTATTTTCATGCGAACTTGTCATGTCTGTCACACACTACGATTTTTGTCTACCAGTATTTTAGAACGGAAAAATGTGACTTATTTTATAAGAGATATCTCATCAATAGAATAATGCGAAGCAAATTTTTCGAAAATAACGGTGGCCAACAAGCATAGCGATTTTTAGCTGTGTGACAGACATGACAAGTTCGCATGGAAATAGTCTATATAGTCACATCAACAATTGCTCAAATATATTTTGAAAGTGCGTTGGGGCAGGAAAATGGGATAAAATATGTGGTATGCATGCAGCGAAGTCTTGTGGTTGAATTGCGAAATGATGCAGAAGTTTTGCGAAGGCGGATGCTCCCCTAAACGAAATAAAATACGAAATTGAGGGTTCTCTGTCAGTAAAATATGGTGCCCTTTACGGGCTATAGTAGAATTATTTAGGTCATAATGTCAATTCTCTGGATTTTAAAAGACCTCTACATTTTTTCTTCAAGTATCTATAGTAGAATTGAATCTACTATAGATGTCCAATTCTATAGACAAACCAATAGACTATTGGATCCAGGGATAATCTGGATGGTTTTCGGTAATGACTTAAGATGGTTTTAGTAATTTCTAATTTTAGTGAAAATTTTATAATATCACTGCTCTGGATTGTATAATGCGTGTTCAATTTAAAGTGATTCGAAGCGTCGCATGTGAACAGTTTTCAATGTATTTTAGTGTAACAAACGCGATAATGAAGGTTCATGTACTACACGTGCGCAAGCGCAAGCAGATTTGTGATAACTCCATTCGTAAGGACGTGGCATTCAGTTTAAAATGGCTGGTGTGGATGCAACTGCGCTCAACACGGATTAGCGAGCTGTAATTAACTTTTTAACACTGGAAGAGTTTAAGCCGGTCGATATTCAAAGCAGAATGATTTTTGTGTACGATGACACGTATGTATCAAAGCCCAAAATGACGAGGTTGGCGAGAATGTTTAGCGACGGTCGCCAAGTGAAAACGAATTTGCCGCGGCCCGGCCAGGCGCACAAAGTTGTGACAGAGAAGCTGATTACGGACATTGACACTCTATCACATCTTTGTACCGCTGAAGAAAAGCCTAAAGAGTCAACGATTTCACTCCAATGTGGACGTAAAGGCTGCAGTTCTCAACTGGTTCCATGATCAACGGACATCGTTCTTCGCGGGCGGAATTTGTAACCTACCTAAGAAATGGGACGCCTGCCTAAATGCCATGGCTGATTTTTTTTTAACAAACTTTGTATGCATTTCACTCATTAAATATTGTTGTTTCTATCTATGTATCTGTCTCATTTCTGTCCCTACGCACCTCATTGACACACACCTCGAATCACACCTCGAATCACTTTCATTTGATAGTGAAATTGAAAAATCGATATTGAGTTTTTAATAAATTGTTAATTTTAATGAAAGCTTTCATGTGCTGTGAATACATTTTCTAAAATTTAAGCTTCGTAACAGATTTTAATTATTATTACTGATTCCTGAGCTTCTTTTAATGTTCCATGTGTGAATGTTTCTTCATGATTGATTTAACTATCTGTGCCTATGTAAATGTTGGTCTTCTTTCGGTTGGTATCGAGTATAAAAGACACGTGCTGGCATATGGTAGGGAGTGTATGAGTTTTTGGAGCTGCTTTGCGTTGCTTCCTGATAATTTGTGGTAATGAAAGAAGAGTTGCGTGAGATGTTCAATGTGTTTTTTGGCGTTTGGACCTGTCTCATCTCGTACCATGGGCTGCGATGGTAATACATATTACATTGAGCTCTTAAAAAAACTACTTGAGTACTAATTTATCAGATTTAAGCTAGTTTATAAAGAGATGAAGTGCAAGGTATAAGTTTATATTGTAAAATATTTTATGATGATTGTGCTGACTGTTTCTGCTGGGAGATTTAGATCAGGACTGCAAAATATTGTTATACAAATTTATAGAAGGCATACGTTTAGGAATAGTAATTTGAAACAGCCCTCGTCACGATAACTTGGTCTATGCATAATACAAATTTCGAAGATATTATTCGTTTATTAATGTGACAATCACTACAAGAAACTCGCAGAATACAGTGTTTAGTTAAAAAGGGCATTTACTTGGCCCTATTACAATTTTTTTGTCCTTAGCCAAGTGAATTATAAGAAGTTCTTAGTCCAACTTGAGTTGACGGATTTTAAGTAAAAATCAAAGCAAAATTTCACTTCTTGATTTAAAAATAAGTAATTGGTTTACTTTATTCCATATTTAATTTACTATTGACCATGACATAGGTCGTTAGTAGTGGGTTCAAAGGACACGGGTCATTGGTCAAACATTTATAAAGTTTTTATGTTATTTACATAAAACTTGGTTTAACTGGTTACGAGTAATTGTTTTACAGTAGTCACAATGCCGAAAGCTTATCTTAGTTATATATTTTTTTTTTCAAATTCTAGACATACTCCCATAGATTTTAAAATTAAACATCCTCCATATGATTTCATATAACTAATAACCCATCTGTAAGTTGCAAGCCGTAAACATATCTTTAACAACCTTCGATATATTTCAGTTTCTAAAGAAAGCAAAAAGTTTAATCAAGTAGAAAAAAAATAATAATCGTAAAATGAAGAACTTCATCGATAAAAAATGTGATAGAATAAACTGATAAAAATCCTAATTTAAAATTCTTTTTTTATTAATGCCCATAACGCTAGTTGTGTGTTTCATCAACTTGGAGAATTTAAACTTGATTGTGAGATTTTATTACCACATATGCTTACCTTTTTAAAATCTTTATTTTTTTTCTGAAGAAAATAAGGATAAATGCCGAAACTTTTTTACAAATACAATAAAATTTAATAATACCTTTGCGGAATTTCTTTCAAAATCTAACATTTAGGTTTAACTCAACTTTTCTCGTAAAAATAGCGATCTACAGAGAGTGCGGCACTAGTGAAATCAATCGTTTTTCTTCTACCATTAAACGAAGCCGATTCTTTATGAGTTTTCACTTTACAAACGTAACTCATAAGAAAAAGATAATTTATAACAATGGGCAAAAAAAGGGAAGAGCTTTTATAGGTTTTACTGTCAAACATATACTTTTATGTTTCTCTACGGTTTCAAACTTAAGATATTTTCAAAATAGTCATAAATTTTCTTATTCTTTTAGGATATTTACTGAATAAAAAAAAGTACCTTAAGGCTTTGATTCAGTGAATTGAATAAAACAACATTATTTCGCGGGGAAAGTTTCTGAATGCACTGCTATCCTTAAGGTCATTAAAAATCATAGTCCTCTAGTATCATTAACTATTTCGGGCAAGCCTTTTTTTAATTTGGGGAAAAATTATTCTTTTCTTATAGAATTTAAAGTAGGTAGCTATCAGCATGCAAAAAATAAAGGTTTACTAAAATTTAAAGAATATGCCATTTACTGGCATAAAATATTCATTTCGCGTACAATTAAAAATAAAATATGTCCATCTATGCTATATACTCTTAGAAATATTTTTTTTTAATTCACGGAAATATTCCTGACAGCACTGCTACCAGTATATATATCGGAAAATTTCAGAAATTTCCGTTCAAGGACAGAAAAATTCCGTAATCTGAAAAAAGGAGCTTTTAATAAATACGTCTCTCTTTCTTCCGTGGATCCATTTGGTTTTGAACTTGGGAGCGGCGTTTAGAGTCGTGTATCTTAACCGCACAGCCAGCGAGCACTTGGAAGAGGGCAAGTTTGAAATCAAGATACGGAGATTTTTTTCAAATGGGGTATTGGTAAGGCTTGTTAAATTTCTTGTTCAGAAAGCTCGGAAATTTACACTTAAATGCAGGGACATTTCATCGTTGTGAAATAATGGTTGGTGTTTTAGCACTTATAATAAAAAGTATTACATTTTTGGCAAATTTTGAATAAGACATAATTTGATTGTTAGATGTAAATATGAATTTATATTTTGAATTAAATTCCAGAAGAAATGTTTCCTTTTTTGAATAAAAATAGATTTTTTTAAACTTTATTGAACTACTGTATTTTTTAATGTGTTCGTTTAGGATACATTTTATATGCGAATATTTTTTAATACTCTAAAAAATGAATTGCGAATAACTTTAAATAAATGAGAAAATTACTACTATATTAATTTCGAAAGCATTATTTTTCTTGTTTGTCTGTTTGTTTTTAAAGAAATTGCAAATTTTATCTTATTAAATTTTTGGTTTTCATTTTAAAAATAAATTGGATTATTGGTATTAATATAGTCAATATGCATGCGTGAAAAGAATAAAAGGAATTTTTTCCCCTTTTCCAGAATTACGGGAACAATTAACAGAAAAAAAACATGTTTTCTGGGAGTACGGAAATTCATCGTTTAAAAATGAAAAATAATTTAGGGTATAAAGATGAATTTTTCTGACAGTGTGGTACAATATTTGGCTATGGAAGAAATTTGGAAAATATCACACTACCGCAGGATTGAATAAACAAAATAACTGTGAATTTGTTTGTTTGTTTGTTTGTTTTTTATATCAGACATTATATGTGCGAACAAATATCCCACTATTTAAATTTAAAGAATAAAATAGATTTTCAAATCAAAATTTCAGCAACGATGAAAAGAGATGTACGCAAACTTTTCTTTTTCATTACGAAATGCTGGAACATGAAGGTGATTATTGTAAATACAGGGTGTTCAAAAATACGACCGACAAATTAAGAGGGGTGATAGGAGTTATCAAGAGGATGAAAAATTTTCATAGAACATGGGATCGCAAACTACGTATTTAGTCACAAATACCGAGCGTTTCATCCTAACTGAACTTGCGTTGACTGTTATAATTTTGAGAAAAACCAAAACATTACATTGAAAATCAACGATGTGTACATTATTTTGTGTGAAATGTTTTAACATTACGAAAAGTTCTTCAAAAACAGGGTGAACAAGCTATTGATAATACCGCATGAACAAAATGAAATTGATGAATTGAAATACAATGGCAAAATTGAAATTAATTAGCAGTCCAAAATGTAGAACGTCACGTGCATTCCGCTAGTCCGTATAATGGGAACTTCTGCCACTTTATTGATATTATCACATTTACAACAATGGTGAGAATGTATATTAAAGTTTTATTATATTATACTTCAATTTTCTGAAAGTTATTGTCGCAACACAAATTGAATTAGGACACAACAGTGAATTTTTGATTAAATACAAGTTTTTGCGACAAGTTTTTTCTATGGTATTTTTTATTCCCCTTGATGCTATCTTTACTACATGCAGATAATATAAAAACATATTAAAAAACAAAATAATAGTAAATCAAAAGACATGTCTTATTATTAGTGAGCAAAACTAGTAAAGGTTAATTTCGAAAACTTTACACTTGATTTAATTTAAAAGTACTAATTATATTCTGAGAATTTTGTTTCACCAAATATAACAAAGCCAACATTTTTAGTGCCGTGATAATTTTAGTTCGTCAAAAATTTAGTTTTATTAAACCAAAATCTTTTAAGTAGAAAGTGAAAGAAAATTGCAAAGTTCAGCATTTTTTCTTAGAAAAATTGGACGGCTTTTATACAGTGTGTCCGTTAAGTCATGGTGCATTTTTGACTGGTCACAGGAAATAGATGAAACAAGATGAAAATGTGAAATCGCCACCGAATAAAAGAAAAACTCTACAAGTTTCATACCTGTCCATTGCAGTTCGATGTGGCCTCCATTTGAAACAGAGAATCACGGATGTTATTCACTCTGTTACACCAGACGTCCGTAACTGCGTATGGGAAGAACTGGAATATCATTTAGATGTATGGAGGATACGTGGAACTGCACTGAACAGGTATGAAACTTGGAGAGTTTTACTTTTATTTGAAGAAGATTTTACATTTCCATCTTATTTCGTTGATTCCCTATGACCAGTCAAAGTGCACCATGACGTTACGAACACACAGTATATTTTTAAAAGGTATCATTCCCCATATTTGTACTACTGTCACACTATTTGCTGAAAAGTTACAAATTGGGAAATGGCTAACATATAGGACGTTCTTCTCCGCAAAAATATAAACCTGCTGTGGCTCAGAATCATAATTTTTCTACCAAACTGGAAGTCATTAGATCAAACGATTTAGGGATTATGCAAGTTTAAAGTTTGGAACTGGAAATATTAAATTCATCTTTAATTGCCGCAAAACCAATTGTAATGCGGATAGTTTTTTTTTTTTTTTTACTGAGAAAACTTCTATCGGAATTAGCTGTATTTCTGGATTCGCATATTTAATGCTTGTAGAAATCAATTTCAGTGTTTAAAAATTATAGGTTACACTTCCTATTGTTTTCCATAAATTATTTTCAAAATTAATTTTTTAAAATAATGTGAATTGTAACATATGAATATTTTGCAGATTTCAGTAACTAGAAGCTTCAAATATTAGATTACAGATTGCAGCCAAGATTACAGATCATTCCGAGATGTACGTTTAGAGTTAGGGTAAAGTGGGGACAAGCGCCGCGATGAGACAGATGCCGCACTGATTGTGTGGGCGACACTAGCGCTACCTAGACCAAACTAAGAAGTTTGCTGTATGCCTCTGTGCTGGGCGCTGTGTTGCATGCCTTTCCACCGCTTAATTGTTACTATTTAAGTATTTATGCCAGTTATTATGCTTCAAACCTGCGTGGTGAGTCGGTAAAATTATTCTATTAAAGTTTTATTACATATTTTAAGACAAATAAGCAAAGATTTCATCCCAAAACCGATTGTAACTGTAGACTAAATTCTCATAGAGTACAGACATGTGCTTGCATTTGTCCTTCGTCATTCACATGACACTAAATGGCGATGCGGTATCTTACCCGCCACTTTAGGACAGATGCCGCAAAAGATATTTTTGTTTTTCGGTTAGATAAGACAGTGATTCCAGACCACGCTTTCATAACTGATAACGATATGAATGAACCATAACAAAATGAAGCAATTCAAATCCAGTCAGATAATTTGGCTATACCACAAAATGAAGAAGATCCATTAGAAGAAACTTCTGCTACTTATCAAAATATTCTTAGCAGCAATGTTGATTCACCATGTGTGAATAAGGAGAACGTTGGCCTTCTACAATTGTCACCATCTAAGCTGTTAAACAAAATATCTCCCACTCCAATGGTCCAAATGCCTATACAGCCAAGTAACAGAAAACTGAAGGCTGCAAATATTATAAGCACGGAGTTTATAAAAAGAAAAAAGGAGAAGGAAATAAAAAGCAAACGAAACCAAAAAGCGTCAAAGAACGACAGTAAAATGTGTAAAGAAAGGAAGTGAAAGATCAACTTGAAAACACTCCACTTGAGGAAGAAACTGAAATATGATTCATCTTCAGAGATTGACTAAAGTATTCCTCTTATGGATTTTAATGGCAGTATTGGATTGAAATTTGATGACTCTGAATGTGCTGATTGTCTGGAGTATTATGAAGAAACAAAGTCGAAAGCGGACTGGATTCAGTGATCAAATACAGCCGGTGGCTGTATGAAACATGCTCATTTTGCTCTTGCAATGGAAAATGTGGTGATTTTGTGCGAATGGAAATATAAAATCAAAGAAGGAGAAGAAAGGCAAAAAATAAAAAGACTAGGACCTAAGTAGAATAGAACTAGTACTTACATTATGAGCAAACTGCAATGTTCGCCTGGATGTAAATAATTGATTTATATCTTTTTTTGTAATTATACTGTCTATTATTTACAGAATTTATGCTGTCCATTCATGTAAATTCAAATGTTTTTCTTTTCAATTTATTTTTTTGCCTTAAGTTTCATTTTTTGAGCTTACACTTTTGCATTATCGTTAAACTTTTCACAATTTAGTGAAAATTTTTGTAAGTTTACCGTTAATTATTTTCATCTTAAGTATTTTGAGCGAATAAAAATGTGATTTGTTTAAAAAAAAACGCCTAACTTTTTTCTTCATGCGGCATCTGTCCCAAACCCCATGCGGCATCCGACCCTGCACATGAAAAGTAATGTTAAAAATTGACATTTGGAAAAATAATTATGCCTACTTTATTAAAAGGGTTTTAACGTGTTTGACATAGAAATTTGATTCTAAAGAGTTTGATTAATGATTTCTGGTACTTAGTTTGTTGATTTTTGCTATATTGCACATTTTACCGGAAGAAAAGTAAAACTGCGGCATCTGTCCCCAATTTACCGTATGATTCAAAAACTATCCTCATTGCAATCTGTTTTGCAATGAGTGCATTTGAATTTAAGATTTGGAAATCCTAAATTTATACCTGCATCGTTCCTAAAATACTTAACCGATTCACTTGCTATTTTGTATCCCTAAGTAAAATGTACCAGAGAGTCCATAATATGATACAATTAGGTGTTAGTATTGCAAACCTTTCGCGTTTGGTACAATTTAAATATGCAGACATTACTCTAAACCAAATTTAAGTATAGCATTAATTAGTAAACATTATTACTAATGGATTTTCACAAGTCACATTTTATGCGATGGTTTTCTGCGGAGTTAGTAGGGAGGTTTTCCCTTTTCTTATGACCGTACAGCCAGTATAAAAAAAATAATACACCCCATAAAATTAACCTTCAAATTACTCCAGAAGAAAACAAAAATAACCATTTGATTAGAATTTGTCTTCCTTTAATTCATATTAAAATATAAGCTTAGGCCGCCGAATTCATAATGAAATTGTACTGAGATCTGTAATTTTTAAAACGAACACTCGAATTTGACATCATATTCGGATTTTTTGTTACATTTAAACTTCGGATACCATACAGTAAGTAAATTGGTCGAGTATTTCAGGAATTGTGAAGGCTTAAATTTAGAACTTATAAGGTTAAATTTCTTTTTAATTGTTGCAAATCAGATTCGCTGTACTTTTAAATACGAATATTTGAAGCTTCTAGAGATCTAATACTCTTTAAAAAATGTCATGCGAAAATCCGTAAATTTTTCAAAACATAAATTTTCGAAATATACGTATTTTAAACTGATTTCGAAATACATATGATTTGTAACCCGATGAAATTTTTAAAAAAAAATTATTCTACGTGCTTCAAATATGTGAATCCAAAATTAAAGATTATTTCGAAAACTCCTTCTGGAGTTATGCTTCAGAAAATACCCTCATTGGAATTTGCTTTCTAATGATTAAAAATAATTTTAGCATTGCGACTTCCTCAACTATTTGACTGAATGACTTTACGTTTAGCATCCGAAAGTAAAATGCTAATATGCTGTCAAAATTGGGTGTTCGAATTGAAAATGTCAGAGTTTGGAATAATTTTGTCGAGTCATTTCAAATTTTATAAAAATCGGACGTACAGTTTAATTACAAGGACAGTCAAAAGTATTCCGTTACGTCACGATCAATGGGAAAAATTGGTATCAAATGCATCTTAGTGATGTTACACTGTTTCGAACAGAATGAAATAGATATGTATTTATGCAGTATACTAAAATATACATTCTGTAGAATATGCGGTGCAACGAATATTTATTATACATTTACAGGGCCGCAGAAAAGACACCCGTTACATAATGCTATAGGGGGAAACATTGTTTGGGGCGTATTTCTATTATATCAAACTATTTCACATATCATGAAATTGATAACGTTGCTGAGGTTTATTAAAAGTTACTTCCTATATTATAGAAAGTGCATAGTATTTACAAGGACACACAAAAAGTTTGTATAGTATACTGTATCCAAAGTACTGTACATTAGCGATGATTGTTGGAAGTGCATATTTTAGTTGTGATATGAGTTTTTAACTCATTTTCGGCCAAAGGTGCGTAACCCCACCATTTCAATAAATATTTTTTTATTAGCACTGTGACAAATATTTTTCACTAATTTTATTTTTCTGCTATTTTTAAGGGTTCTGGAGACATCTATAAAATATCAGTAATTCAATTGGAGTAAACACTTTCTGTTGAGAATTTTTCAAAATACGCTAGATTTTTTTTTTTTTTTTTTTTTTTTTTTTAATTGAAACGGTTATTGACAATTTCGACTTTTTGAAAATGTACAATTATTCCACTTGAGATTAATCATATGTTTTTATAATGGATTAAAGTTGCATGTTCTGTAAATAAAATAATAATAAAACAAATGTAATAAAAAAATTTCTAAAAATTATCAATTTTAAATTTAATTGTGTGTTAGCGCACCATTGACCGAATGTATGAAAATGACGAATGCATTTTATTTCTCAAATAAAATATTATTTTTCATGCCCGAAACTTTTTTTTTGTCTTAATGAATGTAATTTAAGCATATTTCAATGAAAATAATACAAAATTTTATAAAATTTCTATGCTTGGCCTAAAATGAGTTAAGTTTAACTAATATTTTGCATATTACGTTATGCATATAAATGCTGTGGATCATATACATGGGTACACAAAAGAATTCGTAAGGGTTACTGAGTATGAACTAAAATACCTTAAAGGCTGTTTATAAATGAGTTATGCATTTTTATGGTGAACTACATTTAAAATACCAAGATATCTTTCTAGAATATAGATAAAACAACATACAAGGACAAATAATAGGAATCATGGCCGTCCATGGATGATAACCACTCGAAGTCTGAATTCATTAGTTTTAAGCATGTTTTAGTCTTAATTAATTATTTGCTAAATAGTGGCGTGTATATAAAGATAGTAGGTAAAACGCAGGGCTGTACAAAAGTATTCAAGTATGCTTCCGTCTATTGGCATAAATTGTTGAAAGGGAAATTTAAAGCTATCATGCGTTTGTAACACTTTCCGACACAGTTGAAAAGTTCTTGTGAATTCGGTTTGTCTGTCCATCGCGGCCGTCTGTCTGCCTGTCGATTTTCGAACTGAAGTTAATATAGTTGATTGCTCTGTGTTATGTAGATTTACTATGCATTTTCGGTATTGAAAATAAAGTATGTAGCCTTCATAGTTTATTTACAGAGACACTCAAAAGTGTTCCATTACTTTATGGTCTATGGGGAAATGTCGTAATTATATAAATACGTAGCACCTATAGCCGTCATCTGTTCCGTCTGTCTGTCTGTCCATCTGCCCGCATATAACAGTACAAAAACTACTGAGCCGAACGGTTTGAAATTTAATATGTATAATTGTTTCAGAAATTTGTCGAGTCACTTCAAATTTTACGAAAATCGAGTCACAACTTGGAAAGATATTACTAAAAGTTTTCTTCATTCTATTAAACACTATCATACGTAAATAATTCAATGATATCCAATAATAGGAAATGATTCTAGGTTTCCATGGTGATTACGTCCTATTAAAGATGGAGACTTATTATTTCCGTATTATTGAATTTAATATATATAATCCTAATAAATTTTGTATTCATGAATTTTTGCATAAGAGTGCGACAGCTATTGCACCAAGATCTGAATATTTATAAAACTTCGTTATAGTACGAACTCATTTGACACGTTTGACGTACAATTTCCGACTTGTTATACGTTAGCATAAGCCTTCTAACAGTTTGGAATAACAGAGCTCCTACTATCGGTAATATTTGATACTAAAGAAAGGAAGAATAATTGCTGACTTTATCCATAAATCTCATGCAAGTATAATTTCAGTAACTGCCACCGTTTACCCGTTATTGAATTTTAAAAACTGTCAGTTCATTATAGGATACCCTATAAGTGTTTTTTCTTACACTTACTATGAGGAAGTAAAAAATAAAACTTGTTCATTCAAAGAATAAATAAATATACGCTTGAGGTATTATATCAAAGAAATACGTTGCTTTTGAAGGATTTGATCAAATAACAAACTTCCGCACTTAAAGAATTAGACCGTTATAAGCACCAACTGGATTAGTGGAAGAGTTTACTTGTAGTTACAAAGCAACCATCGATGAAGTAAAGTCTCAATATTTTTGTTTCTATAGGCATAACTTTCCGTTATGTTTGAAGGTCTGTTAAACTATGTTTTGCAAAATGTTTTATTGACATAGTATTCTTAATCCTTTTTTTCTCATCATAAAAGAGAATGTGTTGAACAAATATTTGAATCCACGTATTTATAAAGGAGATTGTCTCAAGACTGTTTTTACATTTGGAAACATTTTTTTTTATTTATTGAGTTCGAATAAAGTAAGTTACTATATTTAAGTGCTGAAATCTAAGTTTTCATAGAATACATTTTGAACAAGCATTATTATTAACCCTTTCAATGGCGATAATATGTTATGAAATCACTTAATTCCCAAATACCGCAACAGCATCAGAATTTTGGGTATAAAATTTTCCGTTTATTATGTATGTCAAATATAGCGTTTTCTCATTTGCAAAAAAATATGTTCATGAGTTCCGGTGTCATGAATTCATTTCAACATTTTAGCAAAGGAAGTGCTTTGCCTCTGAAAGGGTTAACTTAATTGACGCTTTGAGGGGCAAAGTATTTCTATTTCTTAAATGCTGAGATGATTGATTGACATCATAATTTACAAACAAATTTATTTGAAAGTAACTAAAATTGTTTCTTCACTTACTTAAAAGGAAAATTGTCATTCCAAAATTCTAGTACAAATGCGGCATTTAGGTATTAAAATTTAGTGGTCTAAAATTAATCACTGCCCTTTAAGGGGTTAAAAGGTGTCAATATGTGAATTTCCTTATCCAGTCAGCCACAATTTTTCTACCTATGCATTAAAGAGAAAGCTATTTTTTCTAAAACTTTATTTAAATTTATTTAAATGTAATACGCATTGAAAATGCCATGAAATGCTTAGACGATTTAGAAATGAATTAAAAATAGCTTTTGAAGTTTTTAAAAGGATATTTCAAGTCATTTGAAGAAACCCTCAGGGATAAATGGTAGAAGAATTTTTCTAATAGCTACCAAGAAACATAAAAGCAAATAAAGCAATCAATTCAATGATACATTTACTTAAAAAATATATAGAAATAAACAACGCTAATGAGTTGTTTTTGGAACTAAAAAATTTATTGGAAAAAATTCTCCAACAGAAAAATATTCAGATTTCTTTGAAAAATAACTTTTTTTCACACATTTAAAAAACTAATGATTTATTTTTATGTGTTCGAATTTTTTGTTTTCAAAAGTTATCATTATCTGTGTTATTGAAACTAATAAAGATAACTTCTACAAGGTTTTTCTTTTCGTTCAAATTAACGTATTTTTTTCATGCAATATATTGTTTAACGTTTTCGATTTCAATATTTTATCTGCTTAATTTCCATAGCGACAGTAAATAACTTTTTTTTTTATTTAGAGTTCTCAACTCACATAATATGTCACCATTTATAATGATTACTAATAAATATTCCCAAAATCGTTTCTCGATAAACCATTATGGAAACATGGGCAATGACCTGTAGGTACAAAGTATTGTATTTGATAGAATAACTTAGTTAAAAGCCATCTTAATAGAGAATTTATCATTAAAATACAATTCCTCTTTCAATAGAATTTAAACAAACTATACTATTATCATATTTAAAGGGTGACAAAATGTACACATTTTCTTTACCCACTTGGACTTAATTTTTTTATCTATGCATTGAAAGCAACTTTTTCTCTTTCTTATACTTGAAGCGATTTAAATGTAACATAATTTGAAAATGCCATCGAATGCCTTGGCGATTTAAAAGTGAATTAAAAATACCTTTTGGGGCTTTTAAAAGGAGATTTTAAATCAGACGAAAAAACCCTAAGGGATAAATAGGCGAAGTATTCTCTAATAGCTACCGGAAAACATAAAAGCAAATAAAGCGATCGATTCAATGATAAACTTACTTTAAAAAACACAGAAAAAATAAAGGATGAACACTTTTGCAACTGAAAACTTATTAGAAAAAATATTATGAATGAAAAATAATCTGATTTCTTTGAAAAACTGTAGTTTTTTTTATTAAAAAAAACTAGTGAATTATTTTTATATATAATTGTATTTTTTTAAAGTTATTGCTATAAGTGATGTTACTTTAGCAAGCGATTTCCTTTTTTTCTTTTTTTATTTTATTCTACGCAATACACTCTTTTATTATTTCAATTTCCTTTTTTCATCTTGCTAATTTGCATAGCCTCATTAAATGATTTATTTTAAATTTAGTGAACCCGCTCCTTTGGTATGTCAACATTTATCGTTCTTATTAATGAATAATCACAAAATTGCTTCGCGACAAGCCACTAGGAAAACATGGATAATGACATGTATGAGGGATGTTCAATAAATAATTATCATAATTTTTCTATTATCATACTTTATTCCACACACATTCACGTGTATGGTCCATTGCCAGCTTAAAGTATAATAGGGTGGGTCGAAAAACCGAAATATTTATAATCGAAACGTAATATCGTAGAAAAGTGGCCTTATGTAAAAAAGAATATTTACGTAAATTACACAGATTGGTTAATATCTTTTACCGCCACAAGTGGGGGGGGGGGGAGTTCGGAAAAATCGCAGAATACATACTTTTTGCACTTTTAAAAATTATCCAAACATACCAATTCAATTTCTAGCAGAACGCAATATCCATACCACGATATTATGAATGTAACCAGTAAAATTTCATTTTGGTGACCTTTTTTTTTAACCACAGCAACAAGGCCAAAGTTTCGAAAAAAATTAAAAATTTAAATTTTTCATTTTTCATAATTTTCATAATATTTCCAGATTTTTTACATTTACAATAGTCTGGAAGAGGCATTTTTTGTTGTTAATTTCATATCGATTGTTAACCATGATCACTATAATTATATCAATAAAATTTACTCCATAATAGAAACACCCGCAGCTGCTTCCATGTGAAATTATTTTCTGGCTGCTAGAGGGCCATATTTCACTTGGTTCGTTTTTATTAATATACTCCTTTTGCTCTATACATTGATGGCTCTAAAGATAGAAATCTATGCCAGATTAAAGAGGGGAGCAAAATTTCATCTTCGCGAAGTCAAGGATATATGTTTTATATATATTTGATACTAGAACCAGGTCTCTATTATTTTGGCCATTTGCCCACATCTTCTGGCAAGGCAACTTCTATATGCAATAACATTATAGATTTTTGAAGAAAAATGAAATGTAAACTGTAAAAATAATTGCAATCGGATGTGGTGGAACTCTCCTTAACACAGGATGCAAAGATGGTGTTTATATGATTACTTAAGAACAAGTTTAAAAAATTCACTTTATGGCTTCCTTGATCACTCTGTAATGAGCTTCCGCTGAGACATCTTTTCGAATATCTGGATGACAAAAGACGGGTCTTCTGTCTCATTGTGGGCCAATTGATTAATTTCTTGCGATTTGCGCATTATTACCAATTGCAAAATTTAGGCCAATTTATTCAGCCAACTATTATAACTTTCCTTGACCCACTTAATAAGTAGAAAGATGCATGAAATTCGCTACTGAGTACTGATAAAGTCCGTGGACCAGAACAAAGGGCGGATCACATGTGATCAATTCCGGCCTCTCGAGGAATAATGGATTCATTTGAAAGCAAGTCATATTATAATATTCATTTGCGTTAAATACTTCTCATTTTAAATTTATTTAACCCTTTTCGTCAAACATCTCTGTATTTTAATTAATACAATAATAAAATTATTTGTTCATTTTATACCATTTTTGTGATTTGTGGTATATGAACTTCTTATATTCAGTAATACAGCAGTAAATGAAGCGATCGCCAAGAAAAATAAATGATAACTTTTTTTATTTCCAGACTATTACCAATAGTTAACAAAATTTATGACATATTACCAGATATAAATTAAATTTATTTACTTCTAAGACGTATTATAGAAATTATAAAAATTTAGAAAAAATGAAAAATTGAAATTTTTGCAATTTTGTTTTTAAATATGATCCTTTTGCGGCAGTAAAAATTATGATTTCATCATAATGAATGTTTACTGGGACATTTATCGTGTCTTCGTGTATCTATTGTGTCCTATAAGAAATTCTGATGGTGCGTTTGTATAATTAAAAAAAGATATTGAAAGAAAACATGTTTTTTGCGATTTTTTGAAACTTTTGCCCCCTTGTAGCAGTAAAAGATATTAACCGATCGGTGTGTTGTTTTACGAATTTTTTCTTCATTACAAAAGGCAACTTTTTCGCGTTATTACGTTCCGGTTATGAATATATTTCGTTTTTTTCGACCCACCCAAATGTATAATGAATACTTGGTAATTTTATTGTACATTTATTTCCAGTAATACGTCAGTTGCAAACAAGAAAGTTCAGATACTTTCAGTATCGCCCACGGGAACGTTGTAGGCAACACGCAATGAGCAAGTATGCTCTTGCCTGATGTAAATTCTTCTTTCTCCTGAAGAAATCGTGAGTCGAACGGTATTATTGCATTATTAATCTCATGTCCATGTAACATCACCTTCAATTTCGAACAACCTCCATGCGAATGCAGTATGAGGAATCACGGAATTAAAGGAGCACAAACACGTCTTGTGACAACTTTTCTCTTACCAAGGTGTGGGTGGAACGCTACTATAACTGCAATATTTTTACCAATTCTCATATCTAACATTCTTCTCTAATAATAATAATACCAACAGCATTATGTTGACTTCTGTAAGCTCAGTTACAGGAACTCCATGTCTATCTTTCTTTGAAAATGATTGTCTTTCTCTTTCTTAAACATCTCATACAGTCATCTAAGTGCGCTACAGGAAAGAACAGACTCTCTATAAGTCTCCTATAGCATACCCTTCGACTGCCGATTTCTCCTGGCGAAAGCAAAATTTGCAGAAGGTTGGAGCATACTTGCAAAATGCGTGTTGTCCCCATCGTCCCTGTAGGCGAAACTGAAAGTATCTGAACTTCCATGACTGCCACTCACGTACTACGGGAAATAAATGAACAAAACAATTACCACCTATTCATTACACATTAACCTAAGAACGGAACATAAAAGTAAATTTGAGTACCATAAATACGCCAATAAAAAAAATATGATCATCCTTTATTGAACAGTCCTCGTATACGCAAAATATTATTTTTGAGAGAATAACTTTGTTAAACCTTTCAGGGGAAAATAAATGCGTTTCTGTAATGTTGAATTCAGACCGGAATTTTCAAAAATTTTTATTTTAAAATAAGGAAATGCAATTTTCCTACCTTTTCCCACCAAAGTTATAAAAGTAAAACCTAATTCAAAGTTTCTGGTGCAAATCCTGATTAAAATTAGGTGATATTCCACCGCCACTCAAAGGATTAAGGTACATCTATTAAATAAACTTATATTTAAAATCCAATTTTTCATTGAACAGATTTAAAACAAATATTACCATTAACATCATCAAAATGTGACAACATGCACACATTTTCAATACCCAATCGAACAAAATTTCGTTATCTACTCATTGTAAAGAAAACTATATATTTTTTTCTTGTTTTTCAAGCGATTCAAATGTAACAGAAATTCGAAATGCCATCGAATGCCTTGACGACTTAAAAGTGAATTAAAAATAGCTTTCGGGCCTTTTTAAAAAAAGATTTAGAGTCAGATGAAGAAACCCTCTGGGATGAATGTCTGAAGTATTTCCTAATAACTACCAAGGAACATAAAAGCAAATAAAGCGATCAATTCAATGATACATTTACTTCAAAAAACACAGAAAAAACAAAGCTAATGAGCCCCTTTTGAAACTGAAAAAAGACTTTTTTTAAATGTTGAGACAGAAAAATATTCCGACGAATTTGAAAAACTAGGGATTTTTTTTAATAAAAAAAACCCCTTAAATTATTTTTATGTATTCACATTTTTTGTTATAAACGATATCTTTATTAGTTTTATTGGCACTAATAAGGATAATTATAACAAGGATATTTTTTTTCAGTTAAATTTATATTTTTAACTCTTTTCATTTGCGATTTCTGTTTCCGTTTCTACTTTTCTAATTTAAGTATCTCATTAAATAATTCGACATCATTTTAGATTATTGAGTAGAAACATTAAATATATATATTTAAGTAAAACTTCCATATCACAATTACATTTAGGTTTTATTGTACTTTAAAACAACCGTGTTAAAGAATTTTTTTCAATATAACTACATTTTATATTATTACAATGTGGCCCAAAAGTTTAAGCAGAACGCAACGATTTTAATAAAAATAAAATTGATCAACGGAATGCTTTCAAATATCCACTGTAGGTGAATACTGCAATCATAAATATATATCTTAAGTTTGGAAAAATTTCATCGTTACGAAAAACAGAAAATTTAAAAAAACATGTTTGGTGATGTCGGAAAAGTTTATGCATAAATGATATTTTATGCAAATATCACTTTGAAAATGATAGCTGGAGGATAGGCGAGACTTTTTTCCAAGAGTACGAGTACTTTTTTAAGTGTAGAGATCGCTGAAACAGTCTTCAAAAAGCCAAAATCTTTGCGTTTCTCTCCTCGAGAAGTTGTAGAAGTTTGGAATCTAAAAGCTGAAGGTCAGTCCGTTTTGCAAATTTCACTTATTTTAAATCGTTCTAAACGTGGTATTTATAGTGATTTGCAGTATGGAACACAATTCAAAAATGCGTATCGCTCACGAAGGCAAAGGAAAAAAACCACATTTCGTGAGGATAGAAGCATTAAAAGAATGGCTGTAACTAACAATTTGCCTCTTAATCAGATAAAAAATCGACTTGGTTCAAAAATATTACATGGCACCACAGGCGAACCTATAATCGAATCAGAATTCATCAAAAAACAAAACTTAACTGGTAAGCCTTTTCTGAAACAGTGTCATAAACAAGCAAAACTTCAATGGGCAAAATAGTACATGTATTATCGTGACGAATGGATTAGTGTTATTTTAGTCGTGTTATTATGGTCTAGATGGGGTATCATTCTATTAGTGTGACTTGAGGAAAGATTCGAAGAACATATTCAGCAGGCAACAACGTGATGGTTCGCTCATGGTATGGGACGGATTTGGCTATTATGTACAAACGTCCCTTTGCTTCCTAAATGGCAGACAAATTTCGTAAATTTGTCAGGAAACTCTGAGTGAGCATCTGTTGCCCTTACTCCAAGGTGGTCCTAACTGGACCTTTCAGCAAGACAACGCATCGATGCACACTTCCGGTAGCACAAAGAATGGCTTAGATCTCAGAATATCAGTGTGATGAACTGTTTCGAACTCAGTCCAAATCTCAATCCGATACAGAACATCTGGAAAATTCTCTCACATGACGTCTACAAGAACGGGAAGCAGTATTACGCAGTGCAAGAGCTCAAATTAGTGACAGAGAAAGCATGGTACAGACTCGCTCTCGATACATTCCATGCTCTCGTGTTATCAATGGTAAATCGGTATTCGACCTCCTCAGGTGCAATAGAAACATAATAGGTTTCTAAAATATTTTTGTGCTTTGTGAAATGTAAATATTTTCTTTTTGTGCATAAACTTTTGCGACATTACAATTTTGATTTTTTTATAATTTATTATTTTCCTTTCAATGAATTGTTTCCGAATCTTTGCTTTTTTGTATTCTGCATACTCTCCAGACTTGGTACCATCAGATTTTGATCTGTTTCGTCCGCTTCCGAAAGCTTTGAGTTTTATATCGTGCAATAATGACGTAGAATTGAGGGGATCGTTGGACGAATTCTTCGAGTCATAACCGCAAAATTTCTATCACTGAGGCATCAAAAACCTTGCTGAAAATGAGAGGAACTTGTAAACAACAACGGTCAGTATAATTTTGAATCATTTATTGTAATGCTTTTGTTTCAAACAAATAAAAAAACGCTCATGATTTATTCTTCAACCCAATAACGCATTCTTTTTTAAAGAAAAAAAACATGAAAGTATAAAAATTGAAAAACATAATTTAAAAATTAAATATTTATTTCAAAGTAAACAAAATCTCCTGATTTGCATTTAAAAATTGTTTTATGTTAGAATTTCAGTAACACATAAATATCTAATCAGTAGAAATAATCTGTGAGCGTATATTATGTATGTTTAATATTAGGAAAGTGAACCGAGTTCATTTTCGCCAACATTTTTTGAAAGTTAATAGAAGCAGAAATATACTGAAAATACTCTTGTGCCTTTTATTTTAATTTAAGATAATTTAATGTTAGAAGTGAAAAAAATCAATTTCTTTAACATTTCTGTGTTTCAAAAATAGAGAATACATTATGTTGTTTATAAAAACCTAATTTTACGTTTTCGGAGAAAAATAAAATCGTCTCGTCACTTACATAATAAAAGAAAACTTATTCCAAAATTATTGTGTAATTTGGGGATTAAAATTAAGCGATATAAATAATATAGCGCCAACTTTCACAGGGATAAGTCACACCCAATTTTTATGGAGCATTTTAATAGTAAAAAAATGCATTTATACACCGGTAAGTTTGGTAATATAAATAAAAAATTCAACATTTCACATCAGTATTCGAATGCCTGAAGGAAAATGATAGGGTAAAAGTAGTAACATAAGCTATATAAGATTATCTACTAACATAAACTAAATTATACATAAATAACATAACAGTTGTAAGTTACCAAACGGGTGAAAAAAGTCCGGGCCAGGATTCACACCAGGGATGTCTTGGATGAAGCCGCCAATGCTCTACCAACTAAGCGATCCCGGACGAATCTGGAGGATTAATTCACCCAAAAAACCTTTAACGATCACAGCATCTGATCTTATGCCTGAAACAGCTCAACAGAATAAATCAGAGGTTATTTTTGGAACTGCAGTAAATGCTGCATGAGTAAGTCTATTAGATTAATTCTAACACAAGTATTCAATTGGTAAATAAATCATGACAGATGTAAATAATAATTTACAACTGTTATGATTTATTTACCAAGTGAATAATTGTGTTAAAAATTAATCTAATACACATGGATACGTCTAACGTAAGGAAACTGAGCCAAGGTTATTTTCACCAACTCTTCTACACGCAATTTCTAGACATTTCTAGACGCAGAAATGTATAGAAAATGCTTTTTTGAATTTTATTCTAACATATGATAATTTAATGGTAGATGTGATATAAGTCAAATTCTTTAACATTTTTGTGTTGGGCAATTCCACAGAAAATTCTCATAATGGGAGGGGATTAAAATTTATAATATGTTTAATTTAGGGGTATGATTGGAAAGATTGATATTTTTTTGTTCTATAATAAAATACTAATAAAAAGGCACTGTAAATTACTGTTTACAGACGACGTTAAGTACCATTATTCTCTTTGTAAAGTCATAATATTAAGCCAGTTACGAAACAAAAGTTACTTCAGTTACACGTGTAAATGCCATTTTTTTCTTTTTTGGCGTTCTGAAATTAATTAAACAAGTTACTGTTATAATTTGTCATTACTTAGTGTTATTGAGGACATAAAATCACTTTTTTTTAACGGTATAGTTTTGACAATTTTTACACTTCAATGGAGGCAGAAAAAATGTTTGTCTGTTTTATGTTACATCAGTTACAGAATTTTTAATTGCAATTTTTGGGACTAAAAGAGAGAAAGAAATAATCTGCAGGTATTTGGGTATAAAGCCCTTAGTAAGAAACATTTTAAATTGCAAAAATGTGTTCCAGCTTCATTAGTAAATTTTCTACTCAGTTTTGAAAACAAAATTCGACGATCAAGTGTTACGTCAGTTACTATTGAATTGACCTATTTCAAAAACAGAGAAAACATTATGACATTTAAAAAACCTAATTTTACGTTTTTGAAAATAAAAGCTTTTCTGCTGTTAAGTTATAAAAAAAAGTTTTATTCCAAAACTATTGTGGAATTTGGGGATTCAAATTAAATGATATAATTAATATATCACCGCTTTTCAAAGTGATAAGACATACTCCATTTTTAAGAGCATTTTAACGGTAAAACAGCGCTTCTTATACAACGGTGAATTTCGTAATATAAATACAAAAAATTAATGCCTCACAACAGTCTTCGAATGCCTGAAGTAAAATGATATGGTGAAGATACTTCATTCTTATCATCTAGATTCGCTACTAATATTAACTAAATTATACATAGATACGTCTAATGCTAGGAAACTGAAACAATGTTATTTTCTCCAAAACTTCTTTGAACATTACTAAAAGCAGAAATGTACAGAAAATGCTCTCTTAAATTTTATTCTAGCATGTGATAATTTTATTGTAGATGCGATATAATTCAATTTCTTTAACTTTTCTGTCTTTCAAAAATAGAGAAAACATTATGTCATTTAAAAAACATAATTTCGCGTTTTTGAAAATAAAACTAAAGATACATTACAAAAGAAAAGTTTTATTCCAAAATTCTTGTGGAATTTGATGATAAAAATGAAGTGGTGCAAATACTAATAATATACCACTGACATGAAATGGATAACACACCCCCTACATTTCAGGCCAATTTTAATGGTACAATAATGTACCTTATACACCGGTAAATTCGTTAATATAAATAAAAACATTAATATCTCACAACAGCCTTCAAATAACCGCGGAAAATACACCTTGCTTTATGAAAAATGATATCGAACATACTTCATTCTCATCATCTAGATTCGCTACTAACATTAACTAAATTATAGGTAGATAAGTCTAGCATTAGGAAACTTAACCAAGCTTATTTTCGCCACCACTTCTTTGAACATTACAGGAAGTAGAAATGTACAGAAAATTCTCTCTTTCACTTTATTCTAACATAGGCTAATTTAATGGAAGATGTGGTGTAATTCAATTTGCTTAACATTTCTGTGTTTCAAAAAGAGTTCATGTTCTAAGAGAATACATAATGTCATTTAAAACCTTTAATATTACGTTTCTGAAAATACGTAGTACCTGATTCATGTTTTCATGCTTTCAATTCTTATATAAAAAAAGTTTACTATGATTACATAAATAAAATCAAAGTTAATCCATATTTGGAAATTGTTTTCTTTAACCAAATAAAAAAATATTCGATTACGGCCGAAGAAAAATCCTTCTTTGTTTCCATAAATGTGTGAACAGCCAAATGGTAGATAGTAGTATGATGGTAGATAGATTGTTGTGATAGGGTTATATGTAATGTTGCCAAGTATCCCACATAAATCAGGGCTCCAAATGCTCTGGACCGCTGCCATCGAAATACTCAAGGCCAGAGGACACGGGTGTAACGTCATTACTAATCGACCGACTTCTCACTAGTGTTGGAATTCACACCGGAAAATTTTGAATAGCAATTTCCTTTTATTTTATTTGTGGAATACCTAACATCTTATAAAACAATAATAGCTATTCAAACTTACTGGTGAGATTTCGAAATCCCTAAATAAAAATTCAGCTAGATGCGGAATGCTAGAGTTTTGCTGCTAGTTTACTACTAGTTCTGTACTTTTGCTGTGACTTATGTTATGGAAGAAAGTATTTTAAAATTATCTATTTTCTTACATTTCAGGTATAGGTGGATATGTAGCCAGGTTTTATTTATAATTGAATTTTATAATTAATTATTTAATTATAATTGATTTATAATTGAAAATTGAATAATTATTTTTAAATATATCTATAATTTTGTTAATATATTGCTTTGAAATTTATTTGTTAAAATTTGGATTTTTGTTTTGGTATATTATATGTTGCAGTAAGACTGGTACGCATTTCGAAACCTGCAAGAGTGGTTTTTTTATAGCGGGAATAAAGTTTTTTCTGCCTTTCCACCCACTGACGAGAAAAAGGCAGTCTGTTTACCCGGATAGTTTAATGTTAATATTTAATAGTTTGACGTTTATAGTAAATTGTTTAATATAGTTATATTTTTCTATGTATACACCTGCTTTCGAGTCCTAAGATTTGAAATTTCTTGATTTAATGAATTATATACACACATATTTGTGTTATGTATATATATATACAGTAAAGCTTTTCAAAATGGTGCCTTTCAATTACAGAATTCTGTCTTAAACGGAAACAATTCATAATCCCGATAAACATACAATTATACTTGCTAACTGGGGAAGATCCCCAACTGACAGATCAGGATTTTGGTCGTGGATCAGTGGTGTCATTGGAAATCTCTTACCGTTGTGATCTAGGAAATGTATACAAATACCAGTCCGAATGAAACTGGTGAAGAGTTACTGGCCGAGATATTTCTGTCATTTATTGATTTCTCCAGGTGCTATCTATTCAGAAAAGATACTCTTTGTGGTAGAAAAAACAGCTTACAGTACGGGTATGTAACCTGTTGTTGTCAGTGTGAAGTTGGTGAAGATTCCATGTTCCCTCTAGTAAGAAACTGAAGATTGCGATATTGACATTTTCACAATCATATATATCTAATTGGACCGCACTGACTTGGAGTATGCTTTAAAGAAAATCAGGAACTGACTCATCGCCTGATCCAACGAGATGAAAATAGGGCATGGACAAGGCCTATGGGAGCAGTTCCGGAGGCGCTCAACCATGGGGAATTTTAGCAGCACCTATGGCAAGCTGGATCAGGGGAAGTGGAACACATCTCTGTGACACGCGAAGTCGGGCCCTGTTCTGAATCTGTCGTCGTCGAGTCTTCGGGCTGTAATGCTATCGCCGACAAAGCGAAGATTGCAAAAATCCTTAGTTTGAAACAGCTAGAGTATTTTCGGGAATGCGAGGAAAAGGAGCCAACGACTGAATAGAAGGCCATTAGTCAGCGACTATTTAAGACAGTGAAGTGGATGATCGAAAGCATATATTCCCGGTCGCTCGATATTTTGTATGAGAGCAGCATCAACGAAAATGAACTGACAAGTAATTTAGAAGTAAATACGGACCCCAATTTTGAATATGAAGAACCTGCGAAAAAAAGCGATGGGGAGCTGGGGTATGTATGGGACAAGAGATGGATGGGACATTCTAAATATTTCAGGTAATAAACATTTTTTTTAAAGTTGCTTCCTATTCTCATATATGGCACTACCATAGCGTGCTTCAGAACCAAAAGGAAAACCACATGGCTGTTTTCATTTTTCTTAAAAGTTGCATTTCCTGAAACTCTGCTTAAAAGTATTTTTTTTTTTACATTTGAAATTGTCAGATATCTTATACAATATAAACAATTAAGATATCCTATAGTTATTTATTTGAAGTTTCAATATTGGTAATTAAAATTAATGAATATTAACCATTGTGACAAAATAATTTGTGAGGCAAAACGGCTGACAATTGAATATATACATCATGGAGATGGTTGGGACATTTGCAAATGGGGATGAATGGGTCAGTCTCATTCACCTCTAGAGATGTTGAAAATTTTTATTTATTAATTAAATAATATTATATAGGTTGATAAATTAATAATTTATGATAATTAATTATATTAAACAGTATTCGTATCATATAAAGCTGTTTATTATTAAAAATTATATTGATTATTAAAAATTATCTAAATTATTGTATTGTAATAAATGTTAAATATTTTATCAAAAATCTCTATTTACTTTATGAAAATAGAGACAGTTGTTAAAAGTAGTATATTGTATTGATCACATGTGGAAAAATTATATTGAATTTTGTACTTTTGTTTAAATGAACCCCACTTCCCCTAAAATAATTTCAGTTGTGCATGATATTTATTTATATAATTCAGTAGTGACAATTCTGGTGACGATTGCGGGACGCGCCGATCCTCGGAATGAAAAAAAAAACATATCGCGGCCATGTTAGGCTTAAGCATTCTGTTGCCGTATTATAAATCGAACATATGCTTTATTTAATCTACATTGCATCACATCTTTTCTTCTTCATTTTCTCTAAAACATTCAAAAACTAAACAATTATAATGTTTTAAGTTCTAAATTAAAAATAAGCAGCTACCGACAACATATTAGCGATATAAACAAATGAACAGTTGCCATTCAGAAACACAAGTTCCAAATCAAGAAACAAATGAACGACTCTTTGACGACTCATTAAATAAAATACGGTTAACATCTGATTCTGCTTTAAATATATTTTTTAAAGTATATTAAAGCCTTTAGGTATTTTGAAATGTGTTTTTCATTATTGTTTACATTTATAAGCAGTAATCATGGAAGACGGTAGTATTTCGAGTGACGCAGCCTTAAGCCTAAAATCGTATCGTATCGTATCGTTAAAATCGTATCGTATCGTATCATAGAATTCGTAGATGGCGGAACTCATATATACAGCTAACTCGACATCAAAGAAAATGCGAAAAGCCGCCTTTTAATAACTCAGCAGATATAGGTCTTATTGTTCTGAATTTTCTAGAACAGTCTTATATCTGCAGTCTAATCGTATACTGAAATTTTTACATTTCTACGTGCAGTATATTTTGAGATCTAAATAGTCATTTTTAAAGTGAAAACGTTGGTATAATATTGAGGAAGTTCCTAATTTGAAAATCTCGAAAACGGTTCTAACGATTATTTTTAAATTGATACATAATATAAATGTGATTAAGGCGAGGTGAATAACACTTTTCTTTTTTCTGGGAAAACTCTCGTTCGTTAAATAATTCGATTTTTTTTTCTCTCGAAAATGACACGGGCGATTTTTTAAAAATCAAATAAATATGTTTCAGATGAACCAAATAACAATTTACTTGTTTCCAGCAAGACTCTTGTTCGTTTTATAATGCGCATGAAAAATCGGACTATATTTCTTCGCCATTCTATGGAAATTTCACCGAAAATGCATGACACTGTATTCATACACATGCTTTCTTTTGAACCACTTTTGGGGAGAAAAATTTTGTCTTCCCACGGCTGAGTGGTTGAGGGCCATCGTCTACTGATCTTAACATAGGCAGTTCAATACTCCCTGATGCGTGTGAAGTTTTTTTTTTTTTTTTTTTTTTTTTTTTTAAGTCTGTTAGTTGACCATTATTCTCAGTTCCTTTGTAATTTTTTAATTGCTATTAAGTTAAATAAAATTACAATTATAATGACGCCAATTTGATGATGATTATTTCTTGGCAATTTTTCAACAATAAAAATATTACCATAAATTTTATAAATATATTTAATTTCAATCACTTTACAAAAAATATACATTAATAATTATTATTTGAATATAAATCACACGATCAGAAACGTAAAAAAATAATTCATTTCAGCTCTTCTTTTTATAATATCATTTTTTATTATTATGACGGTCAATCAATATATAATCACTGACATCCATAATATTATTATTATTATAATTATTATTTTCCTTGCATAAAAACTATTGTGATGTAATAATTATTTTATAATAAATAATTTAGTTGAAATGTTTTATTTATAAATAACAATGAAGTTTTACATAATAAGCATATCAGAATTCTGGTGTCGCCATCTTTTGACGCAATTGCGTACTACATTTTGTCTCTTATTCGGAAAAAAAGGAAAAAACTAACGCTTTTCACCGCTTTGAAAGAATCTCTTGTGACTAGAGGTCTATTTCGCAAATATTAAGAAAATTACTGCATACAAAAATATTAAAATGGGTAGTATTATAGAGAAATGTTTGATAAAAATGTTGAAGTAGACAGTTTTTAAATCGAAGAATTATTTTAAGAGATATTTAATGTTAAATCTGGATAAAATTGTCTCATTAAAAAAGTCTCATAGGAAAAAAAAAGTTTCTTTTATATTTGGTAATTTTCAAATGTTTAACTAATCTTATTTAATCAAGCACGGAAACAGCAACTAACATCAGCTGATTCGGTCTTGAAATCCCTCAGTAAAAGGGAAACCCGTTTACAGTAAGATCGCCATTGATTTTTTAATTATACAGAGCAGCCTCGATTATCCGAGCTAATTGGGACTGTTAGTAAATCGGAATCGGAAATCTCGGTTAATAGAAACTGTGTGTAAAAACTCGCCGTGCTTGCGAATTTAACATCTCTTTTAAAAAAATATATAGAACGTTTTTTAAATAATAAAAATAAATATATGTAAAGTTCTGTTTCACAGCTTAACAAATTTAAAAAGAAAATACACTACCAGTAGTAAATTTTAAAATGCAATTTGAAAAATTTACGAAAGTTCACACAGCCACTGGAAACAAAGCATTGTTCGCTATTGGCTTCTCAGGGTCCAGTGTTTCTTTGGAGTTGAGTGCTTTTGGGGGCAGAAGGGCCTGTATAGCACGGACAGTGAGCTAAAGAGTGTGGTTATTTTTAAGGCTCATTCAAAAGGAAAAAAAATCAGACTTTGTTATCGGCTAGGGTTAACAGAAACCTCGATTAATCGAAGCTCGGTTAATCCAGGTTCTACTATAATTCAATCTTCCGTAATCTTTTTAAAGCAGATCAAATTAATGGACTTTAGCACGAAGTCACATAGCTGATAACTGCCATGCTTGTTGGCCACCTTTTTTTCAAAAAGTTTGCTTCACCTTATTCAATTAATGAGATATCTCCGATAAAATAAGTCACATTTTCCCGTTCTAAAATACTGGTATCCAAAAATCGTAGCATGTAACTGACACTACAAGTACTCATGGAACTAGACTATTTTAAGTCTAATTTTTATTATAGACTATATAAATTATTAAAAATATATATTATGATAGGAACTAGCGGGCTTCGTCCGCTATTTACGTTACGGATATAAAAATCATGTTTTTTTTTTTTAGGGAAAAAGAAATAAAAACCTATTTGACGATAGGTTTATAAAGACACATTTTGTATTTGTTATATTTCCGGGGATGAGGAGGGGGGGGGGACTATTTTGATTAAATATCGCAATTAGTCCACATGGCAGATATAATTATGAGAGACACTAGTGGGCTTCGCCCCTCTATGGCGCCTTATGGGTCCAGCTTCCATAACTCAGAAACCACCTTTCGGACATCAATGCAACAGATTCTAAACGTTATAATTAACTTAATAATCACCCTATATAGCATTAAAGTAAATTTATGAGTACTGCATACTATTTTTTTATCGTAATTTCTGAAGAGAAAAAATTATTTCGGTTCCATTCTTAGGTACTGGTCTGAAAAATTTTGAAAAAGGGGGGGAAGGAGGGGACATGAGACTGCTGTTTGTGAAACAACACAACGGGGTCTGGCTTATTCAACTTGGTTTTTGGTGACTTCAATTGGAAGGTGGTTTGTTTAAAAGAATGCGTTCCCTGCCCCATGAAAATTGGAACTATTGGTGCACCATCTATGTAAGGATTTAATAATTATAAATTAACATTTTGGATTTATTAATTTAAGGATAAAGTGTTTTTAAAGGAATATCAAATGAAACCCTCTGTGCGATCTGCGATTATACTTACCCACTTGTTTTTATATACAAACTGCTATAAGGAATATTGTAATAAAATAGTAAAAATTAAATCTGCATTAAATTCCATAAGTATCTTTTTTTTAATCATTTTATCACTAACCTCAAAAAAGTAATGATATCAATGCAAAAACCCTTGACGGGTTAAAAGTTTCTGACGCAGCACTTTATCTTATGCTCTAAGAATTTTAAATATGGAACTTAAAAATACTGATATCAAATTTTGAGTGACGTTATGCTATTTCTTAAAAAATATATTTGTATTTATTTCATCATTTTATTTTTGTTTTATTTATAATCGCATGTGCAAAAGTTATGTTCAACATGAAAAGCTGCATAAAATTTTATTCGCTGTTGCTTTATCATTTACATCTCTCATAAATTCAAAATATGAGTTTTAAAAGATATGATATAAAATTTAAGTGACGCCTTGATGTGACTTTAAAAGGTTTGTTTTAAAATTCAATTTAAATTATTTTTGACTTGGTTAAAATATTTTTTTACATCTACACAATACTTTTAATTTTCCAATTCACTGTTAAATATATCACTTTCATTGAATCTATACTATGCATTGAAATGTATTTATTTCAATAAATTGATTTATTTTTTGTGTCACGCTATTCAAAATTGTGAGTAAGATTTATGTAAATGGTTTCTTTGCGTCATTGTGTCCAAACTACATGAAATGTATGAAAAAGGATAGTTTGACGCAAATAATCCATTTACATAAATCTTACTCACAATTTTGAATAGCGTGACACAAAAGATAAATCAATTTATTGAAATAAATACATTTCAATGCATAGTATAGATTCAATGAAAGTGATATATTTAACAGTGAATTGGAAAATTAAAAGTATTGTGTAGATGTAAAAAAATATTTTAACCAAGTCAAAAATAATTTAAATTGAATTTTAAAACAAACCTTTTAAAGTCACATCAAGGCGTCACTTAAATTTTATATCATATCTTTTAAAACTCATATTTTGAATTTATGAGAGATGTAAATGATAAAGCAACAGCGAATAAAATTTTATGCAGCTTTTCATGTTGAACATAACTTTTGCACATGCGATTATAAATAAAACAAAAATAAAATGATGAAATAAATACAAATATATTTTTTAAGAAATAGCATAACGTCACTCAAAATTTGATATCAGTATTTTTAAGTTCCATATTTAAAATTCTTAGAGCATAAGATAAAGTGCTGCGTCAGAAACTTTTAACCCGTCAAGGGTTTTTGCATTGATTTTATTTACGACTGTTTACATTTACAAGCAGTCAGTTTACGACATACGCATGAAAATATTACGTAGTTTATTGAATAAATATTTAAAAAAGTATTATCAATGTTTTCAACAAATATCAATAGTTTTAATAACTATCTTCATTCAATTTAATGATTATTTATCATGATGATTCATATGAATCATTCATATGAATATTGATTCATATCAACGATTCATATATTTCACTCTTCTGTAGTGGCAACAGTGAAACGTTGTTTCTTTAGGAAAAACGTGCTGATATTTCGCCGCTATTCACTTTGATCTATCTGCAGTTATTTTTTAATGTTTTAAAACAATTTTTTAAATTTTTATTATGGATTTTCCGAATGAATCGCTTTCGGAAAGAAGGCTCCAATTGACCAGGAAAAGAACTGCACGTTGGCGATCGCGGTAATCAACGGATTTCTCAGTTTACTTGATAAACTCAGCTGAGTTTACACAGAGTAGAATTAAACACCGATAGGCATAATTTTTTGTTTATTCTTTATCAAAACTATGCATATTTTAAGTTCATGTTCATTCAGATTTTTAAAAGCATTTATCACTCACAGGAACGTTTAATTTAAAAAGTAAGTTAAAGATTTAAATTTAAGTTAAAGATTTAAAAATGAAAATTACATTTTTTTAAAATTTTACAAAATTTTTGTACCGTTAAAAAACATAGCTTTATGTATGTATATTACTTTGAATGATGCACATAATGGTGTTTTAGTTTTGGCCAAATATATGAATCAAATTTTAAAGATTCATCTAAAATTAAAAAATAAACATCTGATTTTTTAAAGAAATGTCACATGTTTTTTGTTTTATTTTTAAGTTTCTTATTTCACCTATGCATATTTTAAGCTGAATTTAATATATTTCCGTGAATTATTCTTTGCTGCTTGAAAAATGCAACAGCTTTTTTGTTTTATTTCAAACTTTTATTTCAACTATGCATATGTTTTAAGTTTACGTGCAAATTACAGTCAAATTATAGTTAAAAGCATTTACAGACATGCCACTTTTCAGCGAAAAGATGGAATTCCCCTTTTTCGGTACAGTTTATCATCCCTGGGATTGATGCAAATCTGTATTAAAATTTGTTGACATTTTTAGGACGGGAGGCGGGGCAGGGTAGCAGACTTTGAATACACCAAAAATGCGAGTACGAACAGCACCAAATTCAGTTTATTTCTATTCCTTTCGCATTCGACCTTCTCTTTCCCATGACCTACTGTGCATTTAGTCCATGTATAGAAACAAACAGCATGAAAAAAAACATAGCCAGGAGCTTGCAACTATCGTCTGTCTGCTTTGCCTGAAGGATTGCGAAAATCATCAAAGAAAATCATCAAAGAATCATCGTAGAAAAATGGTAGTTTCGTCAAACAAATGTGAATTTCGTCAAAGGATCGCAGGAAAAAACACAATTTTTCCCAAAAGGTCCTTTAGAACGCATATTTCGTCTAAGGATCATGGAATATGTTAATTTCGCCAAAAAATCGTGGAAAAACATGAATTTCATCAGATGATTGCAGAAAAAACGCATTATTTCATCAAAGTATCCCGAAAAACGTGAATTTCGTCAAATAATCACGGAAAAAATATCATTTTCATTCGAGGATCACAGAGAAAACGAGAATTTCATTGAAAGATTGCAAAAGCGCAAGTTTCAACATAAGTTCCTGAAAAAATGTAAATTTTGAAATCGGGAGATCTTGAAGCTTTGGTACATCAGTATCACGTGAACCGTTAGTCAGCTAAATTTTGAATACTGTTTTGTTACATAACTAATTTGCCGCATACATTCGGATGCACCTGTGCTTCTGTCAACGTATTTTGATTGTAAGGTAAGTCTCGCTTGCTCTGCTGTTTATTTCTTTTTGTTTTTTATTAGGATTTTTTCATTAGCTGTTTAAAATGCACCCTTTATTGGCCAATATATCGATTTTTACATGGTTTACCATTTTAGAGACGGAAGATTCAGCCAACGGCTGCCGAAAAAATTTAAGTCTGAAAACGTCGAGGGCGTATTACCAAACGTCAATCAAAATTTAAATTTAATTCAGTTAGAAGAGAAGTACCATACCTTGACGATGTTTCAGACCCTGACTAGGATCCCTTTTTCTAAACATTAAATTATTGATTTTTTTTTTTTTTTCAATTTTTAACTGATTGTTTGTTTTTTGTGTAAATATTATCCTCTTTTTTTTCTGAATCGCCGTCTCATTTATTCGTATTTTTTTATATTTATCCTTTTACTTTTATTTTATATTTAATTATTTTTTTGGCAATTGTGAGCGAGATTTTACCTGCATTCGTAACAAATTTTTCAAGATGGCGAAAAAACTTAGGTTTTAAATCTTTATGTTACTTATAAATCTGTGTTTTTACATCATTTTCTATTTTTGGGGCAAAATCATTGATTTATAAATAACATAAAGATTTAAAAATGATGTTTTTCCGCCATCTTGAAAATATTTTTGCCACAATTGTTTTTGCCAAGTGACACTCTTCCCTGAATTTTGTCAAAGAAACGCGAGAGGTGTAATTCGTTAATAGGGCGCAGAAGAAACGCGAATTTTTCAACAAATTCCGATTAAAAGCACTCATTTCGTCAAAAGGCTGCGAAAAAACACGAATTTCACCAAAGATGTGCGGAAAAAACGAGAATTTAGCCATAGGGTTGTTTGAAAAAGCTCTTTTTTTCGCACATGAGATGGTTCATATTTTCTTCTTTTGAAGGTTGACTTTTGCAAATACAAATTTTTTAATGCTTTTGATGACTTGCCACTATCTGAATAATCATGCATATCAATCACCTGTTTAATTGAGTCTGACTTAATGTTGTAAACTTAAAATAACACATTCCCGTCATTTTTGACGGGGGAATATGCTAGTCTAGATATATTTAATTAATAAATTGTGAATAAAAATTATTAGCTAAGCCGTATTTCAAACAAAAGTTTCACTTTCATTTCAAATCTAAAATATATCGTAAGTGGGAAAAAGGAACAGATAGACAGCCAAAGTTTGCATTACAAGTTCGAACTGCAGTAAAAGGAGTGATTACCAACGCTGACATATAACAGTCATATTATAAGATCATAAATAACAAATATAATTACATATTAGTTTTATAATTTACAATTTTTATTTAATAACGTTGAATACAGGGAGGAAAATATTTATGTCCCATCCATCCCTATTAGTGTACCATCCATCCCTGCTATGGGGATGATTGGGACAAAGAGGAGCTCTTTTTTATTTTATAATATTTTACTGTATAATAATAATCTAGAATAAATATTGTGCATAGATGTAGTCAAATACCTTATGTATGAAATGTGATATATAATATTGATAATAAATTAAAAAATATGTTAAAAAATAATATTTTTGAGAAAATGTCCAAGTCATCCCCCACCTCCCCTACATCAAGTGAAGGAATGTCCGTAGAAGTAATGGCGAAAGCAGTAGAAACGTATAAGAAGGCAAAGAAAAATAAACTAAAAGCTGTGCAACATATATGTGGGCAGGTAAAAGACCACAAGAAGATTAAACGGTGGCACAATACATAGGGAAAGCTCGGAACAAGCAGAGCAAAATGTTATTAATTTCCAAACACGTGTGGTCGCAATTTAATCATCATCGCTGATAATTAAAAGCCACCGTTCATGACAGGGACCACAAAAGGTTGGCTTTTGACAAATCATTGGACTTTGGAATTCCCGGATTCACAGCAAGCTCACACTTCATCAAAAATTTCAAACAGGCACATAAAATAACAGTCGAAAGTTAGCACAAATCGTAGAAAAACTAGATTTGTTTCCGGAATTGTCTTTGCAACCTGTGATCGACGAATTCCGGGAAAACGTAAAAAAATGATTGAGCAGCGAAAGTGTCAACTGTTCAACGTCCTGAAGAAGGCGTTGGAAAGTGACTTGGACAGACTGGAAGTGGCTTGCAATACTAGATTGTATGTAACAGAACTGTCGATATGAAGGGACCTAAGACGTGGGTGCATCAGTAATCAGTAAAAAAACGACTCATTCCTATACCATGCAAATGTGTATTAACGCCGCAGAAAAATTTATAGGACCTTTACTACTTGTAACACAGGAAATTCAGGGGGACTTTGGTCCCAAGTTATGGAAAATGTGCAACCAATGTCATCCTCAAATTTGCTCATTACATGCTCCAAGTCCGGAAAGAGTGTAAAACAAATAACTGTGGCATACTTCGATAAACTAAAAGAATCAATTGGTGATCAGGAAACAATCATGGCGCTGGATAGTTGGAATGGCTAAACGGATCTACGTTTATGCATTGAGAAATTTCGATTTAATGTGAAGCCTGTTTTCCTCCTACGGAGCGCGACAAAATTTCTTCAGCCGTTAGACGTTTATTTCTTTCAACAATGCAACTACCTAATAAAGAGACTAGTGGAATATTCAAAAACTCATCAATGTGTTTCTGGAGATGTCGACATGACACTAGAGAAAGCATAATAAAATCTCATGAGTTGGCCTAGAACCAATTCTCCTCTCCCACCTTCGATGATATGAGTCGGTATGCCTTTCAAAAGGCTTTAATTAGAGACACGGATCGCGTCTTTCGATCAGTAAAACAGGCATGCTTTAACTTAACCAATAACACCTGTGACAACTGCGAAATAGCCCCTTTCATTGTGTGTGCCTCAGGGTTCGTTGATATATATCAATGGATATATATCATGATATATATCTTGATATATATCCGATATTTATTTTTAAAATATCAAGATTTTTGATATTTTCGATATTTTCAAATTCTTGATATTTTGTATATTTGATATTTATTTTTAACATATCAATGTGTAAGATAATTTTGATATTTTCTTCAGTCAAAACAAGCGTAAATGAAATTTTCAACTGTTATTGACTGTGCCATTCTGTAGATAAAAAACTTTTGTCTCTGGCAGTGACTTTTTTAGGCAAAGAATACAAGAAGAATTTTTTACATATATCTTTTCTAAGCTGTAAGTTTGAAACTTTTATTTTTAAATGTAGAACTAATAATTATGAGAGACAATTAATTCAGAACAGCCATTGAAAGAGAAACTGTAATTTAGATAATCATTTATATACAGCATTATTAGAAAAGAGTCTTCTGATTTTGGTTTAATTGAGTCTAAACTGTACTACAGGTTTGGGAATAAACAATAAGACAAGCTTACATTTATGTTAAAATCCTTCAATAAAAATAAAAATAAAAACTATTTTGTATTTAAAATTTTATTTTATAAAATATAAAACTTTTCCGATACTTGATACAAATCCTATAATTTATATAGATATGCAAATATATGCAAATTGTATCTGTTTTCAATTATCATTAGTTTTTATTAATTTAGAACACCTTCAATTTTGTTCCAAGTAAAAAAAAAAAAAAAAGAGAGAGAGAAATGCATTTTAGAATACTGTTGTTTAAGTTTTTATGTTAATAACAATATGTTTTAGTTTCTAATTTATATTATGCTTGAAAATATTCATTATCCGCAGTATGTTAACTATTTTGAAAATATCGGATATATATCGAAAATATCGGATATATATCAAAATATCGGATATTTTTGATATTTTCGAAAATATCATGATATTTACGAACCCTGGTGTGCCTGGTGTTGGAAACACTCGTGCTTCAGCCATTTCTATTCAGAAATGCACTACCATCCGTAAAGTTACTTTTTCCACCAAGCATAAGCTGTCTTCTCTATAATCTCGGTAATCCGTCAACTCTGTTTTCTACCACACAGAGTATCTTTCTTGTATAGAGAGCGACTTGGAGAAATCAATAAATCACAGAAATAGATCGGCCTATAACCCTTCACCAGTTGCCTGCGGACGAGTAGTCGTATACATTTCCGTGATCCTCATGGTAAAAGCTTTCCAAAGACATAAATCTCGACAAAATCCCGATCAGGCAGTTGAGGAACTACCCTAGTAAGACCTGTGACAACGGATTATTTTTTAGCAGCTTGCAATTGCGTTTTCGCAGGTTTTACTGTGTATGTATGATAAAACTTGTGAAAAAGGAGCCTGTCAAAAACGGAAGTGTTTCAGTATCTCGACGAAAAGAGCATCATACACTTATACCTGTTTAGACGGAAACGGGAGGAACTCTTTTTAAGCCATTTGCGATGCCGTAATTACTTTACAGGCTTTACAGAGTGTTTTTAATGTGTAACCGAAGTATTTCAATAAACTTTAAGGATTTAGGTCTTGCCTTATCAATTTCTTGATTAAAAAAATAGCTTGAGTAAAATAATGTATCACCATCGATCATTTTTTATAATTGTATTTAATATTACAATGAATCTATATTAATATTTACTATCGAAAAATATTTTACAGTCAGTATGATATATAAGACTGACCACATGCTAAAAAGTTAAAGGTATTTAAAATAAATTTCTCATAACATGAACATTTTCTTACATTAAAATAAGTTACTAACAGCAATTTGTTTTTTCCACGTATTGTTATTCAATCAAAAACTTCTTCTACGGTAATAGGTTCTGGATAATTAGTTCACCCAAGTGCCAATTCCGTCAGCTGCTTATTCGCTAAGTTTTTCTCTAAGATAAAGTTTTATTCTTTCTAAAGATAAAAAGATCTTTCCATTTCGGCTACAGAAACTGTTAATGTAACCAGCACATACAACGTATTTTTGGTCTGCGGGTAAAAAGAGTTTAATTATAATTGTCTAAAATAGTCATAAATCTTCTGGGTAACTCTGTTTCTTTCACGCTTTGCCATTTTTACTGGCTAGGTGAGATGTTTCTGCTCTTTCAAAAACGATCAACGAGTCCAGAAATATAAGTATCCAAGCAAAGGTTAAAAATTGATAAGAAATATTATTCAGTTTTGTCGTGAGATGCATTATCACTCTTCATCTGGTGGCCAGGTTGACGAGGAATGGACTGTGCTAATGAAATTTTCAAGTTCCCGTTAGCTAAGGATTTTGTCTTACTGAGCGTAAAGTTTGAACATCAAGTTCCAGTACCTTGCTTATTGATTGACGCGAACTTCGTAGAGTTGATACATCATGAACGCATTCAGAGCTCCTGAATTTACTTTAAATGAGACAAAAAGAGAAATGCAAAATTTCATAGCAAATGTCGCGTGACAACAGACAGCTAAGATATACTGATACAATAGGTTTGTAGGCAAGCGAAATCCATCGTTTGGCGTAAATCGGATTTAACTCACATTATTCGTATTTTTGTCTGATAGAAAGTAGCCGAAGTGCCTAGATAGTCAGCTTGATATCAAGAAGCGGTGGTTTACTCGTATATTGATGAAAAATGAAAAAGTATTTATTGTAATTACTATTTATATCGAGAAACAAACGTTCTTATTTTTAAATACCGCTATTTTGGAATAGAAATATACCCTATTTTTAAAGACAGATAGTTGCGATTTATTAAGAGGCAAATTACGATTCAGAAATAGTAATACACAAAAATGTAAATATTTGGCAGCCATGTAAACAGGAATTGCAATAAATAACTTTTTTTGCGTTTGGCAGCTCAGAGTTTATTAGTAGTTTAGAAATCTTTGACATTTGATCCATCGAAATTGTATTTATGTGTCTCCTCCTGTTTGCTACTCGAAATCTCGATTTTTGTTTCTCTCTCATTTGTCATCGCGTTTCGTCTCTTAGGGTTTCACTAATTTCCGTGTATTATTTAACGCATGGGATACAAAATTTTCCCAAGAAGACTACAAATACTTCTTTTAAATAACATTTCTCATGAATAAATATATTTTGTAGCTAAAATATTAATTTTATCAAACATCACACAATACATACATAATACATACATAATACATACATAAATGATTCTTTTCTTGAAATAGAACTTTTCTTAGTATGACTAACTTATGGAATTATATAAAACAATAATAACTATTTAAAACTACTGGTGAAAATTTGGAATTCCTAAGTAAAAATTCAGTCAGATGCGGAATGCCACAGTGTTGCCGCATCTGGCTGATTTTTTATTGGGGATTCCAAATTCTCACTAGTAAGTTTATATAGTTATTATTGTCTTATAAGACGATAGATATTCCAAAAATAAAATAAAAGGAAATTGCTATTCAAAATTTTCCGGTGTGAATTCCAACACTAGTAAGAAGTTGGTCGATTAGTGAGGACGTCACACTCTTGTCCTCAGGCTTTGAGCATTTCAATGGTAGCACTTGAAATTAAACTCTCAGAAATAATACAAACCCTACTAATATAGATATAATACAGTAATATATCAAATCGTCTAGTTAAATTACAGATGGAAAGAAAATGAGAACTATCTTGGCTTGCATTATAATATATGACATAGTGATTGTACTTTATTCACATCTGATTCTTTACTAACATTATTTAAATTACAGGTAGATAAAAGAAACGTTAGTAAACTATAAAGCTTTATTTCGCAACACTTCCTTCAAAGTTACTAGAAGCTAATTTAATGGTGAATGTTATATAATTTAGGTTATTTCAGTCCTGCGATTGAATAATAATTTATGTTTTAACCCTCTCGCTGCGCAACCCGAGAAACACTCGGGCATGCATTTTCCCGTCTAATTAATACTATTTGGTTATTCCCACCAGTTATTTTTTAGCGAAAACTTTGTTTGATTTAATCAGAACATTTTCCCCGATTACGATAGTCAAAAATTTCTGCTTTAAAGAACCGGTGATAAAATATTAAAAATTCTGTAAAAGACACGCTCATAGCGAAGAATTACTTACGCAGCGAGAGGGTTAAAGGAATACATAAAGTCATTTTAAAATTTAAATTTTAGTGTTAAAAAATATGTAATCTCACTAGCGGGTCACAAAAAATACTAATTAATATATGGGTGGGCACTGATTTCATCTAATACAGTATAATTAGATTACCACAAAAGAAAAGTAATTCTTCAAATTTATTTCAAATATGTGTGAAATGTTGACGTGAAAAATTTCTTAGCAAATAGGACGGAGCAATAGTTCACGGTAAACTGATATGATACACTGCAAATAATGACGTCTTAAAAAAGTAATTCAGACACTTAAATGTCTGAATATTTTTATGTGCTTATTCGGTTTATACCCATAATGACAACTTTTCTTACATTTTCCAAGTACAAATACTCATAACGAAAAACAACTAAAGATAATGAAAATCATATTGAAAGCCATGACAAAATTTCCTCCAGAACCTCTAGATTTTTAATTTTTCCGGTGGGATGTTCCGTGATCGGATCTACTACTGGTTAGGGCAGAAGAAAAGAGTGAAAGCAGGGAGCGCGATTCCGCCTGTTCCGCGAGTGGCTGCGATCGGAACACATACATATCTGAAAAAGTAATTCGGACAACTAAAGTGTATGAATGTAAAATTTCATACATCATAGATGTCTGAATTTAAGACACATGTGTGTCTTACTATGATCATGGTGTAATACAATTGATAAATTGTCTGAATAATGATGATATTTCTAAAATTAACGGGTTTTATTTTCACACAAATAAGTGTTTATGTGATATAACGTAGTTAATGATACAATTGTATCATCATATATGCCAACACCATACGATAATGTTTTCTAATAGATGAGAGCTGTTTAAAATGCTTTACTATTCACTAATTTTGGTATTACTATATAAAAGAAGGAACTTGATTAGACCATAGAACTGGATCTCCGTTTAAAGAATAATCCGACCCGCTACACACATCCTAACCACTACACAATGAGGCGGGCTGCTGCCAAGAAACAGTGGTTTATATTTATAATTAATGAAAATAATTTGTTTTCTTATTTCCATGCCCTTTCATCTGTTGTCTAGACGTCTTTGACACAATCCAGTGAGGTTTTTTTTTTTTTAAGAAAGGCGTCCCGACATGTCAGAACCTTGGGAGAGAAAGGGCGAATCCCGAAATTGGGGTGTTGGGAAATCAAGCTAAAAGTTTTGCAAGTAGTATTATAGAATATGGTACTGCTCACTTTAGCTTGACACTCTGAGAATACTAAGGGCGAACCAGGGCAAAACGACTTACTTACGTGTTGCCGACATATATCTGAGGTAGAAAAAACAAAAAACAAAAAATCGATTTTTCAAGTTCCTGTCTCTTCCAAGCTCCTGATATGGCATCACGAGTTTTCTTTCTCTCTCACTTGTCCTTTCGTTTCTTCTTATACCGTTTCATAAAATTCCGTGCATTTTCCCCCATAACATAGCATATGTTCACAACGACCCTAAAAAACTAATTTTTGATGAATGCCCATTTTCTAGTAAAATTAATAATTTCATATGCCTAGACATACAATGCATGCAAATGTCCAAAAATGGATTTTTCATAAAATAGGACGTTTATCTTGAGAATGACTAACTTAGAAATTATATGACCTGGATATAAGAACTCGAAAAGAATACGCTGTGAAAAATTTGCAGCATTCTGTCCAGTCATTTAACCGTTTTTATCGAAAACGGTTACACAACCGTAATTTAACATTATTCTGACCATATTATTGGCCATTTTATGGTCAGAATATAGTTAAATTATGGCTATGAAACCGTTATTTTTTTCAAAAAACGGTCGAATAACTGGACAGAATGCTGCAAATTTTTAACACTGTACAATACCAATTAATAAAAATATATAAGAAGTTAATACCTTAAAACTACCTTTGCAATGATAGAAGGAAACAAAATGAGAAAGATTACGGCCTGTTTTATAATATTTGATATGACGATGACCCTTCATCTTCATTTTCTTGAATCCCTATTAGCATTAACTAAATTATTTGCAGATAAGACTATGTAGTCCAGGGGAAATGTGCATTTTACCTTGCAAAAGGCCGGGTAGAAGATTTTTTTTTCTGAATTGCTTATAATGATTCCAGCATGGAAAAACCAAGTTTCCTAACAAAAATTGTTAAGGCTAAATTTTCTGTGGCCAAAAAACAACAAAATTTTGGAACTTTTCTTGTTTTTCTTTTAAATATCTCGAGAACCGTTGCCGTAGCATATTATTTTAGAATTACAATATTAAAGAGCACGAAATTCTCTACAACATTCAGATTTACAACTTTTTTATGCACTCAATAGCAAGCAGAGTACGCCATTTCAAATATAAGACAATTTTTTCAGTTTTCTTAAAAACTGTGAAAAACGTAGTTTTGCCACGATTATTCAAATGTTCCCCGCGGATGTAATCGTGTATGACGACTTCTAAAAATTGGTAGCAGTAAATTATCTATTATTTGCACACTCACGTCTTTATTTTCATCTCAACAGACATTTTATATTTAATAAATTTATATAAGTTTAAAAGTAGGGCAGAGTGTAGATGAATGAAACAATTTTCATATTTAGACAGTAAGTATATACAATTTTAACTTTAAAACATTGTTTAAAAGAATGCCTCCATATTTAGCAACTTATTGGCATGATAGTTTCAATTAAGAAAGAATTATTGTTTAATTTTAATAATTTTATAATTTTAATGACTTTCATAATGCATACATACTTTGCCAGGTATCAGTGGGATACGTATGAAAATTTGCGAAAAACATATTTTATTCCAAATTACAATGGTATATTTACCAATTATAGATAACGTATGTTTTAATGTTTTAAAAATAGCAATTATCGGATTGTAGTTCCATGTAAAAAGGGGGGCTAAAAAACATAAATATATTTTTTATAAAAAATACTTTTACCTTATAAAATAGCTACAATAAAAATGTCAACAGAATATTTCACTAACTAATGTTATGCACTTATCTCTTGTAAGATTTAAAAATTCTGTCAATAAAATATTTGAGATCACTAGTTTTAGAAAAATATTTAAAAGATTAGTTTTAAAAAATATTGCCAAATTTCTTTCCACTTTTAACAATAAATATAACAAGAGATTATATCATTTTACAATGCAAAAATATATAAAACTTCAAGATTATCTATTAATTGCTTTAAAGCTCAAACAGAAAAACTTACTTTGGTTGTTGAAAAACATGCTTTGTAGAATATTCTAATCTTCTGTAACATGTACTGTTTTGAAACCATATGTGTTTAATGATCTCAATGATAAAATATATCAAATGAAATACAATTTATTTATGATTGTAGGTCATATAAACATTTTTGTTTTTGCATTAATCTCCTGTCTCATTCAACTCCACTTTCTGTTACAGAATAAAGTAAGGTACGCAATATGACTGTATAAGCTAAATGAAAAAAATGTGTTTTAATAATAATAGTTTCTACAGGCTATTTAACAATATTTTTTTCTCTTTGATGGCACTGTTGTAGGATTATTAGCATCCCGTTTCAACGGAATATCCTTAACCTGAATCAAACAGATATCTGGATCATCTAGACGTATAAAGCATATTTATCAGCATTTTCGTGCACTTTCTTCCAGTTTCTTCCCGTGTCTAGTGTAGTCTCACGCAAAAACATTTGCATACTAATGTTAAACCTATGGGGCATTCTTTTCAGAATTCTTGCTTGAGTTTCAATATTTGTTTTTGATATGATACTTGAGGTCGATATCTAAAATTGTGAGTTTTTAAATTTTTGAATTTGGTTGCATTTTTTTAATGAAGATACTTTAAATTTCAAAACGGGTTCCAAACAGTTTTCCGAAAATGAAAGTGTCCAAAAAAAAAAAAAAAAAAAAAAAAAAAAAAAGCAACCAAACCCGAAAAAGTACAAAAGCACAACATTAGATATTTATTTCAGGTATCCCACGGAAAAAAAAAATATTTTAAAGTAATGAAATGCAAGCGAGATATTTGTCAAGAACGCTTCCATAGGTTTAATATTACCTTGCGAATATCTTCGCGTGACTAATTTAGTCCAATAATTCATATAACTGTGACTTTAAACGCCTCAATACTACAACTACGTAAAATCTTTGAAAATAAAATCTGTATATACGGAATCCTGTCTTTGAAGAAAAAAATATATATTTTCAAGAGAAAGAATATGAAAAATTATACCAGCTAAGATGGAAACCTGTTTAAAGCGGAATATATTTAGGTTTCTTTCGGTTCGGTTTTCAAGGTTTTAATGAATCAATATTTCACAAAGCTGGTTATGCAGTTCAGTTTTACGTATTTAATGATTACTCACTTAAAATTTCCAAATTCCGGCTATTAGATACTTATTAAAATTCTCGTGGTAAATTTCCTTATTAAGGGGGGGGGGGGAGGGGGCGCCAAAATTCATGTTTGCCATGGGTGCAAAAAAGGCTAGTTTTGGTCCTGAAACATTTAATTTACTGCTACCAATATATAGAAGATGACATACACGATTAAATCCGTGGGAAACATTTGAATAATCTGGGTAGAACTAAGTTTTTCACCGTTTTTAACAAAAGTGAAAAAATTGTCCTATTTTTGAAATAGCGTACTGCGCTTGCTATTGAGTGTATAAAAAAGTTGTAAATATGAAAGTTGTAGAGAATTTTATCTTCTTTAATATTGTAATTGACAAAAAATATGCTACAGCAACGTGTCTCGAGATAGTTCAAAAAAGTAAAAAAAGGTACCAAAATTTTATAGTTTTTTGGACACAGAAAATTTAGTCTTAAGAAATTTTGTCAGAAAACTTGATTTTTCCATGTTGGCATCATTGTGTACAATTCAGAAAAAAAAAATATTCTACCGGACCTTTTGAAAGGTAAACCCCTTTTTTGGTACATTTCCCCTGGACTATATGTAAGGAAACGGTCAAGCTTAATTTCGCCAATACATTTTGGAATATTCCTTGAAATATAGGGGGAAGTGGGGGCAAAACTGCATATTAGGTGAAACCGGATATTTGAGTTTTGAGATGATTTAAGTAGTTGTCAATGAGCAATGATTGAAAACTCTTGGAAAGCTAAAGAAATGGTCGTTATAATATCTCCATACAGCCCTAGTAGCAAACCAATATTGGCCCAACATTGGGCCAATATTGCATTTATTGGAAATATTTCCAATAAAACGCCAATATTGGCAATATGTTGGAAATATTTCCAATGAAACGCCAATATTGTACAAATATTGGCATTACATTGGCAATATTTCCAATGAAATGCCAATATTGTACAAATATTGACGTTACATTGGCAATATTTCCAATGAATCGCCAATATTGTACAAATATTGGCGTTACATTGGAAATATTTCCAATGAAACGCCAATATTGTACAAATATTGGGGTTACATTTGAAATATTTCCAGTGAAACGCCAATATTGTACAAATATTGGCGTTACATTTGAAATATTTCCAATGAAACCCCAATATTGTACAAATATTGACGTTACATTGGCAATATTTCCAATGAATCGCCAATATTGTACAAATATTGGCGTTACATTGGCAATATTTCCAATGAAACGCCAATATTGTACAAATATTCGCGTTACATTGGCACTATTTCCAATGGAGCACCAATATTGTACAAATATTGGCATTACTTTGAAAATATTTGCAATGAAACGCCAATATTGTACAAATACCTACTTTATATTGTAAATATTTACAATTAAACGCCAATTTTATACAGATAATTTCATTGGATACTATTTAAATCTTCCCAATCTCATACCAATATCGACAATTATCTGTGTGATTATGCATCGTAACAAAATAATATTAATAATCATTTGTTTTAAAACAAGCTTAGAAACGTTGAAATTTAGTTTATTAAAATAGGTTCTTTTTCTTTATAATGTTACATACAGAAAATTTGTGTAATGAATGGAATATTTGTAAAGAGTTAATACTGTTAATCGCAAATCTTTTATATGCTTGAGAATTCACATGTTTTAAAATTATTTATTCATCACCGGCTGATCGATCAGGGCCTTTAATAACAAAAAATATGCGGTAATCCGTCTTAAATAATTTTATTTTTTTAAACGAAATATTTCCAAACAAATGTAATATTCAAGGAATCATATTCTTCGGCAGCAGGCATCCTCAGATTTGAATGATTTTACATTTTTAAACAACAGTCTACCCAAACGAAAAGAAATGATCCCGCATTATAATGATTGCCGATTTATTTTCTTGCATTATTGAGAAAATCTCAATAATATGAAGTCCCCTCCTCGCAGATACCTCTTTTTCGCAAATTTTGATAAAGTTGCTTCTGGCGCAAAAGTTAATCCAATACTTATGCTAAAGTTGCTTCTATGTACAGTCGTGGGGGAAAAAAAAAAAAAAAAGTAAACACCCCTTACTATCTCTGCAAAAAATTATCGTAGAAGAAAGTTACTGGTACCAAACGATTGGTAATAAAGTCTACTTTTAAATGATGTATATAAAATTTGCTTAGGGGGCCATCTAGATATTAAAACGAAGTATAACTTTGTTTTTTTGCAATAGCAGTACACAATTCTGACAGCATAAATGAACTCTACACCCTTCAATTAGCCTAAAAACAAATTTTTATGCAATAATTCGTACTATAAATTTCCGAGAAATTAATTATTTTAAAACCAGCGTATTTTAGGGGCTGTATCCAAATTGAAGTTCCTTACTCGATTATTGACCGAGAGACCCCACTTCTTGATCAAGGCATCTTGAGCGCCACTCAAGCTGTCATTGAAGACTGCTAGATTACAGGATAGCACAAGAAATTTCAAAATATCTATACTCACTTCTATCACAAACGACCCCTTAAACCACCATTTTGCCGTTTTTTTAAGCATAATTTGAAAACTACTTCGAAGAAAAATGTGAAATTTTGATTTCCGTAAAGCAGGACTTAATAAATCTAAATCCAATCTAAATAAAATTGTAGGTTGCGATTCATAATTTTTTCGAATATTAATTTCATAATCGAAATTAATAAAGAATCATAAAATTATAAAAATTGCAAATTCAACGTGTTTATGCTTAGGTAGTTTAGTATTATTGCTACACAAAAAATTAGCACATTAGGAGTATAATTTCAGGAGATATTAACGAAAATATGAAAATGTAATTTAACATTAGAAGCACTAAATTTTGAATGTTTATAATTCAAAAACTTATTCAATTGACTTGAAATTTGGTGTCTAGGCATAGTTTAGACCAGAGATTTGAAATATCTTGTTAAAATTGGGTATTTTCATTGAAAAAAAAAATGAAGTTTGGGCTCCTTTTAATGTGTAGATGCCCCCTAAGCAAATTTTATATACATCATTTAAAAGTAGACTTTATTTTCAATCGTTCGGTACCAGTAATTTTCTTCTACGATAATTTGTTGGGGAGTTAGTAGGGGGTGTTTACTTTTTTTTTTTTTTCCCACGACTGTACTTCTGATGCAACTCAAGACTTTGCGAAACGTTTGGCAAATTCTTGTGGATTTTCAATCAAATGACAATATTTTACAATTATTTGCATTGCATTGGAAATAAGATATCAAATCAAACAAGAATATTATAGAAATACTAGAAAGGTAGCCCATCAAAAATGACGAAAAATGAGATATAAAGTTATATACAAACATGTGCAAGAATATGAGTAGTTTTTCTCTGGCTTGTTCCGCAGTGATAGTGATAGATGAAAATAACACATTTTAAAATGTGGAAATGGAAAACTAACGAGAATTTAATTTCTGTATCTGGCTACGTAAAGCACATTAAAATTGGGCAGTTAGGAGCTCAGATAGCACACTGCCGTCTAGTGGCGGTTATTTTATTAGTAGCATCGGGATGAAGATATAAAGATGTAACTTTTTGTATATTACACTTTAAATTTTGACCCATAGATTTTGAAAAAACCTTCAATGCGCGGAGTTTAAATTAAATAGCGGTGAGCTCGATTATGAAAGATTAATGGGTTGCGATGGGAATTTCGTCAAATTAGCCAAGTTGGCTTCATATATGGCTTTTTTTTTCGCCAAATTTGGTGATATTTTGCCAAGTTGGTCAAAATTTGGCACTATTGTGGCAACCCTGCCTGTACTTTTCAACAATTACTCATTGTTGAAGCTTGTACCGATTTCTCCATAGGAAGCCTAACCCTTACATGGCAGCGATTAATGAGGCGGTCCAACCGGAATTGTGAGGGACATACAGAGACTTGGGTTTTATATAAATAGATTGGCATTGCATTGGAAATATTTCCAACGAAACGTCAGTTTTGTACTAATATTGCCTTTATATTGTAAAAATTTACAATCAAACCCCAATAGTAATCATATGAATAATTCCGTCTGCGATTATGCTTTATTACAAATAATAATAAGAATGAATATCAAAACAAACTTACAAATGTAGAAATTTAGATATAGTTACATTTTCATTACACTTAGACTCACGGGAAATTTGTAAGCTGAATGGAAAATTTTTAAAGATTCAACTAGAAACTTTTTATATTATTCTAGATTTATAATTCGTTATTTTTTTATTATTATTACTGCCCCCTACGAGCTACGCTCGTCAACCCCCGTCCAGACACCGCAGACTCTAAATGCTGGCTAATTTGATTGGCTTTAAAAAGATTTCGAAAGATTGAAATATAATTTAAAAAACAGTGGCGATCTCCCTATAAACTGATTTCTATTTACTTTTCTTTGATTGGGGAATTTTAACGCCAAATCCGCTGCAGTACTACTTGATTATCCCGTCGACCAATTTCGCCAAATTATACAAATTTACACAATTTTCATTTTAAATAACGAAAGAACAAATAAATTAGTACAACATTAATAAAAATACAAATAAAACGTCGAAATAAAAATGACGTAGACACGTGTAACTTGCTTAAAGTCAAGTTAATGTGACATTTACGATCAACCAATATTGGCATTTAATCTTATAGTTTGGCGAATGATAGATTTTTGGTCGACGGCATAACTAAGTAGTACCAAAGATACAATCGTTGTTTTCGTCTTTGATTAAGTAATATAAGTTAAACATTTCAAAATAAGCTAATATAAAAGGAATTAAGTAAACAGAGTCTTTGTCTCCTGGTATTTTTTAACAAAGCGAAAAGAAAGTTCTTTTAAATGAGACATTTTAAATTAATTGTTTTTAATCTGACGTAATTTTGACCAAACTATTCTTTCTCTTTTAAGTATTCACGTGAAAATACTTTTGTTAGAAATGAAATATTATTTGCGCTTTCCTGACTAAAATAGTTGAAAAGATCCTCTCAAAATATCAAATAAATGTCTAGTGCAATTTCTAAATTTAAACTATTTTGCAATATTATTTGGTGTTCATTTTATGTAATAACTGTAATATGACATAATTTCTCCTATTTAAGACTTCTAATGCATGTTAATGAATTTATTATTTTACAATATATTATCTCTTTTAAAATTCATGTGTGTAGTTTTTATGACGTAATTTTTAACAAGTTCCTGCTTTTTGTACATAATTATTTAATTCTAATTCCAAATGATTTTTTCTGTTTATAATAGTCACGTGTAAATAAATTTTTAATTTGAAGCAAACATTATTGTTTGCGCTGTTTATACATTTGCAACAGTTTAAATTAATACCATTTTCTAAAATAATGTACAAAATATCTCTAGAAATGCTGAAAATTTGAATTTAAATTAGAAATAAAACCTCAAAAAATGAATCAAATTAAAAAAAGAAATACAGTCTGCACACCGGGAACTTCAAACGTATAAAATTATCTAAAAATTGATTAAATTCCCATGAATAGTTTTTGCTCCTATAAAACTTTTTTCTGCACACCGGGAACTTCAAACGTATAAAATTATTTAAAAATTGATTAAATTCCCATGAATAGTTTTTGCTCCTATAAAACTTTTTTAGTGGAACGATTTTGTCCAACTTTAGCATTAAATATCTCTTAAAATATTCTTAGATTTGAAAACTGTCTGCATCAGCGTATTTATCAAACATTTCTGTATAATACCACCGATTTTCATAAAGACCTCCGGTCACAAAAAATTCAAAACCGGCGGCGGTGGTTACTTTTTTTTAGAATAGAGAGATTCAACACGATCCATCCGAAGTTATCAGGCAATAAAGGACATAAACAAAAATTCCGTTCCTAATATCAAAAAGTTCTACACTGTAGAAAAAAGAAATATGTTTTTTAGTCTAGAAAAATAGAATATAACCATGATCAAAAACATTCAATAAATTCTTCCAAATTACCCACGATTTCGAAAAGCACTTTTTATCTTTAGAAATTTCAGAAACCAACGTATTTTCGAAAAATAAAGATGCATTTATAAAAATAAAAATTTCTTTTGCTGCCACTGACATTCGAAAATGTTAACGGGCAATTTCTCTGTGTATTAAGGGGCACCTTCAGTCAAGCGAAAACCCCCGTTCGCCAATGTTAATCCAATGGAAGAAATTTTGAAAAATATCTCGTTTGCATTTGAATATTTTTAAACGATTTTTTGTTGCATTGCATAACTGAGGTAGATGCAGAGGCCGTATTTTACTTTTTTGATTTTGTTTGCAGTTTTTTTTTCTTTTTTTTTTTATGAGGATGCTTTTATTTTTGAAACCGGTTCCGAAAATGAAAGTATCCTAGTTAAAAATAACTGTAAACATCAAAAAAGTACCAAATGGCTTTTGTACATATCTACCTCATCTATTCAATGCAAAAAAAAAAAAAAAAAAAAAAAAAAAATTAAAATTATTCAAATGCAAACGAGATATCTTTAAAAATGTCTTCCATTGGATTAACATTAGCGAATGAGCGTTTTCGCCTGATTGAAGTAGCCTCTTAATCAGATTTTCAACCGGGATTTTCCATTTAGAGTGCTATCAATTCTCAAGCAAACATTTTCATTTTCAACAATGTATAAATTCGATCACGCATGAAAATGTTTAATTGAGAGCTGATTAGATCATAAAATACCAATATTCCGGTCTGAGGAAACTTATTAAACTTTTATTTATGTATTTGTTTTATTTTTATCTTTTATCAAAATTAAATTTGATTGAATTCTGGTTTTTCTACAGATGGAGAAACAACTCTTTACAATGCTTTTTCGCAAAATGAGATTTCAATAGGGAAAAAAATATGCAGTCTAATACAGTCTCTAGCTTATTTATAATGCCTATTCTTTTGTCTCACCGTAACATGTTTAAAAGACTAAAAAATTTTAATTAGTAATTTTTAAACATGCTTTGTATTTCGAATTTCAAAAGAAAATTTATAAAAAAGAAAAAATTGTGGGACAAAATCAGTATTTTTTTTTCGATTTTTTAATGACCGATTAAAAAAATATATAACATTCTTTCATAATTAATCTAGTCTCGGGGTCTGAGAATTGTTCCCCCGGCCCAGTACCCCCCTGAGTGTGTCAATATATGTATATATCCCGTTTTAATGGCTTTTTTCTTCAGTAATATTTATTTGCGTTTCAGCTTTTATTAGCTTAGAACTCTTTTACGCCATTAATTAAAGAAAACGAATTCTTTTGGAAAGGAAATTATTTTTATTTATTCATTTTTATAGTTGCAAATTGCAATATCCTCTTGTTTATCACGAAAAACAGACAAAACCAACACCGGCGCTATTACAATAGCAATAGCGCCGGTGTTGACAAAACTCGCTATCCCTCCTTGTCATTGCCTTGGGGGAGTTTCAGCGGAAAGGGACTATATTGTTCAACTTCTTGGGGTTGGAATTCTAGGAATAGGGTCGGTATTTTCAGTGAAAGTGTATGTCGCTTGCTCACTAAAGAATAAGTAACATTTTAATTTGTTTCAAGAATGTATAACATTAATTTATAAGTTTATCTTTAAAAAATATGTAGCGCACTTGTAACTAAATTGAAAGAATATTTATATTTTCTCAAGATATTCTTTCAATATATTTTAACTAGTTATAACTTATTATTTCAATTTTCCTCGTACGTGGAACGTTAAACTAGATATTTAATGCTTTATTTAATGGGGTCGGATGTACTGCAATTTAATTTAGAAATTATAAATGTAATTTAATGTTTAATTTAAAAAAAGTACTAAAATATTTTAAGAAATTAATGTTAGATAAACAAATAACAATAGAGGAAGCATTATATAAAGTTATATTTTACTCATTCAGGTATAAATATCATGCTTGTTTGTTATTTTTATTTATTTATTTATTTACTATCAAGAATTTTGCAATAATAAACGTATAAATTATACAGAGTGTCTCAAAAATATAGATGCAAATTTTGATTTTAGACAGAGTATATATACTACAACTACAGCAAATAATATTTATAGATGTTCGTAGTAAACAGAACCCAGAATTTGTCCATCGCAGAGATCGGCATCGGACAGTTACATGGTGTCTGTGCCTGGGCTTGATTTTTTTCAGCAGGCTCGTGCCGGGTCGAGATCAGGCTTGCATATATTGACCCGTGCCGGAACTGGACTTAATTGTTCTCAGGATGTGTAGGGCAGACAGTATGTTTTGTAAAAATATTAATAGCTATAAATGTTTGTTAATGGTGTTCTCAAATCCAAAAGGGCAAGGGCAGCTTTATGACATGTTTTAATTTATTTTTGTTCGAAAATGCATGAAACTAGCTGATGTTGTTGTTCAGAAGTTATGTCATTGAACAGTTTTTTCCATTTTTTTGCAAACGCAATAGATCTATCAGAAAATAATGTCAAAGTAGGCATTTTGAACCGAATTTCCACGCGAAAGGAGAAAGAACACTTAAGAGCGGGCGAAAAACGTGTTTGCCACGTGATCGAACTCGTTTATAACTCAATAGGTAGTTGATTGATCAAAAAATGGAAAAAACAGTTTAATTCCAAATCGCTTACATGGCCAGGCTTTCCAATTTTTTTTTTCTTTTTCCGCTAAAAAATGAATTTGTAAATATGTTAGAACATTTTGCGCTTGTTGAGCAGAGCATTTAAGAACAGCCTTAACGGAATCTTTTGAAATATACCTTAAGGTGGTTCTCAAATTCACTGTTCAAAAACGCGAAAGTTTCTGACACATTTCCTGACTAATTTTTAACTGTAAAGGCATAAATTTGACAGGCCTGACTATTGGAAGGATTTGGAATCGAATAGCGTTTTCCATTTTTGATAAATAAATTATTTATCGAGATATAAGATATTCTTGTCACGTGACTACATGTTTTTCACATTTCCCTTGCTATCCCTTCCGGAAATTCGATTCAAAACGCTAATTTTGAGAGTATTTTCACGAAAGTATATTGCCTTTATCAAAAAATGGATAACGTCATTTGATTACATAGTTTCTGAATAAGAATACCTGCCAGTCTTATATTCGTTTCCGAAAAAGTTTAATTCAGAAATGAGTCAGAACGTAGCTCCTTTGGATCTGAGAAAAGCCTTAATAAATGTCAGAGAAACATTTTCACAAATCTCCATTTTTTATACAGATTCAAAAGTTGTTATCATGTATTTAATCCTTCTTTTTTTTTTTTTTCTGTTTTCTAAAAGACATTAATTTTTTATTAACGATGAAACGTCTAAGAATGTATGTAATCATTAATGTTGCTATTGTGTATTTTCTGTCTTGTGACCACATCGTAATTTTAAAATATACTGTGCAATTATCCCAATACATAAAATATGTGTGCAGTATTCTTTAAAATAATCTTAATTATGCTAAGACAAATCTGAAATTTATGTAGAAATTGTGTCGATCAGGCCTGATTTAACTGATTTTTCTATGGGCCAGGCCAGGCTGGGCTTGGGCTGGATTTTTTATTTTTACACTTGGCCGGGTCAAGATAGCTTTCGTTCGGGCCGGGCTTGGAAATTCCGACCCATGCAGACCTCTACTTCTAATACCGTAAAGTCTCGAAGCTGGTAGACGGGAGGTGCTGGGTTCGAACCCAATCGCGCCCGTCGGCCTAATCGTTCGGAGTTTTCGTGGTTTTCTTCGAACCGTGGATTTCCATGCGTTAATACGGATTAGGTTCCCTTAGAAAGACCTCCACGGAAGGCACTCCCCCTAGGGCCCATATCCCTCGTGTAGATAATTGGCCGTCAACAATCAATCAATCAATCAACCAATACCGTAAAGTATTTTCGGGTGCTATTTACAGCCGATTCCAGCGCTATAAGACTCGGAGTGCTAAAACACAGCTTTTTTGAGATGGTTTGTTACTTCTTATGTGTGGACGCCAGTAGAACGAAATCCAGGAAGGTATATATATATATATATTTTTTTTTTTTAGGTGGGGGAAGGGAGAAGGCCTTTTTTGTTAAGCTTATTCTGTATTATTATAAATATAACACTGTTAAAGGACATTATTTTATATTTATTATTATTAGAAACGTAACATGCTACAAAATGGTTTAAGGCTACGGACGCATTGCGCTAAATCACTAAATAACAACGAAAGGAAACCGAATTTGGATTAATCATTTTACAGGGAATAGAAAAATGTAAAAAAAAAATCCCCTTAAATTGGGAATATTTTTAATGAAACGCTAATATTGAACAAATATTAGAATTACACTGGAAATATTTCCAATCAAATGCCCATACTTACAGATCGTCAAAAAATGAAAAAAGTACACGCAATTAGTTGGCGAAACACTCCTGTGATTCGAAGATACTTTTCCTGTTATTTGAAGAATTTTCAGTCTTTTGACTAGAGAATTTGTATAAATTTCAGGTTCCCGAATATCAGGTTCCATTTTTGACGGGGAAAGAACATATGAAAAATTCCGTTTTTATAACAAAAAGTTCTACACTGTAGAAAAAAGACAAATATTCCTTAGTCTACGAAAATATAATATAACCACGATCGAAAACATGCGATAATGTTTTCCAAGTTACTCACGATTTCGAAAAGCATTTTTTTATCTTTAGAAATCCCAGAAACCAACATATTTGCGAAAATTAAAGAAGCTTTTATAAAAACGAAGTTTATTTTGCTGCTACTGACTTTCGGAAACGTTAACGAGTATTAGTGCATACGTTAACGAGTATTAGTGTAAAGAGTTCTAGTGTATTAATTTGTTTTTTCTATCGGGATTTTCTATTTTTGATCCTATCAATTCTCATGTAAACATTTTCATTTTCAACAAACACCATTTACAGATAAGCATGATACACTAACAGCATGAATATTAGCATTAAAATTAATTATTTTTTAATTCTGTAATATATAAATTCGATCACACATGAATATGTTTAATTGAGAGTTGATTACATCATATCCCGATATTCCGGTTTGAGAAAACTTATTCATAAATCTGCTATAAATCTACTCAGAAACGTTTCCGAAAATCAGTGGCAGCCTGGCAGCTAAATAAACTTTTATAAGTGCTTCTTATAATATCAAAAATTTACTGGTTTCTGAGGTTTCTACAGATGGAGAAACAACTCTCTACAATGCCTTTCACAAAATAAGATTTCAATGGGAAAAAATGTATATTCTATTATTTCTCTGACTTATCTACAATTTTTATTCTTTTCTCTAACCGTAACATGTATAAAAAAAACTTTTTTTTTTTTTTTAAATAGTAAATGTTAAACATGCTTATATTTCGGATTTCATAAGAAAATTTATAAAAGAGGAAAATCTGTGGAGGAAATTTAATACTTTTTAAAAATTCAGATTTTTTAATTAAAGAATATAATTTTCTTTCATAATTTTAGAAAACTTTAATTAACTACTCTGGTGTCTGGGAGGGGTTCCAGCCCCCTTAGCCAGCCCCCCCCCCCCCCCCCAGTGGGTGCGCCAATGTATCTATGTCAGGGTTGGCAAGGTTTTGGACACAACGGTAAAATCCATGGTTTAAACCGTACTGTTTAAAACCCTTCTGTCTTAAACTGTCCAAAACTATATTTTGTAGTAAAATTGTATTTATCAGAACAATGCTAAAAGTTTAAAAAATTGGCAAAAAGATTACAATACAAAAATACCAATTTAGTATTAACAACCTAATTACCTTACGTTATACTACCTAACAATTTAGTAGTAACCTAATTGCCCTACATAATAAAGTAATTACATTAAGAAGATATTAAATTTAATTATGTATCATAATTTTAATGGTATTCACTTAAATAATAGTAGTTAATAGAAGTACTAATGATTTTTATGAAGAATACATTCTGATTCTGTTACTGAAAGTCCCGAGAGTTGTTAATGAAAATAACTGATAAATGGAGTTCAGGTTCAGCATATTGATTAAACCAGCTTACGGCTGGCAACTATGTATATGTGCATATTAAGAAATAGTATAAATAAAAATAATTGATTTTGTTTGATTATGAGATATTTAGATATTGACTATTATTATAACACTATATTATATGACTATTATTATAACAACACTATTTAACTCTTAAGGGTGTATTCGAAAAAATGTTTTTCCACCCTCAACAGCTCGAAATTTTCTGAGACATTTTCAGACTCATTTTTAAAAGTAAAAGCATGAAACTTGCTGCGGGTGGTTTTTGAAGACATGTTTAACGTGCCATGCGATTTCATTTTCAGCTCAATTAATTAGAATTTGATTTTTAAACAATTATTTTCTCAGTATGACCATTTTTTTCATTCCCAGATCACCCGCTTCGGAAAATTCGGTTCAAAATGCCAACTTTGACAGCGTTTAACACAGTATTTTCTGCATTTATTAAACAATTGAGAAGCACGGCACATTATGTAGTTTCTAAATAAGAGAATTTCCCAGTTTGATGCGTTTGAGAGCAAAAATGAATTTTAAAATAAATCAGAAAATAAGCAGTTTGAATCGGAATACACCCTTATATTTGTGTTTTCTTTCATTATCCTATAATCTAGAAAAGATAATTTACAATGAAATATTATTTAAAAGAAATTTCTTTGTAACATTTTCTTGCACATAAATTAAAACAAAAGCACTAGTGTTAAGCAAATCTCCCCTCCCTATCCTACATGTGTGGTATTATAAAGAATTTCTTACTATTATAACTCAATTTTAACAGAAACAGAACTTTTTATGTTACACAGATATAAGAAAAAATTGAATTTTTTTTCATTTACCAAAGAATTAAAATGGAATGTTAGTAAAATATATTGTGAGATATTTATATTTATTCATATTTTTAATAAGTGTGCAGTGGTTACATGTGGAATGTTGCTTTTTTTAAGGTTTTGGAGGCTTTAGTACAGTTTTGGACGCTTTAGTACAGTTTTAGACACTTTAGTACAGTTTTGGACAGTAAAACCCACATGTCCTGTCCAAAACTAGTTTTGGGCGTCCAAAACCCCAACCCAGATCTATGTATATATATCCCGCTTTATGCTTTAATGATTTTTTTCCAATAACATTTATTCGTGTTGCAGCTTTCATTAACCTACAACTATTTTACGGTAAATTTATAGGCATTAATTACGGAAAACAAATTCTCTTGGAAAGGAATTCATTTATATTTATTCATTTTAAAAATAGATCGCTGCAAATTGCAGCATTCTCCCTGTCCCTATTTAATAAAAATTTCTGCAGTTTCCTTTAGTTATCAGCATAGAGTTATCAGGGCACCAAAGAAGGACAAACTCTCTTTCTGTCATTGCTTGCCTGAGGGAATTTCAGCAGAACTTTCAGACCACAGATGCCGGACTCATTGTTCATCTTATTTCTAAGAATAAGGTTGAGGGGCAGTACCAGTCTTGAAGGGACTTCGTTATAATGTATGTTGGTCAAGATCGGTTGCTTGCTAAAGAAAACATTTTAATGCGTTTCGAGAATGTATAATTTATAAATTTATCTTTAAAAATATATAAAACAATCGTAAATAAATTGAAAGAATATTTCCATTTTCTCATGATATTCTCTCAAAATATGTTTTTAAACTATTTATAACTTATTATTTCACTCGATTATCGTATGTGAAAGTTAAACTAAATATTTAATGCTTCATTTAATGGTGTCGGATGTATTGCAGAATTGCAGTTAACGTTTAACTGAGAAATTAGAAATGTAATTTCATGTTTAAGTGGACAAAAGTATTGAAATATTTTAAGAAATTAATTTCAGATTACTAAAAAAAATAACAACAGAAGAAACATTTAAGGTTATATTTTACTCCATTCATCCAAACATCATATATATAAATTTATTTTTTACATTTAATATCAAGGTTTTATAATAATAAACATATAAACTAGACACAGTGCTTCAAATATAGATACACATTTTTATTTTCGACAGATAGCAATTAATATTTATAGGTGAAACTAGGTTTACTGTAAACAGAACCTGTTTTTGTACTTAGACGGAAAAATAATGAAGATATTTTAACAATATTTCCACAGAAGTACATTGCTTTGTGTGAAACTCGATGATGTTACGAAAAGAGCTGGAAGAACATAATACAGTTTGATCAGTGACAGGTTTCATTTTTACAGTTTTTACTGTAGTTGTAACATTACAAATTATTATAATTGAGGCATTTAAAGCAGTGTTGGATTGAATTCAGACACTTTTCTTATGGGGGGATTTCTGTGACTCCAGGGAGGTTGGGGGGGGGGGGGGACGTTATAGAGTTCCGGGGGTAATGCACTTTTCTGACGATTGAAAATACAAAATCTCAAATCTTTCGGGGGGGTGTCCCCCCTCGGCGCTTTTTTCCGTGATTCATATTCTTCATTATCACGGGAAAAGGCTCACCTACACTGGAAGAAAAAAGGTTCGCTTGAAAAAAATCCCACTGTAATTGAAATATAAATTATTTTGATTAAGATTAAACACATAATTATGTTTTGATTGCGAATTTGACATGCATTAAATGGATGTAAGTTTTTAGCTTACAAGCTATCAAGTCTGAGAGCTATTGCATCAGCAATTTCTGTATGTATATAGTATGTACGTATGCATGTACGTAACGCGACATATATCTTGTTAGAATTAACAGATTGGCTTCAAATTTGGTGCACACATTTACTGGAAAAAGACTTTTTTGATTAGTTTCGGGGGGTTGTAGGACAAATATAAGGAAGGAAGCCCCCACAATTTAGATTAAATGCTTGCATCATCAGATGTGATACGTCGTCATTGAGATTGCAGGTTCGGTAAATTAAAATTATTCCATAGTGCATCGAAGAATAAAAACGTCTTCATAACTTAGTTCTAATATATATCAAATTTGTAACTTGAATAAGTAAACACACTCTACAGTTCAAATTAAACTTCTTTCTTAAAAAACAACTATGTACATTTTATTTACAAAACAATATTAAATATTATTATTACTCTCATTTGAGAGTTCTGTTTTTTACCGATACACCGGTTCAAATCAAAAGTTACATCTACACTGAAAAGAAAATCGGAAAACAATAAAAGGGGGGTTGCCACAGTGCCGACTAACAGAAAATGGCAAGCATCGCCAAGTTGGCATTCTCAACATCCTGCCCCGGGCTGAACACTTAGTTCAGCATCTATATTAAACAATTTAATAAACATAAGAATATACTTACATACATGACAAATTTTCAGATACATACTTACATACAGCTACAGATATAAAAGCAAAAATAATAAGAATGCTGCAATCTACGAAAGAAAATAAAACACATGAATTGTATGAAAATTAAACAATAATAAGGGTAAATATGATTAACAAAACAAATTAAATGTTCGATAATAGTTCTTATTTTTAGTGTAAGAGTTTTAGTGTCTTTTAATCCACTAAGTCCAATTCAAGATTACATAGCAATTGCACAGGTCGTTTAAGATCGCCTTTTGCAGTCTGTAATACACATGATCTGATTTTAGAGTGACGACCAAATATGAGTTCTTTAACACGACCACACTTCCACATATGTTTTGGGAGCTTTTCATCATGAATTATCACTATATCGTTAACTTTGAACTGAGGCGATGAATTTATGTTTTTCACTTGAAAAGCAGATCTAAGTTCTAACAAATATTCGTTTCTCCACCTTTTCCAAAAGTGGTCAGTAATTTGTTGCTTATATTTATATTTTTTCGTCAACAAAATCTTATTGGATTTCTCTTGCGTACAGACTGGTAATCCATAAGAAGGTAATGACATTAATCGTTTACCAACTAAAAAATGAGATGGCGTTAAAGGTGATGGTTCAGCATTTTCTTCGTAGAGATAACATAAGGGACGTGAATTAATCACAGCTTCAATTTCTGTAAGTATTGTTTCTAGCTCTTCATAACGGAGACAAGTTTTTCCTAGAACCTTTTTTAAAGGTGTTTTAACTGATCTGACCATCCTTTCCCAGAAACCGCCCCACCAGGAAGCCCTGGGAATTATAAACTTCCATATTATTTTATTCTTTCTCAAGTAATCAAAAATTTCTTGCTTAGAAATTCTTTCCCAAGCATCTTTTAACACCAAATCAGCCTTAGAAAATGTCTTGGCATTGTCACTGTACATTATTTTGCAGAAACCTCTCCTAGAGAAAAATCTTCGTAGTGCTAAGATAAAGGTTTCAGTACTTAGATTGGTGACTAACTCTAGATGAATCGCTCTGGTTACAGCACATGTGAATACGACAATATAAGCCTTCCCAGTGCCTTCAGAACTTTTATAATAAATCAGACCGGCAAAATCGACACCAGAGGTTTCAAAAACTGGTGTTTTGATGATTCTATCTTTCGGTAAAGGTGCTATTTCCACCTTTCCAGGAATAGCATTAAGTTTTCGACATATCATACACGATCTTAAGACGGATTTTACAAATCTTCTTCCCTTTAATATAAAATACCTTTCACGAAGGTGAGCTAAAGTGACAGCTACACCAAAATGGTACATTCTTTCATGCGCATCCTTAATTAGTAATTTTACAAAATAAGATTTATTAGGAAGTATCCACGGATGTTTTTCCTGCTCTGTAACTTCAGAAAACTGAAGTCTTCCGGATAAAACAAGTAAGTCATTTTCATCGAATTGTGGATTAAGGTTGTACAAAGAAGAATCTTTATTAAGTGTTTTTTTTTGTTTAAGTGCTTCTATTTCAACTTTAAATGAAGTTTCCTGAGTTTGTTTAATCCAGTATTTTTCTGCTATTTCTATTTCTGAGGTAGTTAAAGGTCCTAAAATTTTAGGGTTTTTCGAATTGGCATTATGAATAAAACGCATTATCCAAGCAGTAATATTATACACGCGATTTAAACTACTGAACTTTGCCATATCAAATACTGGCTTAGGAATAGAGTTTGATTCGTTACACAATAATGTTAAATTTGGTTTTGCTTTCATTTCATTAAAAGCTTCGGGAACCATTTCTATAGCCCTTTTTGAAGGCCACATATCTTCTGATAGTGATAACCAAGGTGGGTCGCACCACCATACATTATTACCCATTAACTTCGATAAGTTTTCCCCTCGCATAAGCAGATCTGCAGGATTTTCTTTTCCGGGACAATAATTCGTCCTTTGGATCTGTCAATGACTGAATTTCGGTTACACGATTGGAAATAAAGGGTTTCCAGTTTGTAGTAGAACCCCTAATCCAACAAATAGTTATTTCTGAGTCCGACCATAACTTTATATTTAAATTCGAAATATGTAATTTTTGTTTTAAATATTTCCACATTCTAGCGGCAACTACTGCACTGATCAATTCCAGCCGTGGAATAGTTAACTTCTTGAGGGGGGCTATTCTACATTTACTCCAAACAAAACTTGTTTGAATTTCGCCAGTTAATGAAATGGAACGCAAATAAGCAACTGCTCCATACCCTTTGGGACTAGCATCACAGAATATGTGAATTTGTGAATTTTCAGAAATGTTTATCATATTAGGAAAATATTTTCGGGTTATTTCAAATGTGCGTAAATGTACAACTTCTGAACACCAAGTGTTCCACTCGCATTTCAAATCTTCAGGTAATTTATTGTCCCACTCTAAACCTCTTTGCCATGTTTCTTGCAACAAGGCTTTAATACGTATTACAAATGGATTCACAAATCCTAATGGATCATAAATTTTCAGTAACATTTTAAGAACTGTTCGCTTCGTGGGATCATCGATGTAATATTTTTCAAAGGGCTGCGCATCTAACATCAAAATATCAGATTCAGTATTCCATATCAGTCCAAGCACTTTTAAGATACTACCTGTGTTTTCCTCACTTATACCTAAGTTACCAGATTCCCACATTTCCCTAAGTTTAATAGAATTTGTTTTTAATTTCCTCAAATTCATCCCAGCTTCTTTAAGAATTTCAGAAGCTGTAACTGATAAATAATAAGCTTCGTTATCTAAATCTGATCCGGAAATTAAATCATCGACATAGAGGGAATTATCTAACATATATACAACATTTGGATGTTGATCTCGATATTTCTTTATATGATGTTTAATTGTGGCAGCCAAAATAAATGGTGAGCACGTAACGCCAAATGGTACACGTCTAAATCTTAAAATTTTGAAAAAGTTGTTTGCGTCATTATTGAACCAAAGAAATTTAAGGTAATCTCGGTCTTCTTCAGCTACAGAAATTTGAAGAAAGGCCTTTTCAATATCTGCACAAAATGCAGTATTGAATTTTCTGAAATTAATAATAATTTCTAATAAATCGGGGTTCAAATTTGGGCCACCGTACAAACAATCATTTAATGATTTGCTATTTTCTTTTGAGGAAGCATCAAATACCATTCTAACTTTAGTTGTGGGTTTATCATCTCGCAAGACAGGTCGGTGGGGCATAAAATAACCGCTATTTACAGTTTTATTAGAACATGCTTCCACTATGTTATTTAATTCCTGTTCAATCACAATTTCTTTATATTTCTGCAATAATTCCTTATCTTTAAGCAATTTTCGATTTAAGTTAATAAATCGGTTTCTAGCATTGTTATAATTACTTCCTAAATCTCTTCTATCATCTTTCCATAACAATTTAGCTTCGTATCGGTGCTCAAGAAAATGCAAATTGTTTTCGAATTTTTTGATTATCTCTTTATCTAATTCAGAAATATTTTCTTTAGTGTTCATCCCTAAAGTTTCTAACTCCCACAATGTTTTCAAATCATTTTGAATAGGTTTCATAACCTGAGTGGACAAGACCCCAGCTTGCTTACTCTCACTATTTTTATTTACGTCAATTGTCCCGCAGAGGGAATGCCCAAATAAATTTTCACAGACGAACAATGATTTATTTATGGGGTATGTTTTGTCATTAATTTGATATAAATAATCAGCTCCTATTAATATATCAACATCACTATTTTCCAAATGTTCCCACCTGTCAAGACGAAATTTGGAAAGTTTTCTCTTAATTTTGATTGGAAGAGGAGGAATTTGTATCAAAGAATTGGTTATTGGCGGTGTGACTAATGCTTCAATTATTATACTACGTTTTCTGTTCGTCAAGTGAATTAGCTTTAGCTTAACGACATCATAACATCGTTCTTCAGATTTTCTCGAACCGAAAGTATAGACAATTAATTTTTCCTTTCTAATGACCTCAGGTTTTAATTTTGAAACTAAATTTTCTGTAATAAAAGTTCGATGACTAGCAGAGTCAAATAAACAAAGAGCAGTTTCTGAATTTTCACCCGCTTCCACTTTTACATGAATTGTTTGCAATATTACTTCTCTACTGATATTATTTATATTGCTTTTGCAATGAGATACGGAGGAAATAATACTACCTGAATTTTTTGATTCTTCTGTTTTTTTATTAGAATTACAAAGTATAGTATGATGATATGTTTTACCACACACTTTGCAATTTTCATTCGAAATTTTACAAAAATTCGCGATGTGAAATTTACGGAAGCATTTGAAGCACCTTCCTTCCCTTTTCAATTTTTCTCGCATTTCCGGAATGGTGAAAGACTTACACTTTTCAGTATCGTGATCAGTTTGATTACAAAATATGCAGTTATTTTTAATATTTGTGGTTAAGGCAGAAGCTGATGGAATGAATTTTTTATAATTTTTCTTATAATTTTCCTGCTTCTCAGGGATTTTTTCAAAATGGTTTAATTGGACAGTGGTCTCGCGAGATTCAATTTCATCTTTAATGAAATTTATCAGCTCATTAACATCCCAGTCAGTGTTTTAATTCGTTTTCTATTAAATTCTAGTGCAATATCTGATGGAATAAGTTTCAGAAGAATCGGACATAACAAGTGCCCATATGAACCTGAGGCAACACCTAAAGAATTAAGATTTCTTATTTGAATTTCGCATTCATCATACAAATCTCTAAAAGCCTTAATGTTACTAGAATTTCGTACTGGTTTCAAATTTAGCAGTTTAGTCATGTGACTATTTATTACCAGGTCATTACGACCAAAACGATTTTTCAATAATTCTATAGCATGAGCATAATTTTCCTTAGTCAGCGAAAAGCCTGCTATAGTATTTGCAGCACTTCCGCCCAAAAGTGACTTTAAGTAGGAAAATTTATCAATCGGAGTTAAATGTTCATTATTGTCAATCGCATTCGAAAACTGACTCCAAAATTCGAGCCATAAACACGAATCACCATAATATTTAGATATATTAAGTTTAGGAAGTTTAATCAAATTTTGATTCAGAATTTTCTGACTTTTTAGTAGAGAACTATTGTTGCTACTACTATCACTTTCAATGTCTGAAGAATCTTGTTTAGTTTCAGGAGTAACTGTGTTATCATTTAAAAATTTGGAAATTTTATATTTCCATTCAATAATATTCTCATTATAAGATTCAGATTTCTCGATTTCTTTTTCAAATTCAGTACTTGGAACCAGTGGTTCAATTTCAGAATTTAATGATTTTAAAGTTTTCATTTTGTCATTCAATTGCTGTTTAAAAAGATCCAGCTGTGATTTTCTATTCTCAAGCTCTAATTCTTGTGTATTATCTAATAAATCCCTTATTTTATCAAATATTTTCGTAGTTTGACTACGAATCGTAGCTCTTTTTTTTTCAAAGTTTCGTAATCCATCATAAAATAAAGAATTCAATTTATTCGATACAGTTCAGTTAATAAATGTATTCATAATTCTATTTATTCAATATAATTTAATTTGAGATACTTACCTCAATCGATGATGAAATCCAGACATCCTGGAGCTTTGACGCCAGAAAAATGATACGTCGTCATTGAGATTGCAGGTTCGGTAAATTAAAATTATTTCATAGTGCATCGAAGAATAAAAACGTCTTCATAACTTAGTTCTAATATATATTAAATTCGTAACTTGAATAAGTAAACACACTCTACAGTTCAAATTAAACTTCTTTCTTAAAAAACAACTATGTACATTTTATTTACAAAACAATATTAAATATTATTATTACTCTCATTTGAGAGTTCTGTTTTTTACCGATACACCGGTTCAAATCAAAAGTTACATCTACACTGAAAAGAAAATCGGAAAACAATAAAAAGGGGGTTGCCACAGTGCCGACTAACAGAAAATGGCAAGCATCGCCAAGTTGGCATTCTCAACAAGATGAGAACTATCCGATTGCATTCCAATTTTGTATACTATTTTAGAAAAGAACCTACATCTCAGATAAATTTTGGGAGTTCGTAGAACATTTGTAAAGGGGAGGGTGCAACCCCCAAAATTTAGAATAAAAAATATTGTTCATTCGATAAATTTTTTAGAGTACCTTGAAAATTTTTTTTTATATACCCTCTTAGAGTAGGATTCACATCCCAAATAAATTTTGAAGGTCAAATATAAGGAAGGGCATTTTTGCAACTTCCCTCATTTAGATCATTCGAAAGACTATCTGGTTAGCTTCATATTTTACATACCAACTAAGTAAAAGATTGACATCCCTCATAATTTTGGGTATTTTTTAGGTCAAATCTTTGGACACAATTACTCGATTAGCTTCAACTTTTGTATAAGCTTTTATTGGAATGATTGACTTAGGGGACTTTTCACCCACTTGAAAACACCCGCTCGTCAATGCTAAACCTATGGGCAGGTTGTTTTTGAATTTCTCGTTTAAATTTGAATATTTTTAAACGTTTTTTTATTTATTTTTTTTTTCATAGGATAGCTGAGGTCGATCTCTAATATGGCTATTTTATACTTTTTCCATTTTAGTTGCAGATTTTTTTAAATAAGGGTACTTTCACTTTCGGAACAGGTTTCGAAAGTAACAGTAAAAAAAAAAAAAAAAAGAATCCTTTAAAAATATCTAAATTTAAACGAGAAATTCGAAAACAATTTGCCCGTGGGTTTAACATTAGCAAACGGGTGTTTTCAAGTGAGTGAAGAGTCCCCTTAAGCATTTAATTTTTGAGGTGTTATAGGTCAAAGATTAAGGAGGATCTACCTTCTCCCCTATTCATTAATATGCGAAGTCTCTGAGCTCCAATGCCAGCAGTTTAACTGGGCAGACTATTTTTCTACTATACTTTATTATTTTATATTTTAGGTTTTAACACAATGTTCTGATTTAAATGTATTTTTATTGTATGTAAATGCAATGTAGAACTATTTTGGGAGTTCATTGTCTCTGCCTTCTGTTTACTAAACTTCTTTTTAAAACATTTTTTCAGAAATGTTTCTTTGATTTTTTAGAATTTTTTATAATCAGTTATAAAATTGGAGTATTTTAAACAGAGTTGACCAAAAATTTCAAGCAACCTGCAATATTCGAATATTTCTATTACACAAGTATTATTCAAAATGTTAAATAAAGTATAAATAATATAATCATTAGAAATTTTAAAATATATATATTTTTAAGAATTCTGCGTCCGTATTTCGAATGAATGGAAAAGTTTCGTGATTATTGACAATGAGGTTGTTTGCAGGGGCGAGACACTGTTTTTATATGTGATATAATACAGAGAGACAGAGGGAAAAAGATGGGGATAATTAGATAGATAGATATTTTTTTTAATTATTTTTTAACGTACTTGTAATTGCTTTAAAAATATGATACCATAAAAATAAACATACGGTTTCTTTCTTAAAAGCCAGTTAAATAGCCTCAATTCTAGAGTAGAATATTGTTAGTCTATGGCATTTCGTCCCACTTTCAGAAAACGCCACTATTAGCGAATGGCCGTTATCTATCACGAATTTAATACTGAATTATTAACATTTTTTACAATTAATGATTATGCATTAATAATAAATAAATATTAGTAATTCATTGTAATACACAGACATATGAGTGCAAAAATGTGAATGCGGCCTTCAAATTCACAATTCTACCAGATTTTAGATCTTATAGAAATTGTAGTGATTGCAATAGCAGATAACTTGGGAATGCAAAAATACAAGCAAATGCTTGGGACATATACATCCAGCAGTACATTGAAAACAGTTGTGGGTGATGATGTATTATATATTTGAAAATACCGTGTCATCGGTACCTTCATTACAGAATTATTCGTGAATCACTGATATATATTTTTTAATACTTCATTGTGCGAAAGCCTTTATTTTTAAATCTGATTTATAAAAAAAGAAAATAGCGAATTTTATCAGAAACAATAAAATTTATATTAATTTTGTTCAAAATTCATGAAAAGTATCTTCTAGAACAGGAAATTCTATGAATGAATCGTTTATTTGCATAATTCCATTTCTTTTTTAGAATTTTCTAAATTTGTGCAGTTTGAGGATCCACTGTTGTTTAATAAATAGATTATTATAAATAATAGCATGATTTCCTTTTTTAGCCTTTAAGAGTTTTTAAATGCCATATTCAGCATTTAAAAATTATTTTTTATTTATCCCTTTGAAATATTTTATACTTCAAATTTTTATAGCCAGTCTGTAATTTATCTATATTTTTCTCTTTTAAGATTTTCAATTGGAAAGGGTCTACTTTTAATTTTGGCATTTAAATCTTCCTGCTCACGCGTGTTTATGTAACAAAATAAATGCAAAAGCACTCGAAATACTAAAATTTGTATTTGTGGTCTTTGTAATATTTATTTAACAAATAGTTACATTAAATGTTATTTATAAATTAAATATCTTAATAATCCCATTTTATCAATAAATGATCAATTTTGCTGTTATATTCAACAGGAACACCCCGGAGCTACTTTTTATTCTGTTAGGTAGATTTCGTATGAAATACTACCTATTACATTCTCCGCTATGTTGGAATTTCCGAAAACTTTTTGCAGATCTACACCGATCATGACCCCTAGAACCCAAAACCACCCTCAGTAAAAAAACATTATATGGGAGATTCTCAAAAGGTGGGATCATTAAACGTTAACTATATGTAATTTTTAAAATTTTCAAATTTAAGGCCAAATTTTTTTATTAGTATAGTATTTTGTCTATAAATATAATATATAAATATTTTTAATAGTATGCCTACAAAATTATACACAAGCATTAAAAGGCAGCAACTATTCTGGAAAATTAATGATTAAAGCATTTAATTAGCAGTTGTGTACGTTACAACTTTTGGACATTTTTTCGCACGTAAGTTACAGATTTTGGATGTTGCTCTTAGTATTTAAAAAATTTTTAAGACTAAGAATGTAGTAAATGTGTCTGTATACATATATATGCAAAATTAACTTTTTGTTATCCAGTAATAATAATAATAAAATCAAATGCTTTGTGATGTACATTACTTTCGCACATAACAAAATACAGAAAAATTCTTTATAGAAAAGTCCTTCTATCTTCAAAAAAGCAATAAATCAGCCTACCATCTCTTAACGAAATTATCAAAAAATCATCCGTTTCCTTTATGCATTCGTTGTTTACCATTAGAACCACCTGGAAAAAAGTTAAAATTCTTTTTCTTGGTGGTACATTGGAGCAGTTAACGTTATGAATGTCCGAAATTGGCCTCTTTAGCACAAAATAATAAAATTTTAAGATATTTATACAAAGCTTTTTCAATAAATTATGTCATTTTCTGTCTCTGAATAGAATTAAAAACTCAGTGTAAAAAAATATAAAGTCAATGATAATTAAAGTTATGTTTGAAAGGCTTAAAGTTATGATTTGTGTCCCGTGCCCACCTTTTGAGAATCGCCCATATATCTATCTATCTATGTATATAAGGTTTGTTGGGGTAACTGGAACCACGAGGTAACTGGGTCATAGGCTATTTTATAAGAATTTGTTGGTGTTTTTTAAGTTTTAGCTTTCGTGAGCAATGCCCCTTTATCTCTACTTCCTAAAACAACGTGTATCAACTCAATCATAACTCTCACTTTGCTGTGATAAGTTGTCAAAAATTTACGTTTCTTTTTTTAAAAACAACTTCAATATGGTTGAACTTCTTTGGATTTTTATTAAAATACTGTAAGTACTTTTATTAAACAATCTTTTTTTTAAAGATTAGACATATAACTACATTAATATTATTAGGTATCTAATAAGACATATTTACTTCATGTTTTAAATGTAAGCCCGGTGTCCCAGTTACCCCATAAATGTTTCAAGAATGGGGTAACTGGGACATGTATCCGGGGTAATAAATAATTATAAATAATTTTTTTGTGTTTCTCTTACTATGGGAAGTAAATTTCTCCATTGGTTTTTGCTCACAATAAAAAAAAATGATAGAATACCTTATTAAAATAACGTAATGAAATTAAAAAAAAAAAAGCATATTGAGTCTTATCAAACCAAATTTCTTGACACCTTGAGAGGCGGTGATGCCGTTATGGCATCACTTAATTTTAATTCCTAATTGCCACATTGGCACCTGAATTTTATAATTAAAATTTAACCTTTATTAAGTACGCAAATATATACTTTTACATGTTTTCAGATAGATTCTCTTGTAAATATTTGTGTCATTAAATATTTTCAACATTTTACGAATGCAAGTACCTTGCCCCTGAAAGCCAGATAGCCTGATCTTGAAATTGTACTATACACAGGGGTCGCATTCTATAGGCATAGCTGCCAATTTTTACACTTTCTTGCTACCACTAAAATTTAATAGAGATTTTCGTTTTGTCTAATCATAAGATTTCGACGATTAAATAAGACAACATTTACTACAGTAGAAGACCTTTATAACGCAAACCTAAAAACGCAAGGTTGTGTGTTATATAGAATTTTGCGTTATATGGATCACATCATTAAATTCACCTTGTAAACATGGCCAAATATGTCTGAAACATATCAAAATACATTAGAATATCTTTATACTGCATTCCTTGTTACCAAATTATATATTTTTGCATAACATAGGTCAAACATTGTTAAATTTACTTTATAAACATGATCCAAATGTAACTGATACAATTATCTCTTATATTAGGCATTTTCAAAAAATGTTTATTCTAATAATAGCAATTTTTTTTTTCAGTAAAAAGGACTTAAATTAGAAGATAAAGTTGAACTAATGTATCAAATTTAGTCCTAGAGAGTAGCAATATTTTACAATGTGAAAATGCAGTGTGCTTTATAACTGCAAAATTCATTGTTTACATCTGAGAAGTTGTGCGTTATATGGAGAATTGCGTTATATAGCGTTATAAAGATCTTCTACTGTATAATATTTTATCTGTAAGAGGAGAGCGTAAAACTTGGCAGCTATGCTATAGGGAATCTTTTATCGTCCCTACCACTATTTTGAAAATAATTTCTTCATCGCACCTTTCTTTAAGTAACAATAAAATCTTCCCTATATAAGATAAAGGATAAAGACCCCGGATAAAGATTAAGTACATACGTAACCTTTTGTTCAGAGATTTACCTTGCTATTTTTTCCTTCAAATACCCATGTGACTTTTATACTTATTATCTACACTAAAGTACATAAGTACTTACTTAAGTTTTATATTTTTGGTATAAATAAATCTAATATTTTCACTTTTAGTGCTTTTTTTAGGCACACTGACAGCAAAGGTTTCCCTTACAATGCTGTTTATTGACATATAATTTACATGATCTGCCTGGTTTAATTTTTTTTAAGTTGTTTACACTTTTTCAAACAGGAGCTGGTATCCGATATGAAAAAATATAAACGCGTGTGGAACTTAGACCCCCCTGGTCCAGTTACCCCATTTTTTGGGGCAACTGGACCCATCAGCAAAGAAAGATGAAATATGCATATTTTTATATTTTTAAATATTAAAATGTAATTTTGAGCATTTCTATCTGATAGAGGGAACCTAACTGAACACATTTACAGAAGTTCAGACTTTAATTGAAATGAACATTAGCTTTTTGAAGCTGAATTGTCAGAAGCTCCAGAGTCACATTGTAAAATCATGTCCCAGTTGCCCCAACTAACCTTATATATCACTTTCTTCTGGACACGATAACAATTCTGCACAAATCTTTTCCAAACTGATACATAAAATCAAGGGGCATAAAATCTCGATCAAGTTCGTTAATGGGCAAAACCGGACCAAGGGGGTGGAAATAGGGAGGTGTTTTGTGAAAAACGAAAACCCCCCCATAACTTCTTAATTATAATACATATCGATTCAGTTTAAAGTTTTTATTACTTCTAAAAATTGGGCCAAACATTTATGTATCACAGATTTTTGATAAAATTAAAAATGGGCTCAAGTGGCGCAAAAAATAGGGTTTTTGGGAGAAAAAAATTCATAACTTCGTCAATTCTCAAGATATCAAATCCAATTAATTTTATTATAAATCTCCTTAATATTATCTACAAGTTTTTGATAAGACCAATTCGTACCGAAAAAAAAAAAAAAAAAAAAAAAAAAAAAAAAAAAAAAACCGAAAGCAAAAAGAAGGGGGTTGAAGAAGAAAAAAATCCATAACTCCGTCAATTCACAAGATATAAAATCCCCATGAATTTATCATACGTCTTCTTAATATTGTCTACAACATTTATACAGACAAGTTTTTGATAGACTAATTCTTACAGCAAAAACGAATAAAAAATACATAGCGGTTGAAGAAAAAAATCATCTTATTAAGGGTGTATTCAAATCCAAACTGCTTATTTTCTTACTCTTTTTTAAATTCATTTTTGCTCTCAAACGCATCCAATTGGTAGATTCTCTTATTCAGAAACTTATATAATGTACCGTAATGATCGACTTTTTGATAGAAGCAGAATAGCTTTCAAAAAATGATGCCAAAGTGGGCATTTTGAACATAATTTCCCGAAGCGATTGTCTAAGAAACGAAAAATATTGTTCTACTGAGAAAATAATTGTTTGTAAATCAAGTTTCAATTAATTGAACGAAAAATAAAAACACTGGTCGCTTATAAATCTCTTCAAAAATCACGTCAGTAAGTTTCATATTTTTTCTATTAAAAATGAATCTGAAAATGGGCCAGAAAATTTCGAGTTGTTGAGCATGGAAATGTATTTTTTTTAATACCTCCTTAACATGATTCTGATAAAAAAGCCATTATATAAAAATGAAATAAAAACTCATCAAAAGCGGCCAAATAAAATTGTTAAAGCAGGTTTATCTCTAATTATGAATTAGTTTTTGTTGGTGAAATTAGTATACTTAACTTCGAAATCTACCTCCGCCTGTAGGCCGGGCCGGCAGGGATTTTTTGTTTATTGTTATTGTATTCTGTACATTTAAACAAACTCTTTTGGGCAAACATAATTCTAAAATTTGTTTGAAAAAAAAAATGGAATCTTACCTATTTTAAAATATATACGTATTAATGAAATGTTGAAAAAAATTTCATGCTAATTTTGTGACCGATTGCTAGAATTTCTTTTTCTTCTTACTATTTGGAAAAGAAAAAGTTAGGGAAATCATATATTTTTCCTTTATTGTTCTTCAGCAGAGGTAAATAGAATTTTTCCACTCTTGCACATTAAAAAAATGAAACATTCCTGACATTACTGCCCAATTTTTATAAAGGAACACCAGCATTTCTCCCTTCTTTTAAACCGCCCCCGTATTACAAGTAACCTTGAACAAAATGACCCCAACCAAAGAACAAAGACAGGGCATCTTCCTCCCATCCGGCAGATTCTTCGCAAAGAATACTCAGACTCAACTGTCCTCAGTTTGGTGGATTGTCTGTAGTGATCTTTTGTATGCAGTTGGACGAAGCGTTTTTCAGGATTTCTTGAAGGAGAGCTGGAAGAATATAGATAACCAGAAAAAAATATTTTTTTTAAAAACAGTAGAGCATTAAAGGTAAGCATGATAACTTTCATTAGATTATTATTATTATTATTTTTAATAGCATGTTTCTGTATTGTATACATATGTATGTTCTGTATTGTATACATATTCATCATATATGTGATGAATAATTCTGGGAAAACGTTAACAATTTTAAACGGCTTAAAACAGCTTAGGCTTCTTGGAAAAGTAAAAGTCAAGAGCATTTTAGTGGCTGTGTATGCTGTGTATGCTGCCTTTGACTGCTTGCAGAACACGCATCGGTTTTGGTGTTCGCAAGGAGAAAAGTAGAGTAATTGTTTATCATGATTTTTTCATGTAATTAAATTAATTTCTCCTTTCTTTTAAGGTTTCCAGAAATAAAAAGAGAAATTTATTCTTCTTAAGCAATTTAAAATAAATAAACATTAAGAAAAAAAAACTAAGGATATTTAATTGTGTGTATATGTCTGTAAGGGGGCGGGGGTCTTGCACAAAACTCTTTAATTCTGTCTTTCTTTTTAAATTAGTGTGTTAAAAAGTCATAAGCGGGCATTCCAGGAGGAAACTTTTTTCTTGTTTAAATAAAAAAATAAATATTAGAAGGTTGTTTTTGATCGTTTAATATCTTATCTGTTACATGACAATATTAAAAAAATTGTCATGCAAGGATGCAAGTAGGGCTCCGATAATAATAAAAAAAAATCTTAGTTTATTTTACGTTTATATTCTCTAGAGTTCTAACAAGGGGGGGGGGGGCTGGAGGGGACCTCCCCCCAAAATTCGCGAATGCTGTTACAGTACTCAAATTTTCAAACTTAGTTGGCAAATTTTTTTTAAACTTTTGATAAAAACTACTATACACTTTATTTCTGATAGACTAGACAAAAATTACAAATCTAATTGGGAATATTATTAAACTATTTACAAATAAAAACTATATTACATTTTCTAATTGTACTAACTTGGTAAAATTATAAAGCTATTCGGCAAATACTGAAATTTGACTTGGCAATATAAGGTCCTCTCATCTCCAAATAAAAAGTCTTAGCGATGGCCCTCATGGTAGTCTTCATAAAAAAAAAAAAAATCTTTGGAAGGACTACAGGTCATAAATAGTGTGCAACTTATCCCACATTTCTTTTGCTGTAACACATGAAAGTATATGCGATATAGGTCCGGCTTCCATACGTGAAACCAAAATTTCTTGTGCTTTTGCATCTTTGACAATGAAATCAGAATATCCATCATAAGTTGCTTCCGGTTTTACTTTTAATCCCGTTACTATATCATATAGTTCCTTAGCTATAAGCGTAACTTTAAGACGCTACTTGAGTCAAACGAAAAGACCCGTTCGCTAATGCTACTTCTATGGGAGAAATTTATAAAGATATCTCGGTCGCATTTCGATATTTTTAAATGATTTCTTTTGCATTAAATAGTTGAGATCGATCTGTACAAAGGCCGTTGTTTACTTTTTCGATTTTGTTTACAGGTATTTCTTATGAAGACACTTTCAATTTCGGAACCGGTTTCGAAAGTAAAAGCATCCTCATAAGAAATATCTGCAATCAAAATCGAAAAAGTAAAAATCAGCCTTTCATGCAGATCGATCTCAACTATTCAATGCAAAAGAAATCATTTAAAAATATTGAAATGCGACTGAGATATCTTTATAAATTTCTTCCAGAGGATTAGCGAAATGAGTCTTTTCATTTGACTGAAGTAGCCTCTTAACATGGAATTTCCATACATTCCAATTACTTTCATTCAGTTTGATAAACTGTCCCTGCTGTGTTTCGGTTCCGGCCATTTCAAAACAACATTCGGAAAACTCACTTTACAAAAATTTCCATTACTATTTACTTCGGCACCTGTTTCAAAATCTTGCCCAAATGACTCCGAATATTATTTCCCAATGTATGAATTGTAAATATATATATGAAGGGCTTGGCTGTAAAACATGGGAACTGACATTTCAATTTTATTATTATTATTTTTTGTAAAACTTTTTAACTGTATCTATATAAAAGTACAATGTTTATTTTATTTTACTCAATATATGCCATGATTATCAAAGATAAATTTTAGATATAAATTTAATAGCGAAAATTCTTTGGACATAAGTGCAATAAAATCTATTCTATCAGACAAAAAATGTTGCACATAAGTTAAATGAACGTCCGGTGTTAATAAATAATTTGTTTTAGAAGCAATTAAAATAGTCTAGTTGTAGTTTTCTTTAGAAAACTTGAATTTTTTTAGTTCTCTAGTTTTACATCCGAGTGCTTCATATAGATGTGCAAGTAATGGACAACCGCAATGTTTTTGGCTTATAAAAAATTATCAATGAAATTTCACATTTATTATAAAGCATACAAGAGATGAAAAGAATAATCTTGGTTATTATTGACAATCTTAATTAAACCAATAAGGAAGAAGAAAATAAAACCTCACAGTTCTACCGTCGTTCAGTGAAAATTTTAATGAGCAATCTAAGAGCTGATTTATTTAACTAATTTATATATTCTTTATTTTCATGGAAAAATTGCATATTTTTGTGTAGATAGTGTAATAAAGAAATTTTAATTTTGCATACTAATATCCGTTTACAAAATTTCATTTATTTAAAAAGTTTTAGGACTAGTGTCTATTATTATTAGGATGCTAAATTAGTCAATAATCAGTAATGGACATCCCGTATGTCCATTGCTAAATGTGAAATTATACAGTCATAGTGTATAAAATCGTTTCTCATTTAACTATAGAACTATGTAATCAAATGCACTTTTAAAATGTTTTTTTTTAAGTCATACGATAAGTTAAAAATCTACTCTTTTTTGTCTTAATTATGTTTGATTATTTATTTCTGACAAAAAAAAAAATCAAGAAAAAAAAAAAAAAGAAAAAAACTCTTGATTATCAAAAATATATATATATTAATTATAACTAGTAAATCTACAGAGCAGATGCCACATGTCAGTTTCACAGTTTCGTTTTGAAAAGATTTTATGCATTTTTTCATTCCCATTTGTATTACTATTACTTAGTACAAGCAGTTTTCGAAAAATCAATTGTCCGGAAATGAATATAGAATTCCACTGTCTGATATTCCAATACATTTTTCTGTGATTTTTTTTTTTTTTTTTTTTCAGCCTCCTTCTTTGTGTCTTAATAATTTGATAAACCTAATTCTCCGAAATTGGGTATTTTAAATCTAAATTAAAATATAGATTTATGATATGTAATTAGTCATTAAGTTGAACTTACTTATTCAAATAAATATTTTATTAATTATTGATCCCATCCCAATTTTGTTATCTGAGAATTTCTATTTTGTTTCATTAATATGCTTTCCTTAAGTTCTGGTTTTAAATACAATAATACAAACCACTATTTGTTACTTTTAGTAAAATATTCATTACTGACATATTGGATGTCCATTATTGAAATTTTGGAGGTTATTGTTTTTTATCATATAAATTTCTGTTATTGCATAAATTATGATTCACAATGAGAAATATGGGTATCAGATTTGGTAACTTTTATTTATTGGTTTAATTGTTGATAGATTAATGTAATATTAAAAAAAAAAAAAAAAAAAAAAAAAAAAAAACGTAATATAAGAATTATAACTATTAATGAAATATTATTTTTAAAAGAAATTCTTTCAAATGACAGTAAAAGAACTCTAAAGATAAATTAATATACAGAATGTTGTGCAGAGTTCCATGAAAATACTTAAAAGATCCTTAAATTTTTGAAATGTAGTTTTTGGTCGTTAAAAGTTCTTATTTTTATGCAAAATTTGCAAAAGGCCCTTACTTTTACTGTCTTATTATTTCTTAATCATGGTAAAAATTATTCTCCGTCTCAGAAAATTCTGATTTTTAAATATATATATAAATTTCCCCCATCCCAAAACTTCGCTCCCTCGCATCACCCCGCATCAATGTTTTAAATCTTTAAAACTCTCTAAATTTTCAGCTCTATTTGTTATTTTATTCTAAAAATGAATAATCGATCGGGTAAATTTCATTAAGATTTCATCTAAATTCCCCTTCTCAAAATTTTGCATCTTCTTTTTGCCCCACCGCCTCCTCATCACCTCATAGCACCCAAAGTTGAAAATCCTTTAAACTCTTTAATTTTCTAAAATGTTTTCTGCTCTTTTAATACTTTATTGTAACAATAAATAATCGATCATTTAAATTTCGTTAAAATTTCATTTAAACCCCCTTCCCCCCCCCCCTTTTTTTTTCTAGTGTATGCAAAGTTTACAATCTTTAAAAGTCTTTAATTTTTTCTGCCCTATTTGTTATTTTATTATAATATTAAATAAATGATTATAAAAATTTCTTATCCTCCCTAAAAATTTGTGTTTCCCCTTTACTTCCCTCCATCTTATCAAGCACACACACACACACACACATATATATATATATATATATATATGTCTGGATAATATGCAATAGTTAATTAATTTTTTTTTTTTAAATGGGGCATTTGATTTATAACTACGTTGCTAATACACATTTTATAATGGATGTTGATTCGATACTTTTACATGTATAATGGTGTAGTTATATTTATCTATTTATCAATTCATATTCATTAATATTTAATAAAGTTAACGATTAACTTGTATTTAATTTTTAGCCTACTCAGGACAATATCATATTAATTTCTAATAGTATACTAGCTTAAATGAGAATAAAATGCATAATGAGTGTATTTGTTATACCTAAAATGCTATGACAGTATGGATTTTAATTTGGTAATTTGTTTGTTTTATTTTTCCGCTATCCTTTTTAATCTTCTTTCATTTTTAACTTAATTGGTGTTCAATGGTTTATTTCCCGGTTTTCTGTGTGTGGTAGTCCCAAATTCATATTCTTTAGCTTTTTTATGGCTAATATGAAGATGAAACCACACAGTTTATTTGTGGAACTTTAGGCATTTGGGACCTGAAGATTCTGTCTAAGTTCTACAAATATCCATTTTTCTTTTTCTGCTCATTTTATTTATTTTTATGTTTGATGGTAATTTGCATTGATTTTTAATGGTCATATATATATATATATATATCCTCCTGTATATATATATATACATAATATCCTCCCTATATATATATAATGTCACTTTATTCATAATTTCAGTTTTTGTTGGTGGTCGGTAATGTTTATTTAATGGTTATATATATATTGTATTTACGCTCTATCTGATACTACTTTATTGTAAAAATAAATAATCGATCATATAATTTTTCTTCCCCCCCCCCCCTTATCAATCATACATTTTCTGTTTATAAATATTTAGTAAGGTAAATAAAATGTTATCTAAGAAATTCCTCCTTTAAAAAATATTCTGCTCCACTCTACAGCTCACCAACCTTAAAACATTTAAAAGATTTTTTTTTTTTTTTTTTTTTTTTTTACTTTTTCGGCTCTATCTGTTACTTTATTGTAATAATAAATAATCGATCATTTAATTTCCCACACGACCCGAAATTGACAATTCATCTTTGTCCCAAACTTTTTAATTGCATTTGTTCTATTGTTCTATTTGTAGATCTTTAGTATTGGTAAATATTCAATCATCTTATTTTCCAGCAAAAAAAAAAGCAAACAAATCTGCTTTATCTTTTTGCCCCCCCCCCCCCCCTTCTTCATTTTCCACCAGTTAGCAAAATTAAAAAAATTTAGAAGTCTTCGTTTTTCTCTGCTCTATTTGTCATTTTATTGTAGCAACAAATAATTAACCGTCTAAAATATTCCCCTTATTCAAAGTTTCAAACCCCCTTATTCAAAGGGGGGGGGGGGGGGTCCAAAATCAGCAAAATGTTGATAACGCTACATATGTAAAACCCTTAAGTAATAGTCTTCTAAATGTCTACTGCCACATGCCGACCCCTCCTTCCTCCTATCATCGCCACACCATTTGAATTTTTAAAATTTATATTTACAAAAATGAAACCCCGTGTTAAAAAATGTACTTTATAATTCAATAGTTTATAAGCCCTTAATATATTTTTTTTTTATTCTTTAATGTCCATAAAAGTCCTAGATTTTTATTTAAAGAAAAGTGTACGAACCTTGTTGTACTACAGATGACGCATTAGACTGCCGACATATGGGGTATTCTCACAATACTTTGAATTTCGGGAATAAAAATTTGGTGAAATTAAACTTGCTAAAATAACATTTTAATCTGATAGACGAATGCGTTAATGATTCAAAATAAAGAAAAAATGGTCAGCAGCGAATTTTTTTTTATTTAACTGAGGTTTAAGTTAAACTTGCGAGTTTAGTTTCCTTACCATTTTACATTATAACTTTCTATTTTCTTCTAAATTTTCCTTAAATGAATTTGCATAGTACCCAAAGGACATTCAAATAAGAAATAATAACAATGTAATATTTTTAGTACAAAATTTTGGTATAACATTGTCTTAAAGTGGTGTTAAAGAAGGGATGGTATAGGAAAAACAGGGCCGAAACTAGCCTTTTTTGCACCCGGGGCAAACATGGATTTTGGCGCGCACCCCCCCCCCCCCCTCTTCCGCGAAGCATATTTACAAGGAGAATTTTACTAATTTTTTAATAGCCGGCTTATTTTAAGATTTAAAATATGTAATACTGAATTACGTAATCTACTACAATGGCGAATCCAAGGGGAAGGTGAAGGTCACGGGGGTCATGACTGCCCTCTGAACACCAACAAAAATATTCTAACGATCATTTTTAAAATGATGGATTGATGACTTCTATTATTAAGAAACAGCCATTGTGTTAGGTGAAGATGAGAGCAGCCAAAAGTTTTCTAACTTTTTACGGCTGCTCTTTCATCTTCACCTAAACACTTCATTTACAATGGCTGTTTCATAATAAAGGAAGCCATCAGTCCATCAGAAGAAAATGATCCATTCCAAAGGTATAGTCCTTCATTTGGCGCCCCTTCGTTCTGGCACCCGTGGCACATGCCCCCTCTGCCCCCCCCCCCCCCTAGTTTCGGCACTGAGGGAAAAAGGTATGGTAATGGGGAAAAAAAGGATGGTAAGGATGTGACGGTAAGGATAATTACCACTACTTTTAGGCAAATCATGTTAAGACTAAGTGAGAGCCACAATGTTAATTGATTTTTAGAAAGTTATTTACACTGGATTAAATAAATAAAAAAATTAATTTACCTCGAAAAGTGCAGGAATAAAACTTGGGGACGGTAAGACTACGAATAAAGCCACGATGCTTGAAATTGATATTTAAATACTGATTTAAATTCTGCAGTAAATTTCCTGTCAAAGAATTTTAGATATTCTTTAGACAGAAAAAAAAAATATATATTCTGTGGCTGCATCTGAAGTGATTTTCTGTATAAGTTTAGCAAGAGAAATGATAAGGAATCTAAAACCCCTGGACAGAGTTAAAAAAATATCAACCTGTAAAAATGTGTGCAGGTTAATTTTTTGCTACCTATTTACATTAAACAATTGTCCCAGTTTCGGAAAAAAATTGCATGGAATTATTTTTATTGAAACAATTTTATACAGACAGCTCCAAACTTAAAAATGGGCATCAGGGACACGGGACGGAATAGGAGTTTTCCTGGTTTTGGGACTCCCCAACATCGTCCAAAACTTATTTATCTCGTTAATATTGTTATACAATCATGCAATGGGATATTTCCGAGTATATGAAATAATAATAATAATAATAAAACACAAGAATATATACTAAAATAAAAATTATTATTCAGGCACATAAAAGTCAAAAGATTGTGAGAATGTCCCATATATATTTGATTTTTTTGTTTGTTTATTTATTACTTTTAAATCTTACTTTATATTTATTTATTTTTTTTTCTTCCCATACATGCCCGATGGAAATGCACCTTGCTTCTGACATGCTCTCTGACAAATGTTTTTAGTATACATCGACTTTATATTTGAAAGTAAGTGGAATATAAATTGATACATGAATGTAATTTTCTAGCTGAGTTCCAAGATATATTAATCAAAAAATTACTATTTGAATAGCCCTAGAAACAATTTAAATTAATATATTTATATTTTTTTGCCGGTTTGATATGTTTATCCTTATGATGTATAAAATTTCGTTCGATAAATTTTATGAATGATACTCTAGAACAGAAACTTTCCTAAACTACTCCATAAATATACAAAAATAATATTTTTTGTATCTTTTTTAATCTCGAGATACTGCCTATAATTATTTCTGTAGTTGTTAGTACTGTACTATTTTAATATAGTGTCAAACTGCCATTAAGGCTGTTCTTAACTGCTTTGCTCAACAAGCATAAAACGTTCTGACACAATTACAAATTCATTTTTTAACGAAAGATATAAAATTGGAAAGCCTGGCTGTGGAAGCGATTTGGAATAGAAGTGTTTTTCCATTTTTTGATCCATCCATTACCTGTTGAGTTATAAGCTTTTTCGATCACGTGACAAACCTGTTTTTCGTCCGCTCTTGAGTGCTTTTTCTCCGTTCGCGGGGATACTCGATTCAAAACGTCCACTTTGACACTCTTTTCTGAAAGATCTATTGCGTTAGCAAAAAAAAAAAAAAAAAAAACGGAAAAAACAGCTCGATGACATAGTTTCTGAACAACAACACCCGCTAGTTTCGTGCATTTTCGAACAAAAATAAATTAAAACTTATGTCAGAAAGTTGCCCTTTTGGATTTGAGAACACCCTTAAGGAGGAAGTAGGGGGTGAATTCTTTCACAAACGGTTATTTTACATATAATCTGACGTTATAAAATGTAACGAATAAGAAAAGACTCACTATTTATCTTATTTTCAATTATATTACCTACATTAGAATGTCATAACATACATATATATATATATATTTAAAAAAAAAAAAAGAAAAAAAAAATAGAAAACTCAAATAATATTCCAAAAAAGCCACTGACATAGTGAAAAGTTTTGGGTGGACTTTTTATTAATTTTTATTTTGAAATTTATTTCAAAAATCTTTTGTTCTTTAAAAGCGCATACATTAAAATAAATATAAATTAAAATTTATTAGTACAAAGAAAAAAATTAAACTTAAAAGTAGAGTTCGTTGATATATATCAATGGACATTGATAATGTGAGACAATTAAGAACAGCGATTGAAATATAAACTGTCTAATTTAGATAATCAGTTATATACAGCTTCATTAGAAAAGAATCTTTTCTGATTTTGGTTTAGTTAAGCCTAAACTGTACAACATGTTAGTGAAAAAAAAAAAAAAAAAGACATGCTTGCATTTATGTTAAAATTCTTCAATTAAAAAAAAGACTATTTACTATTTACAATTATGTTTTATAAATTTCTGATTTCTTGATACTGAATCCTATAGTTTTTAATAAGTGTATAAAGCAAACTGTATCTATTTTCAATTAGTTGATCTGCAATTTTGCTCAAAGTGGAGAAAAGAAAAGCATTTTTAGAATATTGTTTAAGTTTCCATGTTAAGGGCAAAATGTTTTAGTTTCTAATTTACATTATGCTTAAAAATATTTATTGTCAGCAGTGAGTTGTCTATTTTGGTATGCTATTTTAAATATTCGATATATATAGAAAATATAAGATATATCAGATATTTTTATATTTTCGAAAATATGATATTAACGAACCCTGTTTAAAAGTGAGTCAGAGTGAAAACTGATAAAATAGAGCCTATATCTTGGAGCAAGGGCTGTCACCATCATTTTGACACCATTATTTTTTTAGTCAGTTTAGTATTTCCGAGATTGCGTAGAAAACACTATTTAGAACGTTTTTTAGAACGCTCTTTGCGCTTATTCACCTCTTTTAAATTTCGAATTATTTAGGAAATGTTCTTAGAGATAATTTATATCTTATAAGTAACTAAAAATTGCAAATTTCACATTTCTGAGCCCTTCAGTAACACAAAAATTGCATTTTTAGAACGTTTTTTGCTCCTACACCCCCTTTGGGTTAGTGACATCGACTTCAGATATTGCCTATGTTCGAGCGTGGATGATGATGATTTTGTGACTACAATGATGACTACAATGATTTTGACACCATTTCTTTTGGAACAGGTTCGGTAGTTCCAGAGATTACCTCCTACAAACAAACAAATAAACTTTACTTCTTTATAATATTAGTAAAAAGAAATATATATATATATATATATATATATATATATACACATATACGCACACATATACACACAGTAAAATCACTGAAAACAGAACCTGTTCTATAACAGAATCATGTCTTAAAAGAAAAATTTTCAAACCTTCAACGGAAGGTTTATTATATATATACCTACTGAAAGGAGTTTTGTTTTTGTTTTTCCCTAAGAATTTTGTTTTCAGAGATAACATATTATTTTATATCATCTTATTTATATTGCACCAAATTTTTATTGTTGTTGTTATTTATTATAAAGATTTGACAATTTTTCTTAATTCTCTTGTTTATCAGAATTATTTGGTCCATTGTATTGAAAATGAATATTTGCCAACTATTTTTTTATTTAAAAAAAATTCTTTCTTTTTCCTCTTTTTTCAAATTACATTTTATAAATTCTAGAAAATTCTGAAAATGTGTGTAAATTTTACACTTGAACAACATTGTAAAACATTGTTGTTAAAATTCTAACAAAATATAAATTAGTTAAAGCCACTGTTCTAATTACTTGTGTTTTTGAAGAAAACATCATTTTCCATGTATGTGTATGTCTGTTTTCACCTATTTTAATGATAATCGAAAGTTTTTTTTTTTTTTTCTTAAACATGAATTGATATTATTTTCACCGTATTTTAGATTTGTATAACTTAATACATTATTACAGGACAGATCTGTAGATCTGTTTCATTTATTTCATCCTTCACTCTGCTGTTATAAATTCAGATTAGTTGCAATGAGTTTTGACTTATTATATTTAAACGTAGCTTTAGTTTGAACCGGATTACTTAAGAAACACGCTATTCTATTGAGTTATATCTTATACGTATATATATAAGTATATATATGTAACTTTTAACTTTTAGTTTCAAATTAAGTTAATTAGAGATTGGAGCCTTTCTGTAATTTTAGATGTTATGAAAAGTTAAAATTGAAACTTATATAATAAAGAAATATACATAAAAATTGTAAAAGGTTTTATATTTTTAGCGAAGTATAGCAAATAGGGTATCAAAAAATATCTCTCCCCCCCCTCCCCTTAATAAAATTTATATAAAATTTTCAATTTATATAAAGTTTTCAATTTATGATTAAATAATCACTAAACTGCACTTTTTTCAAAGTCTTACCGTATATAACTTAGCCCTTTGTTATTTGGCACATCTACTGTATATCTAGCTGGGTTTGGAATGCATCCGTATATTTCAAATTTCTCCTCTAGAAATTAAAATATTTACCTTCTGTTTTTGGTATGATCTTCTTGAAGATTTTTTTTTTCTTTTATTGGACAAAATATTTTTTAATTGCATTGTTAGTTTTATTTAAAGTGTTATAATCTTACTTACAATTCGTATGCTTCGTTAAGATTTTAACACTTAAAATACAACATTAAATATATATTTTAGAAACTTTTTAGCAAATAAAAAAGAAAAAAAAAACATTCTTTAAGAAAAGCATACTTTAATTTTAACTAAGAAAACAGAAGGTACAAAATTTAAATTTTAGAGGAAAAATTTGAAAAATACGGATGCATTCCAAGCCCATAGGTTTAGCATTAGAGAGGGGAATTTCCAGTCTGACTGATGAGGAGACTTAATTGCAGAGAGTGGAGGAATTGCACTTTGTATTGGACAAAAAACAAAGAACTGAATTAAATCTTTCCTTATTCAACGAGTTTCTACTTCTGTAATTCACTGCTGTTATTTTTTTATTTATTTTTTAGCTATATTGTTAGCTCGTGTTTTCTTTGATGTTTACTTTTATATTAGGGACCTTGCCCACCCTGCCGCGAGTTACACTCACCAACCCCCATCCAGACTGCGTATCTCTCTATTCTAAAAAAAAAAAAAAAAAAAAAAAAAAAAACTTACGCTGTCACCGCCGCCGCCGGTTTTGAATTTTTTGTGACCGGAGGTCTTTCTCATTTAATATTAAGAAAAATATTGCATACAAAAATATGAAAATCGGCAGTATTATAGAGAAATGTTTGATAAACACGCTGATGCAGACAGTTTTCAAATCGAAGAATTATTTTAAGAGATATTTAATGCTAAATTTGGACAAAATCGTTCCACTAAAAAAGCTTTATAGAAGCAAAAACTACATCGGAATTAAAAAAATTTTAGATTATTTTATACGTTGCAATTTCCCGGTGTGCAGAATGCATACATTTTTTTTAATTTGACTCATTTTTTGAGGTTTTATTTCTATTTTAAATTCAAATTTTCAGCATTTCGGGAGATATTTTTTACTTATTTTAGAAAATTGTACTAAATTATCCTGTTGCCAACTGTATAAACAGCGCAAAACAATGTTTGCTTCAAATTAAAATTTATTTACATGTGACTATTATAAACAGAAAAAAAAACCCCTTTCAAATTAGAATTAAATAATTACGTATAAAAAGCAGGAACTTATTGAAAATTACTTCATAAGAACTATATTTACACGTGAATTTTAACAGAGAAAGGATATTGTAAAATAATAAATTCATTAACATGCGTTAGAAGTCTTAAATAGGAGAAATTACGTCACATTTACGTCACATTACACTTATTACGTAAAATGAACAAAAAATAATATTGCAAAACAGTTTAGATTTAAAAATTGCGCGAGACATTTATTTCATATTTCGAGATGATCTTTTCAACTATTTTTGTTAAGACAGCACAAATAATATTTAATTTCTAACAAAAGCATTTTCACTTGAATATTAAAAAGAGAAAGAAAAGTTTGGTGAAAATTACGTCAGAAAGAATTTTCTTTTCGCTTTGTTAAAAAATGCCGGGAGACGAAGACTCTGTTTAACTTATTTTATATTAGCTTATTTTGAAATGTTTAACTGATTTTATGTAATCAAAGACGAAAACAGTCATTGTATATTTTAAGAGAAGCTGATTTTTCCTTAATATTCCCCAATCAAAGAGAAATGAATAGAAACCCGTTTATTGAGAGATCGCGACTTTTTAAAAAATTATAATTCAATCTTCCAAAATCTTTTTAAAGCCGATCAAATTAGAGTGCTTTTAGAAAATGCGGTGCCTGACCGGGGGGTTGGCGAGCGTAGCTCGTAGGGGGCCTGGCTCCCTAGTGTTTCAAAACCCGGTACCAATTACATAATATTAATTGATATTATCACTGTCAGTGGCAAACTTCTGTACTGGGGGTTGGGTGATGTTCAAGTTGCCAAGCCGTATCCAACGTTGTTGCTACAGCTGATGGCTGTTTTAGTTATTTATTAAGAAAAATGATAAAATTGAAAAGATGACATAAAGTGGCTAAGAAAAAAATATCGCTGCCTCTTGCACTTTTATAATGTTTAGAAGAAATCTTTTATTTTAGAGGCCAGAAAATAGTTTAAAATACAACAATTAAAATATATCTTATTAAATACAATGTATTTTTCTCTTTTAAATGTAATATTTCTTTTATGCACCTTTTCTCATGTAATATTTTAATTATTTTAATGTCTTTTTCTTCTGCAATTTTCATGTGTAAATATATATTTCAACTAAAAGTGCAAATTTTGAAAAATCTGTAAAAAATGGTTTTAAATGACATAATTTTCATCTTTAAATGCTTTTAACACGTGATAGCTTACTTAAAGTTTTCTTCTTTTTTCGTAAAGTTCACATCTAAATAAATAGTATTTTGTTCGATTTTAACATTAAATAGATGTTTAGAGAATATACAGTACCGTTTTTTTTTTATTTTTTTTTTTATTTTTTTTTTTATTATTATTAATAGAAATTAGTCATAGAATTATGCTTTGTGCACACTTTCTACAGATAAATAAAAACTACTTAAGGTACTAATCTCTCTTGCAAAACTGGTTTCCTCTTCACAGATTGGGCAACCATATGTAATCATGGAAAAAATTAAAGACTAGATTACTCATTAACTAATAAAATTTTCTAAATTTGGTTTTCATCATCAGGAATTTAATATCTGATTTTTTGGTTCTAATTTTTTTCAAAAATTAATATTAAAACTAAAATCTCCAGAGATTTTAAAAGGTATGTTGTTTTAATGTGTAAGCATACAGTTTTAAAAAATGTGCATTTGTACTGAACCCCGTAGCAGAAATTTCTCCAAGTGTCTGCGACAGATAATTCAGGGGCAAAAAATAATCTGCAGGTAAAATATTTTTATAAATGGAGTGTTAATTAATCAAACAATCACTTACCTGTAGCGTTTTTAGGTATTTTATAAATTTTTATTAATAATAGTCTTAACTTTTTGTATTAAGTAATAAAGAGCTAAACATAATACGAAGCAAAATAAAAGTTCGATGAAAAAGAATCTGCAAAAGAGAAAAGAAAATCTGCGACGCCCGTCTCCCGTCTCGAACTTTCTGCTACCGGGGTACTGAATGACTACTTTTTGATGATAACCAAATTTTAATAAAGTAGGATATCATAACACGCATCTTGTGATGGTAGGATGTGTAGGTATATTATAGAATTTTGAATTACATAAATAACATTTTCACATAGTTGAACTTAGTACCTTTGATTATGTAGTCAAATATTTCTGGAACATATCAATATACAGTGAAGATATTAATAATCCCATTACTTGAGACCAGAAGTTGTTCAGATTATACAGGGCTATTACAAATGATGAACCCGATTTTTAAAAAATCATATTTTCGAAACTACTGCACATTTTAAAATATGAACTGTAACGGACTCGATTACAGATTGGACGTATGCCGTGTAACAAAAGGGTCACACATCGAACATTTATAACTGAAAAAAAAAACTTAGTATATTTCCCTTTAAATTCGTGTATCACTTATTGTAATATGAGCAGTAGTTTCGAAAATATGATTTTTTTAAATCGGGTCCATCATTTGTAATAGCCCTATACATTTTTGCATAATATAAATTCTTTGATACATTGTTAAATTACCTGATAAACAGGATCCAAATGTGTTGAACTGAATAATTATATTACTCATTTTAAAACTGATAGAAAATTTTTCATTAAAAAAATCTAAGAATTAAGGAGATGAAGATGAAATAAGCTCTGAAACTTAGTTCTCTAGAGGGTAAAATAATTATGGGGGGGGGGGGGCAATAATTCTACAATGTGAATTGTAGGTTCTTAACTGCAAAATTTATTGTTTACATTTGAGAAGTTGTGTTTTATATATAAAACTGTATTATATAGAATTGTATTATAATCTTTTACTGTAGCTGTATAAAGAAATGGATATTTATTTAAAAATTCCCATTACAGTTTAATTTTTCCATCAGCATGTGTATTTTCAATAATAATTTCCAAAAATTATAAGTATTGTGTTTTGTTGTTTACAGGTGCTATAATGAATGTACCAATCGTAAAGAAAATGCTGCTACTGCTGTCATAGATATGTGACTAGAAATGTTAGATATCAAGTTGTGCATTAATAACATTTTTTATATATTTTTCTGGAAACAAAAATAAAATTGTAATGTTAATATTCTTATTTTCTTTATATTCTTGTTTTGTTTATATTAGTTTTTATATTTCTATATTTTGTAATGTTACATTAATTATTGAAATCCATAAGAAGGAATATACTGGTATATAAAGCAAAACTAAAAGATAATCTGGCTTTGGGTTTAGACTATACCAAAACTAAATATATTTTTTCCAGGAAATGAAAATTATAGTAGGGGAAAAAATCTAATATTAAACAAAAAAAAAAGAAAAAAAAATCTAATATTTCAAAGAAATATCAGATTTTTTAACAATGGAAGATCTAGTGATGATAATTATAATTCGAGAACTACAAGAATTTCTTTCTTTAAACTGACATTATTTATATATTTTTTACTAATTAAGGATTTTCAAAATGGTCATTGAACTGAACATACATGTGTTGCGTGCAGGATTATAGAAAATATATTGATATATCTACTTAATATTATATGTGTATATATATGTATATATATATATATATATATATATACACCAATTCAAATTATCATTAAAAGAATGTATATGTATTCTTAAAACATTGTACCCTAACTTCAACCTAAAATAATAATCAAGTTTCTAGTTGATTTTTTGTTTCAGTCAATTAAACCATAAAATACAAAATTTATGATAGAATTTCAATAAAAAGTTATAAAATAAATATATTGCAAGTACTTACTTAAAAATAAGAGGGTATAAAAAATAAAAAATACAATATAATAAAAAATATTAATTTTCTATGTTACTTCGTTTTAGAAATATGATGTGCACAATACGAAAAATACCTATTTTGAGAAAAATAAATTTCAAATTTACCTTGATTTGGATAATTATCGCTCCACATATTTTATCATAAAAGCAGTTACAATAGGAGTACCATCATAATTTCTTTTTGAAACGTTTAGTAACATATTACTCTTTAATAATAATTTTTTTAACTGACATTTTAAAAAGTTTTAAAGTGATCTTTCCCTCTCAATTAACAAATGAACTGAAAAATCCTTTCAGCAGAGACAGGATATATTACAAACAATAGTGTTAAATTGAGTAAGAAAAGCTACTGTCAAAATTCTGAGACTGCAAGACCGCGAAAATTTAGCTTTAAAAAAGGTATTCATGTAAAGTTAAAAAAACAATTAACGGTGCACAAAATGAAATTTTCTTATTACAGTTGAACCTCGTTATCCCGACACTCTAATGACCAGAAAAAGGTGCCGTCATAAGTGGAGTGTCGCAGTAACCGGAGTTGGAGAAAAATATGTTTATAAAAAAGCTGTATTTTTAATTAATTTAAGACGATTTTAAATTCATAACTGTTCTTGCAGTTTTAAGCAATAAAACATTATTATTAAACAAAACAAAACAAACACAAAAAATTGAAAAGTATAAAAATCAGATTTATGATGACTGTTTTTATCGTTACATGAAATATTGATGAAATAAGGTTTGCTTATCCCTAGATGTGCTTTATATTTGTTGTTTCAGAAATGGATGTTAGATAATTTCTGATCGTTTCAATGCAATGTGCAATGCTTCGGTTTTAGTCGAATTAAAAACGCCGTGTAACCACAAAAAAGTGCCGTCTGACCGGAACAAAAAGACTGCAAGTAGACTGATAAGTCTATCTGGAGCTTAAGTGGATCATTCATTGTGTGTGGGTTTATTTATTCAGATAAAGGATTAAAGTAAAATGTCAATGTATGTTTCAGACACTTCTGTGAAAAGTTTGGCTAAGACATCTCTTACCGCTTAATTTCCGTGCTTATAAGATGGATTATGAAAAATGGAGAATTTTCCTAAACCGTCGTGATATCCGGAGTTTCAACGTCGTAAAATCTGGAGTTTATTTGCATTAAAATCATATTACAGAAAATCGGGACTTTAAAACTGACGTGATAAGCGGAGTAATGTGAAAACTGGGTATCTGGATAACGAGGTCCTACTATATTATTTTCCATTCTTAAAAAAAAAAAATACTTATTTGTACGAAAATTTGTGAAAAATAACATTTTCCCAGGGGGAAAAAAAAACTTTCGTTTTCCACCACTAGAAATTTTTCAGATATTTTACGTCTCTGATTTTATGGCTGTTCTCAAATCCAAAAGGGTACTTTCTGACAAATTTTTAATTCGTTTTTGTTCAGAAATACGTAAAATTGGCTGAAGTTACTATTCACAAACTAAGTAAGTGAAAAAATGTTTTCCATTTTTTCGTAAACACAAAAGATCTTTCTGAAAATTCTCTCAAATTTTGCATTTGAAATAAATTTTCAGACTTGACGCCAAAAGAAAGGAGAAACCCATGTACTTTAAATAAACTTTTATTCTATAGGTAATTAATTTATCAAGTCAGGCCAACGCAAATAGATTTTTAAGTTGCACCAGAACGTTTTTCAATATACATAATTCTCTTTCTATGGAAAAATACTGTCTCTATGACGAAAAAAATTCGCATAACTTTTTAATAATGTTAACATATGTAAACTTTGAGTAAGGATTATAAAAAAAAAAAAAAAAAAAAAAAAAAAAATTCGCTGATCCCAAACTGGTTATGTTACTAGCCGAATTTCTGTTATTTTCTGAAACTAACTGCTAATAAAAATAGCAAATAAAACCTTCATGCAAGAACATTAAAACGCAGAAATCCAACGTTTAAAAACACACAAAAATCAGCAAACAGCTGTTTCGAATCTACAATCGAGATTCTTCTTCAATGCAAGGCAGAGCTTGCTAAAAAAGCAAATATTGGCATGAAATATCGCTCCACTAATGGCAATATATATTCTATATTTCTATATTCTATTCTATATATATGGCAATATTATTGGTATGAAATATTGTCCCATTATTGAAAAATACTGCCGCAATATTAGCATCAGGTATTGCACCAATATTGGCATGAAATACTGCCCCAATAATGGCATGAAACATTGCTCCAATATTGGCATGAAATATTGCCCCAAGGTTTCATGCCAATGTTCGGGGAATGTTTCACGCCAATATTGGGGCAATATTTTATGCCAATAATGAAACAATATTTGCCAATAATAGGGCTATATATCATGCTCATAATGAGGCAATATTTCATAGCCATAATGGGGCAATATTTCATGCCAGTATTGGTGCAATATCTCATGCCAATATTGGGCAATATTTCACTCCAATATCGGCGCTATATTGGCTAATTAAGGGCAAAATGTAACACAATATTGGCGACAAATATTGGCTAAATAAGGGCAAAATGTAAACACCCCAATATTGGGGAAATATTTCATGCCAATATTGGCGCAATATTGGCTAAATATGAGAAAATGTAAACACCCCAATATTGGTCAATATTGGCTGCAAATATTGGCTAAATAATGATAAAATGTAAACACTCTAATATTGCTAAATAAGGGCAAAATATGAACACTCAATATTGGGGCAATATTGGCTACAGATATTGGGTAAATAAGGGCAAAATGTAAACACCCCAATATTGACGCAATATTTCATGCCAATATTGATGCAATATTTCATGCCAATATTGGAGCAATATTGGATACCAATGTTGGGCAACATTTCACTCCAGTATAGGTGTAATATTGGCTACAAATATTGGCTAAACATTGGCAAAAAGTAAACACCCCAATATTGGGGCAATATTGGCTGCAAATATTGGCGTAATATTGGTTACAAATATTGGCTAAATAAGGGCAAAATGTAAACACCCCAATATTGGCGCAATATTGGCTGCAAATATTGGCTAAATAAGGGCAAAATGTAAACATCCCAATACTGGGGCAATATTGGCTGCAAATATTGGCTAAATAAGGACAAAATGTAAACACCCCAATATTGGCGCAATATTGGCTGCAAATATTGGCTAAATAAGGGCAAAATGTAAACACCCCAATATTGGGGTGATATTGGCTACAAATATGGGGGTAATATTGGTTACAAATATTGGCTAAATAAGGGCAAAATGTAAACACCGCAATATTGGCTGCAAATATTGGCTAAATAAGGGCAAAATGTAAACACCCCAATATTGGGGCAATATTGCCTGCAAATATTGGCGTAATATTGGTTACAAATATTGGCTAAATAAGGGCAAAATGTAAACACCCCAATATTGGGGCAATATTGGCTGCAAATGTTGGCGTAATATTGGTTACAAATATTGGCTAAATAAGGGCAAAATGTAAACACCCCAATATTGGCGCAATATTGGCTGCAAATATTGGCTAAATAAGGGCAAAATGTAAACACCCCAATATTGGCTACAAATATTGGCGTAATATTGGTTACAAATATTGGCTAAATAAGGGCAAAATGTAAACATTCCAATACTGGGGCAATATTGGCTGCAAATATTGGCTAAATAAGGGCAAAATGTAAACACCCCAATATTGGCTGCAAATATTGGCTAAATAAGGGCGAAATGTAAACACTCCAATATTGGGGTAATATTGGCTACAAATATGGGGGTAATATTGGTTACAAATATTGGCTAAATAAGGGCAAAATGTAAACACCCCAATATTGGGGCAATATTGGCTGCAAATATTGGCGTAATATTGGTTACAAATATTGGCTAAATAAGGGCAAAATGTAAACATCCCAATATTGGGGCAATATTGGCTGCAAATATTGGCTAAATAAGGGCAAAATGTAAACACCCCAATATAGGGGCAATATTGGCGTAATATTGGTTATAAATATTGGCTAAATAAGGGCAAAATGTAAACACCCCAATATTGGGGCAATATTGGCTGCAAATATTGGCTAAATAAAGGCAAAATGTAAACAGCCCAATATTGGCTGCAAATATTGGCTAAATAAGGGCAAAATGTAAACACCCCAATATTTGCTGCAAATATAGGCTAAATAAGGGCAAAATGTAAACACCCCAATATTGGCTGCAAATATTGGCTAAATAAGGGCAAAATGTAAACACCCCAATATTGGCTAAATAAAGGTAAAATGTAAACACCCCAATATTGGGACAATATTTCTTGCCAATATCGGGCAGTATTGGCTAAATAAGAGCAAAATGTAAATATTCCAATATTGTGACAATCTTGTCTGCAAATATTGGGGTACTATTGGTTGCAAACATTGGCTAAATAAGGACAAAATGTAAAAACCGCAATATTGGGGGCAATATTGGCATAATATTGGGTGCAAAAATTAGTTAAAATATTTCAAAATATGAACACCCAATATTGGGGCAATATTTCATACCAATATTGGGGCTATATTTTATACCAATATTGGCGCAATATTGGCTGCAAATATTGGCTAAATAAGGGCAAAATGTAAACACCCCAATATTCTTGCCAATATTGCACCAAGATTTAGCCAATATTGGCCCAATATTGTTTGGCTACTGGGGAGTCTTTTGTGTAGTTTCTGTGTTGGAAAGTTTATTGTATCTTTATTTTGTTTATGGTTGGTTAGTTTTTGAAATTCATGATGTAAATAAATTTAAAGCAACTGAAGCATTTTATATTATTGTGTGTAGCTTGTTAATAAGGATTTATTTTCCACAATGAAACTGTTGGAAGGATTTATAAACTCGCTTTCTGATCCAGATGAGGTAAAACAGGATAGCCTACGATCGATAAAGGTCTGATACCGGAAAACAATGCTTAAAGTTGGTTGGTTGATTTTTTGACGGCCGATTATCTATGCTAGGGATATAGGGCCGAGGGGGAGTGCCCTTCGTGGGGGTCTTTCTAAGGGAACCTAACCCGTATTTATGCATGGAAATCCATGGCTCGAAGAAAACCACGAAAACTCCGAACGATTAGGCCGACGGGCGCGATTGGGTTCGAACCCAGCACCTCCCATCTACCAGCTTCGAGAGCAGAACCTCTCAGCCACTGGTGGGGCTAACAATGCTTAAAGAAAAGCAGTCAAAGCTACAAAGACAAGATTGATTATGATTTTTCTATACATGGTAAAGAGGTGAACTTCTTTTTTTACAATTTTTCAAGTTATAATTCAGATAACAATCATTTTGTCTTTGGATATTAAACCTTTAGACTTATAATTAGAATATTATTACTTCAGTTCTGCAGTTAACGTTTAAAATTAAATGTTTTGCTCCTTTTGAAAAGAAAGCCTAAACCCTTTCGTTTCCTGTAACATAATCTTACGCATGCGGTCTTACCACACTTTTGGAGAATGCCGGATGACTTGACTTTTTCCAGAAAATAATTTATTAATAAAGATGTGATAAATAAATCATGTATTTCTAATGACATTGTTTTACAATGATAAGTGCCGAGTGTATACAGAATTATCATAATATTTTATATGAAATTCTGCCTTCAAGAAGCAAATAGTAATAAGTTATCCTATTTCACCACACTATCCCCTACAGAAAATCCTCTATAGTACTTTATATAACAGAGGCTAATTTTATGAGGAATGAGATTTATTTTAGTTTATTTCACAGTTCATTTTATAAAAATCGTTCTTGTTCTAAGAAAATATACAGTATAATCTAAAATTTTTAAACGTTACCTCTTAAAAATATATATACTACCTCTGCTGGATAATAAATACAATTTTAACTAACCCATTGGTGCCCATTGATTTTATTTTTAAAAATTCAATTAGATAACGACTGAAAGAAACTTATTTTTCATTTTTATTTCAAATATGTGTACATGGCTGATGTGGAATATTCCTTAACAAGCGTCGATTTGAACAGATGACAGTAGATTTATATTATAGATTTGTAAGTAACCGCTACTCATTCTTCTGCACAAACTATAGCGTTGTCTCAGTACATCTGTATTCCTTACGGAATAAACACTTTCAGACCTACTTTCAAGAATTTGTGGTTTATATTAATGCTTAAAAAATTACTATTAATTATTTTAATTAAATTTTATTGGTATTTCTCAGACAATCCATCCAGCGAAAATTTATCTCAAAAGTTTGCACCGTGAAATCACGGCATTTTTTTTTTCGCTTAACTTTCCTTTTCTCTTTTTCTTATAGCATTTCATTCATTTACGTTCATTATTTTCCCCATGGTATAAAACATTTTCAAAATAAAAATAACAATGTTTTTTATAACTTTTTTATGAATGAATATTCTGTAACTTAATTATGAATTTCACAAACTATTACATATCAATTCACGGAAATGTTAATAATGAAAATGTGAATTTATACACGTTACGTGGCTAACTTAGATTGACTGAATGTATACAGTTAAAAATAATACAAAACCAATTAACATAAATGTATAATAAGTTAATTTCTTAAAACAATGTTCGAATGACAGAAGGAAAGAAAATGAGAAAGATTACGGCCGAATTTATTATATGTGCTATGACGATGATACTCCATTCTCATTTACTTGATTCGCTACTATCATTAACTAAATTATAGGTTGATAAGACTAACGTTAGGAAACTATGGAGCTTAATGCTTCTAACATTTCTTTGAACGTTTCCAGAAGCAAGAATGTGAAGAAAATGTTTCTTGCACTTCATATGAACGAAGGTTAATTTAGCATTGAATGTGATATAATTTAATTAATTTCATACTTCTGTGTTTAAAATAATTCTCCATATTTTGAAGGAATGTATAATGCCATTTAAAAATTTTAATATTATATTTTATCCCATATTTTGCATGTGGAAACCGATATACAAGGAGTTAAAATCCAGTTTTAAAAAAATTCGATTTTAAAAATTTGTTTAATTTGAGGTTATCAAAAACTACAATTTTGCATATTTTTACAAAATTCGAAGGTTTATAAAATCTTGTATAATTTTTAACACTGATATAGACATATAAAGAATTCAAAACGCTCTGAAATCAAATTTTTCTGTTGGGTCATATAATTGTCGGTGATGCATTTGAATTTTTTAAAGAAAAAGAGCTATTAGACATATACTGCAATTTCTCACTTGATCCTAATATGCATTCCACTAAATTTTGATATTTTTCATTTTTTTTTTTTTTGATTTCTTACATACATTGTATGTTGAAGCCTAGACGAAAGAATTTAAAATCCGGTTGTACAAAAATTTAGATTTAAAATCTAGTTACTGAGAGCAGTTCGAAAAATGCAACTTTACATGTTCTTGCAAATTTTAAAAGGTTTATAAAATATTGCACACTTTTTGATCTAATAAAGATAAATCTAAAATTCAAAAAGATCCGAAAATTAATTTTTTTTTCTGATAAATCATGCAACAGTTATGGATTTATCTGTTAAAAAAAGGAGCATTATAAAATATACTAAAACCTTATTTAATATGACGGTGTTTAAAATTTATATCACTTGAAGTGAAAGAGATAACACTGTGTAGTTTTTATATATATTATTACTAAATACAAATATGTACAGAGAAAAAGGATATCGTTTTACTCTCCTAAAATTAAACACGTTTAAATTATCAAAATTTTCATAAATCAGTATTTTTGACAGCTTTTATCTCAAAAGAGCGACGTTGTAATATGCGGTCTGGCAAAAAAGATCTCTCTAATTTCTGTCTATACACTGTAAATTGTTTTCTGTTCTTCAGACTGATCTATGAGATTCGGATATTGAAACCGAAGTACTGATAGCCAAATAAAAACGAAATTTAGGCACCAGGAAAATTTTGTTAAATAAAATTTCTGTGTTTATTGAGAACAATATTTCTGGAAATGGATGTACTTTTGTGTTGAAATTAAATGCACAAGAGCAATAAGGATTACTTTGCAAGAGTATTTATGACTGTATTAGTATATTGAGCATATACGGGGTTACTATAGTTAAATAGGTATATTTAAGATTCCATGAAATTTACTTTCCCGAGCATTCTATTAACGCAAAAATCTCTAGAGAAAACACACAAGAAATATTTGATTTCACAGGCTCTCGTAGTTTGAACACGAGGATATAACGTGATAACTTCTTGTATCCAATTTTCTTACACGGGAATCAAAACTCTTGCCAAGAAATTCTTATGCTTCGTGTACCTTTATTCATAACACAAAATTACAGTAGATTCCAGAAAAATAATCACTAATATGTGGCTAGCTTTCATTTCATTAATTTCTAGACTCCGTATAGCTTACACTAGTTGTAGTAACATTAAACGTCTTACAGAGTATAAACAAGGTATTATAAAGTCCATCCTAGCAAATCGCATACAACTTCCACTTTCACCTTTTTAGTGACAAGCTGTCAAACATGCTCAGTTTTGAAAAATTTCAAAACTTAAATGGTTTAGTAGAGAAAAGAGATTATATTATGGGTTTTTTTCTATATGTTTCGATTGTTATAATACATAAAAATTGCGAATCCTTAGCTCTTCATGTGATATAATGTTTCAAAAACTGGCATTTTAAGTGATGTTTCAGTATATTTTAAAGTACTAATTTCTTAGCACTTAATATTTAGTTTAGTAAATATTTTAGTACTAAATTCACGACAGGTACATGATTTAATAGAAAAATATTTGTAGATTTTTGAAACTTTGTTTTATCGCCATTAATTCGAAATTTATGCAATAATTTAGAAATATTTTGAATTTTGTGGCAGATGCAAGTTGCATTTTTCGATCCGCCCCAAATAAAGGGAATTTTAATATGAAAAATTTTAAAAATGGAATTTAATTTCTTTTCTATATAGGTTTTTACATGCAAAGTACGGCAAATTTCAAACAGTGAGGCGCCAAAAAATAAATTGTCGATATTCTTTTGAATGACACACATGTATATAAGACTAAAGTGAAAATGTTTCAGCAAGTGTCGTGTGACTATATGTGGCAGTAGATATACTTATAAGATAGACATATTAGCAAACGCTACCAATCTATCTCCAGAAACGGGATTTGAGTTACGTTTGAGGTATTCCTATCCGTTCTCACTGTCAAGAAACGGTGATTTAAATTAGTGCATAATAAAAATAAAATTTTCTTATTGTAATTCCAATTTATCTGTAGTCTAGATGTCTTTGAAAAGTGAAATTTTATCTCAAAGGTTTCTCCAAAGCAAAGATTTCTTTCTCTAACACTTGTAATTTCCTTTCTTCTCTTAATTTCTTCTCTTTCTTCGCTTTCATTAGCTTCAGTGCATTATTTTCCCGATTGTATAAGATATTTTCACAGCAAAACACCAAACCTTATCTATATAACTTTTCTCACGAATTAATATGTTGTATTTAAAATGTTAATTTTACAAATCATGAAATATCCTTCATGAAAATGTGTCATAAACAATTTTTTTTTCTTATTAAATAAGGCTTTCTGATTTTGTTAGAGAGACTAACTTGCGGAATTTCATAGACTGCATGTAAAAAATAAAAAATATTACATATCAAATTAATATAAATTTATAAAGTTAATATCTTAAAACAATCTCCAAAATGACAGAGAAAAATAAAAATGAGTAAGAAATGAGTAAGATAAAGTATGGCTTGCTTTATGACATACGATGTGGCGGAGATATTTCGATTCTATACTAACATTAACTAAATTATAAATTGATAAGACTAACGATAGTAAACTATCCGGCTTAATTTTGCCAACTCTTCTTTAAACGTTATGAAAAGCAGATATGTACAGAAAATGCACGTCATAATAAAAAAGAGTAATTTACTGCGGCATGTGGTGTAATTTAGATTATTTCATAATTCTGTATTTGAAAAATAAAGTATTCATTGAGAATACATAATATCATTTGAAATATGCAATGTTATAATTTTTAAAGATGCGTTGAGTTTCACGTGGATCTAAAATTCCCAGGTTTAATTTCAGATTTCTTAGCTTTTATGTAAAGTCCAATATCCCTGTGAATTTGTAAATTAAATTATTAAAAGTTATAAGAACTCAATGGTTTCTTTATACACTTTAAGTAATTATATGGCAATTCTTTGGTGTGTCTTTAGAAAATGTTTATTTTATAGAGAAGATTTCGAAGAGAAAGTTCTATATTTTAAAGGGAGATTTTTTTCATTGACACTACTCAGAGTCATCTGTTGCTTGATCTATCAGTCGGAATGCCACCAAATGAGGCAGGTGGAATAATGACGACATATGAAAACAGAGATTCTTTGAAACTCAATTAGCTCCGAATATTGCCAATAGGTAAAAAAAAACGCTGTTGTAGACTACGTAGCTGAGAAATTTTATGAAACACAGATAAAACGTGAAAATGCACAATTAAGTAGTCGACAGCAGCCCCATTAATTCAGGTCATTAAAGGAATTCTAAAAAAAAAAAGAAATACCCGCTCAAGAACACGAAACATTCCGTTTCCTTTACGGACACATTTTTAAACTTAAAGGATGACACTGTTAGGCATGATTATTGAAGAGGTTTCAGTCAATTATTTTCTTTAAATGTATTACATCTTGAGTTATAAGAGACTGTTGTCTAGTTACCATATTTCCGGGTTATCGTATCCGGAAATTCAATTAAAAAGCGCAAACTTTGCTAGCATTTTCTCAAGAACCCTCTACCTTTATCGAAAAAATGGGAAAAATGTTCGATTTCATAGTTTTGGAAATAGAGCACCTACCAACTGAATGAATTTCCGAAGTAAAATGAATTCAGAAATTTGTCAGAAAGCAGCCAAAACAAATTGCGTTTCAAAAGAGCGATAGATCTATCTCAGCAATAAAGTGATTTCATTTTTTTCGTATCCCTTTGCATAAATGCGTATTATATATCAAAGTGAAGACATGCATTGAAATCTCGATATACTGTAGTGGATTAAACTGGACCTACATTTATTTCATAATTCACGATTTTTGCATGCTGAAGATATCTGCCGATTTTGTAAAAAATAATTGCCAATGTTTAAAACAAAACATATCAACGAATGTTTCGTTCAGAATTTTTCCATAGAAGTACAAGGTGAATCAACCAAAGGGTGAAAACGGTGAGTAATGTTTATTTTATTCATACAAATGGTACCATGGCTTGTATGGGTGCCACTAGTTAGACCACAAAAGGCGTGTGACGCTGGTGACACTGTTTCGGCTGATTCCCATTTGCGCAGAGAAACGTCAGGTCCCTTCTGTCGGACTCTTGGCAATCGCTGCTCGCACCAGTGTTGACATGTCTTCATCATTTTCCGTATTTGGTCATCTTGATCTGCTAGAATCAGGCAACAGAACCTCTCCTTTTCAATTTATTGATCTTTTTTGCCACGGTGTCATGGGTTACCTGCGTTCTGTGTTTTGCATTGAAGGTACGCATTACATTAGTACCACTCCCAGTGAATAGAATAATGTCAATCCGTTTTTCTTCTGTCAGTGGCATCTCTTTTCAATCGGATCACTTTTGTGAAAACGAAAAAGAAATTAGTCACCGATTTAAGGGGACCGGGTAAGCGAAATACAACCAAAAAATCGATTTTAAATTTTTTATAACATTAAATAGTTTAAACTTTTATCTTTTCAAGGATGTATTACACATGTTTATCTATTAACAATAAGAGTTGGATTTTTTCATTCTTTCCAAGATCACTTCACAGCAGTGGGCTACTTTTTTTTAAAATTCAGATTTCTTGACTGACACCCCTTTTCTGAAGTGGTAAAATTCCCATTGTTTTCGCCTTAACTAATATGTTATTAAATAAGGCGAATTTTGCTATTTCAAAAAAGTAGTGCCAATCAAGAAATCAGAATTTATAAAAGTAGACCACTAGTAAAACTGCTTCACAGCTTTAATTGACTTTTTCTGAAAACTTCGATTTTTCAGGTTTGTGTTCCTTTTTTTCAATATCTATTAAACTTAAGAACACAGATTTTTCTAAATACTTTTATTGTGTTATAGTGCATACTTTAACTCATGGAATTAATGATTTGTTGAGAATTATTTGTTTTAGGCAGTGAAATCTTACCAAAAATGCTAATTTAAAAAAGTCTTTCAATAAATAATTAATAATTAATTTTCAGTTTCACTTAGAAAGAAAATGGTCTGTTAAAATACGTAAAGCATGTTATTCAAACTACTGTAAAAAATCTAGACCTCTGTCTTTAACCATTTCTGAGAAAAAGATACATAAATTTGGTGCATTTTAATATGTACGAGATAGAGCTTACCCGGTCCCATTAACGATTCGTATGTAGACTTGTGACTCAACCTGTATATAAAAAATGACTAAAACAATTGTATTCAATCGTTAATTTCACCCTATTTCGATTGAAAAAAGTCTTAAAAATATATATAATATTAATTGAATTTTATTTTTTATTTTTCAAATTTCCTAAATTCCATTTATGTCTGTGCACCTACATTTTCTTCTATTTTACTTTCCATTGCATTTTTTTTCTTTTTTTTTTCTTTTCCTGTAATGATAATTGCGAAACATGAGAACTAATTAAATTAAAGTGTTTCCGTAAAGATTTTTTTTCATTTTCATTTTCTTTCTGTTTTTCTTTTAGACAAAAAGTTTTATAATTCACCTTTTAAATGACATATAATTAAGACCTCAGTTAATGGAAAATATACTTCTACTGAACAGAAATGTGAATCGTTATGATCAACTTAAAAAGTTGAAACTCATAAATACAACCAAAGAGTTTTACAAGTTCATATATTTCAAAAGATCTACTCGAGACATTTGTATTTCAAGAGAGTATAAGATCTAGCACAACAATTAAATATTTCATTTCGTCTCTTTGAGTGCATGTAAGAAAAGTTAAGAGATATATCTAATGCTAAATATACTGTATTGGAAGAAAAGCACAATACACTGTCTTTTACCAAAAAAATAAATAAATAATAAAAATAAAAATAAAAATAGGAAACAGAAGTGCTGCTTTTTCAGAATTTAGTGTCGCCCCCGATGAATAAAAATTATATATGTATATAAATATAGATAGCACAAAACATATTTCAGTTTTAAGACTTAAAACACACGCTTTTATTGTATATGAAATGACATCATTCGCATCCGCTGAAGAATACCACATTTGCGATTCAGTCTTTAAACAACATCTACAGAAAAATATGCATATGACGTCACTATCGCTGAATAATACATAAATCAAGGAAAATCGATGTCGTCATACAAGAAACTCGCCACAAAATATCGGCTATATAATGATTCATATGAATTCATTTGTTTGTTATATTAATATAGATACTTCAAATTAAATATAGTTTATAATAGCTTTATATTTTATCAGAAATCATTCATTTACATTTTTTCAAAATAGCTCGAATTTTAATTACATTTTCTTTCAGCTTTTATTGGAAAATGGCAACAAAAAGATAAAAATTACAATTTTCCAACTTTTTTCTTTTACTTTTTACAACAATTTTTTACAGTATTTTTTTACACAAATGGAGTACATAAGTGGCCAACATAAAACAAATCAAAAAAGCTGCATTTTAAAGCATTATTTCTCCCAATACGACGGTATAAAAATTGAAAATGTGCGATGATTAGAAGTATAAAAAAATACAGTACAGTATATAACCGTACAATGATACATCTGCTTTGTTTTACTGCTGGCTTATACAACAGAACGTTATTTTTTAGAGACGACACTTGAATTGCAGGTCGAAAGAAATAGTTATCGGGGGCTTAAAGAAAAACAAAAGAAAAAGATGATTTTAGAATGTAATTTGCATATGTATTAGAGAGAAAATACAAAATTTGAACAAATATTTTAAAACAAAATACACTCTGTAAAAAACTTTTTTTTAAATGTACATTAAACGCGAGAACTATCGTTAAACTTCATCCAATATGCATTGAAACGTTCTTAAAAATATATTACTTTAATTCAATTCAGTTTCTATATTATTTTTCACTTTCCCAAACTTCATTTGTGTCTATGCAACCACTTTTTCTTCAACTTCACTTTCCTTTTATTTTTTTTCTAATTACCATGACAATTGAGAGGTATAGACTAATTAAATCAAAGTGTTTCCGCATATTTTTTAAAATAAAACGAAATAAAAAAAGACATAGAGATGGAATCATTATAATTAACTAAAAAAGGCGCTACCATGAATTTAATACAAAAAATCCAACATCTACGAGTTTTACATGTTGAAATAAAGCTTTACTTTATAATTGTGTTTCAAGTAAGCCTAAGATCCAGCTCAGCTATTAAAGATTTCATTTTTTCTTGTCTCATTAGATGAATATATCTTGCATGTCCAACTGAAGATATGTATTTAAAGCTAAATATAAGATATTGAAGGAATATGAATACAGTTTTTTGCAACAAAAAAGTGATTTGAGTAAATAATCTGTGTAAGGTACTAAAATAAAAAAGATATGTGCCCTGTTAAACTGATGGCATTGAGCTCACAGACTATTCTTCACTAATTGTATATTATACATTTATTTCAAAGAACAATGCCCCTCGAAAAGTAAATTAAGAGGGCGATTCGCCCCCCTCCCGTATTCTCTCTTTACACTTAACGTATGAGTCTCCAAATGTCATCAGGGAGGCGCCTTATCGAAATAAACCGGTATACCAAATTTGAAGCAAATCCGATAGGAAAACTCATTTTTCTAAATTAAGGGGGTATCAGCTCCACGTTCCCCCCCCCCTTGATATTTAACCAATGAACGTCCAAATGTAATCAGGGAAGCGCCTTATCAGAATAAACCGGTATACCAAATTTTAATCAAATCAGATAGAAATCAGACCCATTTATCTAAATTAAGGGGGTATTAGCCCCCGGTTCCCCCCTTTAGGTTTAAACAATGAAACTTCCAATCTAATCAGGGAAGTGCCTTATCAGAATTAACCAGTATAACAAATTTGAAAAAAAAAAAAAGTTATAATTCTGCATGAAAAACCCATTTATCTAAGTTAAGAGTGGAGAAGTCCCCGTTGCTCCCTTTATACTTAACCAATGAACCACCTAAACTAATCAGGGAAGCGCCTTATCAGAATGAACCTAGAAAAAAATTTAAGCAAATCGGATGTTTCTATCAAGAGTTATCGCGTTACACGTTATCGCGTCAAGAGTTATCGCATTTATTAAGTACGTACACACATACATACAGAAACGGCGGGCACATTACCTCTCAGGCTTTGACAGCCTATGAGCTAAAAAAGGAATAATATAAATTAAATTAAAAAAAAAAAAAAAAAAAACCGACTGCGTAAAATACGAACTAATTAATTACGTCTCATCAATGTGAAACTATTTTTTAGCTCACAGGCTATCAAAGCCTGAGGGCTAATGTGACCGCCGGTTCTGTATGTATGTATATAGGGGAGAGTCGTACAAAGCCGGGCAGGCGGGTAAAACCGGGTAGCGCAGATTCCTCCCTGAGCTGTACTGCTATCTATTAGCCAACACTAGAAAATACTTGTCGACATCCATTACGGCATTTGATCTAAACGAAACGCTACCGTATGCGGTTATTATTTTGTGTGAAGGATTTAGTTTAAATTACTCTTAAAAATACTTTTGTTTGTTTCTAGGTTTTACGCATATAATCAGTATTTGTCAGCATATTAAATATTGGTAAGTACTATATATAATTACTTACTTTCCAGATAATATTTTAACATTTTTACTGATTTTTGCTATAGGATTGAAAATAGTGGCGCCATGTTTTAAAATTTGTGTCATGCTGGGGTAAAACCGGGTACTTAGGAGTAGGTGAAAACCGGCTAGACCCGGTTTTGTCCTGCACTAATGGAATGATATTTTTTAGTATAGTTAATAAATTAGCATGCAGCTTTAAATTGCATTTTTAATGCTGTTAAGTTATCTTATATTTCTAAATCTATCTAGTTATAGTGAAAACGTCTATATATATATAGTGAATAATTTTTATTTTATTTTATGTTTAAAAGTGGAACAAAATGTGAGCTTAAATTTATTAAATTAAATCAACTGCAATTATTAATGAACAAAATAATGGTACTAATTAAGGCATATTTTTATATTATGCTTATTACAGTTTAATAAATGACTTTCTAATCTGAGGTACAATAACTTGCGTTATAGGCCTACTTAAAATTCAAAATATATTTCGTAAATTGTTTTTTTAAATAAAATAATCTGTTCTAATTGATAAATAATCTATAAAATCCCAATCCGATATAACTTACCTACATAATCTCTAACAAGATTTTTTTTTTCCTTAAATAAATATTAAACAAGCCTCTCTTGATGAATGATGCTTTCCCAGGATCATTTGCTGCATGTAATAGGAGCGAATGGATTACGAAAGAGACTATCATTTATTGGTTAAAAAAATTTAAAGATTTTTCCAATCTTTCTCCTGGAAACAGTGTTAAATTCAGGGGATTGCCCGGAGGTGGGACACTACCCCACAGAGCAATGAGATGTCTCCCCGGAAATATTTAAGATTTTGTATTTTCAATGGTCAAAAAGAGTGCAATCCCCCCGGAACTCTATAATGCCCCCCCCCCCCCCCCCCGAAACCACAAAACTCCCTCCAGGAGAAAAGTGTCTCAATTCAACACTGCCTGGAAAGCCTGTTCTTTTAATCCTTGAAGGGCATTCAACTCATGCTAAAAGCATCGAGTTAATCAATCTAGCAAGAGAAAGCAATTTTTTTATCTTATGCTTTCCTCCATACTCAACACATCGATTTCAACCCCTTTATGTGTCATTCATGCACGTCTTAACCCATACTACGAACAAGAGATGAGGAAGTGGTTACTTTCCAATCCTGAGCGATCTGAAACAATTTGCCAAATTGGGAAATTATTTAAAGCTGCATTTTTTAGAGCAGCAGTAGCAAATACTGCAATCAGAGGGCTTGAGTGAACAGGGATTTTTTCCTATCACAACGATGTTTTTCGAGACCATGTTTTTTTTTCTCTTTCGAAAACGACAGAGAAACCCACGAATATCCTGATAACACACCACAGGTTGGCATAGGTGCAGAATAAATATTTCTGAAACATCACAGGATAATGGAGCTCAACCTTCCAAACCTAAAAGCGTTGACATCACGCATCCATCAGTTGACAACATCCAGCATCTTCCACGTCGGCCTGCTACCACATGCAGCAGTTGACATCACAATCACAGTGATTTAAAATGTTACCTCTACAGAATACATTAGTAAACTTATCCCAGTGACATCTTCAGACTATGTAGCCCAGCAATTTGCATTTCCAATTTCACTTAAAATGTTATTACCCCCTCCCCAGGAAGGTTTCGGAATTGAGAAAAGATATGACAAAACAATTATTTTGACTTCTTCCCCCTATAAATTAGAGATCGAAACAAATATTAAGGGGAAATAAGGCAAACAAACTGCAAGAGTAAAAAAGAAGATTCTTAAAAAGAAATTAAGAATCAACAGAAAAAAGAAACCAAAGAAGGTTGAGGAGACATCCTCAGAAGAAGAAGCAGATAATGAAGCCTGTATGCTTTGCAATGAAATTACTTAAATTCTAAATCCAAAGAAGGTTGGATACAATATTTGAAATGCCACGGATTGACACACAAAATATGTCGTAATGCAGGAGAATATGATGAAAATTCATTTTTCATTTTTGCAACTAAAAGAACTCTAAGACTTTCAGTGTAAAGTAGGTCGGCCTATACAATGTAGAAAATGTGCCACAGGTTTATTTTGACGCGTGGAAGAAAACGTGCAATTTCATTTTGTTAAAAATAAACAAAATTGTGTTTTTTTACTAATTGAAGAAGAATTTTTGTGACTAAAATGAGTTTTCCAGGAGTTTTAAATAAGTACCCGGTTTTACCCAACCAGTGGGGTAAAACCGTATTTTTGTATATGTCTCAAAAAAGCTATTTTCTATATAATCAATTATATTTTTTATTGAACGGAATATGTTTTGTTATAGCCAAAGGTTCATTTAAAAATAAAAACGGTGTTCAGAGTTTGTCTTCTCATTTCACTGCATTTGAGAACTACAAACATTTATGGTACCCGATTTTGCCCCAGCTTCCCCTATGTACGTATGTGCATATGTACGTAACGCGGTAACTCTTGATAGAAACACCCGATTTGCTTCAAATTTTTTTTTCTAGGATCATTCTGATAAGGCGCTTCCCTGATTAGTTTTGGGGGTTCATTGGGTAAGTATAAAGGGGGAAAACGGGGCTACCCCCTAAATTTAGATAAATGGGTTTTTGCATGCAGAATTATTTGATTTGCTCCAAATTTGGTATACAGGTTTATTATGTTAAGGAGTTTCCCTGTTTAAATTTGAAAGTTCATTAGTTAAGTATAATGGGGGGAAAGGGTGGGATAACCCCCTTATTTTAGATAAATGGGTTTTTCATGCACAGTTATTCGATTTGCCCCAAATTTCGTATACCGGTTTATTATGTTAAGAAGCTGCCTTGATTAGATTTGGAGGTTCATTAGTTAAGTATAAAGGGGGGAAAGGGGGCTAGAACCCCCCCCCTCTTAATTTAGATAAATGGGTTTTTATGCAGAGTTATTCGATTTGCTCCAAATATTGTATACCGGTTTATTATGTTGAGGAGCTTCCCTGATTAAATTTGGAGGTTCATTAGTTAAGTATAAAGGGGGGGCTACTCCCCTTTATTTAGATAAATGGGTATTTCATGCAAAATTATTAGATTTGTTCCAAATTTGGTATACCGGTTTATTATGTTAAGAGAATGATTCTTTTAAATTTGTAGGTTGATTGGTTAAGTATGAAGAGGAGAGGGGGCTAGTCCCCCCCCCCCCACACTTAATTTGGATTATTGGATTTCTCATGCAGAGTTATTCGATTTGCTTCAAGTTTGATATACCGGTTTATTTCAATATGGCGCTTCCTTCATTAGATTTGGAGGTTCATTAGTTAAGAATAAAAAGGGGGCAAGACCCCCCCCCCTTAATTTAGATAAATGGATTTTCATGCAGAATTATCCAATTTACTTTATTTTTTTTCTATGTTAATTCTGATAAGGAGCTTACCTGATTAGATTTGGTGGTTCATTAGTAAAATATAAAAGGGTGTGAAAGGGTGGTTAGATCCCTCTAAATTTCGCGATATGGTTTTTTCATGCAGAATTATCTGATTTGCTACAAATTTGGTATACCGGTATATTATGTTAAGCAGCTACCCTGATTAGATTTGGGGGTTCATTGGTTAAGTATAAAGGGGGGAAACGGGGGCTAATCCCCCTTCATTTATTTTTTGAGGGGCATTATCTTTTGAAATAACAGTATAATATACAATTTGTGTGAATAGCCTGTGAGCTCAATGCCATCAGTTTAACTGGGCACTTTTCTTTTTATTATATTACTTACCTATTTTTTTATTTAATTGTATTGATGGTTTATTTAATTGTATTGTGCTTAATTGTTAGTTCCTATCTATAAACACGGTTTTGATGAGGCCTATAGATATCTATGAAAGTTAGAGTTGCAGTAAAGCTAGAGATCCTATGTACACAACTTCCATGTTGTGCAATATTTAAACGGAGCTTCTGACTGTAAAATAGTCAATGAAACATCGTCTTCATTTTGTAAGACCAATCCAATGATATGCCACTCAATATGGTTCGTAATTGCTTTTCGTCTCTACCGCCATTTTAAATTTATAAAAACAAAACCTATCCTATAACAATCGGACGGTTAAGATGAATCGATAGAGACCTCATTCATTAAAATCCATCCAGCCGTTGGGATGTTTCGAGGGTATAAAGTAATCCACATACTCAGATACGCGTGAAACACATGACCCTTCATGGCAGTTGGGTAAAAATCTGAACTAAATGTTTTATCAAATGTTCTGTATAGAACTAGTTTCACTAAAGTATATTTTAAACACTTTAAAGCACTTTATTTCGATCGTTAAATTTCATCAAATTCGTAGTGAAATATTTCTAAAAAAAAATATTTGAATTGAATACTTGAATTTGGTTTCTTTATCATTTTTCAATAAACTATGTAACCACCTTTTCTTCTACTTTGCTTTATCTAAAACCTGTTTTTTTTTTCTTTTATTTTCTCGAATGACAACTGATATATATAGAGAGATTAATTAAATGAAAGTGTTTCCGTAACGATTTACTTTTTGTATATTTAAAGACAGAAAATCAGAGAAAAAGACTCAGAAATATGAATTATTATAATCAACCGAATAAATTGCAACCGATGAATTCAATGTTAAATAATCGAACACCAAAAAATATTACAAGTTGATATACAGGGTGTGGATAAAATTATGTCTCAGATATACATTTTAATAGTATCAACTGTAAGCGTTGTAGAGTGTTAGTTCAAGGCCACAAATAAAGAGTATCTCAAACAGTTTTAGATAAGCGCATGTGCGAGCACTGCTCTGATATTTACTCTCTTTCAGTGCCACATAAGCAAAATGGCGACTCCTGAGAATAAAGCATTATTATTGCTCGGCTGAAGGTTTAAAAGCGTACACTACCGGAAAAACATCCCTTTGGGATTTATAAAAGATCGTGTCTACGTCCGCCGCTACCTAATGATTAGCCAGAGTTGAGACGCAGAAATGAAGAGACTATTGCTTTCATTACTCTGGACTTGTTAACTAAAGTGTGGGAAGAATTGGACTTGAAAGAATTGGACTGGATGTGTGCCGTATAACTAAATGTGTACATATTGAACATTTGCAAGAAAAACTAGGTTAGTTTTTTAAACTAGGTTAAACTAGGTAAACCAGGTTAGTTTATTAAACTAAGTTAAATTAGGTAAACTAGGTTAGTCTAAATTAAACTGCTATAATATACCATTGAAACTGGGATATTTTTTAAGGGGTCTTGTACCTTTTAAACGCGTCGAAAATTAACGAAAAACTTCAAAGTTTGAATTAGTCTATCTTCAAAACCTTTTTATGTATAAACATGAAATTTTGGATATTGATTAAACAGATTGTGCTTTGTAATATACTACTAACAGAAATTTATTAACCCTTTACAGAATTTGTGTATTGTTGAAATCAAAATAGCTCTTTTTTTTACCCCATAAGTCATTGCGCGCATGATATCTTGAGAAAGAATGTATGGATTGTCATGAAATTTGGTAAATATACTAAACAAATATGTGTGTTTAAAATGATCTACTTTTAAATATTTACAATGGTAATATTTTTAGTTATGACTATTTTTATTCATTAAAAATACAAAATTTTTATTTTATTTTACGAAAATATTTTTTTATATAGTTAATGAAATAATTTTATCCTAAGAGTAGATCATTTTAAACACACATATATGTTTAGTATCTTTGCCGGATTTCATGCCAATCGATACATACTTCCTCAAGATATCATGCGCGCAATGACTTATGGGGTAAAAAAAGAGCTATTTTGATTTCAACAATACACAAAATCTGTAAAGGGTCAATAAATTTCTAATGGTAACAAATTACAAAGCACAATCTGTTTAATCAATATCAAAATTTCATCTTTATACATAAAAAGGCTTTGAAGGTAGACTAATTCAAACTTTCAAGTTTTTCGTTAATTTTCGACGCGCTTAAAAGGTACAAGACCCCTTAATGAACACTCAGTATTTGAAGATATTTACTTTAGACGTTTTATATTTGTCTGGAGCATAGTGCCTAGCACATAAATTAAATATTTTATTTTTATTGTCTCTTTGAGTGAATATATCTTGAATACGTAATTTTGTATATTTTATACTAAATATAGTATTTTGAAGGGGAAAAATGATTTTTTTAGACATGATTTTAGTGTTTAATCTGCACAAATATTAGAAAAAATTGAAAAAAAAAATTAAAATTATATAAAACCAAAATGTACTCTGCAAAATAATTTTCGTTAAAATGTATATCAAACACAATAATGATAGTTCAATTTCACCCAATGTGGATTGACCAATTCTTATAAATGTATTGTTTTAATTCAATTTTGTTTCTTTATTTTTCAATTTCCCAAACGTCATTTGTAACTATGAACCACCTTTTCTTCTACTTCGACTTCCCTCTAAAACATTTTCTTCTTTTTACAATGACAATTGAGAGACATGGAGACTTATTAAATGAAAGTGTTTCCGCAAAGATTTTCTTTTGTATTTAAAATTTTAAAAAATACACACAAATGGAATCATTATAATTAACTAAAAAAGACGTTAGTATGAATTCAGTATAAAAAACATTCAACATCAACGGGGTTTACATCCACATACAGGGTGTCCACGTATAACCTGACTGACCTTTATTTACGCAACTGTTGCTCCTAGGTGCATACTTCCAATTACAAAAATCGTTTAAATAAGGTAAAGAATTATTTTTAAAGCGATTTGGGTCAAGAAAAACAGTTATTAAAAAATTACGAAATTTAAATTTTTATACGGTCTCTCGGTCCAATAAGTCATAGCTAGTAAAACTTTGTTGTGACACTAACAAGTAAGACAAAAAAAAAAGTCCCATTCATCTAACATTAAAATTGACCGACTTATGAAACTTTGAAATGCATGACTTATACCACTTTTTTGCGTCTCAATACAGATTATTTCGGCCATGCTTTCAGGGGGCGTATATAAACTACTTAAACTTATTTCAAGGTACCAACGCTTTGAAAGAAATCGTACAACTATTACGATTGGGTTAACTTTTATTTGTTAAGTTTCAGATTAGTTAAAATAATTGTATTTTAACATATGTCTTGGTTTGTAAGGATTTGAGGCTATGATTTCTTTCAACAAAAATTATGTTTTTTCCATAAGGTTTTATTTATTTTGCAACGATTGTCTTTCCAGTTTGAAATTTGAACTGTAACTCAAACTCACTTTCAAAAGTTCGATCGAAGTTAAATTTTACATACTGACTTAAATCAGATGACAATGTAATATTATTAGGATTTTCGTCGCTTACCATCTTATACATACTTATATTAGAGGATAACACAAAAAAAATAGGATAGATTACCGTCAACAAGTTTAAGAAGGGGTTTTAGATTAGATAACATACACATGCGATGGTTGTGTATTTTTTTTTTTTAACATTTATAATAGCCCCACCAGTGGCTGAGAGGTTCTGCTCTCGAAACTGGTAGACGGGAAGTGCTGGGTTCGATCCCAATCGCGCCCGTCGGCCTAATCGTTCGGAGTTTTCGTGGTTTTCTTCGAACCATGGATTTCCATGCGTTAATACGGGTTAGGTCCCCTTAGAAAGACCCCCACGAAGGGCACTCCCTTTCGGGCCTATATCCCTAGTGTAGATAATCGGCCGTCACAAAATCAACCAACCTTAACATTTATAATTACGTTTTATGTATTTTTTAACGCTGAATAAAAAAAATTACCTTCACTTTTAACCATCATGTTAGGATTTTACGCAAATTATAAATTTCAAGGTTAAAAAATACCGAAAAATATGATAATATAAAATAGATGTAAGACTTTTTTATTCAGTTTAATTTTATTTAATTCAATAATTTATTCAATTTTTTGGCTTATATTGTGTTCCTTACAGCTAAACAGCTCAGGGATCCGATGAGGTTGGGAGGGGATGTGGGGATCAATTTTAACTTTAAGCTTTTTAACTTTGAAATTTGCGATTTGAGAAAAATCCTGACGTGATAGTTTAAAATGAAGGTCATTTTCGGATTCAGTGCTAAAAAATACATAAGAATCAATTTTCAAAAGATAAAAAACATGGCCCAACCCAAAATTTGAAAGACAGTGTAATCTAACAGCATTTTAAAATATGTATAATTTTGTAAAGAATTGAGGCTGTTGTGTTTCATCCTTTTATTTAACAAAAATTCTGTTATTTTTATCCTCTTATATATTCAGTACAAATTGTATATTTTGCAGCAATATGTCAGAATGATTATAGATTTCACATTTATATTAGATTGCAACGTTAATTTTGCTCTCAACTATTTTTTGGTTATATCTGACGATTATTTATATTCCTACCGCATTTGAGAATGACCCCTATTCCGCAGCAAAAAATATACTCTAACTTTAAACAGTTATTACTCGGTCAGTTTTAATGGTAGGGGAAATCTGTCGAGTATGAATATATCCCTTATAAAATCTCTCAAGGCTGGCAAATTCACGCTGTTGTGTTGTGTTTCCTCGAGTTAGTTGTAAGCCAAAGCGCGCTCCTATCACTTTGGGTGGCCCCGTTTAGCCGCTATAAAACGGAAAGGTAGGCTTTCCTTCAATTTCGAAAAACTGAAGTTAAACTAAGATTAGTCGATTTTACGTCTTATTAACGATCTAACTATTAACTCAAAGAGTGATCACTTGATTTAACCCAACGAATAAAAATATTTGAAGTCAAAATCGTGGTTTGAATGTTCCATATTCTTATTATGTCAAAGCAGTACGCAGTACTGCGGGATTTGCATTTTCCTATGCAAATTTCACTCACTGCATACCGATTGGGAGACAAAAAATGACGTAAGTCCTTCATTGCTGAATAAAAGAGACTTACACCAGATGTATTTAGTTGATTTGTCAATGCTTGTAGTTAAATTGTACACAACGGAACAGTACGTAGAAATGATATTACTTTATGGCCAGTATAATCGGAATGAACGAGAGGATGCAAGGTAATAGGAATTAATTTTCCAAATGATAGCCATCCGTCTAAAAACACGACTTTAAATGTTGTAAAGCGCTTACGAGAAACGGGTAGTTTAGGTATAAACCTTTATACCTAACCAATGAAACTCCAAATCTTATTAGGGAAACGCCTTATGAGAATAAACCGGTATAACAAATTTGAAGCAAATTGGATAATTCTACAAGAAAACCACATTTATCTAAATTAAGGGGGAATTTGCCCGCCGTCCCTCCTTTATACTTAACCATTGGACCCCTGAAATTAATAAGGGAAGCGCCTTATCAGAATGAACCTAGAAAAGAAATGAAGCAAATCGGATACTTCTATCAAAAGTTATAGACTTACGTACATATAGGGTGTTTCAGAAAGGACTCCCCAAACATGTAATGACATAACTTCGAAACAGTGAGAGACAAAAACGTAAAATAAGTGGTATATTGGACAGACAGGTCTGTAATTTGTTATACTCCGCGGTTTGCAGGAATAGTTCCCATATTTGCTAATAAATGGCAGAACAAGCACATTGGGCTTTAACTAGTACTTAAAAGTACAGGAAGTTCATTCGTGAGTCTGTTTCATTGCTGGCACGTGTAAGAGAGTTGTATCGAATTAGTTATTATACGGAAATTCAAGAACATCATGTCGTATTCCTTGGAACAGCGCGTTTTTATTGTGCTGAAATACCACCGATTAGGTTGAAGTCCGACGATCACGAAGCAAAGCTTTCAAAATAAATTTAATGTTAAAAAAGATCAAGATTGGAAAACAATTCGTAATTTATTCAACAAGTTTGAACGGACAGGCAATGTGGCCGATGATTTAGCGGGAAATGTGGGGTGTAGCCGATCAGCCATGACACCTCAAAATGTGCAAGCAGTCGAAGAAATTGTTAAACGTAGTCCTCGGAAATCCTTTAGACGAGCAGCTGCTGAATTACGATTCTCAAAACCCACTACGCAGAGAATAAGGCAAAAAGGCCTGAACATTTTTCACTATAAAATTCAGTGTCATCAAGCGATCACAAATACAGCTCTGTGACAAAGAGAAGACTTCGCTAATAAGTTACTCCAGACGATTGATGAGAATAAAATTGATGTCGACTGTGTATTGTTCACCAGTGAGGTCCATTTTCATTTAGAGGGATTTGTGAATAAACAAAACTGGCGAATATGGGGCACTGAAAATCCGTTCATGTGTCTTGCAAAACCACTGCATTCTGCAAAAGTTACAGTTTGGGCTGGACTGTCGAATAAAGAGATCTTTGGGTCCTTTTACAGGAGCAAAACTATTTAACTCATTTCGATATATTGAAATTTTACAGAAATTTGTTGCCACATTTTAAGGTATACAGGATGCACCAGAGAATTCATGTTTTATGCAGGATGGGTGCCGACCACGTCATACTACTGCAGGGTTTGAGTTTCTTGAGAAATATTTCAGTGACTGTGTCATTGCTCTCAGTTATCCCCGAGTAACATGCATTGGTATGAATTGGCCTCCATATTCGCTGGATCTCAAACCTTGTGACTTCTTCTTGTGGAGCTACTTGAAAGACTCTATTTACTCTAAGAATCCTCAAACGTTGGATCAGCTTGAACAATTCATCTGTGAGACATGTGCATCCTTTTCAGTAGAGACGTTGCAACGAGTGACTTCGAACTTTCTCTTCGTTTGCGTCGTGTTATTGCTAAGAAAGGTGACTATATCGAAACCATTGTAATGTGATTTGACCTCTGTTCAAGAATCTCACTTTCAGACACTATTTCAAAGACACTGTTTTGTGACTGGAGTGCCCTCTGATATCCAGTTGTGCAACTATATCTACAAACCGGTGTATAACAAATTCCAGACCTGTCATTCCAACATACCGCTTGTTTCACCTTCCTGTCTCTCACTGTTTCGCAGTTATGCCATTTCAAAGTTGGCGAGTCCTTTCCAATACACCCTGTACATATATATGTACAGTCGTGGAAAAAAAAGTAAACACCCCCTACTAACTCCTCAACAAATTATCGTAGACAAAAGTTACTGGTACCGAACGATTAAAAATAAAGTTTACTTTTAAATGATGTATATAAAATTTGCTTAGGAGGTCATCTACATATTAAAACGAATGCAAATTTCATTTTTTTCAATAGAAATACACAATTTTAACAAGATATTTGAAAACTTCGATTCAAACTATGCCTAGACACCAAATTTCAAGTCATTTGGATGATAAGTTTTTGAATTATAAACATTCAAAATTTATTGCTTCTAATGTTAAATTACATTTTCATAGTTTTATTTATATCTCCTGAAATTATGCTCCTAAAGTGCTAATATTTTGTAGAATGATAATACTAATATACCCAAACATAAATATGCGGAATTTGAAATTTTTTATAATTTTATGATATGAATTATGAAATTAATATTCGAAAAAATTATGAATTGTAACTTACAATTTTTTTTATGGATTACATTTATTAAGTTCTGCTTTATGTAAATCCAAAATTTCACATTTTTCTTCCAAGTAGTTTTCAAATAATGCTTAAAAAACGGCAAAATGACGGCTTAAATTGGATATGATAGAAGTTACTAGATATTTTGAAATTTCTCCTGCTCTCCTATAATCTAGCAATGGAGTTATGAATAAAGAGGAGGAGACATATAGTGTACTGTCTACCAGTTGCGAGTGAAGTAACTGAAGAGGTTGTCACAATATGGCGGCTGCTTTTTTAAAAATCGTATCTTGAGTTTCCGATAACCGCCGGGGCAAACATCCCACCGGTAAAATTGAATAAAAAATTTCGTCTTATTTAAGCGTCTTATTCATGGAATTTTTTTCTCACAAACGTGGTCAAAATTTCTATTTATTCTTACTGGTGTGAGTTTTCCTTGTAAAACTGTCAGTTTGTTTCCCTGGTTGTCACAATATGGCGGAAACGCGGGGCGTGACTACCGCCAAAGTAAACTACTACCAGTAAAAATTAAAATCTGTTTATACCATTATTTATGACAGAAATTTTGGAATAATAAGGCGTTTAAATAAACAGAAAAATTCTATATAAATTTACTGGTGGAAGTTTCCACCGGCGGTAAACAACCCCTGCGATAGCGGTTGCAGTTGAAGCTTCACTATTTTAAGGATATGTCAGTTCCTCTTTATTAATACTTCCATGAATCTAGCAGGCTTGAGTGGCGCTTAAGGCGCCTTGATCAAGAAGGCGGCTCTCTCGGTTAACAATAGAGTACCGTTTTTCAATTTGGATACAGTCCTTAAAATACGCTCTTTTTAAAATAATTAATTTATCGGAAACTTATGGTAGGAATTGCAGAAAAATTTGTTTTTGAGCTAATTGAAGGGTGTGGAGTTCATTTATACTGTCAAAATTTTGTATTGCCATAGAAAAAAATTAAGTTTGAGTTCGTTTTAATATGTACATGCCCCCTAAGCAAATTTTATATACATCATTTAAAAGTAGACGTTATTTCCAATCGTTCGGTACCAGTAACCTTCTTCTACAATAATTTGTTGAGGAGTTAGTAGGGGTGTTTACTTTTTTCCCACGACTGTACTTACATACAGAACCTGCGGGCACATTAACTCTCAGGTTTTGATAACCAGTGAGCAAAATACTGTTTTAAACAAAACATTTTTAACAATATATACTGTACGTTATTCGTTTCCTTGAAATATGTATTTAACACTGCAAAGTTTTATTGCGATCGATAAATTTCATCCAACTCACAGGAAAAAGTCTTAAAAAAAATATTATTTTAATTGAATTCTTGACTTCGGTTTCTTTATTTTTTTTTTCAATAAACTTTATTTATATCTATGCAACCACATTTCCTTCTACTTTGTTTTCCCTCAAGCTGATTTTCGTCCCTCAGAGTGACAACTGAGAGGTAGAAAGACAAATTAAATGTGTTTCCGTAATGATTATCTTTTTGCATAATTGCATACTTAAAAAACAGAAAGCACAAGATAACATGAAAAAAAATCATGCATCAAGCCGATTATGAAAAACTTTCCAGCACATCCAGAATACTGTAAAAAAAAATGCTGTTTAATAAGTTGGAAGGTGACTACGTAAATAGCTTTGAAAACGCATGACAAGTGGAAACTTGCTTCCAGAAATAATCATTCATAGACAACAATATCTTTGAGTAATATATTAATTTATTTATGTTCTACAAACATCTTACAAGGAAGGTCTCCTTACCGGGCATACTCAGAATATTTTGAAAAAAATACTAATTAAACTACTTATGTATGTAATAAAGGATCAGTCAAATTTAGTGGCGGAATTACAACAGAAAGTCTGTAAAAAAATAAAATACATTCAAGTATTTGGCGCGAAAAGACGAAAACGTCACGCAATTTGACGAGCAGCACTTTTCATCGCCAAAAGCAAACGATTTTAGTGCATCTGAAAATTGCTTGTAATCGATTTTGAGAATGCGTGTAAATAATATTTAATGAATTTAAACTAAAACGATGAGAGAGTTTATTACATATATTTTTTTGTATTACACACATATATTGCTTGTTGCTGCATTTATTTAATTTTAGCACTGTAAAAATATTTTCATATATAAAAAATATTTTCATATTGAAAAATATATTTTCATATATTTAAGCGTATTCAAAATAAAGGCCATATGAAGAATGCTGCAGTTATACATTTCATTCAATATCAAAGAAGTCGTTTCCATAGCAACAAAACTGAATCGTTGCGACAGTGCTCAGTTGAACTTAATTTTGGTCTTGAAACAATTTTAATGAATTTAAATTTTGCTTTAAATCATAAAATCTTACAGTTAAATTTCATTATAAATACATATAAATATATATATAACAAAACTATTGTTAAAAGAAACTAAAACTGACAAAACAAAAAATATTTAAATTAAATTTAAACAAACTCATCATGAAACATTTTTACCTTAAAGAGTAATTTGATTTTTAAAAGTATTTTTTGAAATTTTATTCCAATGCCAACCCGTGATAAACCGCCAAATAACGAATTTTTCATTATTTTTTTACGGATGCTCTATCGAGGTTCCGCCGAAATTTTTTATAAAAATATCTATACTCATGAGAAGAACATTCTAATTTTTTTTCAGATTTTTCGGAGTATGTTCGTATGGAGCCCTTCCTTGTTAGTATACTCAAAGTAGTTCAGTTGGAAATTGGGTAACTGCTTTAAAAAACACCTTTGAGCAATTCACGCTCATACACAGTAATTACTATAAATTATTTTGTCTAGCTCTGTATATGATCTATAGCATTTATACACACTTCGTAGAACGAAAAAAATTAGTTAATAAAAAAAAAAAAAAAAACATACCAAAACTCAAAACGCTCTTCCAGCATTTATAGCATATAAGAGAGTACCGTCTGTGTGCGAACCGAATACGAATTCTTTTGTATGACCTTGCTAAAGAAAAATAAATATTTTGCGTAATATTTTTCTCTAAAATATCTCCATATTAAACAGAAAGTCTGTTTTAATGCTCCTCAGGAATGCATAAGGTCCTCGAAAAACGTTTAAGCTCGAGTTAGAAAGCCCATGTTTTGGTTATGCAAATTTTGCAAATGCAAAACAAGTAATGTAACAAAAATGCCACTCGATTTTGAACTGCGAATAGATGAAATTAAATAATCTTATTAAAAAGGGCGAAAAAATTACCTAGTTTGCATTTTGGAGTATTTTATGTTGGAAAAAAGTATAAGGTCGCGACTGATTTTTTCACTCAAATGCAAACTATATCATTCTGTGCGAGCTTCAAAACTTAAAGTTCGACTTAAGTGTTTCGCAAACATTGAACGCTTTGTTTCTGTTGTTGACAAGAATGCCAAAACATAAGCATTTGTTCGACGTAGAATGTGTCAAAATTCTCACAGTTAAAGCATGTGGAATGACTGCAGCTTCTATTGCATGATCTATAGTTCTGTCGAAAACAGTTGTCAATAATTTTAAGATATTTCTAATTATGGAAAAGCCAAGCGCACAGGTAGAACTTGCTTGCTTTCAATACGTCGAATATCAGCTGTATTTCGATTAGAATGTAATAGTCTAAGAGCAACGTCTTCTAGCAACGCTAAAAAACACGTCATTTTATCAAGGCTCATTTTTCTATATGTTTTTCCGATTTATGGTGTAGTACGTTTGCGGGTAGTCTGGCAGTCAGGAGACGTTGCGTTTACCGGCGGGAAGAGGGGTTATGCAGGTCAAAAAACTTCAAAATTACGTCATTTTATCAAGGCTCATTTTTATATATGTTGTTCCAATTTATGGTGTAGTACGTTTGCGGGCGGTCTGGCAGTCAGGAGACGTTGCGATTACCAGCGGGAAGAGGGGTTATGCAGGTCAAAAAACTTCAAAATTACGTCTTTTTAGCATGATTTTTGTGTATAACATCTGTTTCTACTAACTATTTGTGATATTAATCCATTATTACCAGACGTTAACAATATCGCTAAGACCCTGCCAGATCCACATTTATAGGTAACATCTTACTCTTTGGTTAACAGACAACCTATAATTAATTTTGCAGACACAAATTCGGTTGCAAAGTTAATGCCAGACGGCTTCAAATATGGCAACGAAAGTGCCTGTTTCAGAAGTGTTTTACAGTTAAAAAATTATAAGTCATCTTTATGTCATTTTATCAAGTTTAAAAATAACAAGATATTAAACTTAGGCTAGCAGAAAACCTATAATTAATTTGCCAGACACAAATTCGGTTGCAAAGTTAATGCCAGACGGCTTTAAATATAGCAACGAAAGTGCCTGTTTCAAGAGTGTTTTATAGTTTAAAAATTATAAGTATATTTACGTCATTTTATCAATCTTATAAATTACAAGATATTACTCTTTGGCTAGCAGACAACCTATAATTAACTTGCCGGACACAAAATCGGTTGCAAAGTTAATGCCAGATGTCTTTAAATATGGCAACGAAAGCGCCTGTTTCAGGAGTGTTTTATTGTTTAAAAATTGCAATTACATAAATTTACATTAATTACACAAAATTAAACATTTTTTCGACATATATTGATATATATTTATTTATTTACAAAGAAACGATTGTTGCTATGGTAACAATTAAGGGTTGACTGTCATTAAATGAAGCCAAATCCCTACAAAATACGCCATTTCTTGAAACAGGCACTTTCGTTGTCATATTTAAAGCCGTCTGGCATTAACTTTACAACTAAATTTGTGTCTGGCAAATTAATTATAGGTTGTCTGCTAGCCAAAGAGTAATATCTTGTTATTTTTAAGCTTGATAAAATGACATAAAAATGATTTATAATTTTTAAACTATAAAACACTCTTGAAACAGGCACTTTCGTTGCCATATTTAAAGCCGTCTGGTATTAACTTTGCAACCAATTTTGTGTGTGACAAATTAATTATAGGTTGTCTGCTAGCCAAAGAGTAATAGCTTTTAATTTTTAAGCTTGATAAAATGGCCTAAAGATGACTTATAATTTTTAAACTATAAAACACTTCCGAAACAGGCACTTTCGTTGCCATATTTAAAGCCGTCCGGCATTAACTTTGCAACCGAATTTGTGTCTGGAAAATTAATTATAGGTTGTGTGTTAACCAAAGAGTAATATGTTACCTATAAATGTGGATCTGGCAGGGTCTTAGCGACATTGGTAACGTCTGGTAATAATGGATTAATATCACAAATAGTATGTAGAAACAGATGTTATGAACAAAAATCATGCTAAATGGACGTAATTTTAAAGTTTTTTGACCTGCATAACCCCTTCTCCCGCAGGTAAACGCAACGTCTCCCGACTGCCAGACCGCCCGCAAACGTACTACACCTTAAAACGGAAGAACCTATAGAAAAATGAGCCTTGATAAAATGATGTAATTTTGAAGTTTTTTGACCTGCATAACCCCTCTTCCCGCAAGTAAACGCAACGTCTTTTGGCTGACAGACCGCCTGCAAACGTACTACACCATAAATCGGAAGAACATATAGAAAAATGAGCCTTGATAAAATCAGGTAACGAAAACGGAGCTAGCTCTTAGACTATAAGAGAAAATGCCTTCGTCTCAAATATTCAATGATTTAAACTCATCAGTTGAACTGTCCACAATGCTTCAAGTTCAGGTGGAAGAGCAAAATATATATTTTTGAGACATTTCCCAACTTTAACAAAGCAGCACAAACTTGCCCTCTTGCAGTTTGCCAAACAATATGTTTCATTTAGAGAAAAATGGAAAGAAGTTGCTTTTTCTGACAAAAAAAAAAAAAAAAAAGTGGATGGGAATGAGGGGTTTATGAAGTAGTGATATGATATTCGAAAAGTAAAACCTTGCTTCTCTGAACGGCAATTCGGAGATGGGTCTGTTGTGTTATAGAGAAAGGTTGAAGCCTTCCCACTCTCATAATTCGCTATAAAATGAACAGCAAAATTATCAAGATATATTTGGGAAACATTTGCTAACCAATGCACCGCTTGTTACAGAGAGTGGATACTTCAATTGTCTGTTTGGAGAGTCTTGGAGTGGAGACTCCAAGTTCTTGAGTGGACTTCCAAGATTCCTGACATGAATCTAATTTTAAAACTTTGGGGTATTTCAGAGCAATCTGCTTAAGAAGATTTTCGACAATACTAAACCAAACGTGAACTCACAATAGCATCAAGATTGCCTGGAGTAATATAAAAAATGAAACTGTATCGGAACTTACTGCAACATTGACAGGCCGACTGAAAGAGGTAATTGAAAATATAAAGTGCATTTATAGAATTATTGTCTTAAAAAATTCATTAAAAAATCGTCGACCTTATACATATTTCCATGGTAAAGTGAATAAAAAGTTTAAATATCTCATTATTTTACTAATGTAATTTGTATTGTTTTGAAAACTGTTTATTTCCATAGATTTTGACTTAAACTGGGTTAAAAACCGTTGTAAGTTTTCGTAAAAACTCAAACAAATTTTACTTCGCCCTTTCTTATCATATAAATAAAAACATACATTTATTTTACTTAAATAGGTGTCACAAATAAAAATCCAAAATATGTTGACATGTTTCGGTTCAATAGTAAAAACCGTATTCATAACACACACATAATCAATAGAAATGAATGACACTGGGTACCAAAAAATAATCTAAAACCAAAAAACATAATTGTGAGATCATAGAGGGAGCAGTGTTTGCATTTTATGTTTTTTGGTTTTTAGATTATTTTTTGGTACCCAGTGTCATTCATTTCTATTGATTATGTGTGTGTTATGAATACGGTTTTTACTATTGAACCGAAACATGTCAACATATTTTGGATTTTTAGTTGTGACACCTATTTAAGTAAAATAAATGTATGTTTTTATTAAAACTGGGTTTCTTACTTCTTGTGCTTATATTTTCAAGAAATACTTTACAATCATTTATTTTTCCAAGACCTTAAACTTTTTTCCAGGGCCTTATCAATTTTATTATAGTTTAAATAGTATAACAATTAAAATACACCGCAAAAAATCCTCTCCCCCATAGACCTAAATGTAATGGGATATTTTTGAGTGACCTTCCCTTGTAAACGTCTACGCACTCTAATTTCAATGGCGACTCATGCCATAGTCAACCTCAATAACATATATACATTACATGTTAATCCGAGTGTATTTAGGAGAGTTAGAGCACGGACAGACCGACAAACCGAATTCATAAATGTTGGAAAGTGTTAAAAAAAGCACAGCAATATGAATAATTATAATCCACCGAAAAAGTCGTAGCCCATGAATTCAATGTAAAATAATCAAACATGTTTAATAAGTTGATTTTTTGTAAAGATTTACTCTAAAATGCTGTGTTTCAAGTCAGAGTAACATCTAAACAATTAAATATTTCTTTTTTCATAGCTCTTTTGAGTGAATGTGAACATATAAAACAGAAGACATGTACATATTGTAAAGCTAAATATGCTTTAGTGTCTTTTCAGAGTTGAACTGAATGCAGTTTTTATTCAAATTCAACATTTGTTTAATTTCGTAAAGAACCTGCTTAAATTTTGGAAATTTAAATAAAAATTCTTTGGAAAAAATGTACTGTGTATATTTTTTTTCTTTAAAATATATATTAAATAAATTACAATTTTACTGGATTCTTTGCATTTCGTCCTATTTAGAAGAAAAAAAATCTTAACAATGTTCGATTGTTGCATAATTCTGTTTCTTTTTTTCTTTTATTTTTTCTTTTTTTCCTCAAAATCTTCTTTATATCTATGTAGCAACCTTTTCTTTTAGTTTGTCTATTCATTTTTTTAATGACAACTGAGAGACATTAGAAAATAATTAAAGTACCACCAAAACAATTTTTTTTTCTTTAAGTAACAACAACGTGAATCATTGTTATCAACTGAGAAAGTCAGAATTTGTGATTTCGCTATAAAAAAAAATGTTCATCACATACTTTACATGCTCATTCATTGCAAAAATTTACTCTAGACTACATCAAGTAAGCATAAGATCCAGTGTAATTAAATACTTCATTTTTATGCTTCTTTGAGCGAATGTGTCTTACATATCAAACTAAATACATGTATTTAATATTAAACATACCGTTCAGGAAGAAAATGAATGCATTTTTTTTAACCCAGTATTTTATGATTTTAGCGTATGACGAGCGTGGATTTTAAGACAAAAATACTGGAAATACTTTTAAAGAAGTTTCTAAATGTATCGTGCAAAATTTTAGGTTCCATTATTATTTTTTTTTTAATTCTCCAACTTCATTTCTATTCAAATTTTCTTCTACTTAGCCTTTCCTCTAAGCTGTTTTTTTTTCTTTTTAGAATTACATTTGAGAGACATGGAGAAGTAATTAAATAAAAGTGTTTCCGTAAATATTTTCTTTCTCATAAAGAAAAAAAAAACAGGAATGTTAATGATTATAATCAACTAAAAATGTGTCATCTAAAATATAATCTATGTCAGCAATTAAATCATTCATTATTTCATGACTCTTTAAGATAATGTATATAACATATCAAATGGAATTAAAATTTAGTATTTTATTATTTAAATATATGATATGCGTAGATTTAAAAATAATAAAAATACGAAGGGTATAATTAATCGTTTATGTAAGTGTTCAGTGCGGAATTTCTTTCTTAAAATTATGGATAAGTGGACTAAAATTTTATTACGTTCTTTAAATTTCGTACAATGCTTATTGAATTTTTTAAATAGCTGATTTTAATTGAATTCGGTTTCTTTATTATTTTTCACTGGCCCGAACTCTATTTGTATCTATGAACCAACCTTTTCTTCTATTTGGCCATCCTTTGCAAGTACTGTTTTTTTTTTTTTTTTTTTTTTTTTTTTTTTTTTTTTTTTTTCATTTTAGAATGACAATTGAGAGACATGGACTACTTGCAGGGTGCGTCAGGTATTTAAGAACAAATTAACGCCTAGTTTCAAATAAGAATACACACTAGAGATAGAGCCTTTTTTTTAACGTTCTGTACAAGTTACAACACGCACACTAGATGGCATCATTCATTGAAACCAGTGCCAACCGCAATAACCGGCTCTGCAGGTTGTCAAAACTGACAGCATCTCAATATCAGATGAGTGTTGTATACATTTGCCACTGCATGCACAACGGCTGCCTTGAGGGCCGCAACATCGCTTTGTGGATGACTATTGGTGTCCCTCTCAATTACGCCACATACGTAATAGGACATTTGGTAAATATTTGGGTAGCTGGGGGCCAACAAGATGAGGATGACATCGTCATTAATGCTTTAGCCATCCATTTTTGGTTTGTATCGGTATCGGTCGTATGGGATAGTGCAAAGCATTGATAAAATGCACTGGCCTCCAAAAGTTAAGGTACAGAGACTGGATGCTTTCGATTGCACACGGTTAGTCGAATACCTACCAACATTATTGACGAATTGTTCTTGAACTTCTGGGATGTAAAGAACATGTTTGATTTCATATTTATCGATGAAGATTTAGTCGGGGGTACAATTAGAAGGCTAATAATAAATTTAATAATAAAATAGTATTTGTGATCAGCTATGCAACTGAAAATGCTGGAAATGGTTTGTCACTGCGTTAAATGATTACTTGGGTGCTCATCAACGTTTGTGTGCATTTGTGTAAGCATATATATCACTCATATTCCTAAAGATGTTAACGTTTTTGTGAAAAATTCAAAAGTTTTTTGTTTATAGCACAAGGTCAGCCTACCTAAATGTGATAACCCCTAAGTGCGACAATGTTCTTTTACATAAAATCTTAATGCAAGAATCGTAAATAAATATTACATAATGAAGCATACGAATTTTAGAAACAAAACCCGAAACATTTTTTGGCATAGAAAACGGTTTCTTTAAAAGTAATTTCCAATCAAATACACATCGTTCATTTTAAATCGCCCCCATGTTTCGTAAATGCGACAACGATTCCGGAAAGTGCCTCACGGTTTTTATTTTTTAACTTTGAAGATCAAATAACCTTATAAACATCAGGAGCTATGTTGTCCGTTTCAGTTACCTGACCACTTAAACTAAAGAAATGGCTTTTTCCGGTTTAGAACTTGAAGTGGACTACGCATTTAGGAGGGTTTGTTTTCAACCTGTGCCTAATACCGACATACATATTGAGGTAAATGCGGCGAAACATTTCGAAGATTAACGAAGAAGTTCATATGGGATTTTTTATATATTGTGTTAAAGTGATATTTAAATCAAATTTTGTTTTTAATTAAGCTGTGTTGAGTCAGTATAATCCTCCATTAATGTTTTTCTATAACCAGGTGTTTAAATATGTGTTTAAAATGATCAAAAAAGAAAAAAAACGCTTCTTTAAAATTTGTAATAAAAAAAAAAGGTGTAAGAAACGCACTGGCTATTCCAGTAACATAATATAGGCATATGATTAAGGAATTTGCAATAATTTTACATAATAATAATTCTGGAAAATCTTGTGTAGATTGAAAACAATTTATGTTTATTTTAATTCGGTTAAGTAAGTTAATTTTACCAACATTATACCATTCAGTAGCTTAAATGCTATCTCTGATTAAAACGTAATGCAATTGAGTTATTCTCTGGTTTAGGAGTCATAATTTTTGTTAGCACTTTTATATAATCTGATATTTTAATTTTGTTTTCACTTTTAATCGTTATAATCGACATTTTCTACTTTTAAATTAGTAAAAGATAAAAAATTAATAAAGCCATGTTTATCTAAATGAATATTTGTTTCCATATACGTATTTTTAAGTACAGAAAATGTTAATTTTTTTGTGAAAGTGCAAGAAAAATGAAGAGGGAGGAAGGTGTGCAACAGAATATCAGGCACACAACTAGTCTTTGGCTTAACCAGAATTATTAGTAATATTGTACTATTTTACTTACTTCTAAGGGTGATATATTTATCATGTGACATTTTATAATAAAGATATATGTTATAGTCTAGTTAACAATATTATAAATATCTTTTAAATACTCTTTTAACACGTAAGCTCCACGCTATGGTTGGTTGATTTTTGACGGCAATTATCTGCACGAGGGATATAGGCCCAGGGGGGGCAGTGCCCTTCGTGGGGGTCTTTCTAAGGGGAACCTAACCCGTATTTACGCATGGAAATCCACGGCTCGAAGAAAACCACGAAAACTCTCCACACTATGAATTCGCACCGATCGAAATGTCGGCGTCTTTAATTAATTCGCATTTTTCCTACACAAAATAAGAATTTTGATAAAATCAAATATTTCATTTGGATTCCTAATTAAATTTCTTATATTTATCATGTAGTTATATTTCATTATCACCAGATAGTCAGCAAAATTATGCGGAGTTGAAGTTACGAAAACGCAAATCGCACTGGTGTATAAATTATGGGTTAATATTGACGCGCGAATTTTGCGAATTTTAAACGATGTTTCGATCTGCGACAATCATTTAATTACAGTTATGGCCTTAGCTCCTTGGCAAAGAGGGATGAGAGTTTTTTATATTAGGAACACATTTATTTATTTTAGGGTTATTTATATTAGGCATTATACGCAGCATTCAAATAACTTTTGCATATTAGCAGTGTAAAGATGACAAACAGCACGGTGCTGCTCCGTGATAAGCTTTTCAAGAATAATATTGAAAAGTTTAATTATAATAGCCCTGTATTTAAATTTTAATACAGAAACAGTACCCAGTGAGTTAATAGAGACTTTCATACATTTTTTAATCAAGTGGTCTCGGAGACCGCTCACAATAGTTATGCAACAATTCCTGTCACAGCAGTTAAGGGTTAATTAATTCAAACAATAATTACAGTTAACGCTTAATTGTTGTTAGAGCTGCCTTTTTCTAAATTTTCACGGTTTAACTTGTAATTTCCAGTTTAACTATCGATACAGCGAAATTTTGCTTCATTTGGAGCCTAGTACTATTGTTTGAAATGTTTAAAAAATCGAAATTTTATTAGAAATAGTACTGTACAAACAGTTTAGTGCAAAAACAGTGTTTATGAGTTAATCACGCATTTTATTCATCTTGCCATCGAATGGTTTTGCAAACCGCTCACAGCTGTAATGTGGCAATTTTCTGTCACAGCAGTTAATCGTTAAATGAACATTTTCAGATAAATTGTTATGTATAAAATGCATTATCACATTTAGGAGTATGAACGTCTCATTTAGGTTTTAGCTGCCATAAATGCGACAAAAATGACCTAAATGCGACAATCCTATATTGTGGTTTTATACTACAGATAATTATTAAATTTCTACAAAACAAGTTAGTTTTGAACTAAAGTACAGTATTCAGTAATTTGTTGCTTAATAAAATATACATTTATATAATAAAATACCAAATATACCCTAAATGCGACAAAACTACGGGGAATCGTGTCTCATTTATGCAGACTGACCTTACAGAGGTTTCAACCAAATTTAACGCCACAACTTTCCGAAAACCTGACATAGAACGGTAGCAACAGTACACTTCAATTAAACCATTAATATATTGAATATTTTATAAGATAGGGGCATTTGTATGAAATATTTTTTAACTGCGCATGTGTGGAAGATTTCAAACTTTTCATTTCATAATTTGGTAGTCAGCTATTTAGGGCAACTTACCTAAAATTTCCAGTCAAATATCGAGAAATTTCAAAAAGATAAGGCGATATAGTGAGTTGCTCTCTAAAAATAGATTTATTATAAGGGTTTTACCACAACTTTTCAATCAACTCACTATATATTTCTGAGTTTTCACAATATTTGACTGGACTTTTTACAGAAGTTACCCAAAATAGCTGGCTACCAAATTATGAAATAAAAATTTTGAAATCTTACACACATGCGCAGTTAAAAAGTATTTCATACAAGTGCCCATATCTCATCAAATATTCAATATATTCATGTTTTAATTCCAGTATACTGTTGCTACTGTTCTTTGTCAGGTGTTTGGAAAGTTGTGTTAAATTTGGTTGAAAACTCCGTATGCTATAAACAGAAAACTTTTGAACTTTTCACAAAAACGTTAACATCTTCACGAATATTAGTGCTATGCTTACATAAATGCATACAAACGTTGAACAGGACCCAAACAGTTATTTACCACAGTGGTAAACCATTTCCAGCCTTTTCTGTCACATATGTGATCCCAAATATTATTTTATTATTAAATTTATTCTTAGCGCCCTACTGTACCCCCGAAAAATCTTCACCGAGAAATATGAAATCAAACATGTTCTTTACATCCCAGAAATTCAAGAACAATTTGCCAATAATGTTGGTAGATATTCGACAAACCGTGTACAACCGAAAGCATCCAGTTCCTGTACCATAACTTTTGGAGGCCAGTGTACATACGGCCTCCTACGTGTTACAGAAGTACTTTAGTGCTTTAACACCTCGGTATGAGCAACGGCGTTGACTCTGGCACCTTGAAGAATGAAATGTGGAAGTATCAGATCGTCTTTACTTCTCACACTCTAAAAACCACAATTTCAAAACTGAGTAAAAAATACTCAAATCTGAGTATGTCACATAGTCAAAATGGCTCCGAATCAAAATTACTCAAGTTTGAAACATGTATATACTCATTTCTGAAAACATGGACATATTCAAATATGAGCACATAAAGTTTTATTCATGATGTTTATTCATTATTATCCGTGTTGTTTGTATTTATATATTGTTGATGGTTGTCAAATTCCACCTGCGAAGTCCTTCCTTTACGAATTCATCCATTCTTCGATTTCGACGGCTGAAGGATAAAATTTATGCTTTCGCTATTATATTACGACGGCTTTTAAGTGTTCTTCTGTGAACACGATAAAAATGTAGTTCGCCACATTTCATTTTATAAATTATTACTGAAAGGAGCGTTTAGTTCGAAATCATAACAAATGAAATAATATGAATAAATTAAACTACCCTAGTAAAATTTACTACGTTTAACGAATGACAAGTAATTTTGTTTGAAACTGAGTATTTCTGGTATTTCAAAATTGAAAGCATTCGGTCTTCATATATGAAACGAAAAGTTTCATAACAAAATGAAAACATAGATTTACTCAGATTTAAAAGTGTCATTTTCATCAGTGCAGAACCACCATAATCATCAGTGAGAATAGAAATTGTCTGTCAGAAACTCTTCTGGGATATTACACCATCACTGATATTTTTGCGTTTCAATTTTATTGATCTGGGCAAAGTTTTTCTCATTGGAAAGAAACAAGCGCATTCCTGGATCCTCTTGATATTTCAGATTGTTAAGGAGACGCCTGTCCCTGGTAAGACGGTTATAACTGGTTCTCTCAGGCAAGAACTCTCCTCATCACGTACGACCTCTAACAAAGGTCCTCATAAATCACACATCAGATTGTTGCCTCATCAACCTGCAAGTCCCTAACGAGTGCCCTGATCGACTTCGTAGGATTTTCATCGACTTGACTGACAAATTCCAGTGTCTGCATGATTTCATATTGTTGACAATGTCGTTTCCTGCATGAAACGTTTGCAGCATGGAACCTGATTGCCTTCAGTTCTCTCCTTACATTAAAGACGAACGACTGGGCGAATTTCAAGAATGTGGCAATATCTAAGCCGAACTGTTCTTCAGCCAGTGAGCCTCTTCAATCCTTCAGTTAGTCAAGGTTCTGACATGTTTACATGTAACAGAGAAAGATTTATAACTATGATATACAGGGTAATATTTCACCTATAACGTGTGTTCTCAAATACCTGACTAACCCTGAACATAAAAGTATGGTTCCGTAAGGATTTTTGTTTAATTTTTTTTTTATTCTGCGTTTCTTTTGATTAAAAAGTTTTATAATTCTATTTTTAAATGAGATACATTTAACACCATTTCTACCAGTGTAAAATGATACCTTTTTAAAGTTTTCATACATGTTTCTTTTCTCGTAGTTTTTTAATGTAGTAAGGTAGGGGAGCGAAAGTTGGCCCGTATTTTGAAGGTAGCCCACACCCAAAAAGTAGAATTAATTAAACTTTTAATCACAAGATGATGCTACTGAATTCTAAATCCTATATATACAGTACACGTGGTTGAATTTGAATATATCACTATGATCGGCAGCAATTGAATGCAGTAGTTTCCCTTTTCGGGAGCAGTAGTTCTAATTTTTAGACAAAAAGTTATTTTAATTTACAGGTCTTTAAATTCTCAGACATTCGAGTTATGATAAGATTTCTGAAAGCTTTCTTTCTCTTTAACCTCTTTCACTTCAATTCTAATACATTTATCATATTACTAGTTTTTCGTAGGGCAATTGGCGACCATATGCACCTTCCAAAGGTCGCCCGACACCAGGGCCACCATAAGAAAACAAATATCGAAATCAATGTAGTACGGGTAATTTTATTACATTTCTACATGTATGACTGAAAAAACTTATTACCTTTTATTACCACTTATTATCAGACTCCTCCAACAATTTCCATACTATTGAGAACACCAGAGATCCCCAATAACATATCAATTACATGGCATTCCGAGTATACTTAGGAGAGTTAGAGCACGGACAGACAGACAAACCGAATTCATAAACACTTTTCAACAATATTAAAAATTGTTAAAAAACACACGGAAATGTGAATGGTGTGAATGAATCCACACAGAAAGTCGCAAGCCATGCATTTAATGTGAAACAATCAAACACGCTTTATACGTTGATTTTTTGTAAACACTTAATCTAAAATGCTGTGTTTCACGTGAGCCGAACATGTGTCTTAACAATTAAATATTTCTTTTTAAATAGCTCTTTTTGGCGAATGTATATTAGATATAATCCTGGAAACTATATACCTAACTGTATATACTATATACCTAAAAATACTTCAGTAGAGGAAAAATAACGCAGTTTTTATTCAAATTCAACATTTGTTTATTTGCGTAAAGGACCTGCTTAGATCTCAGAAGATTAAATAAAAATTCTTTTTTTAAAATGTGCTGCATTGAATTTTCTTCATTTAAGCTATATATTAAATAAATTGCAAATTTAGTTCATTCTTTGAATTTCATCCAATTTAGAAGAAACAAATTCTTAAAAAATACTCGATTGTTGTTGAATTCGGTTTCTTTTTTCTTTTCCTTTTTCTCAAAATCTTCTTTATATCCATATAGCAAAATGTTCTTCTACTTTGTCAATTCAATATATTTTTTTTTTAATGACAGACAGTAGAAACTAATTAAGTTAAAGTGCTACAAAAAACATTTTCCATTTTGTTTTTGTTTTTAAAAGAAAAGTAGAAAAAACACACAAAAATGTTAATGATTGTGATCAACTGAGAAAATCAAGGCACGCGTATACAATGTAAAATAGCAAAACATCAAATAGATTAACTTTACATGTTCATTTATTGCAAAGATTTACCCTAGTATATATCAAGTAAGCATAAGATCTAGATCGAAATTTAAATACTTCTTTTTTATACCTCCTTGACGGATTGTATCTTACATATCAAACTAAAGACATGCATTTAATGTTAAACATACCGTGGAGGAAGAAAGTGAATACAACTCATTTTTTAAACTCGGTATTTTATAAATTGAGGGTACAACCTGCGTGAATTTTAGGAAAAAAATACTACAATGTTTTTCAACGTAATTTCTAAATGTAGAGGAGAAGGTGTAAAAACGGGCACAGGTGTAAATATGGGCACCCCTCCCGAAGTGGCCATTGGAGGTGCTGAATACTGGCGGCCAGGATTTTACATGGTGTCACCTGTTGATATAAGATAATAGAGAGCAGGTGGAACTTTTTTCAAATAGTGTGAATGCAGCGTGAGTTACTGTGCGAATTGCAGTTTGCTCTGGACTGTAAACTTTTGACAGGTGTCTAAAATCTTCTATTCATGTCCTTATTGTTAGTTTAAAATAATTTCAGAGTAATATCTGGAAAGCGAAGATCCTAAGCTACTTTTAGAAGCATGCCTTTAGTCATGCACGTCTTTAGGTTACATATGAAAGTGGTCATCTTTCTTAGTTTGAGTTGGTGTAAATATGGGCACACTTTCTTGGTGTAAATATGGACCCCCTCTTTTTCGAATGATCTTGATATACAAGCACATTAAATTCTAGTTATACTAATTTATGAGAATGCTGAAACACCGCAATGTTTCCCAGGATCTTTAAATGCAGTTTCTTCGGTCGACATATTTCCTATCCCCAACATGAAGAAGAGAATCACAACTCGTGGACGCAAAGCGGAAAGTTTCAACGTCATCACTGGATCATCATTCAAGGATCAGTTGACCACGTCGCTTGACAAAATTGCTCTCAAAAGGACATCCTTGAGTTTACCCGAAGTAAGAGACCGGTCAGGGGACAAGGTTGGGAAGATCAAAAGCCTTTAAAAAATCGACCCACGATGCGATTTATCCTCGGATTCATCACTGACCCTTCCCTTGTGGACTGTGATGATGATATGAACCGGGATAACAATGATGGGACTAAACTAGTCTCGAGTGATGCAGCTTGCATCTTTTGTGATGGAAAGTTCTGTGGAGATACCCTTAGAGAGTGAGGTAAATGTACTACGTGCCAAATGTAGGCACTCTTAGATTGCGCAGGTCTGAAAAAGCCAACTATGTTTTCGATTTCTGAAAATATTTTTTTCTCTTATAAGATTTACCATTTTGTATTGTTTTATTCCTGTTTTAAAACATTTTAAACTGGTTTTTCGGACTTTTTTTGGAGAGGGCCCATATTTGCACCCCATTTTTCCTGGTGCTTTTTTGTAAGCTTTTTGTAAATCTTCCTTTTTGAATTGAAACAATTGATATTACTCATTGTTTTGCATCCGCTCATTTAATAAACTTGTTATAGTTGTTGATGAAGGTCAAAAATCTAACAATTTTTAAAATGAAAGTCACTTTAAGTCAAAAAAAAGTAGGGGCGCATATTTACACCTTTTCCTCTATTGTGCACATACTTATATACCATTGTTATATTTTACTTCTCAGTCTTTATTTCTATGAAACTTTCTTCTACTGAGCCTTTCTTCTAAACTGTTTCACTTTATAATTGCATTTGAGAAACATGGAGAAATAAATGAAAGTGTTTCCGTAAGTATCTTCTTTCTCTTTTAAAAAAAGACAATAACAGAAATGTTAATTATTATAATCAACTAAACATTTGTCATCTAAAACATAAGATACCTCAGCAATTAAATAATTCATTATTTCTTGTCTCTTTATGTTAATGTTTCTTACATATAAAGCGAAATTAAAATTCAGTATTTTATTATTTAAATATATGATATGCGTAGATTTAAAAATAATAAAAATACAAAGGATATAACTAAACGTTTATGTATGTGTTCAGTGCGGAATTTGTTTCTTAAAATTATGGATAAGTGGACTAAAATATTATTAATTTCTTTAAATTTTGTACAATACGGATATAATTTTTTTAAATACCTGGTTTTAATTGAATTCGGTTTCTTTATTATTTGTCACTTGCTTAAACTCCATTTGTATCTATGAACCCACCTTTCCTTCTACTTTGCTTTCCTTTGCAAGTTTTTTTTTTTTCATTTTAGAATGACAATTGAGAGACATGGACTAATTAAGTAAAAGTATGGCTCCGTAATTTTTTTTCTTTTACTTTTTTTTTCCTTTCTGCGTTTCTTTCGAATAAAATGTTTTATAATTCTATTTTTAAATGAGATATATTTAACACTATTCCTACTGGTGTAAAATGATAACTTTTTAAAGTTCGATTTATGTTTAATTTGCTCGTAGTTTTTGAATGTAATAAAGTAGGTGAGCCAAAGTTGACCAGTGCTCAAAAAGTAGCCCACACACCAAAATTAAGATTTATTTCATTTTTAATCACAAGATAATGCTACTGCATTGTAAATCCTTTATATGCAGTGCACGTGGCTGAATTTGAAGACATCACAATGATCGGCCGCCACTGCATGCAGTAGTTTCATTTTTCAGCAGCAGTCGTTCTATTTTTTAGATAAGAAGATATTTTAATTTACGTGTCTTTAAAGTCTTAGAACTTCGATTTATGATACGTTTTCTGAGAGCTTTCTTTCTATTTAACTACATTTACATGAATTCCAATACATTTATCAGATTATTAGTTTTTCGTCGTTGAATTACCGACCATATGCACATTCCCAATGTAGCCCGACACCCGGACCACCTTACGAAAACAAATATGGAAATCAATGTACTAAGGGTAATTTTCAAATTTTCTACTTAAATATCTGAAAAACTTATTATCATTTATTACCACTTATTATGTGATTTCTTCAATAATTTCCATAGTATTGAGAATGCCAGAGATCCCCAATAAGGTATATCGATTACATGGCCTTCCGAGTATATTTAGGAGAGTTAGAGCACGACAGACAGACAAAACCGTATTCATAAACACTTTTCAACAATGTTGAAAAGTGTTAAAAAACACACAGAAATGTGAAATTATAATCCATACAGAAAGTCGCAACCCATGCATTTAATGTAAAATAATCGAACATGTATTATATGTTGATTTTTTGTAAAGATTTAATGTAAAATGCTGTGTTTCACGTGAGCCGAACATGTATCTTAAAAATTAAATATTTCTTTTTACATAGCTCTTTTTGGTGAACGTATCTTATTACATCAAGCAGGAGATATGTTTATACAGTAATCGTATACCTAAATATACTTTAGTACAGGAAAATGAACATCATTTTTATTCAAGTTCAACATTTGTTTAGTTGCGTAAAGGACCTGCTTAGATTTTAGAAATTTAAATAAAAATTCTTTGAAAAAAATGTACTGTGTAGAATTTTCTTCCTTTAGAATATATATTAAATAAATTAGAATTATACTGCATTCTTTGAACTTCGTCCGATTTAGAAGAAACAAATTCTTAAAAATACTCGATTGTTGTTGAATTCGGTTTCATTTTTCTTTTCTTTTTTCTCAAAATCTTCTTTATATCTATGTAGCAATCTTTTTTTTCTACTTAGCCTATTGAAATTATTTCTGTTTTCTTTCATTTTAAAATGACAACTGGGAGACATTAGGAACTAATTAAGTTAAAGTGTTACCGAAAACATTCCCTTTTTATCATTTTTTTAAAGAAAAGTTGAAAAAACATACAAAAATGCGAATCATTATGATTAACTGAGTAAGTCACAGCACATGAATTGAATGTAAAAAAAATTAACATCAAATACCTTTACATGTTCATTTATTGCAAAGATTTATTCTAGACTATATCAAGTAAGCATAACATCTAGATAAATGATTAAATACTCCTTTTTTATGCCCCTTTGAGTGAATGTACACTGGTGGAGAAAACTTAAGGACCGGTCATAAAATGCCAATTTTCAAGCGATAATTTTCACGGGAATACTCAAAAGGAAGAAATATAATTCAAATATTACTATTCCTGCAGAACAACTAGTCCATATAACATCTCATTCAAGTCACACATGGTCACAAGAGTCACTGACACTACGGCGAAACAAAAAATAGGAAATTCCACACGTCTCTTTTACGTGTCTGAAATATTTACTATTATATGTGACTCCATTGACAGATCACTGTGACTGCTGCTTTGTGGCGAGTCACCAGGTGACTTTACAATGTCGTTTCATTGAGACTCTCATGTGACTGTCATTTGGAGACTCAGTTTAAAAATCCTTGTAAACGTTGCTTTATGATAAATCACCAAATAATGTCACATTAAAGTCATATGTGACTTTCTGACATATGACTTTGTCAAATGGTGACAGAGACCCTACTGTGAAGTCACCATTGTGAAAAGTAGTGAAAAGTCAACATATGACTTAAATGTGACTTTATTTGTTCATTTATCATAATGCAATGTTCACAATGACTTTGAAATTGAGTCCCCGGATGAGAGTCACTCGAGAGTCTAAAAGAAACGACATTGTAAAGTCACTTTGTCACTCGCCACAAAGCAGCAGTCACAGTGACCTGTCAGTGGAGTCACATATAGTAGTCATTTGAGACTCATAAAAGAGACGTGTGGAATTTCCTATTTTTGTTTCGCTGTAGTGACTGTGACTCTTGTGACCATGTGCGACCTGAATGAGATGTTATATGGACTAGCTGTTCTGCAGGGATAGTAATTATTCGAATTATATTACTTTCTTGTGAGTATTCGCTTGAAAATTGGCATTTTGTGGCTCGTCCTTAAGTTTTGTCCACCAGTGTATCTTACATGCCAAACTAAAGACATGTATTTAATGCTAAATATACCGTAGCAGAGGGAAATGAATTCAACTTGTTTTTTAAGCCTTGTATTTTATGAATTGTGTGGATTTTGGGGGCAAAATACTAGAAATTCTTTCAACAAAGTTTCTAAATCTATTGTGCGGATTTTTAGGTTCAGTTGTTATTTTTTACTTCTTAAACTTCATTCTTTTTAGAATTATATTTGAGAGACATGGAGAAGTAATTAACTGAATGTGTTTCCGTAAAAATTTTCTTTCTCTCTTAAAAAAAAGAAAAAAAAAACAGAAATGTTAATTATTATAATCAACTGAAAATGTGTCAGCTAAAGTATTATCTGCCTCAGCCATTACATAATTTAATATTTCATGTCTCTTTAAGTTAATGTATCTTACATATCAAACGGAATTTTAATTCCGTACATATCAAACGGAATTTTAATTCCGTTCAGTATTTTATTATTTAAATATATGATATGCATAGATTTTTAAAAAAGTCCTTCCAGTGCCGGGAGGAAGAGGTAGCTTTCGTATTCCTTATTTTAAAAAAGCCAACTTATATTATTCAAACACACGAAGCTCAATTTAGTGGAAACCGAATATAGGAGATTCAATACTAATTTTTATCAATACTAAATCATTATGAATGAGAATTTCGGGAAAATAGTCAGCTTTATCCAAGCTGCTTTTATTTAGAGTAACTTATATTTGGCTGCCAAATTCGGCGATTTTTTTAAGTGCCTGCCATTTTAAGACAACATGGTGGATGAGGCTAACCAGTGAACTTTGTCGAGACCTTAGTAATTGCTGTGCACAAGCTCACTCACATCGGAATCGATTGATATATACGAGTGCTTTCGCAGGCAAAAAATCAGATTTTTCAAAATGTCACCCACATTAGATATTGAAATTGCTATATCTGAGTCATTTTTTAAGATAAAGACAAACAAAACTGCTCCTGAATCCTTATATCAAGGTCAAATACTTAAGAAAGAAACCTTTTTCAATTTCTAATTTAATGGCCGCCATTTTGAAACAAGATGGCTGATGAAGCTGGCCAGCGAACTTGGTCGAGATATTGATGTATACTATCCGCATGCCTTCTTACATCGAAATAGGCGAATACGTGTGTTATCGCGTGACAAATACAAGATCGTTTCAAAATGTTAGCTATGCTAGAAATTCAAAGTGCTATAATTCAACCATTTTTTTCAGATATAAAAAAAAGAACAAATTTTCAGAAACAAAAACTGTTCCGGAATCTTTGTATCAAGACTAAACACATAAAAATAATCTTTTTCATTTTCCAATTTTTTAATACCTCATTTTAAATTTTAAATTTAATTTTTTTAATGGCAACCTTTTTGAAACAAGATGGCGAATGAAGCTGGCTAACGAACTCGGTCGAGACATTTGTATGTACTACGTACAGACCAAGTTACATCCAAATCGGTTCATAAATACGCCTGATATCGCGTGACAAAAATCAGGTCGTTTTAAAATGTCAGCCACAATAGAATTTCAAAATGCTATAACTCAGCCATTTTTTTAGATATAGACGAAACAAAAACTGTTCCGGAATCTTTGTATTAAGGTCAAATACATACAAAAAAATCTTTTTCATTTTCCAATTTTTTGGTATCTCATTTTAAATTTTAAATTTTTTAAATTTTTTTTAATGGCCGCCATTTTGAAACAAGATGGCGGATGAAGCTGGACAGCGAACTCGGTCGAGATATTTGTATGTACTATGTACACACCAAGGTACATCCAAATCGGTTCATAAATATGCCCGTTATCACGTGACAAATATCAGGACGTTTCAAAATGTCAGCCACGCTAGAAATTCAAAATGTTATAACTCAGCCATTTTTGTAAGATATAGACGAAACAAAAACTGTTCCCGAATCTTTTTATCAAGGTCAAACACATAAGAGAAAAATATTTTTTCAATTTTCAACTTTTTGGTACCACATTTCAAATTTAAATTTTTCTTAAAAATTTAAATGGCCGCCATTTTTAAACAAGATGGCGGATGAAGCTGGCAAACGAACTCGGTCGAGACATTGGTATTTACTATGTATAAACGAAGTTACATCCAAATCGGTTTATAAATACGCCTTTTATCGCGTGACAAAATTCAGGACGTTTCAAAATGTCATCCACGCTAGAAATTTAAAATGTTATAACTCAGCCATTTTAGGTAGCTTCTTTACAAAAAGCTACCTATTGCAGCCGTTCGGAGGAAAGCGATTTCAAAAAATTTTGGTATATTTTCATCGATCATGACCCCCAGACCCCGAAACCACCCTCCGTTCAAAATTGATATATATATATATCAATATATATCTGACTTATGTCACACTGTAACTCTCGTATTTATGAACCGATTTGGATGTAATTCGGTGTGTACATAGCACATGCCAATGTTTCGACCGAGTTCGTTGGCCAGCTTCATCCGCCATTTTGTTTCAAAATGGCGGCATTTAAATATTTAAAAAAAATTTAAAATTTGAAATGTGGTACCAAAAAATTGGAAAATGAAAAAGAGTTTTTTTTGTATGTGTTTGACCTTAATACAAAGATTCCGGAACAGGTTTTGTTTCGTCTATATCTAAAAAAATGGCTGAGTTATAACATTTTGAATTTCTATTGTGGCTGACATTTTAAAACGACCTGATTTTTGTCACGCGATAACAGGCGTATTTATGAACCGATTTGAATGTAATTTCGTTTGTACATAGTACATACCAATGTCTCGACCGAGTTCGTTGGCCAGCTTCATTCGCCATCTTGTTTCAAAAGGGTTGACTTTAAAAAAAAAAAAATAATTTAAAATTTAAAATGAGGTATTAAAAAATTGGAAAATGAAAAAATTTTTTTATGTGTTTGGCCTCGATACAAAGATTCTGGAGCAGTTTTTGTTTCTCAAAATTTGTTCTTTTGTTTATATCTTAAAAAGTGGTTTAATTATAGCACTTTGAATTTCTATCATGGCTAACACTTTGAAACGATCTTGTATTTGTCTCGCGATACCACACGTATTCGCCTATTTCGATGGAAGAAGGAATGTGGATAGTATACATCAATATCTCGACCAAGTTCGCTGGCCAGCTTCATCAGCCATCTTGTTTCAAAATGGCGGCCATTAAATTAAAAAATATATATTTTTAAAGTGAGGTGCAAAAAAAAATAGAAATTGAAAAAGGTTTCTTTCTTAAGTATTTGACCTTGATATAAGGATTCAGGAGCATTTTTTGTTTGTCTTTATCTTAAAAAATGGCTCAGATATAGCAGTTTCAATTTCTAACGTGGGTGACATTTTGAAAAATCTGATTTTTTGCCTGCGACAGCACTCGTATATATCAACCGATTCCGATGTGAGTGAGCATGTGCATAGTAATTACTAAGGTCTCGACCAAGTTCACTGGTTAGCCTCATCCACCATGTTGTCTTGAAATGGCAGGCACTTTAAGAAATCGCCGAATTTGGCAGCCAAATAAGTAACTTTAAATAAAAGCAGCTTCGATAAAGCTGACTAATTTCGCGAAATTCTCATTCATAATGATTTAGTATTGATAAAAATTAGTATTGAATCTCCTACATTCGATTTCCACTTAATTGAACTTCGTGTGTTTGAATAATATAAGTTGGCTTTTTTAAAATAAGGAATATGAAAGCTACCTCTTCCTCCCGGCACTGGCCGGAAGGACTTTTTTAAGATATAGACGAAACAAAAATTGCTACGGAATCTTTTTATAAAGGTCAAATACATAAGAAAAAAATATTTTTCCATTTTCAATTTTTTGGTACTACATTTCAAATTTAAAATTTTTTTAAAATTTTAAATGGCCGCCATTTTGAAACAAAATGGCGGATGAAGCTGGCCAACGAAATCGGTCGAGACATTGGTATTTACTATGCACACACCGAATTACATCCAAATCGGTTCATAAATACGAGAGTTACAGTGTGACAAATGTCAGATATATATGTATATATGTCAATTTTGAACGGAGGGTGGTTTCGGGGTCTGGGGGTCATGATCGATGAAAATATACCAAATTTTTTTGAAATTGCTTTCGTCCGAACGGCTGCAATAGGTAGCTTTTTGTAATGAAAGCTACCTAATAATACAATACAAATGATTTGATTAAATGTTTATGTAAGCGCTCAGTGCTGAATTCGTTTCTTCAAGTTATGCATAAGTGGACTAAAATTCTATTACATCTGTTAAATTTCGTACAATGTGGATTGGATTTTTTTTAAACACCTGATTTTAATTCAAGTTGGTTTCTTGATAATTTTTCACTCGCTCAAACTCCATTTGTTTCTATGTATACACCTTTTCTTCTTTTTCGCCTTTCTTTGAGAGTATTGTTTTGTTTTGTTTTTTCATTTTAGAATGAAAATTGAGAGACATGGACTAATTATATAAAAGTATGGTTCCGTATTTTTTTTTTTACTTTTTTTTCTTTCTGCGTTTCTTTTGATTAAAAAAGTTTTATAATTGTATTTTTAAATGAGATATATTTAGCACTATTTCTCCGGTGTCAAATTATATATTTTTAAAGTTTCGATTTATTTTTAATTTTCTTGTAGTCTTTTAATGTAATAAGATATGTGATCCAAAGGTGGCCAGAGTACCTGAGATAGACCACACCTCAAAAGAAGAATTAATTTAATTTTAATCAGAAGATGATGCTACTGCATTGTAAATTCTATATATGCAGTGCACGTGACTGAATTTAAAGGTATCACCTTGATCGGCCGCCATTGCATACAGTGGTTTCACTTTTCAAGAACAGTTGTTCTAATTTTCGGATAAGAAGATATTTTAATTTGAATGTCTTTAAATTCTTATATCTTTGAGTTATGTTAAGTTTTATGAAAACTTATTTCTTTCTCTTTAACCAAATTTACTTCAATTCTAATACATTTAGCAGATTACTAGGTTTTCGTCGTGCAATTTGTGACCATATGTTTGTTCCTAAGATGGACCGAAGCCCGGGCCACCTGAAGAAAACAAATATGAAATCAATGTAATGAAGGTAACTTTCAAAATTTTTACTTAAATATCTGAAAAAACTTATTACCATTTATTACCACTTATTATGAAAGTTCTCCAACAATTTCCATGCTATTGAGAACACCAGAAATCCCAATAACATGTATCAATTAAATGCAATCCGAGTATATTTAGGAAAGTTTGAGCACGAACAGACAGGCAAACTGAATTTATAAACACTTTTTAAAAATGGTGGAATTTATTAAAAATACATGAGTGATTATAATACACCGAAAATTTCGCAAGCCACGAATTCAATGTAAACTAATCGAGCATGTTTTATGTATTGATTTTTTGTAAAGCTTTACTCTAAAATGTTGTGTTTAAAAAAAAATGTTGATTTTTTTTTTCTAAAGTGTTGTGTGTGAGCCTAACATCTAGCTTAACAATTAATTTTTTTTTCAAATCTCTTTTGGGTGAGTGTATATTACATATCAAATAGAAGAGATTTATACACTGTATACCTAAATATACTTTAGTAGAGGAAAATAAACGCAATTTTTATTCAAATTCAACATTTGTTTATTTGCGTAAAGGACCTGCTTAGATTTTAGAAATGTGAATAGAAATTCCTAGAAAAAAAATGTGCTGTAACGAATTTTTTTCCTTTAAAATATATATTAAATTAATTAAAATTTTTCTGCATTCTTTGAATTTCGTACAATTGAGAAGAAGCTAATTCTTAAACATACTCGATTGTTGTTGAATTCGATTTCTTTTTTCTTTTCTTTTCTTTTTTCTCAAAATCTTCTTTATATCTATGTAGCAACCTTTTCTTCTACTTCGTCTATTCATTTTTTTATTCATTTTAAAATGACAACTGAAAGACATTAGAAACTAATTAAGTTAAAGTGTTACCGAAAGCATTTCCTTTTTGTCATTTTTAAGAAAAGGAGAAAAATACACAAAAATGGTAATGATTGTGATCAACTGAGAAAGTCAGGACACTCGAATTCGATGTAAAATAAAAATGGAACATCAAATAGCTTTACATGTTCATTTATTGCAAAGATTCGCTCAGTAATCATAAGATCTAGATCGATAATTAAATACTCCTTTTTAATCCTTAAATGCATAGTGATACATGTCTGCATCACTTTTTATTTAACTCTTAGAAACGACTATATTTATATAGATATATTAATCCTGTAAAAATTAGAAAAATATGCCGCTAAATAAAGTTAAAAATGTATCTTAAAATTTCTGGTGTCTCTTTAATTTTAGAATAAAAAACGCAATTCTAAAACAATGATTCATGCATTTAAGGGTTAAGTTTAACGAAAAAAAAATATATATATATAAAATAAGGTATTTAGATTCATACTTGTTAAAATATTTACTTATTTGAATTATTTTAGTGATGGCAGTAGCTTTTACTTGCATTGCAGATTTGTAGTATAAGAAAAGGTTGACGTATTATACGAAAAATGTATCTCTGATTTGTTTTTCATTATTTTTCCCGTGTAATAAACCTTTCTGTGAATCATATGTAATATTTTCGAAACAAAATAAGAAATCATGCATTAAAGGTTGATGCCTGCTTGAATTAATGCATCTTACTTATTAAACTAACGACATGTATTTAATGTTAAATATACTGTAGCGGAAGAAAATGAATGCAACTTGTTTTTTAAACTGGGTATTTTATGAATGGAGTGTATGTCCTGCGTGAATTTTAGGAGAAACAAATACCACAAAGTCTTTTAGCAAAGTTTCTAAATGTAATGTGCAGGTATTTATGTCCCATTATTATTTTTAACTACTTCTTAAACTACATTTCTATCCAAATTTTCTTCTACTACGTCTTTTCTCCAAGCTGATTTTTTCTTTTTAGAATTATATTTGAGGGACATAGAGTAATAATTAAATGAAAGTGTTTCCGTATTTTTTTTTCTCTCATAAAAAAGGGAAAAACCAGAAATGTTAATTATTATAATCAACTGAAAATGTTTCCTCTAAAACATAATCTTATCTCAGCATTATTTCATGACTGAAGTCAATTTATCTTACGTATCAAACGGAACTAAAATTCCGTATTTTATTATTTAAATATATGATACGCAAATATTTAAAAAATAATAAAAATACAAATGATTTGAATAAACGTTTATGTAAGCGTTCGATGCTGAATTTGTTTCTTAAAATTATTGATAAGTGGACTTTTTTTTTTTTTTTACATACGTTAAATTTTTTACAATGTGGATTGAATTTTTTTAAATACCTGATTTTAATTGAATTCGGTTTCTTTATTATTTTTCAATTTCTCAAACTTCATTTGTATCCATGAACCCACCTTTCCTTCTATTTTTCTTCTTTTGCAAGTATTTTTTTTTTTTAATTTTAGAATGACAATTGAGAGACATGGGCTAATTAAGTAAATGTAGAAAGTTCCGTAAAGATTTTTTTTTTTTCATTCTGCATTTCTTTCTATTAAAATGTTTTATAATTCGATTTTTAAATGAGGTGTATTTCTACAGGTGTCATAGTTTTGATTTGTGTTTATTTTTCTCGTAATTTTTTAATGTAATAAGCATTAAAAAAAATTCAGCCTATTAGTAATGATTTGCAATTTTTTCAATCTAAAAATTTAAAATGAAAAAACATAAATAAAAACATTTTCAAAGGTGTCTTTTGACAACGCTAGAAATAGTGCTTAAGTTTATTTCCGTTAATGGAAATATATAATTTTACTGAAAAGTAATGTGAATCATCTTTTCTTCTGTTACACATCTGCAATATAAGTAAAAACTACTGTCGTTTGGCTGTTTTACGCTAAAATATTGCAAATTAGTAAATATTTTAAGAAGAAGCAGATATTGTTATTTTAAATTTTTGGCGTGAATTAGGTTTATACGAATTAAAAAAAAATCTATTAAATTCAAAACCCTGTTGTTTGCATATATGCAAATTTGAGCACTAAAGGGTTAAAACTTGTTCCTGATAAGAAAGATAGGAGTTACTTCTGCAATTAAATATTTCATTTTTCCAACTTGTCTTTGGGTAAATGTATTTTAGACATCAAACTGAATATATGTGAACAAAGCCACATGTACAAAAAGTCCCAAAGGCTTGTCACATTTTGATATTTAACAAAAAATAAGATTTTTGGTTTGGACGAAAATGCATCTCATGAGAGAATCTTTGTTTTAGCAAAAGCATTGTTATCCACAGATGATTCTTTACCTTAAAAGCTACCAAAAAGTATATACAAATCAAGCAGTTATAAAGTATTTAATTTACAGCATCTACTGCAATATTTCATTGCGTCTGTTATTTTTGCTCGAATCATATCTAAACGATGCTCGCTTCGTAAAGACAGTTGTTTTTAGCTCGCTGTACAAAAAGTGGCCTCTTTATGTTGAGTTTATGAGGTTTTACTCAGATTTGAAGGCATTGCTCCATCTTTGAGAATTTATTAGCCCCCGGTACGTTATACTATTTCTTCCTCCCAGCTTATTTTGTGTATTCCAAAAAATAACGTTACCTTACAGAAGCCAGCCGTAAAACAAAGCAGTGCGATTGAATTCTCTATAACATTTTTTTTAATTTCTAAGCATCGCACTCTTTCGATTTTTATACCGTCGTATTGGAAAAAAAAAAGTTCTTTTAAATACATTTTGTTTGAAAACTGTATCTCCATTTATTTTCGAAATATTAATTTTTTTTGTAGTTTTTAGAGCCATTTGCTTAATATTGGCAACAGAAGTAATCGATTTCTGTAGAAAGTAAAGGGGAAATAGTTGTAAAATAGTAATTATATATTTTTGTTGCCATTTTCTGATAACAGCCGAAAGAAAATGTAATTAAAATACGTGCTATTTTGAAAAAAATATAAACGAATGATTTCTGTTAAAGCAATGGAGCTATTATAAACTATATTTAATGTTAAGTATCTATGAATAATTAGATAGCATTTTTTTGTCGATTTTCTTGAATTACGGCATCTTTTTGTTGCATTTGCGCATTATTTCGCGATAGTGATGTGCTTTGCATGCTTTACTGTAGATGTTTAAGAGTAAATCGTAAATGTGGAATTCTTAAGCGGATGCGAATGACTTCATTTTACATAAAATAAAACGTGTGCTTTAAGTCTTAAAATTGAAATATGTTTTGTACTGAAGTAGAGTCCTGCTTAACCGAGTTATTTTCTTCTGATGGACTGGTGGCTTCTATTATTATGAAACAGACATTATAAATGAAGTGTTAGGTGAAGATGAAAGAGCAGCCCTAAAAAGTTAGAACTCTGATTTTCTGGCCTGGTCACCTAACGCTTCATTTATAATGGCTGTTTCATAATAATAGAAGCCATCAGTCCATCAGCAGAAAATGAAGTAATGGAAATGCCGGGGGCGACACTAAATTCTGAAAAAGCAGAATTCCTCTTCTCTAGTTGTTAATTATTTTGGTACTAATTACAGCAACCCTTAGTTTTTGTCCATTTGATAGTTTATTTATTTATTTATATTTATTTTGTATTTATTTATTTATTTGCTTAAATAAAACATTCAACATTTTCGACAAAAATGCTTCCTTCTACACCTATTACAATATTTGTTATAGAACTTTAAAATTAATCATGGGCTTTTGCTTCATACTGTAATACAGTGGAAAAATATACGTACAAGTATTTATTTTTAATTACAAACCAGACTATACACTGTAAAAAATTTGCAGCATTCTGGCAGGTCATTTGACCGTTTTTTCCGAAAACGGTTAAAACAACTGTAATTTAACACTATTCTGACCATATTATTGGCCATTTTATGGTCAGAATATATTTAAATTATGGTTATGAAACCGTGTTTTCAAAAAACGGTCGAATGACCTGCCAGAATGCTGCAAAATTTTTAACAGTGTATAGTTAAATTTTCGATATTCGTTTTTAAGAGACTTCTTTTCTGACTTTATCAGCCTTTTTGAAATTTGTGTGAATTTATGGAATTTTTTATTATATATTTAAATTTGAAATTCAGAAGATATTTTTATAATGACATCTTGTTTTGTATTTTTTTTTTTTCAAGAGTTACATTCTTAAAAATAAATAACGAGTTGGTACCTCAAACAACTTACGCTAAAACTATGAATTATTTGTTAATTCGAATTTTATTTATTTTTAGCCAAGTATCTAACTAATCCAAATTAGCCGTTAAACCATGCCATTAAACCAAATAAATATTATTTCGGATGCTTGGTGCTAAAATTTCTAAATCTTTTTATGCATTAGTTAATGATCATTCTATCATATTTTATATAAATGATCTGAAACTAGATTCCGATCGTTAATTTCATCCCATTCAGATTGAAAATGCTATAAAATATATTATTTTAATTGAATTCGACTTCTTTATTATTTTTCAACTTCCCAAACTTTATTATTATCTATGCACACACCTTTTCCTTGGATTTTGCTTTGCATTCCAGCTGCTTTTTTCTGTAATTTTCCTTTTTAGATGACAATTGAGAGACATAGAGACTAATTAAATGAAAGTGTTTCCGCAAAAATTTTCTTTCAGTTTCTTTCTTTCTTTTTTTTTTTTTTTTTTCTACGTTTCTTTTTCCTAAAAAGTTTTACAATTCGATTTCTAAATGAGATATATTATAGATGATTTTAGGTATTGGAAAATATAATTCAAATGAACAGTAATGTGAATTGCTTTGATCAATGATAAATGTAACAAAACATGAATGCGATTCTAAAAACGAAACTACGTATAGTTGTGCACGTTCACTTGTTGGAAAAATTTGCTCTACGGTCTACAAAGAGTTTTTTAAAAACGTAAATGGTAGTTATATCGCAGCTTCAGCGATACCCCCGTTGATTTGAAGAAATTTTTCTCTTATTTGACCAAAGTTCCATCTTTTGACTGGGAATTTCAGGAAATTTTGAGATTAGATTCTCAATGTTTCTGTGGTTAGAGGAAAATTACTTTAAGAAAAAATAAATTACTTTTCAGAAATGCCGAGACACCCCTGAGATTTGAGGAAAATGATTGGAGGTTTTCAAGTGATTTTTAACGTAGAATGATGAAGCTTTGAGCAAAAGTAAAAAAAGTCAAAACTAAAAATATTAGATTTTGCAGATTGGAATGAGCTAGTATATTTATATCTTATTGTATGAAAAGATCCATTGTATAAACGATATCCCAACAATCATTTTGTATACAAAAACGTGGACAACAAAGATAATAGATAAAGTGAACAAAAGTAAGTGCTTGGTAATCCCTAGTGAATGACCGAGCGATGAAGCGAAGTGCAGTGCCAGATAGGTAATTCCTTGATTTTATAGGAAATGACCCCACCTGTTTCTCTGTCGAAGCAGAAGCGGCGAAAGAGTGTTTGGTAGTCATAGCTAAAGTCTCATGTGTAGAGTCTGAAGGGCTCAGCCGTGAAAGTGTTCCCGAGAAAAAAAAATTGATTCCTGGGTGGAGAAACGTGTATACAAGAGAAGATACTAGTGTGGTTCTCTAATAAGCTTTGCTGAGTACGGTAAAGTGAGAAGGAAATAGCGTAGTTTAATAATACTGCTCATTAAGTAGACATTATTTCAACGAATAGCTTAGTGTTGCTATATCCGAGCCTTTAATTGTAAATAATGTTTTTTATGTAAATAATTTGTAAATAAATTATTCTTTAATATTAAGTGAATAAGGTAATATTTATTTATTATCCTTCTCACATTGTGTCCGATATCACGCATATATATCGGTGGTGGCAGCCTATCAACAAAACATGGACTGGAGTTTGCGTGATAATCCTTATCGTATGGACGACGAAAAAGTGTAACAATATATTTAAAGTTACATATATTATATATTAGGAAATTGCACATAACTTCATTTTATAAGAATTCATATAATTGACTTTTAAGAGTTTTCTTTTTGGGAGAATTGATTAATTTGAAATGTTTGCTCTATACATTTGAGTCTCGAAAGAGCTGTCCAGGATAGCCCAGTTGGTCGAAAGTTATAAGCTAAAGACAAAAAACCTCTGGTTCAAATCCTCGACTAGACACTTATTCACTCAGTTGGAAAACTAAAACTCGTTTGATTTATTTAGCAATTAGAATATTTGTGTTAAACATAATGAAGTATAATTACGTATCCAACATTTAATTCGCGTTCCTTGACCTGCGATTTATTCTTGTGTGCCATTTAAGATAACAGAGCACATGTCATTATCAGATGGTTGTCTGAGTGATCTCTGTCCACCGTATTTGTCCAGGATTGCTCAGATGGTTGTCTGAATGATCTCTGTCATCCGTATTTGTCCAGAATTGCTCAGATGGTAGAGCTTTGGCTGTTTAAGCCAAAAGATCCCTGGTTCAAATCCTGGTCTGTTCATTTTTACTTTCTTCTATCTTTACAAGAAGAAAGTATTGGATTCGTGAAAATTTTCGACTTTCGGTTTTCGACGGATTTACACATTTTAAGGGTCAGAGAACCCGAAAAACATGTTTTTACAAAATGTCTGTCTGTGAGTCTGTGAATCTGTTAGTCTGTGAGTCTGTCTGTCTGTCTGTATGTGACACAAATTTTGTGGGCACTCTACCTCAAGAACTAATGCACGGAATTTAATAAAAATTGATATTCAGTTAGTCCCTGATATAAATTGGTGCTGATTAGTTTTTGTTGTAAATTGCTCAACAGGTGGCGCTGCTATGCAGCCCTTTTCACGATTTCCGCAGTAGCTCAATCTCCAGAACTAATGCACAGATTTTCATCAAGCTTCAGATTCAGTTAGTCCTTGAGATGAACTGATGTTTTGTACATTTTGGTGTAAATCGCTCAACAGGTGGCGCTGCTATGCTGCACTTTTCAGAATTTCCATTATAGCTGTATCTCAAGAACTAATGCAACAATTTTGAGCAAACTTCAGAATCAGTTAATCCTTGATATGATTTGACATTTTAAACATTTTGGTGTAAATAGCTCAAAAGGTGGCGCTGCTATACAGCATTTTTCATGATTTCTGCAATAGCTCTCTCTCAAGAACTAATGGATACATTTTCATCAAACTTCAGATTCAGTTACTCTTTGATATGAAATGATGCTGACTACGTGTTCGTGATTATCGCCCAATAGGTGGCGTTGCTGTGCTGCATTTTGCACTATTTCCTCAATAGCTCTATCTCAAGAACTAATGCACGAATTTTCATCAAACTTCAGATTCAAGTACACCTTGATAAATGTTGATGCTGATTATGCCCTCATAGCATGCATGGTCACAGTGACGTCATTGTGACGTCACTGTAAGTCACTGTGGTCACGTCACATCTGTGACCAAAATGCCACCACTCAGTGATGTCACATTGTGACTGAGATGTGAACTTCTTAGAAAACTTTAAAAAATTACGAAAATTCTTTAAAACATGTTATTTACTGTAAAATTATATTTTTCTGGCAATTAAGAAAAAATGTGACGTCACTGTTATGTCACTGCTATGTAACGTACGTCACGTCACATATGTGACAAAAAAACCACTATACATGAAGTCACAGTGTGACAAAAATATGAACTTCAAAAATCTTTGAAAATGAAGAGAAATATTTTAAGCAGTCACGAGTTATAGCGGCATAAGGAATGAAAATATATTAGTGGATAGCAAATGGTAAATTCTGTCACTAAAGGGGAGAGGGGGGGGGCATAATAAATAAAGTGCACGATACAAGCATTAATAAACTAAATTTTCAGGCTATATTTTATCCATTTGATATCTAAGACAGTGAATGTATACTTTTTCATGATTTCAATTTTATCTAGCATTTGGATAATATATTTAGAATTAGGATTATTAAATTTATACACTTTACATATTTAGTTTGCTGGGAGGAAATTTCTTTCTTTCTTTCTTTTTTTACCGACCAGGATTATTCGAAACACTTCTGTGGTTTCAAACTAAAAATTTTCTATTACAGTTAAATCTGCACCTTTTAATGAGCACGTAGAAAGAGTCTTCAGAGTTTAGTCATCTATGCATTTCTTGCTTTAGAATATTTTTATAATTTGTATTCAAGTCATAAATTCTACTTCTTTCAGACTTTTTAAATAAAATTAGCATTTTCCGAAAATAAAAGAAGTATACAAAATTTGTGCAAAACAAACTTTACTTTAAAAAAAAAGAAGAAGAAAAAGGGGGGGGGGGGTCGTTAATACCATTAAATTTATTTTTACACCTTTTAAAAATTTAAACAATGTTTTATCTAATAAACTCTAATTAAGAATATTATTATTATGATTATTTAGAAAAAAGGAACTTTACAATACATTTAACTTGAATTATTTGGTACGGATAAAAAGAAAAGGTTAAATATATAGGACATGTCTTCAAATACAAAATTTTAATTAACGATACTTTCAGAAAATTACTGCGCATTCAAGTTCAATATTTCTTGTATACAAAAACAAATAATCTGTAACAGAACACCTGCTTGAAAATCGTCTGCTCACAGAAAAATAAATATGAGAAGACGCGGGAAATTGTTCACTGTTTTTAGAACATCACCAAGTCTACAACACTTTAAGATAAGGAAATGACCATTTTAGGATACACGGATATTAATGGAACGTATATGTAAGTGTTATTTAATTTAAATATTTTGTTCCTGATTTGTATATTATGAGTTAAATAGTTTTATGTTATATTTGTAAGAGACTGATCTTTATGTCAGAAGCGATATTTTTCAATTCGATAACTGTAAAGAAAAATATCTTAATCTGCCATCGCTTGAAAAAAAAAAAAATCTGCGCAGAGACTGATCCAGGCTTAAGTTCATACTGGAATTAATATAAACATTAATTTACTCTTACTTGAGATTGAAAATGTATGGAACGACAATGATTTGGAATTATTTTATCGGCTTCTTACTATTTTTTTATTACTAACACTTATAGTTATTATTATTTTGGGGTTAAATATGATGTTCGATTATCATGAGATTACGAAACTGTTTCAGATTAGAAATTAACATTATACTGGGAAAATATATTTTTACATATTACAGTAGTGAAACATTTGAAAGAATTTTCTTTTAGTGCTAATAATATTTTAAATTATCTTTTTAAATCCTAAATCTTCAAACCAATGTTTTCAGATTTAACATTTGCCAAAATTATGAAATAATAGTAATTCCTTATACCATACGGAAATATTTTTGAGATATTGTTAAATCTAATAGTGCATTTAATTTATTTATTGTATTTTGCTGTTGTTTAATAGTACAATTATAAATACTAATTATTATTTTTAGTGTTTTTCAAATTGGTATATTTATTTTTTTAAATTGTATGTAAGAATTTTTGTGCTTGTGATTTTAATCAAACATTTAATTATAGACATTCTGAATCGGTTATTAAATTTTCTTCTATTGTAAATTCATTTTCTACGTTTATGATACACGTAGTTATTGGCACTAAAAAGTAAAATATGATATTTAAGCATTGAAATAAAGTGTTTTTCATGCCTGATAGGAAGTTATAGATTAAACTGCTTTAGTATATATTTTTTAAAAGTTCATATAATACAGGATACATAAGGACATAAGTTGAAAAGTGCTTATGACTTAGGTTTACTCTGCGTCTAGCAGTCTGTCCGCACTCTAACTCCCGAAAATATACTCGGATTGCCCTGAAATTTTTGGATGTTATTGACGTTTACTATAGCACGGTACCAATTTGTAATGAAGTTTGTAGCATGCTTTGTTCATTTACAGGGCCAGCCAAAAGTTTTCCGTTACATTACGGCCTATGGAAAAAAATCGTTTCAAATGATTTTTAATGATTTTACGCACGCTTTCAAACATAATAAAATTTATATGCATTTATGAAGGGCACTAAAATATGCATTCTGTTGACTATGCGATGCACAGAATAGCTATTGTTCATTTACAGGGCTAAAAAAGGAATTCAAATACATAATGATATAGGGGTGGAGGGAATTGTTTGCAGCATACTTTAATTATGTTAATTTATTTCATATATAATGAAATTGATGTATGTCGCTTAGGTTTACATACTATAAATTATTTCATTTATAATACGAATAATACGTATATAGCATTTACAGGGACACCCAAAATATTCCAGATACTATATTGTATCCGAAGTACTGTTCATTAGCGATGTTTGCTGGAAATGTATTTTTAATTATGATATGCGCTTTTATGATTCACTATATTTATGCATAGTATCGTGTATATAAATGCTATAATTCCTATACAAGGCTACACAAAAGTATTCGTAAGGATTACTGGGTATGGGCGCAAATTGCTTAAAGGTGGTTTTTAAATGAGTTATGTTTTTTTTTCGCTGAACTGCATTTAATTTACCAATAAATGTTTGTAGAATATGGATAAAATGATACACAGGGTCACGCAAGGAAATGGATACAAGGCCGTCTATAAATGATAATTTCTGGAAATGTGATTTCAGCAGTTTTAAGAGTGTCTTAGTTTGAATTAAATTTTAACTAAATAGTAGCGTGTAATAAAGATTCTAGGTAAACTACAGGGTTGTACAAAAGTATTCAAGTATCTTTCCTTACATTAGTATAAATTGCTGAAAAAGAATTTCAACCTGTTAGGCGTTTTCTTGCTAAACTAAATTTTCCCATTATATAGTATATATACACTTAAAAAATGGGTACTCAAAATTGAGTAAGAAGTACCCAATTTTAAATGCGTCACATACTCAAAATAGCTCCGATCCAAATGTACTCAAAGTTGAGAAACACATGTATTCATTTTTTATTCCATGGTTGTGATGAAATATGAATCGTTATGCACTCCCCCCCTCCCAAAAAAAAACAACCTAAAATTTAAAGTAAAAATGTACTGACATTTATTTCCCGTTCAAAGTTCTTAACAAGAAATGTTTAATTGATTATTTATTAAGAAAAATAGCAAAATTCTTAGCAAGATACTCAAATCGAATATTTTTATGACAAGAGCATTATTGCCAAGTACTTTTAAATTATTTTTAAAATGCTGTGCATAATTTAATATTTACATTAATAAACATCATTTATGCCGCTATGCCGCTATAAATGAAATGAACCATTACAGGGTACAAAACTATTCGTTTGTTTGGGTTTTATAACATGTGATGTTTCAAAATAGAGAAAGCATAGGTTCATTTTTTATCCAAAAATATTCAATTCGATATGAGTACGTCGGATTACTCATTTTTGAGTACTTCATTTTTTTTTTTTCAGTGTATCAACCTACAGATCAAATACAGGGCTGTTCAAAAGAATTGGAAAACATATTTGGCTATGGACGGTAACTGTTGAAATCAGTTTTTCAAATGTTTTATGCGTTTTCTGAAATGTTTACTTAGTTATCTTATTTACGTCATTTCCCTAAATTACGATGTCTTGTTAAAGCATTCAGAAAGTGTTGGAAAGTATTTTATAATCTATGCTTAACGCATGATTTTTCTTAATCGTTTTTTTTTTCTATTTCCTAGATCAGTCTTTTCCTATAAAACATACCAAATCTATTTAGCTCATATTCACAAAATACAATATACACGGGAATAAAAAATTTAAATAAATATCGCTTATCATGCCGCTCTATAAATAATAGTTGTATTAATATCCGTTAGTCTCCATGTTCATATTTAATAAAGCAATGACAAATAACAACAAATTAAAAAAAACTTACACATTCTAAATATCAAGCTTGAACTCAATATCAAGCATAGAACTTAATAAAAAAATATGGCAGTTGATAAGCATTGTTTTTTAAGTGAAAAAATTTAAAATGTTTTAGAAGAATAGGACTCCAAAATAGCGATATTTTGCTAAAAAGTACGGTAAAAAGATAAGATTTTATATTTACAGCAAAAGTTTATTTTAAAATTCATCGCTGTATTAATACTTAGAAATTTTTCCAGAGAGAATCATTCGCCTTATATACAATATTTCAAATGAAAATCAAATATCAAATTAATTGCTTAAAAGGCGCAAAGGAGTGAAAAAGATTCCATGCCGGGACTCGAACCCGGGCCATCAGAATAGCACACTGACATTCTACCGACTAAACCACATGGAACGACGCCCAGCCTGTAAAATTTCTCACTATTACATGTTGGCAAGGCTACAAACGCAGCACAAGATGGAATATTTATCGTGAGCCACCGACATGGGGTAAACACGAAACTTAATTAAATCCAGCATCGATTGAAACTATATTAATAATTGGAAATTTTTCCAGGGAGAAACATTCGCCTTGCATACAACATTTCAAATTAAAATTGACTTTTAAGCAATTAATTTGAAATTTGATTTTCATTGATTTTCATGGCGATGTAGTTTTCAAACAAATTTCGTTTGAACGTACATTTTTTCTTTATTCGACGGTGTAAAAATTAAAAATTTGTAATGCTTAGAAGTTTTTTAAAAAAATGTAAAAAAAAAGCGCAGTAAAAGCGAAATTTGATCCTCTGCTGTTGCCATTCGCAAAATGACGTCAGCGTTACGCACAGACGCGTTTGCCCTTTATTATGTAGGTAGGTGACATACGAAAAGGCGCATGCTCAGATTGGAAAACTGTGTCAAAACTATGTCAACCCACATTCTATATCATAGAAATTCTCACCTAGACTAGTTTCGATTAAACCAGTGGGACTAGGCAATAAATGTTTGCTTAACACGCTAAGCGCCACGTCAGCCACCGGTGGCTGACAGCGAACTTTCCGTTTAAAACGCGCCATTCACCGATGGCTGACGTCTAAAATATGATACAAAACTGAAAAAATATACATTGTTTTAAATAATTACTGAACAAATATTTAAAATTTATCTATTATTTTATTTTATTTATTATCTATTATTATCTATTATTATCTATTTTATTTTATTTATTACAGGATTACACTTTCTTAAAAACTATTTTAAATGTTGTACATTTTCAGCGCTTCAGTGTCAGTCATCGTGGCACTCGACGTGTTAATGATAATAACAGTTTCGATTTTACCCGACTGAAAAGAAGGGTTATGTGTTTCACGCGTATCTGTGTATTTGGATTTCTTTATAACCTCGAAACATCCCAACGGCTGGATGGATTTTAATGAATGAGGTCTCTATCAATTCGTCTTAACAGCCCGATGGTTATAGGCTAGGTTTTGTTTTTAAAAATTCAAAATGGTGGCCGTAAAATATAAAATGGCGGTAGAGACGAAAAACTTACGCACCCTATTGAGTGGCATATCATTGGATAGGTCTTTCAAAATGAAGACGATGTTTCATTGACTATTTAACAGTCAGAAGCTCCGTTGAAATATTATACAGCCTGGAAGTAGTGTATGTAGGATCTCTAGCTTTACTGCAACTCTGACCATCATAGACATCTATAGACCTCATCAAAACATTGTTTATAGATAGGAACTAACAATTAAACACAACGTAAAAGTCATCAGTGCTGGTAAATAAAAAAAATAGGTAAGTAATATAAACAAGTAATATAAAAAAAATTAAGTCAATTCCTACTTAGGTCAATAAGAGAATTTTTTTTCTCCCATTCTTCATTCCTCTTGAGTGGCACTTAAAATGCCTTGATCAAGAAGAGGGCTCTCTCGATTATTGAAAATTAATTAATTTAATTTAATTAATGAATTAATATTTGAAATAAAACTGGATTAACATCAAGTGTCATCCACTACAAGTTTAAAAAAATTTCTTTGAGCTTGATTGAATGAATAATAAGTATTTTATTAAAGACTGAAAATTTCAACAAGATATATATAGCAAGAGTGTGAGCTAATAGTAGGAATTGAAAAAAAAAGTTTCATATTGATGAGAAATAATTAATTAGTTCGCTTTTTACGCAGTCGGCTTTTTTGATTTTTTTAATTTAATTGTTTATTATTAAAACGCTCTTGACAAATCCAATTGTATTTGCCGTAAGTTAGCAAGCTCTTATTTTTAAAGTTACTTTTATTTATAGCACCGCTCACATTTGACTATATAGTTTCAAAAATATCAGTTTTTCAACTCTAGTTTTTGTCCCAGGCTTAAAACGAATTTAATAGCAATTAGTTTACTTCCATGTTTAAAACGATTTTTTTTTCAGTCTTCTCAATTCTATGTACACATGCAATATAAAATCATATATAGAAATTTTTGACGTGTCCCTGTAAATATACGATTGTAAGTCAAAAATTATCCGCAATATTCACCTAACTCTTCTTACATTATTTATACTGGCCTCTGTCTTCGTTTTTTTTTTTTTTTTTTTTTTTTTTTTTTTTTTTTTTTTATGCTTTTGTGATAATATTTTCAAAGTTTCATCGTAATTCCTTTATTTGTCTTCTTTTTTGCAGATAGATCATCGCCGCTCCAATAGAGGTTGGCACCAAAGAGGAGCAACGAGCAGTAATTCAGTTTTTGTGGTCGGAAGGTGTATCAGGGGCTGCAATCCATGGAAGATTTTCTGCACAATATGGGAACAGTGCCTTCCCGCAACGGAGTGTATACTAATGAATGGAAAATTGCAAAAATGTCGCATAAGTGTTACGCATGAGGAAAGAGTCGTACGTCCATGTACGGTCACAAATGATGACAAGATTGAGCGTGCAGGTCACTGTTAGATCGACGAGTGACTATTGATCAAGTGACACATCGTCTGCATCATGAAGCTTGTGCAACGATGGGCCAAGTGAGTTGAAAAGCAAGAGGGCTGTATTGAAAAATGGTGGGCTGTATTGAACTTTAGTTTCCTATTTGTATTGCAATAAAATTTATAACTACATTGCGGATGAATTTTGACTTACTCTCGTATAATATATATACAGAGTGTCCCTGCTATAATTATCCAAAAGTTGTGGCTCATTATTACGGAAATACACATTAGAATATAATAGACTTCACCTTCGTGGATTGGAAACCCCTCCGAGATTTTAAAACATTGAACAAAACAAAAACTGAAACTGTGGATGAGTGGAAAAAGCGTATCATCAAAGCAATTTGTCTAATAACTTCCGATATGCTACGAAACATTTGGGGAGAACTGGATTACCGTTTAGACGTTTGTCGTGCTACTAAAGTCTATTAAGCTACACATCGAAGTCTATTAGTATTAAAACTTTGTGAGATGCTATTTTTATTTAAATATTTTTTTAATCTAATGGGTAGTTTCGTAAAAATAAGCCATAACTTTTGGATACTGTTAGCTCGGACACCCTGTATAACATATACACAAAATACGATAACTATTTATAGATTAACACCTTCCCCGATTTGATATAATTATAATCTAAAACATTACCTGCAAATCCCCTTGGTGACTGTGGTGGAAACAGCGTACATACATACATACATGAATAACGGCCAAAAACACAATCTACTTCTTTTGAAGTCGATTAAAAATACGCAAGACTAAAAACTTATCTTCGTAAAAATATTAAAGAGTTGTAATTTTGCGTGAAAAAATAGTTATGATGATTGTGGTTTTATTCTTAGTCTGCGTAACCTTATAAGACGCCGGTACAGTATAAAAATGCTAGCAATTTTTGAAAAGTATGCATGAAATTTATTGTTCTGGAAATCCCTCAATACATCGAAAATTACTATATTATAGATATAAGTTGAAAGAAATTGGATTACTTTTCTATACTCCTCTGTACATAATTTCCTGTTCTAACACTAACACTAATTTTTCCACCAGTCTATAAACTACGTGTACATATTAAGGAGAATCTTAGTCGAATGCTTTTAACGTAAATTTACCGAAAAATTTCGTTTATTATTATTTTTTTTTTTTACAGAAATGTTTAAAGCTCATATACACCAGTCACATATATAGGTTAGTTATAGTTCCGGGAATTCGAATGCCTGAATTTTAGAAGAATAAGAATTCCTTTTTATTAATGACAGCATTCTGATAATATTACTCTTCGGAAATACTGGTATTAAAATTTCCTGATCCATAACAACCCTTGATATACTACTTCAAAATTTACTCGCACACCACTAATTAAAAGTACTCTACAGTTACAAAGAAAACAACTTTCATTATTAGAATTAAAACACACACACACACTATTTATTTGTTGCCTAAGGAAATCAAAATACCATTAAGCTATTAATAAATCATTTCTAGTATTTTTTATAACACCATTTGTTATTTTAATTTTAAAATAGTGATTTCAATTGATTAATTTATCAAGATATTTTACGTTAATAATGCTCATCGGATGCTGCTTCATTTATCTTATTCTAATCTTCTTAACTAAATTTTCCAATATTTAAATTAAATGTAAATAAAGACAAAACTAATACTAGAGTTTCAAAAAAAAAAAAAAAAAAAAGAAAGAAAAAAAAGAAAAGAAAAGAAAAAATGATTTCATTAAAGTTTTTTCTTTTGATGAGGATGAATTGCTTTCACCAGGGATGAACAACCTGTTAATAAAAAAAAGAAAAAAAATCGAAACGTTTTGACTTTTAGCATAAGTGCGATTAAACTGAAAAACCCCCTAAAAGAAACAACAATTCTATTTAAGTAATTTGGAGAATGTAAATCTGAAAAAGCAACGTATCTATCAGGAAGTCTTGCTTTTACTTCTGTTTTATTTGCTTAAATAAGTTATTTCGATTTTTAACGAAACTTATGCAGAGTTTTCTGGCTTATTTTATATGGATTAAACAAATTTAAATAAAGTTTATTTAAAAAAATTCATAACAATAAGCTTTAGGGTGTAAGTCAACATAAAGTGTATGATTTAAAATTCATTTAAGAGAGACTACCATTTATCGACCCGAAAAATTTGTCAACTTCAGGATTTTTTTTTTTTTTCATAGAAAAGATAAAGGAACACAAAAACTCAATTTATCCACTTATTACTCAAAGAATTTTCTTTTGAAAAGTGTTTTTATTGTACACTAAATATTAAAATCGATGGAGATATTGTCATTTTGATATGGGTATGTTACTCTCGCAACACCCTGCGTCCGTGTAGTACGCAGTTTGCCAAAGTCATTTGACAGAAACAGAATCAAGTATTTCAGGTATCATATTGAACTTGAGTGAGGATGTATGAACCTAATTTTATTGAAAATGAACGAAATATGATAAAACGGTAGTCGTTTGAAAAAAAAATTCATTTTTTTCGGCTTTTTTTCTCTAACTTCAACGTGGCTTTAAATTATTATTATTATTATTATTTGACATATGAATGTTGCTTGACCGCTTAAAGTATTATTAATTGTTCTTACCAAACCTAGAAAAAACTGTTTGGTTGATTTTTTAACGCTACATTACACGGCGCACTGAAAAATGGCGTTCTCAGATAACCACTATTATGTTTTCACTAAAGAAAAAGAGTATGAAAATTTTCTATTTTTCGTTATATTTTTCAGTGTTCTGGGATTCCTGGATTTATACCTGCGAAGCAAAGAATTCAGCAAGCGTGCAGCTGTGCTCTTTCAGGTCCCTTATACTTAGTGTTGCCAGGTGTCCCGATTTACGTGCTATGTCCCTATTTACAGGGAACACAAAACCCGCCTCGCGTAAACACTAGTCGGGACGCCAAACGTCCCGATTTACGTGGAACGTCCCTGTTTTCAGGGGACACAAAACCCGTCCCGCGCAAACACTACGCGGTATGCCAAGAGTTCCGATTTTTACCGGTGCACAAATTGTTTTAAATTACTTTTCGTACAATGCGATACGTTTGCCTGTATCGAATGGAATTAAATACAGTAAAACCTTTGAAGACTGGATCTGTCTATAACGGAAAATTTGTTTAGTCCCTTCGAAAGCAATACCTAAAAAAAGTACCTAGCTATAAAACGGAAACCTGTATAAGATGGAAAAATTCTGCGACTCTGTTTTCAGAAGTATACTGTACTATGTACAATAAACCCTGCGAAAACGGCACCTGTTTGTAACAGAATTCTTTCTAATAGTTTTTAATTTTAAACTTTTAATTGTTCTTACGATATGAGTACTATGCAATTATACTTGCTCCATTGAATTTTTTTTTTCAGTTGCTAGCTGATATGATTTCATAGGTAATTTTCATAGGTGCATAGTGGAGTAGGCTGCATAGGGGAGACCGAAGAAAAATTCCGTTTTAATCAGGTTTTTCTCTCAGAAAGTATAATTGTACGATATTCCTACCGTATAGAAAATGAAATTTTTACATTTTAGACAGGATTCTGTGATAAACAGATTACATTTTAATATGTCTTTTTACCCGACTGCCAAGAAGTGTTATGTGTTTCACGCGTATCTGCGAAAGTGGATTTCTTTATACCCTCGAAACATCCCAACGGCTGGATGGATTATAATGAATAAGGTCTCTATCGATTCGTCTAACTGTCCGATGGTTATAGGCTAGGTGTTGTTTTTATAAATTCAAAATGGCGGTAGAGACGAAAAATTTACGCACCCTAATGAGTGGCCTATCATTGGATAGGTCTTTCAAAATGAAGACTATGTTTCATTGACTATTTTACAGTCAGAAGCTCCGTTTAAATATTACACAACATTGGAATTACAATATACACAATATTGGAAGTTGTATAGGTAGGATCTCTAACTTTACTGCAACTCTAGCCTTCATAGACATCTATAGGCCTCACCAAAACAGTGTTTATAGATAGGAACTAACAATTAAACAGAACTTAAAAGTCTATACAAGTATATGTATACTATACAAGTGAAAAAATTAGGCAAGTAATATAAAAAATAGTTTCACATTTTTGAGAAATAATTAATTAGTTCGCTTTTTACTCAGTCGGTTTTTTTGATTTTTTAAATTTAACTTTTACTTGTTGTATTTTTATGTCCCAATTTGTAAGCTGCTGTCCCGCTTTTTTTAGCCCCCTGTTCTGATTTTTGTGACAATGAATCTAGCAACACTACTTATACCCGTTTTTCGGCCAACCTGTGAACGGTTTCAGTTGACTATAACGAGCTTCATGTAACCGTACTAGTGGCTTTTTCTACACCCTATAGGGATTCGAAAAATATAACAATAAACTGATTTTTTTGCATGTAAGATATCTCCCTTAAAGGTAAATCTAAAAACCTTTTTTTATGCAATAAACATTGTATGAATTTAAAATACCTAATGCAGAAATCTACGTTTGTATGTTCTGCTTGTAACAGAAGTTTTTGGAATTGTTAAACGCCCATTTCGATTGAACATTATTGTATGTGTTCTGAAAATACTTTTTAAAGATTTTTACAGCTTAAAAATATATTTTAAATATGAAAGTAAAATCATTTCTAATAACACTGCAAATATAAATTGCAGTGTACGCTTCTAGAAAGGATTATACATTAAAATCCATATGTTTATTATATTATATTATATTATATTATATTATATTATATTATATTATATAATGCAATTAAAAAATTATATGCTTTTTTTTATTTTTTTCGTCTTTTTACAAAATCAAAGCAATTAACTTACCAAGCAACATATTTTTTCAGTAACGTTTTTTTCATACTTTGAAAGATAAAGCTGTTTTTTACGGTTTTCAGACAACGTTTCCCACTCATACATTAACACATAAAAGAACATAAACATTGATGTTTGCTCCCCCTCCCTCCCGAATAACGGAAGTTGATTCTTTTAGTTGATCTTTTGATATTTTTAATATAACTGGCGTATCCAAACCGGGGGTTTTTAGTTACAGAATATAGGTGAAAATATTTCTTACTGAAAACGCCAATAGATTTTTTACATTTATTATTTTTTTATATTAGCCACTAATAACACCAAAAAGAATTTTTAAATCAAAAATATTAATAAAGTATTTAAATAAAGTTTTGAAATTTATTCAAAGCGAAACTTTCGTGTTACCTGCATGTCAAGAATTAATAGCCGAAAAAATTCCAAAGATTTTGCTACATATAGCAGCATTTTTTATTTTGATTATTTCGTTGGTTTAAGCGCGTAGTTCAATAACATGCCTGTTAAATTAGTCTTTTATTTATATCATTTTATTCATTTATTAATGAAGTTTTAATTTCCTTATGGAATATTAGCTGGAAACAAATTCTGAACTATTCTGTATTGCTTAAACTGCAAACGGGTTAATCTTTAATAATCGAGCAGCACTCATTAAGGATAGATTTAAAAGGAATTCGTGCTTGACAACCATAAAAAATCAGTAAATTGAAATAGAGTTTCCAAACATTTCTCAACATTTAAAAGAACAGATTTTCTCCTATTTGACCGTGTAAAAATTGAAATTGTTGAATGTTTAGAAGTTAAAATAATTGCAGTAAAAGATAAATTTATTCCTCAGGTGTTACCACTGAAAATATGACATCATCGTTATTCGAGGACATGTTTTTGCTTTATAATACAGATTTGTTTTCTTTTTTTAGCTCACAGGCTATCAAAGCCTGAGAGCTTATGTGCCCGCCGGTTCTGTATGTACGTACGTACGTAACGCGATAACTTTGATAGAAATATCCGATTTGCTTCAAATTTTTTTTCCAGGTTCATTCTGATAAGGCGCTTCCCTGATTAGTTTTTGGGGTTCATTGGTTAAGGATAAAGGGGGGAAAGGGGGCTAGTCCCCCCCCCTTAATTTAGATAAATGGGTTTTTCATGCAGAAGTATTCAGTTTGTTCCAAATTTGGTATACCGGTTTATTATGCTAAGGAGCTTCCCTGATTAGATTTGGAAGCTCATTACTTAAGTATAAAGGCGGGTAAGGGGGTATTAAGGGAGGTATTATTTAAGGGGGTATTAAGGGGGGTAAGTATTAACAACCCTTAATTTAGATAAATGGGTTTTTCATGCAGAAATATTCAATTTGTTCCAAATTTGGTACACCGTTTTATTATGCTAAGGAGCTTCCTGATTAGATTTGGAAGCTCATTACTTAAGTATAAAGGGGGGTAAGGGGGATATTCCCTCCCCCCTTAATTTAGATAAATGGTTTTTCATGTAGTATTATTCGATTTGCTCCAAATTTGGTATACCGGTTTATTATGTTAAGGATCGGCCTTGATTACATTTGGAGGCTCATTAGTTACATATAAAGGGAAGAAAGGGGGGCTACCCCCCCTTAATTCAGATAAATGGCTTTTTCATGCAGAAATATACAATTTGCTCCAAATTTGGTATACCGGTTAATTATATTAAGGATCTGCCTTGGTTAGAATTTGAGGTTGATTAGTTAAGTATAAAGGGAGGAAAGGGGGTCTGTGTCCCCTTAATTTAGATAAATGGGTTTTTCATGCAGAATTACTCGATTTGCTCCAGATTAGGAATAGCGGTTTATTATGTTAAGGAGCTTACCTGATTAGATTTGGAGGTTCATTAGTTAAGTATAAAGGGAGGAAAGGGGGGGTCTAGACCCCCTTAATTTAGATTAATGGGGTTTTCATGCAGAGTTATTCGATTTGCTCCAAATTTGGTATACCGGTTTAATATGTTAAGGAGCTGCCTTGATTAGATTTGGAGGTTAATTGGTTAAGTATAAAGGGGGGACGGGAGGCTAGTCCACCCTCCAATTTAGATAAATGGGTTTTTCATGCAGAATTATAGATTTGCTTCAAATTTCATATACCGGTTTATTCCGATATGGCTTTCTTCATTTGATTTGAAGGTTCATTTTAATTGTTTAAGTATAAAAGGAAGAAAGGGGGCAATTGTCACCCCCCCCCCCTTAATTGAGATAAATGGGTTTTCTTGCAGAATTATCTAATTTAGTTTAATGTTTTTTCCTAAGTCCATTCTGATAAGGAGCTTTTCTGATTAGATTTGAAGGTTCATGGGTTCAGCATAAAGGGAGAAATGGGGGATCTAATACCCCCCCCCCTTAATTTAGAGAAATGGTTTTTTCATGCAGAATTACCTGATTTGTTTCAAATTTGGTATGCCAGTTCATTATGTTAAAGAGCTTACTGATTAGATTTGGAGGTTCTTTGGTTAAGTATAAAGGGAGGAAACGGGGGCTAATCCCTTCATTTATTTTTTGAGGAGCAATATTCTTTGAAATAAGAGTATAATATACAATTAGTGTGAATAGCCAGTGAGCTCAATGCCATCAGTTTAACTGGGCAATTTTATTTTTATTTTTATTTTTTTTATATGAAGTAACACTCCAGTAGATTGTACATGTGTTTTCTTTTATTTTACACATATTGACATATGCAAAAATTCTGATGATATTACGAGTGCTTCATATTAAAAACAATCATCATTGAACTACATTAAATTTTGCTAAAAAAAAAAAAAAAAAAAAAAAAAAAAGCCATATGTATGATATTGTAGAATACATTTGTAAAAGCTTAAAGAAAAATCGATCCGAAATGTAGTAAATATTGATCCTAAATTATATAAAAACAATCAAAACATCTTAGAAAAACGAAGATAAATTGAGCCAACCCGCGAGGCAATAAATCTGTTTAAATTTTCTACCGAACTTTCTTTTTCTCAGTACATGAATGCACGTCACGTGTTTTCAAGAGATTTTAAGGGTGTATTCCAAACCAAACTGCTTATTTTCTGAATTATTTTTAAATTCATTTTTGCACTCAAACGCATCAAACTGAGAAATTCTCTTATTTAAAAACTACATAATGTGCCGTGCTTCTCGATTTTTCGATAAATGCAGAAAATATTTTAAAAAATGCTGTCAAAGTTAGCGTTTTGAACTGAATTTTCTGAAGCGGGAGATCTGGGAAGGAAAAAAATGGTCATAATGATTAAATAATTGTTTAAAAAAATCAATTTCTAATTAATTGAGCAAAAATTGAAATCACACGGCCTTTTATACATCTCTTCAAAAATCATCTCAGCAAGTTTCAAGTTTTTACTTTTAAAAATGAGTCTCAAAATTTTCGAGCTGTTGAGGATTGAAAAATATTTTTTCGTATACACACTTAACACGCTCACGCCGGCGTGCATCACCGGTGGGTCACACTAGACTGTCCCATCAGGCGGCGTGCATCAGCGGTGGGTCACGCTTGACTGTCGCATCGGGAGGCGTGCATCACCGGTGGGTCACACTCTACTGTTCCATAGAAGGTGTGTACTACAGGTGGGTCACACTCGACTATGTTATAGACGGCGTGCACTATAGGTGGGTCACACTTGAATATTCGAAAATTCAGTAGTAAAAACAATTCATTATTATAAATTTAACACATTCACGACGGGAAACGAGAATTGTCGTTTTCATTCAAAAAATATCATTAACTAAGGGCGTGGCTTTAAATACATTTACATCAAGTTGTCTATATTTCTTTAGATTGTCAGACATTTTATATTAATTTTTTACATATGTAGTCAATAAAATCATGTCTCTAAGTAATTTGCTTACTCCATACGAACAATCAGACATTCACAATCAAGTCTGCATGTTATATTCGAGTTCAATTCAATAAATATGATAGGGGCGGGTCATTACATACAGTGTCTCAATAAGCCACAGTACCGCGCTGCCAGATGGACCGAAATATGAATTCCAGCGCCCTCTTACAGCGAAAAACATGAATATCGGCGCCGGCGTGAACGTGTTAAAGCGTTTAAAAGTATTAAGAAGGACCATGCAAAGTTTTTCTGATCTTCCAATTAAAAAAAATACTCTCCATTATTTAACTATATGATCACCTGTATTGCAATTATGATAACATTACATCTGAATTTTTATTGCGTTCAATCTACAAACACATATTTTGACTCGTTACCGCAACAGAATATATAATAAGAAAGTACAAACCTACAAACTATATCGGTCATTCACAAGAAAAGTGGCACATTTCGCAAAAATTCATTTTGTGTTTTGCTTCATAAATAGGTGTGGCATAGGTTCGTCTTGCTAAATTCAAAGTATTATTCATCTCGGTATACAGAAAAGCTCTATATTACAGTGCCACTTTTCCATTACAGAAAATGAGCCGTGATAAGACAATGAAAACTACACATATCAGAAAAAAGGTTTCTCGAACAATTTATAAAACTCTTTCTTACCTTAGTAAAAAAAAAAAAAAAATATATATATATATATATATATATATATATGTGAACATTTCTTTATTTGGCAAATATTACTATAAAGTAATTAATAGTTAGCCATAGCTAATAGTTACAACTTTACAATTTGTGAGCTAGGTAATGATGCTGTCGAATGTTATTTTCGGGATGAGTCTGTGGGTGAACGCAGCGCAAATGAAAAAGGTAACTTTTGTGGATGTATTTGGAAGGCATTGCTTCGCGTGTTGATGATGCAAACCCTGAATTACTTTTTACTTTGATAACTGCGGGGCACAAAATAAATATATTATTTCATTATTCGTGCATGCTGATAAAAGGCATTAAAAATCAACGAATAACTATAAAATTCGTGATTTATGGACACACGCAAAATGAAGGCGACGCTGTACCTTCAGAAATTGAAAAAACAATTAACTCTTTGCGCTCGGCGTCTCTTACACAAATTTTATTCGATCGACACCGCTTTTTTAAAAGAAGTTTCGTTCAAGTACACTATTTCAAAAATGCTCTGATTAAATAAGGTACATTTTATTGTCCTTTATTACTGGTACCAAAAACAAATTTTGCAAATAAAGATTATGTCTCCGCAGCGGAGCCCTCGAGTGGGAAGGGTTAAAAAAGCAAAAAAGGCGATCCAATTGACATCCCTTAAATGTACAGTCGTAGAAAAAAAAAGTAAACACCCCCTACTAACTCCTCAACAAATTATCGTAGAATAAAGATACTGATACCAAAAGATTGGAAATAAAGTCTACTTTTAAATGATGTATATAAATTTTGCTTAGGGGGCCATCTACATATTAAAACGAACCATAACTTTATTTTTTTCAATAGCAGTACACAATTCTGACAGCATAAATGAACTCTACACCCTTCAATTAGTCTAAAAACAAATTTTTATGCAATTCGTACTATACGTTTCCGAGAAATTAATTATTTTAAAACGAGCGTATTTTAAGGTATGTATCCAAATTGAAGTTCTGCACTCGATTGTTAACCGAGAGAGCTCCCTTCTTGATCAAGGCACCTTAAGCAGTCAATTAGGCCTGTTAAATAACCTAAGAAATTTCAAAATATTTAGTCACTTCTATCATAGACGGCCCCTTAAACCCTCATTTTTCCGTTTTTTAAACATAATTTGAAAACTACTTGTAAGAAAAATGTGAAATTTTGGATTTCCATAAAGCAGGACTTAATAAATCTGAATCCATCAAAAAAATTGTAGGTAGCAAGTCATAATTTTTTTAATATTAATTTCATAATTTATATTTCATATCAGAAAATTATAAAAATTGCAAATTCAACGTATTTATGTTTGGGTATATTAGTATTATTGCCACACAAAAAATTAGAATGTTAGGATCATAATTTCAGAAGTTATAAATAAAAATATGAAAATGTAATTTAACATTAGAAGCACTAAATTTTGAATGTTTATAATTAAAAAACTTATCATTCAAATGACTTGAAATTCGGTGTCTAGCGATAGTTTGAACCAAAGATTTGAAATATCTCGTTAAAATTGGATAGTGTCATTGAAAAAGTGAAGTTTGTATTTGTTTTAATATGTAGATAACCCCTTAAGCAAATTGTATATACGTGATTTAAAAGTAGACTTTAATTCCAATCGTTTGGTACCAGTAACTTTCGTCTACGATAATTTGTTGAGGAGTTAGTAGCCATTGTTTACTGTTTTTTTTTTTCCACGACTGTACGTGGCATTGATTAGAACCGCCAAAAACAGGGGGCGTCATTTTTCAGTGAATCAGTTCATTCAGATTTTTAGGGTTTTTACTTTAAAAGTAAAAACGAAACCATTATAAGATCACTCCTGTGTCTGTCTGTCACAGCCATTTTACTCGTAAACTATGGAACGTAGAAAGTTCAAATTGGGGGAAGTAATAAAGACTATTGACCCGCATATTTACAGATTATTAAACATTTACAAATATATTTGGGGAAAATGTACAGGGGCTAATTCAGTTTCTTGAAAAGAAAAAATCTTTTCTTTGTACATCGTGTGAAAGCTTTCGTAACGCTGAACTGAAAAATATATTTCTTTTAATTTTAGGTATTATATTTTAGAGAAATCGTCAAAAATATGGTGCAAAAATATGCCTCCCACCCTCTATTTCCGAATCACCTGAAACTAAAATTATGAAAAAATTAGAGGTAGTAGACATTAATTTAAATCTTGCAGGAAAACTATAGCGATTACCCTAGAACACATAGCTTTTGAGAAAAGAGCATTTTTCCGTTACACACAAATTTCGAGGCATTCGGCAAAGGTGTTGAGGAGCGCTGGAGATACTTATCGTAGCAGAAGTATAAAAGCATTGCTGATAATGATTTTAAAAAAAAATCGTCAAAAATTAGCCGATATATTAACCCGTAAAAACACGGACGGTTTGGAGATACATAATGACAGGGTACTCTATGTACTATCGGCTTTTAAATCCTAGATAACAACTTTTAATTATATATTTGTGTAATGCAATGCCCAGTAGCAATAAACGTCATATTGTAAAAAACAGACTAATTTAATTAGAATTAATCGCTTGAATACTGCGGGATTCGAGACTAGTCTGCATTGAGTGGATCTCTCAGTGTCTTAAAAAGTAAATTCAAAACCTATCGGAAAAACTCGGCACGGACCAGGGGGTAGTTTCAACTTTGCGACCTCTTTTCGAAGCGCGCTTAGCAAGTGCCAAGTTTAAACTTTGAACAAGGGTTTTGTTTTAGCTACACTGTAAAAAGAAAAGATTATTAGTACGCGCAATTTCATTTTATGAAATGCCAAATGAAGTTTAAATATGCACTACTTTTATTGTCAGTACTGAATTAAGTTCATCATAAACATATTAGGATAAGATTAAAAAAAGAGCTATACAGAATAGCAATATTTGATATTATTTAGGCTTTGTGTCTCTTTAAAATTTTATGTTTAAAATTTTATTTTATTCTCATTCATAATTTTCTAGTATATACAGCTATACTCAACCCTACGTTGTATAGTTTTTTACAAAGTTTTATTCTTTTAGCAACGATTTTTTTTAATAATACAGTTAATAATTCATATATTTATTGTACGGAAACCTCTGAGATTGAGTAATACTCGCACTTGACCGTTTATTAAGTTTTAAAATGATTGAGAGTCTAAATGGAATGTGCTAGGGTTTTGAAAGATAATGAAGGTAATGTTCAACAGTTTTCCAGGAAGAAAATTTTAAGATTTGATAAATCAAAACGTTTTTCATTCAACGTAAAATATTCTTATGACCAAGGTGATTTTTCTGAGAGCGAAAAAGCTAGAAGTAAAACTGAATTTTTAGCTTTACATAAAGTATATTCAAATCCCATTGCTTTGAGTGAACGGAAGAAACAAAATTGTTTGCCTTTAATTGCTTCCAAGCACATTCCTCAAAGTTATGCCCCTTTTTTCTACATTGTAACATGCAGAATGTGGATGAAGAACTGGTGTTGACTCCATATAGAACCTTTAAAAATAAAGTTTAAGTTTGAGAAAGTACTATAAAATGCTGCAAAATTTATTTTTTAAGAATAAGAAATTTAAAAAAGGAAAGATAAAACCACTTATCTAGATTTTAATTTTTAATTGAGTGTTTTTATAATCTGTGATAATTGTCTGTTATATTTTTATAATAATTATCTTTTTTTTTTTTTTTAATGTTTGAAGAAGCCACAAATCATACATAGTAATATGTTAATGCTTTCGGAGAAAATAACTCTGAAAACTGAAAAAACAGTATTTGTAATTGAACTGTTACACTAAAGCACAAACAATAATTATTGTAACAATTATTTTTGTTCTCCTAAGCGAGGTTCCTTTTTATAATAATGTAATTTATAAATATATAGAAAAGGTTCGTACTAGTAAATAGTTATTACTATTGAAGTCTGGAAAATAACTTACCTACTTCTTTTATTTTTCAATTGTTTTAGAAAATATTGTGATGACGTAATTACCACTATGTGATTTATCAATAAAGTAATCAATTCTTTCATATTCATTTTGTATATTTATTTTCCAGTAAATGAAATTTTGCTTCGATGAAAGCAGATGTAAGATTACAGTTGAATAAAACTTATAAAAATGTTTTGAAATATGCTTTATTTTTTAATTTAATTTCCTAGAAACCTTGTTGAATCTGCCGTTGATTCTTACTTTGATGCAAACTACTTTTTTTGTTAATGATTTATAATGTATAAAACTTAAAACGTTGTGATTAAAACAATCCACATTTTTGCACGTACTGGCACGTAAAGGCAACTGGAACTTGACAAATTGTGCAACAAGAAAAGTGTCACAACTCAACAAGCGCTTACATTTATCAGAGTGGGCAGGATAAATTTTCTAAATCCACCCTGTCTTTTTAATGTATTGATTCTTAAAGGTTTTACGCATTTTTTGTACACTTTTACATCGGCATGCAAAGTTATGTACTATCATTTTATGTTACATTAAACTAATGCAAAACTCCATTCGCTTATCCTGTGAAATTTACTTTTGCCGAGATGTGTTACTTTTCTTGCTGCTGAGCGATATGATCATCTGTATTGCAATTATGATAACACTACATCTTCATTTTTATTCTTTTTAATCTACAAAAACGTATTTTTACACATTACCGCGGCAGAATATATAACAAGAGAGTACAAACTTATTTTTCATCGTTAATTTTCTTTATAATTCGTTTATGCATATTCGTACTAAATTTCATTTATGTTTATGAAGGATTTCTATAATTTTTCTAAAATTTATTTCACACTGTTACTTTTTACTATATAAATCCTACTTTTATCTATGCTAGTACTCATTTAATCATTTATTTTATTACTAAAGTCAAATGTCGAAATTCACACATTATCATAAGATTCATTTGTTCTACCAATTTATTACAGTCATTATGTAGCATTAAAATATACTAAGATGCGGTAATTTAAAATATACCAAAAATAATGTAGATGTCCAAAAGTTAAAAAATACACATACTCTAAAACATAACTAAAATATCTGCACAATTGCAAAATGATTTTAAAATGTTTTTATCTCCCTTACTTTGGCATATTTAGTTAATGTTGCTTATAATGTTGATTTATACACTGTCGTATGTATAAATGTTGCATGTACTAATGTTGATTTATACATTAGCTAACGATACCACAGTAAGGGTGGTGAAAATATTTTTAAATCATATTACATTTGTACGGATAATTTATTTATGTTTAAAAGTATCTGTATTTTTAAACTTTTGGACGTCTACGCTATTGTTTGGTGTATTTTAAATTACTGCATCTTAGTACTTTAATGCTATATACTGTCTGTAATAAATTTGTCCAACAGGTGAGTCTTATGATTAACACATGGCATTATAAAAGAATACATTTATAAAACTATTCATACATTATATAGCTTGTTTCAAAAATGAACTACAACTAGCATTCTTTTTAAATTTTTGTTTTCAAAATCTGTACGTACTAGAAAGTTTTCAATGCCGTAAACTTTGTTAGCATAATCTAGAATATAGAAATTACCAATTACTTCAAGAGAAACACATACCTTGTTGAACAGTGTGATCAATGCATATCTACACATTTCTTTTGAAAATTATAACAGTTTAAAATTGTTAGTTAAATTTGACATTGTCTCAAGATTTATTAGTTTATTGATAATATTTTCATTTAATATATAGTTCTTTATAAGTATTATTGTTAGTCAATATCCCCGTAATTCTTTCCTCAGGTTCCTAATTAAATATGCGATATACTACCCATTTCTTTTGAAAATTATAACGGTTTAAAATAGTTAAATTTGACATTGTCTCAAGATTTCTTTAGTTTATTTATAATATTTTCATTTAATATATAGCTCTTTATAAGTACGTATGTAATGCAATATACCCGTAATTCTTTCCTCAGGTCCCTACTTAAATATACGATATACTACCCATCTCTTTTGAAAATTATAACGGTTTAAAATTGTTAGATAAATCTGACATTGTCTCAAGATTTCTTTAGTTTATTCATAATATTTTCATTTAATATATAGTTCTTTATAAGTATTGTTGTAAGGCAATATCCCCGTAATTCTTTCCTCACATCCCTACTTAAATATAGAAAATCTTTTGTTTGCACAATTTCCATAATTCCCCTCTTATATTCTTTTCTCTTAAGTATTATGAAAAATATTTTGTGATAAAATAATAATATTTGGCACTAACATCATTAGATAAACTGTTCTCTCTTTAATTTTCAGCGCATGTTTCTCTCAGGTAATTATTTCAAGCGTAGCATGTACTTCGCTGGCCTGGAATCCTTATATGAAACTACCACACACTTAATTATCCGTTATTAATATTTATTCCCAAGAGTTTTCTTCCTAAAACCTGTGTAATAAAACTTGGCTTATAAAAAGCTCATACATAAGTGAATGCAATCTTTAACGTTCTTTAGAAAATAGATTAAAAATTGAAACACTTTTGAATAAAGCTATATGCACTTTCGCCTTTCATCTTTTCTTTTTGTTTCGTTTCGATGTGTTATTATTTTCATTCATGAGGTGCAATCACTTTAAATATTTTACGGATAGATTTATTTAAGGTTACCTTTTTTTACTTTGCCGTATATCATATGATACGATAAAGAAGAAAGAAAACAGTGAATCTGCTTCAGTTAAATCAGTTACAGATCAAAATACGTAAAACTATTTTCTAGTTAAACATTAATTTATGTCGAAATAAAGTGTTCTCAATATTTTTTAGATACAATTAGCGATGTTTATGAATCAATGTGGTGCTTTTAAGATGAGAGTGCCGATGTAATAAACATTCCAAGAGTTTTCTTACTATTATTTGGCTTATAAAAAGCTCATACATAAGTGAATGCAATCTTTAACGTTCTTTAGAAAATAGATTAAAAATTTAAACACTTTTGAATAGAGCTATATCCACTTTCGCCTTTCATCTTTTCTTTTTCTTTCGTTTAGAGCTGTTATTATTATCCTCATTCATGAGGTGCAATCACTTTAAATAGTTTACGGATAGATTTATTTAAGGTTACCGTTTTTACTTTGCCATATATATTTTATGATACGATAAAGAAGAAGGAAAAGTGTGAATCTGCTTCATTTAAATCAGTTAAAAATCAAAATACGTAAAACTATTTTCTAGTTAAACATTAATTTATGTCGAAATAAAGTATTCTCAATATTTTTAGATAGAATGAGCGTGTTTATGATTCAATGTGGTGATTTTAAGATGATACTATCGATGCAATAAAAGTTAAATTAACATCATACTTTATGTTTTCGGGAAATAAATTGGCAATATATTTTCAAATGGATATCATGGTTATAGTAGACAAACTCTAAACAACAAATTCCGTGAAATTAAAATTATTCTAATCTTCAGGAAGCTTGAAATTAGTAAACAATAGTTCCATCACAAGAGGCTTCTGACTGGTGGGCGTTGCTGCTTGCTAACTGTGGTTCTGAAACAAACCAACAAGGTTTAAACATTTTAAATTGAATACAGATATTTTTTAAATTATTCTTATTCAAAAAAAATATTATATTATTACTATGCTTTTAATTTTAAGGTGGTTTTTTTTTGGGGGGGGGGGGGATGCAAAAGTTTTCCTTAAACGCCACGTTTGTCTAAGAAAATAGGAATCATAATGAAAAACTTATTGGTTCACCAGATACTTTGTTGTCTCATGTAGCTTCACTCACAATTAGATGTCAATAACTTAATTCTTAATTTTCCAAAAGTACATACCAAATCAAAAAACAGCATTTTTAGAATATATCATTTAAAAGTTTGGAAGAGGTGTTGATACTTTAATAGGTGACGCGCAAACAGAATCCTTTAAAAACGCGAATTTCTTTCTTGGGGACAGAGCGAGGTGGTTTTATACCTTGTTCAGATCAGATACTTAAGAAATCTTAGACTTCTAAACTCTCTGAGAGAGTTCCAAAAACTCTTTCGGCGAATTTCAACTTTCGTCGGCTAGATAGAGCCACTACCACTCACGCTGATTCGCTATAAAACTTTGTTTTAATCGATTGGATGTTACGGCCTGTTTTATTTTATGCGCATGCACACACTTTACTTTTGTTTATATCTTATACGCAATGACGTTCATTAAATTATCTTAAATGAGTGTTACGTTATGAACAGGCACTGAATTCCGGGAGGGTACCACCTCAAAAATGGCGTACTAAGATATCTTAAGTATCCGATCTAAACAGGATATTGGAAACATAATAGGTTACTTTCAAAACCTATATGGTAATTCTCTTTAACTTAAAACCTTGGAATTCGGCACGAATGAAAGTCTTATAGCGCATGTAATGGAAAAATCCGAAAATTATCAATTTACAATTCTATGCCGATTTATTATGTAAAATGTCATGAATTTCCAATATCCGGAATACCGATCACGTAATAAATGGACATAGAATTATAAATTAACGCTTTTCGGATTTGTTTCTTTATATCTGCTTCCTTTACATCTAACTTCAATTTGTGACAAGTTCCAAGATTTTAAGATCAACGGAAAGCATCCTATAGGTTTCACTCTCATATTCTATAGAGCATTCCAGTTGACCAAGAATCTTGAAAATTTCACGAGGGGAATTCTTGTAGCACATTCTAAAAAAAAAATTCGAAAATTCTTAATTCATAATTATATATCTATTTATTACGTGATTTTCCATAATCGGGATTTCTAAAACGCTGTTCCGCAAATGTCCGTAACTTTTTATTGAATTAAATTAGAAGTTCGAAATTTTTACACGACTGTGGGGCCATGAATCTTATTATTTTTACAAATTTATACCCTGATTGTTCCAAAGAAAAACGATAAAAAATGATAATTTACTCATTTTTTAATTACCTGTTTTATTTAGAATCTTAAGAATGTAATAAACAGCACTCTAAGCCGTAAATAAAAACTTCTATTGATATATCCATATATTTACAGCCTGTTAACTTATAAAAAGAAGTTGCAAAATTTTATGAAATTCTCAGATCTTTAAACCAGCAAATAATTCCACTCACAGCATCACATAAATTGTAGGTGATTTGCCGTATATGAATATAGCAATGTTTTTGAAGAAATAACGTTTATCGGAACTGATTGTTCATGAAAATGAACTTTTTACAGAAAAATCATTGAACGTTTTAATTTCTAAAAAGCATTCAAGAATATTTCCCTTAACTTTTTTAAAGTTCTCCAGATTTTTATGTTGTACCTTCCTTTATATCACTATTAGATGTTCTTTGCTGTCTTTAGGCATTTAAATAGCGAGTTCCGTTTAATGCACATTCTTCTAGTTTAAGAGTTGGACAAAAACACTAAAATCGAAATAAGGTTACTAAGGTAATTAATATATTTCCAGTCTGTGAACTTATAAAAATAAGTTGTAAAATTTTATCAAATTCTCAGATCTTTAAACCAACAAATAATTACACTCACAGTATTACATGAATTATAGGTGATCTGTCTTATACGAATAGAGCAATGTTTTTGGAGAAATAATGTTTTTCAAAACTGATTGTTCATGAAAATGAAGTTTTTACAGAAAACTCATTGAAATTTTTGATTTCTAAAAAGCATTCAAGAATACTCCCCTTAACTATTTTAAAGTTCTCCAGATTTTTATGTTGTACCTTCCTTTATATCATTATTAGATGTTCTTTACTATCTTTAGGTATTTAAATAGCGAGTTCCGTTTAGTGCACACACTACCGTTAAACACATACTTCTAGTTTAAGAGTTTGACAAAAACACTAAAATTGCAATAAGATTACGTGGGGTAATTCGGCCTTGATTTTACAGTGTGATTCTGGAGATTCTGTCAAATCAGCTACAAAAAGATAATGTTCATTTGAATTAAAGTCTGAACTTTAGTAAATGTGTTCAGTTAGGTTCCCTCTATCAGACAGAAATGCTCAAAATTACATTTTAATATATATATATATATATATATATATATATAGAACCATTAATTGAACATTAGGGACCACCAACAAAAATTGTGACAGTATGAATGAATTGACAACAATACAGTTTCCCCAAACACACTGAATGGATACCAAAAACATAATTACAAGCTGCTATGTATAAAATAAATTCCCTTGTACTATATAACAAGAATTAATATGGAAGAAAAAAAGAAGAATATGGATTTCGATAAAAATAATTGAAAAGCTTATATATTGAATTACGTTATCAAGAGTACAGAATTCAATTATATAAACAAATTAGTCATTTTCTGTGAGAAAAAAGCTAAAAGCAGAATTTTTTTTTCTCCTGCACTTTAAGGACTAAAATAACCAAGAGAATAGTTTCAAGATGAAAACAGAATAATATTAAATGCTATGAAATGGAAAAAGCAATACAACCTTTTAAATATTTAATTTATAGCAAGGAAAAATAGTAATATTACACAACATAACTAATAATATCCCACTTGTTTTATCAAAATACACTCCTGCACATGGTATCCAAGTGCTCGATAAGTTTAAGGTTATTTTTACAGTTAAGTTAACACATATTTTAAAACCTAATGTATACAGTTAATCTATTTTGAAATACCGTGATAAATGCAATTAAAATAATATAAATAGAAAATAATTACATAATAAGTTCTTAAAATACCCATTAACACTTTTAAATTTTTATATTGCTTAACTAAAGTAAAACATACCGAAACTATTAGTTTACAATATCGCAAATAACCAGCATTAAGCACCATCATGTGTTACAAATTGAAATTATTATTCTAATCGAAGCAACAGACAGAATGCAAATTAAATTTTTTTGCTGCCATCTAGTATAATAACTTGTAACTATTATGAACAAAATGTCATAAGATTAAGCTATTAAAAGCTAATTCTTTCAAAATATACCAACTGCTTTACCCCAACAAATCCTAATATACCATAATACCATATTATATGTCATTATTCATATAAATATTAAATAAATACAAATGCTAATAGAATGATTACAATATATTCTACTGCCATACCCAATTAATCTATACGGAAAATTTAAATAATTTTATAATATAGATAATAAAGTATAGCAATATGCTATAACACTAAATAAATTATATATAAAAAATTATACATAATAAAAATATAAATAACTATAAGAAATACTTTTAAATATAAAAAATAATTAATTAATAAAATGAACAGAAAGAAAAAAATGGATGTTTATAGAATTTTGTCATAATCTTCAGTTCCCAATTGCCTAATGATAACAAATAAATTGTGTGGTTTATTTTCATATTAACCATAAAAATCTAAAGAATATGAATTTGAGATTAAAAGTCACATAAAACCGATAATTAATCATTTAATACTAAGTAGAACATTAAACAATATTAATGAGTATAGAGGAATAATAAAAAACTAATAACCCAGTTTTAATACAAACTGTAATAACATTAGTTATATCAAATAAACTTATTATGCATATTATTCTCCATAAAGATAGTATAGTATTAGAAATTAATATGATATTGTCCTGAGAAGACTATAAATTAAAAACAAGTTAATTGTTAACTTGATTAAATATTAATTAAGCTAAATAAATTTAATATGAATTGAAATATGAATATAACGTCACCATATATATATATAAAATATCGAATCAACCTCCATATAAAATGTGTATTAGCAATGTAGTTATAATTCAAATGCCCATCATTCTTTAAAATAAATTAACCATTGCGTATTATCCAGACAACACCACCCTCCTCCGTACTCTAACATCTACCAACCCAACCGTCCTATAATAATTTTTTTATAATTATTTTACAATTTTTTTATTTTTTTTATAAATATTTTCTTATTTTATAAGTTTTTTGTAATTTTGTTTACGCATGTGTTAATTTGTTTTTTTAAAAAGATCATGTAAGTACTAATTGTATATTAAAGAATATATGATTTTTTTTAAACCATGATTTTTTGCATATAAATTAGTTTTTTAATATTATTATTAATTAGATGAGAAGAACATAAACATTTTATTCTATATAAATGGTTAAGTATTATATTTCGATATACCGAATTATGAAGACAAGATTTAAAACTTGTAAATGTATTAACTTTGAATTTAAATTCTTTACGTTTATCATATAGATCTGTTTATATATATATATATATATATATATATATATATATATATAATATCTTTATTTCCTCATGGGTCCAGTTGCCCCATAAAAATGGGGTAAGTGTACCAGAAGGGCCTATGTTACACACGCTTTTATTTTTTTTTTTTTCATATGGGATATCAGGTCCTGTTTGAAAAGTGTAAACAACTTAAAAAATTTAACCCAGGCAGATCATATGAATTATATATTATCTAAAGAGCGTTGTAAGGGAAACCCTTTCTGTCAATGTGTCTAAAAAAGCGCTAAGAATGAAAATACGGCTACGTAAGTACTTAAGTACTTCATCTGCATCGTAAAATTTCAAGGTTTGGCTATCTCGCTTTCAGGGGCAAGGTACTCGTATTCGTAAAATGTTGAAATAATTTAATGATACCAGTATTTGCAAGAGAATTTATTTATAAACAAGTAAAATTATATTTTCGCGTACTTAATAAAGGTGAAATTGTAGTGTCAATGTGGCAATTATGGATTAAAATTTTGTGATGCCATAATGGCATCTCTGCCCTTAAATGGGTTAAGAAATTTTGTCTTTTATATAGTCCACAATATACTTTTTTAAAATTTTATTACATAATTATGATAAGGTATTCTATAATTTTATTTATTGCGAGCAAAAAACAATGGAGAAATGTGTTTCCCGTTGTAAGATAAACTAATATATATATATATTTATAACTATTGGGGTAACTGAATTCAACATGGTCCAGTTACCTCTGATACACGCACCAGTTACACCATTCTTTAAAAATTTATTGGGTAACTGGGACACTGGGCTTACGTTTGAAACGTGAAGTAAATATGTATATTTATTTAATAATATTAATATATTTATATGCCTAATCTTTGAAAAATTGATAGTTTAATAAAAGTACTTGCAGTATTTTAATAAAAAGCCGAAGAAGTTTGACCAAATTTACGTTCTTTTTAAAAAATAAACGTAAATTTTTGACAACCTATCACAGCAAAGAGAAAGTTATGATTGAGTTGACACACGTTGTTATATGAAGCAGAGATTAGATTGCATTGTTCATAAAAGTTAAAACTTAAAATACATCAACGGTTTTTTATAAAATAGCCTATGGCCAAGTTACCTCGTCGGTTCTGTTACCCCAGCTAATAACTAAAATCGCAATAATACTAACAATAAACCAAAATCTAATTTGGACAACTATTTATTCATTCTTTCAAATAAAATAATAAAATTTGTAATGTTTCCCAAAAATGACTATTCAAACTTAGTAGGATATCTTAAATTGGAGTAACATGTTAAAATATTTTTAGGCTTCTAAAACGGTTGTAATGTTCCGATTAATTAGATGATGTCTTTTAATTATTTTATAGGGTCATTGAAAAACATTTAAAATCTTAAAATGAGAATTTTTAGTACAGAGCATTCTATAACCCATCTAAAGAATTTATCCAAGTTTCATTCGGACAACAGGAGGTAGGTAGGTGTACTCACATAAACCAAACTAACACGGCAGACAAAATTTATCTATATTTGAGTGTGTAAAAAATAGGCTACAAATGTCGTGATGTAAAATGGTATCCCGATATACAGGTTGTTCCAAAATTCAACCGACAAATTCGGAGGGGTGATCAAAAAGATGAAAAACTGCTATAGAACATGGAGTCGCAAACCACTTATATAGTCACAAATACAGGGTGTTGCATCCTAACTGAACTCGGATTGACGGTCATAATTTCGAACAAAATAAAAACATTGCGATGAAAATGCAACGATTTGTACCTTGGTTTGTGTAAAATGTGATAACATCACGAAAATAATCTGGAAAAACTTGTTGCTCAAGCAATCGATGGTACCGTATGAACTGGTAATCACAGTCCAAAATGTGGGTCTTCAAGTGCATACTGGTGACGCGTATAATGCAAACTTCTACCACATTTGTTTGGTGTTGTCACATTTACAACAAAGATGAGAGTGAGTGCTAAATGTTTTATTATAATATACGTCAGTTTTCTGAAAGTTACTACCGTCAACCCAAATTCATTTAGAATGAAACACCCTGTATTTTTTATTAAATACGTGATTTGCGACCGGATATTCTATGGTAATTTTTCGTCCTCTTGAGGCCAACTATCACCCCTCTGAATTTGTCGGTCGAAATGTAAAACACCCTGTATAATTAGTGCATATATGGTGCAACGCTCTGTGCATTGAGTGGTGTAAAAACAGGAACAACAGCGGAAATTTAGAAATTTAGAATTGTGCGTGATCCCCTCCATTGTAAGTTTACCAAGAGGTATCGTTGAAACTGCCATGGCTCATCAGAACAGCACACAATTTTACATTCATGTACAGTGGTACAATAGTCTTGACTTTCTAGTATATTATTTATACGCATATTCGTTATATTCGTTATATATCGTTATATATCGTTATATATCGTATATTCGTTACCACTTTTCCAAATTCTAATTTCCGTGGCAGATTCCTATTACACATGTTAAAGAAGTATACGGCACAGATTTTTTTTTTTTAATAAAGTGGCAGCGAATATATGGGACGCTGCAACTCCTGCATGACATCAGATGTTGTAATTTTTACTTAGATCAGCTATGGAATGTATAATTTCTTTTGCAAGTAATCTAAGTTACCATGGGAGAAAATTTCAATGGGAATTAAATATCTTCAGATATTGCCACTTTACAATGATATTTCCACCTTTTTTATATGAAGATACAAATATAAAAATTAAAAAAGAATTCTTATTTTCATGACTGATAAATTCTTTTTTCTCTGAACCATTGAAAACACATTACCGAACTAAATTTGTATTGAATTTTAATACTCGCAGACATGCGTTGGCACGTCACTACACGTTGCTTAGGCAGAAGTATACCAGTGTAAAACCTTCACAAAATTGTCTTTTTATGGTCCCGTTCCTCAAAAGGAAAGAAGTTGGAAATTGTACTTGAAACGTGGCAAATGAGGTGTTTTCGTACTGTAATTCGTTTTATAAATATTCAGATCTTCGTGCAATAGCTGTTGCACTCTTATGCAAAAATGCTTGAATACAAAATTTATTACATTACATATATTGAATTCGGTAATACGGAAATAATATGACTTCATCTTAAATAACACGTAATCACCATGACAACCTTGAATCATTCATTACCTATCATAGGATATCATTGAATTAATTACGCATGAGAGAATTTAATAGAATGAAGAAAATTTTTCTTAATATCTTTTTAAGTTTTGATTGGATTTTTATAAAATTTGAAATTACCCGACAAAATTCTGCAACGATTAGACATATTAATTTTCAAACCATTCGGTTGCACTTTCATTTCGGCTGCAAAACCATTTCGGATTTTGCACTGTTATATGCGGACATACGGACAGACAGACAGAAGGATGGACCAGACGACGACTATAGGTGCTACGTATTTATATAATTACGAACACACCTGAAAATCGGAACCTTTTTAGTCTTGCTCTGTTGGGCGTCTCTCAATTTTCCCTGTCTATTTTTCTTCTGCTACATTTTGGTACACATCAAACGTATTCGATGCGTTCTGTACGCGGCAATATTTGGCCATTAAAATGGTAAAAATTCAAAATGATTTGCATAAAAATAATATATGTAACAAATAATACTGTCGTTTCATATACCAATTTATTTGAAACAATTTTTGATTTAATAAAAAAATGAGTTCTAAACGTAGAGATATACCTGAACATTTGAAATTGTTCGGTATACTTTTAAATATCTATAAAAAAAATATATGAAGTATATGTGTTAAATACATGTTTATGTAGAGTAATTTTTATTTAAAATTCAAATGTAATGAAATTTAACTCCACAAACTTACAACGCGACATCTTCGAGGCTTATAATCAATTCTGTATACTTGATAAGGTCACTTTAATTAAATAATGTTGTTGAGGCTGCATTGAATATCATAAATGCATCTTTATTTAACAGTGTTTACTATTCAAAATATTATTCGTAGTATTCATAGGCGTCCACTTTGAAGACATTTCAATATATTACTAATGCAGCTAATTGCAGATAAAGCTTAAGGTAGTTTATACATAATGCTCGAAATTGTACTACATTCTGTTCGTGACGTATTATTTAGGCATTAGTGTAATTAAATTTTAAAATGTAATATAATCATCTAAATTTCAGGCATTCGAGATCATGGGTGGTTTAAAAATTATCTATACGAACCACTTTTACGTCATTGTTTTAAATTCAAATATCAATACTAATAAAATAAAGTTTCGTTCTGTGTGTTTATGTCTGTCTGTGTGTTTGTTTGTGTCTGCGATGGCTAGCGAAATCTACGACTCGTACGAGCTGAAATTTTTGTGAAGATAGTCCAAGGCCTCTCCTAATGCACCTGGGAATCAGAATTTTAAATTTCTAATAATTAGCAGAGATATTAATTAAAAACTCATCAAGCGGCACAATTAAAAAAGTCCTTCCGGCCAGTGCGGGAGGAAGAGGTAGCTTTCATATTCCTTATTTTTAAAAAGCAAACTTATATTATTCCAACACACGAAGCTCAATTAAGTGGAAACCGAATGTGGGAGATTCAATACTAATTTTTATAAATACTAAATCATTATGAATGAGAATTTCGCAAAATTAGTCAGCTTTATCCAAGCTGCTTTTATTTAAAGTCACTTATATTTGGCTGCCAAATTCGGCGATTTCTTAAAGTGCCTGCCATTTTAAGACAACATGGTAGATGAGGCTAACCAGTGAACTTGGTCGAGACCTTAGTAATTGCTGTGCACATGCTCACTCATATCGGAATCGGTTGATATATACGAGTGCTGTCGCAGGCAAAAAATCAGATTTTTCAAAATGTCACCCACTTTAGAAATTGAAACTGCTATATCTGAGCCATTTTTTAAGATAAAGAGAAACAAAAAATGCTCCTGAATCCTTACATCAAGGTCAAATACTTAAGAAAGAAACCTTTTTCAATTTCTAATTTTTTTGCACCTCACTTTAAATATAATTTTTTTTTAATTTAATGGCCGCCATTTTGAAACAAGATGGCTGATGAAGCTGGCCAGCGAACTTGGTTGAGATATTGATGTATACTATCCACATGCCTTCTTCCATCGAAATAGGCGAATACGTGTGGTATCGCGTGACAAATACAAGATCGTTTCAAAGTGTTAGCCATGATAGAAATTCAAAGTGCTATAATTCAACCACTTTTTAAGATATAAACAAAAGAACAAATTTTCAGAAACAAAAACTGCTCCAGAATCTTTGTATCAAGGCCAAACACATAAAAAAATCTTTTTAATTTTCCAATTTTTTAATACATCATTTTAAATTTTAAATTACATTTTTTTTAAAAATGGCAACCCTTTTGAAACAAGATGGCGAATGAAGCTGGCCAACGAACTCGGTCGAGACATTGGTATGTACTATGTACAGACCAAGTTACATTCAAATCGGTTCATAAATACGCCTGTTATCGCGTGACAAAAATCAGGTCGTTTTAAAATGTCAGCCACAATAGAAATTCAAAATGTTATAACTCAGCCATTTTTTTAGATGTAGACGAAACAAAACCTGTTCCGGAATCTTTGTATTAAGGTCAAACACATACAATAAATATCTTCTTCATTTTCCAATTTTTTGGTATCTCATTTTAAATTTAATTTTTTTTTAATTTTTTTAAATGGCCACCATTTTGAAACAAGATGGCGAATGAAGCTGGTCAACGAACACGGTTGAGTTATTTGTATGTACTATGTACATACCAAGGTACATCCAAATCGGTTCATAAATACGTCTGTAATCACGTGGCAAAAATCAGGACGTTTCAAAATGTCAGCCACGCTAGAAATTCAAAATGCTATAACTCAGCCATTTTTTAAGATATAGACGAAACAAAACTGCTCCCGAATCTTTTTGTCAAGGTCAAACACATAAGAAAAAAATATTTTTTCAATTTTCAATTTTTTGCTACCACATTTCAAATTTAAATTTTTCTTAAAATTTTAAATGGCCGCCATTTTTAAACAAGATGGCGGATGAAGCTGGACAACGAACTCGTTCGAGACATTGGTCTGTACTATGTATAAACGAAGTTACATCCAAATCGGTTCATAAATACGCCTTTTATCGCGTGACAAAATTCAGGACGTTTCAAAATGTCAGCTTCGCTAGAAATTCAAAATGCTATAACTCAGCAATTTTTTAAGATATAGACGAAACAAAAACTGCTACGGAGTCTTTGTATAAAGGTCAAATACATAAGAAAAAAATATTTTTCCATTTTCAATTTTTTGGTACCACATTTCAAATTTTAATTTTTTTTTTAAATTTTAAATGGACGCCATTTTGAAACAAAATGGCGGATGAAGCTGGCCAACGAACTCGGTCGAGACATTGGTATGTACTATGTACACACCGAATTACATCCAAATCGGTTCTTAAATACGTGAGTTACAGTGTGACATAGGTCAGATATATATATATATATATATATATATATATTTATATATATATATTGATATATATATATTGATATATAAATATATATATATATATATATATATATATATATATATATATATATATATTTATATTGATATATATATATATATATATATATATATATATATATATCAATTTTGAACGGAGCGTGGTTTCGGGGTCTGGGGGTCATGATCGATGAAAATATACCAAAATTTTTTGAAATCGCTTTCTTCCGAACGGCTGCAATAGGTAGCTTTTTGTAAATAAAGCTACCTAAAAAAATTCCTTCTTCAAAACCACAAGCTGTCTAGAATTGAGTCCTGGTGCGAGGGTCGCGCACGACTGTTCATGTTCAATCAACACTTTACCCTTACGATAGCAACGAGGTTAGTGGTTTGCAGAAGGAAAAAGCATAGATTTTAATCAGGCCACAAAGAAAATTCTTTTTCAATTTCTCCTTTAAGAGGGGGAAAGATGACCAGAATTTGTAGTTCGCCACGTTGCCACATTTCAAAGTACACTAGGAATTTTTAAGAAACAATATGTATTTTTTAATATTGCTTTTATCGATTTGAAATTAACACACCTATGCGTATTTTTTAATCACGAATCCAAATATATAATTTTCTTTGAAATCCGACCACTTTTAACGAATATACATTACTTAACAATTTTAATTTTTCGTGCTTTTTTTTTATCTGGCAGCTGTTTGCTAAATCATTTGAGCAGCACGTGCGCAGCAGATATAAAATCTTAAAAATTTAAGGTTTATTTAAGAATATTATCATGGGCCCGGTCAACGCCGGGCGGGTCAGCTAGTTAAAAATAAATGAACAGCAAAAAAGTATTTTTTTTTCCTTGTAATTGTTGTCGTGACTACAAAAAGATCATGGCGGAGGAGAGAGGGCTTCCAGAGCCTCTAAAGACGATAGATACATAATACAACCTTGTTATTTGTTTTCTAAGCTAGACAATGTCGTCGTAATCGCAAACTAATTAGCGGTTCAATTTCTCATTTTAAAATAATCGAACATGTACGATTATGAAAAGTTAATGAAATATTTATGAGAATAATTAATCGTTAAAAGTAAATATTAATGTCATTATCACGAATTTCATATTTTAATTAGTTTAGATAGAAGATTTAATGCACTGAAAATGGTAGAGAGTTGCAATTATCAAATTAAGAGGCTCGTATTATAAAAAGTTTTCACGGAAAACAAAGAAAGTTAAAGAGTTTCAGTGCATGCAATCGTATTTTGATTTACAATCCGTAAGACACTTAGACACTACTTTAAATTTTACTTGCAGTAATCCTAGCGTGAAAGAAGTCAAATTGGGGTTTAAACGTTGGAAGTATTATAAAAAAAATTTAAAATTAAAATGCCGCATGGAAATGAGATTTTGAGAAAAGGATCTGCAGATTTATTAGTTGCAAACATAATTAATAATTATTCTTTTTTACGGACAAATTTTTTTAGGATGATTTATAAAAAACAGAAAGCAAAAAATAATAGTATTTCAAGACATTTCAAGTGACATAAAAATTCTCTTCATTTGGATGGGGAGGACTTGAGACCAATTAGCACCTCCCTTTCCTACGCCCAAAAAGCCAGACAATCAAACATTTTGACGCGAAATTTTAGAAAATGCTTCGCAAAAGCCGGAAAAAACATAAAACTTTTACTATGCTCAACTTTGCATCATTTTACAGCGATATTCTAAAAATTTGTTTAGCTACTTTTATAATTTAAAGTAATCGTTTTTATTATATTTTGGCTCGATTTATTTTAGCTCATAGCATAGAATATATTTTAAAAATTATCTTCATTATTGAAAACGATCCACTAAAAATTAATATCTTCTTATATTAATTTTACATAATTGTATAGCAAATTTCTTTAGAAAAAATTAGCTACTGCTTGTAGGTGAAATTTTTTTTAATAATTTAACTCATACCATCATGATACTGAATATTTAAAAAATAATTAACTTCATTATTCAAATCGACACACGGAAAATTTCTGAGAATAATCTTGCACAATTGGATAACAATTTTTTTTAAATATATATTAGCTACCTTCATAGCGTAAGGTAATTTTTTTTAGCTCACAGGATATCAAAACCTGAGAGCTAATGTGCCCACAGAGTCTGTATGTACAGTCACTGGAAAAAAAAAAAGTAAACACCCCCTGCTAACTCCTCAACAAATTATCGTAGAAGAAAGTTACTGGTACCGAACGATTGGAAATAAACTCTACTTTTAAGTGAAGTATATAAAATTTTCTTAAAGGGCCATCTACATATTAAAACGAACCATAACTTTGTTTTTTTCAATAGCGGTACACAATTCTAACAGCATAAATGAACTCTACACCCTTCAATTAGCCCAAAAACGAATTTTTATGCATTTCGTACCATAAGTATCCGAGAAATTAATTATTTTAAAACGAGCAAATTTTAAGGGCTGTATCCAAATTGAATTTCCGTACTCAAATATTAACCGAGGAGCCCTTTTCTTGATCAAGGCACCTTAAGCGCCACTCAAGGAGTCAATGAAGCCTGTTAAAATTACAGTACAGCAGAATAAATTTCAAAATATCTACTCACTTCCATCATAGACTTAACACATCATTTTGCCGTTTAAGCATAATTTGAAAACTACTTGGAAGAAAAGTGTGAAATTTTGGTTTTCCATAAAGCAGGGCGTAATAAATCTAAATCTATCAAAAAAATTGTAGGTTGCAATTCATAATTTTTTCGAATATTAATTTGATAATTCACAATTCAATTATAAAATTACAAAAATTGAAAATTGAGCGTATTTATGTTTGGGTATATTAGTATTATTGCTACAAAAAAAATTAGCACATTAGAAGCATAATTTCAGGAGATATAAATAAAAATATGAAAATGTAATTTAACATTAGAAGCACTAAATTTTGAATGTTTATAATTCAAAAACTTATCATTCAAATGACTTGAAATTTGGTGTCTAGGCATAGTTTAAAACGAAGATTTGAAATATCTCGTTAAAATTGGGTATTGTCATTGAAAAAAATGAAGTTTGAGTTCGTATTAATATGTAGATGACCCCTAAGAAAATTTTATGGAAATCATTTAAAAGTAGACGTTATTTCCAATCGTTCGGTGCCAGTAACTTTTGTCTACGATAATTTGTTGAGGAGTTAGTAGGGGGTTTTTACTTTTTTTCTACGATTGTACGTACGTATTTATGTAACTATGTATATATGCATGTACGTAAAGCGATGACTATTGATACAAATATCTGATTTGCACTCTAAAATTGGGAGGAGTAAAAAGTTCACTCTTTGAAAGTGTGACAAGCATTTTTACTTTTTTCGGAGTGAATTTTATAAAAATATACTCTGTGGAATTTTCCACTCACTAGAAAAGAGTTATATATTTCACTCCATTTTCGAGAGTGAAATATGTCACTCCGTTGCCGAGGGTGAATGTATCACGCGGTAAAAAGATAAGATTTTATATTTAAAATAAAACTCAAAATGAAATCGCACGTTGTCAATAATATAACATTAACCTAGTATACAGTTATTAATAAAATTTTAAAACTAAATAAAATACATTAAACAATAACGTTTGATTAGATTTATATTCAATAACAATAAATACTTAGATCTAAATAATTCAAATTTGAATTACACATAGAAAAAAATAACACAATTAACGAGAATTATTAAAATACTAAATGGGTATCTGAAAAGAAAAAGTAATATTAACTGATTAAGATTTCGGTTAATTACTTGCCAGTATGGTCATTTTAAAATTATCATATATTTATAGGGCATGCAATGAAAGTAAACACAAGGGATAAGACTGTTATAAAATATTTTAGTTTTTTTATCTGTAATCTAATTTAATTCAAATGTAACTTTAATTGAGTTTTTCCTTAAAAGTGTAATTACTGTTTCAAACTATGAATTAAATAAATATTGCCAAAAAGTATTTTATTCCAATGTTTACCACGCTTGTATTTATTTTCATTGCATGCTCTAATGGATATGATTCTTTTAAAATGCCCATAAAACAGCATAAAAAATTTCACTGCGTAAAAATTGAACATTCACTCCTATGAAAGACTGACTATTCACTCATACCAATAGTGAAAAAACGCACTCCTTTAGAAAAACTGAATAGTCGCTCCTCCGAAAGCGTGATTATTCATCCCTTTTTACAGTGAATACTCATTTCCCAGGAGTGGGTATTCACTCGTTCAGAGAGTCAAAAGTTCCACTTTTGCTCACTTTTCATATTTTGACTCTACTATAGAGTGAATATTCACTCCTCCAGAGTGAATAGCCACTCCTTTTTATTTAGAGTGTACTTTATTTTTATTTTTATTTTATTTTATTTTATTTTTTTTGGTTCATTTTGATAAGGTGCTTCCTTGATTAGTTTTGGGGGTTCATTGGTTAAGTATAAAGGAGGGGGGGGGGGAAGAGGGGCTAATCCCATTAATTTATATAAATGAAGGGGAGCTAATACCCCTTCATTAATTTATATAAATGAAGGGGGGGGGGGCTAATACCCATTAATTTAGATAAATGGGTTTTTTATGCAGAATTATCAGATTTGCTTCAAATATGGTATACCATTTTATTCTGATAAGGCGCTTCCCTGATTAGATTTGGAGGTTCTCTGGTTAAGTATAAAGAACGGAAACAGGGTGTTAATCTCGCTCTTAATTTAGTTTTTGAGGGGCATTATTCTTTGAAATAAGAGTATAATATAATGATAAAAAGCTAAAATCTTTAACAACGATTTTTACGCACAAATAACGTACAGAACGACAAAAACATCACATACGATTGTTTCGAGGATTTCTGGATCCCCTTCCTCAGTGAAAAAAAAGAATTAAAATGGGTTCGAATAACCCCTCGGTTATAGCCCCGAGTACTGGCTTATGGACTGATTGAAATGGCGGAAACATAAGTTTATATATCCTAAAGAAATTTTTTTCAATCAATCCATGAGTTCTGATTTTTAATTAGTCCATAAGCCAGTACTCGGGGCTATAACCGAGGGGTTCTTCGAACCCATTTTAATTCTTTTTTTTTCTCACTGAGGAAGGGGATCCAGGAATCCTCGAAACGATCGTATGAGATTTTTTTGTCGTTCTGTACGTTATTTGTGCGTAAAAATCGTTGTTAAAGATTTTAGCTTTTTTTATTACAATTCGCACAAAGTATTATTTATGCTTATAATATATTAGTGTGAATAGCCTGTGAGCTCAAAGCCATCAGTTTAACTAGTCACAATTCTTTTTATTATTATACTAGCTGACCCGCCCGGCGTTGCCCGGTCCGTGGTAATATTTATAAAGAAACCTTTAATTTATATGATTTTATATGTAACTCGATTTTGTCTGAAATACGGATCCCACTCACACCTCACAGTGTGAAAATGGGGGAGAAGCAGTTGCAAATTGTTGAGATGTTATGCAAATTTTATTCATAAATTTTTGTAAAATTGTATGCCATAGTCATGAACAAATTAAAATTTTAAAACACCCTCTACTGATGAAAAAATTAGTTAAGAGGAGAGGAGTGAGTGCTTAATAATGTACAGCCCAAAAGCTTTAAAACGACCTCTGTCAGAAAACAACATATAAAGGATACTCATCGAAGAAAACGCTACAGTTGTAAGGACAATTATCGTCACCCGCCTTCCAAACTCGAAATTCAACTCTCCCACCTTCTTTAAAATTTTAAAGTGTTATCATTCACGTAAGTTAATTTCAATTGTATTCGTTCTTCGTGTTAATGGCAATTTACATATGCATAGTCGCCCAAGCATGGAACGTGTTTCTTGAACTTTTTATGAAGTAAATAATTTCCGTTCTTGAGCGATTAAGAGTCCATTCACATGCGATTCTTATAAAACTCCTAATATATCACAAAATGCACACCATATTAAGTATTTCATGAACTCAAGGATTTTTCACTCAGTTCTTATTCTTTTGTTAATATTTTCTCATCCTAATGAAAACATATGTTATACTTTATTGAATGTTTTCACATTGAAAGTGCAGTGTAAAGTTTAGGCATAATTCAATAAAGCGAAAAATTTGAGTGTTCGTTATTTATAATCTATCTTCCTGTTAAAATTGTTGACTACATTTTTAGACACCCATGAATGGTGAACACATAACATGCGATAAATTGTCACAAATTTTGTCATAGATCGTTGAAAAAAATTGTGAAATGATCATTAGAAAAAAAAGAATTTCATCCAACGATCTTGGAAAAATAATCATGAATTTTGTGAAACAATCGAAGAAAAAGATTGCAAATTTCATCAAAAGATCGCAGAAGCACATGTTGAATTTTGCCAATCTGTCACTCAGGAATATCGGGAACTTCGATAAATAGTCGCAGAAAAAAAAAATCAAATTCGTCACAGATAATTGAAAAAAAAAATGCAAATTTCGCAAACAATCTTGGGAAAAAATCATGCATTTTGTGAAACGATCGCTGCAAAAAGACCTCGAATTTCAGTAAACAATCGAAGAAAAATATTGCAAATTTCATCAAAAAATCGCGGAAATGTATAGCAAATTTTGACAAAAGAGTGCCGAAGCGCACACTGAATTTTGCCAATCTGTCGCTGAGAAATATCGGGAACTTTGGCAAATAGTCACCAAAAAGAAATAAATAAAATAACAAATTTCATCATAGATCGTTGAAAAAAAGAACGTGAATTTCGTCAGACGATTGCTGAAAAAAAACCCGCGAATTTCAGTAAACAATCGAAAAAAAAATTGCAAATTTCATCAAAAGATCGCGGAAATGCATGGCAAATTTCGTCAAAAAAGTGCAGAAGCATATGCCAATTTTGCCAATCTGTTGCTGAGAAATATCGGGAACTTCGACAAATGGCCGCGGAAAAGAAAAACAAATTTTGTCACTGATCGTTGAAAAAAAAATGCAAATTTCATGAAACGATTTGGGGGGTGGGGGGTGGGGGGTGGGGGGGAATCGTGCATTTTGTGAAACGATCGCTGAAAAAAAAACGTGAATTTCAGTAAACGAAGAAAAATATTGCAAATTTCATCAAAAGATCACAAAAACGCATAGCAAAGTTTGTCTAAAGAGTGCAGATTACAAATTTTGCCAATATGTCGCTGAGAAATATCGGAAACTTTGATAAATGGCCACGGAAAAGAAAAACAAATTTTGTCACTGATCGTTTAAAAAAATCGTGAAAAAAAAAAAAAAACGCGAATTTCGTCAAACGATTGCTGAAAAAAAAACCCCGCGAATTTCAGTAAACAATCGAAGAAAAATATTTCAAATTTCATCAAAAGATCGCGGAAATGCATGGCAAATTTCGTCAAGAAGGTGCAGAAGCATATGCCAATTTTGCCAATCTGTCACTGAGAAATATCGGGAACTTCGACAAATGGCCGCGGAAAAGAAAAACACAAATTTTGTCACTGATCGTTGAAAAAAAAAAAAATGCAAATTTCATGAAACGATTTGGGGGGGGGGGGGGGGATTGTGCATTTTGTGAAACGATCGGAGAAAAAAAAAGAACGTGAGAAAAATATTGCAAATTTCAGCAAAAGATCACAAACGCTTAGCAAAGTTTGTCTAAAGAGTGCACATTACAAATTTTGTCAAATGGCCGAGGAAAAGAAAAACACAAATTTTGTCACTGATCGTTAAAAAAACCCCACAAATTTCATGAAACGATTTGGGGGGGGGGGGGGAGAGAGGAATAGTGTATTTTGTGAAACGACCACTGAACAAAAAAGCATGAATTTCAGTAAACGAAGAAAAATATTGCAAATTTCATCAAAAGATCGCAGAAACGCATAGCAAAGTTTGTTTGAAGAGTGCAGATTACAAATTTTGCCAATATGTCGCTGAGAAATATAGGAAAGTTCGACAAATGGCCACGGAAAAGAAAAACAAATTTTGTCACTGATTGTTTAAAAAAAATCGTGAAAAAAAAACTGCAAATTTCGTGAAACGATTTGGAGGGGAGGGGGGGGGCGAGGAGATCGTGTATTTTGTGAAACGATTGCTGAAAAAAAACGTGAAATTCAGTAAACGAAGAAAAATATTGTACATTTCATCAAAAGATCGCAGAAACGCATAGCAAAGTTTGTCTAATCTTTGGCTAATGGTCGCAAAAAAACTAACGCGAATTTCATGAAAAATCTTGTAAAAACAATCACTATAAAAATAAAACACAAAATTCGATAAACAGTCGAGGGAATAAATTGCAAATTTCATCAAAAGATCGCAGAAATGTACAGCAAATTTTGACAAAAGGGTGCAGAAGCACACGCTGAATTTTTCCAATCTGTCGCTGAAAAATGTCGGGAACTTTGACAAATGGCGACAGAACAACAACAAAAAAATCATAATTTGTCTTCACTGAATTACGCCTAAACTTTAAACTGCTATGCCTGGCACCACAGTTGCAGAAAAATCTCCAAGTGTGTGTGACAGATACTTCAGTGGCAGAAAATAATCTGCTGGTAAAATATCTTACAATTGAAGCAATAATTAATCAAACCACCACTTACCTGCAATGTCTTTAAGCATTTTTATAGATAATAATCTTAGTTTTGTATTAAGTAATAAAGAGCTAAACATAATTGTAAAGCGAAATAATAAAAGGTTTTATGGAAAAATAATCTGCAAAAGAGATCAGAAAATCTGTGACGCCTGTCTCTCATCTTGAATTTTCTGCTACTGGACCTGGCACTATGAAAACATTCAGTAAAGTGCAAGATATGTTTTCATTACGATTTCTTATCAGTGGGAAAGTGGAGAGAAAAGATTAACAAAAGGAAAAGAACTGAAAATGGAAAATTCTGAGTGCGTAAAATAGTTAAGATGTGCATTTTGTGACATGGAGTTTCATAAGAATCGCACGTGAATGAACTCTTAATCGCCCAAGAACGGAAATTATTTACTGAATGCTTTAAAAAAAACATTCGATTCTTGGGGCGATTAGACAAATTTGGAGTTTCAGAATAATTGTCCAAGAATGGACATGCAGTCAGGTATAAAATGTACGTTGTCATCGCCCAATAATGTCAACAATAATAAATCAAAACATTGAATATTTGTATATGAAGCAAACTGAGTTCAATAACAATTTTAAAAATGCAGAATCAAAATTAAAACTTATATTTTTGTTTATTTAAATGAAAAAAAGTTTAAATTCTACATATAACATTTCGAGTTATATCGATTAATAAGTTTTATCATGTTATAGTTAAGCATCACAAAAAATTTCAAAATAGTAACTCAATAAATAAAAATTATTTTAAAATAGGTATGTCCCGAACTTCCTTAAATGAAACAGAGTTCAATAACAAATCTTAAAATCAAAACATACATCTTATACTTTTGCTAAGAAATGAAAAGAAAACATTCAGTGAAGCGTTGATTCAGCAAATATGTGAAAAGTTTAGTTTTCAGGTGAAAAAGTTTGTAAAAAGCCTACTTTTATGACAATTTTGTGAAGGGTCCTTTTTTTAAGGTGAAAAGTGTTGTGAAAGGTCCTACTTTGATTTGAAAAAAATTGTGCAGGGTCCAGTTTTGACATAAAAAATGTTGTGAAGGGTCCAGTTTTGACATGAAAAATGTTGTGAGGGGTCCTGTTTTGAAATGAAAAATTTTGTGAGGGGTCCTTTAAAGAACCCAATTTTTCCTAAACAGATCCCTGTGCTTGTTACATATCATGACTTTGATAAGAAATAAAAACACTCAGTAAAGTGTAAAAAATATGTTTTCATTGGGATTTGTTATGAAACTCATAATATATGGGGAAGTGGAAAAAAAAAGATAAAAGAAAAACCCAAATAACTTCATTTATTTCCCCTGAAAAGAAATATTTGTTTTATTCCTGTTCTTGGGCGATGACAACATACATCTTTTAATCACCCGAGAACGGAAATTATTTACTGAATGTTTCCATTTCATAGAAAGTACAGTTTTCATCTTACATTTTACTATAAAATGTACAGTTCTATTTTTACTAAAAAATGAAAACAACATTCATTGAAGCGTTGATTCAGCAAATTTGAAAAAAAAATAATTACTTTAAGATCCCAGAAAGTTCAAGAAACATTATACTATTTCATTCTTGGGCGACTACGCGTATGTAAATAGATATTAATACGAAGAACGAATACAATTTAAAGTAACTTACGTGAATTCTATTATATCACTTCTTATAAACAATATAAAATAATTTCAATAAGATTAAATCTTATAGTAACAAAATAAATAAAGCATGGATAATAAACAGTGCAATTTCCCGCTACAGTTTTAGGCTAGGAAATGCAGCCGCTGTATCTCATATTTACCACCTGCTCTCATTGGCTGGTTTCTTCTTTGCCGCGGATTGGCTTAGAGCTGTAAGTAGCCTGAAACCCATAACGTTTTATTGCAGCGGATTGGCTTAGAGCTATAAATAGTCTCCAACACATAACGTTTTAATTACGTTTTAATTTTTTTTTAAATATCTAAATTGAAATTTTAAAATCCGGCGGTGAAGTACACTTTCCGGTAATAGCATCTACACATGACAAAAATTTCAGAGGTCTAGATGTTATAATTTCGGAGATTTCCGCGGTCAGGCAGGCAGACAGACATCTCTTATTTTATATATATAGATTAGAACTAATTTTACTTTAGCTCATACCATCGTGATGTTGAATATTTAAAAAATTAGTTATCTCTATCATTCAAAACTTTACACTGAAAATTAATCTTTTCTGGCAATACTTGTTAGTGTTGTACAATGGACTGTGTTTTAGGAAAGATGTATCAGTAAGTTTTGATCAAAAGCATTTACGAATGTTTCAAAAAGCCACTATAGAATGTACAATTTCGTATTTCCTTACATATCTTTCTAAAAAAAATAAAATTCAATCGAATCCGGTGAAACTGACAAAAACTGTTCACAATCTTACTTTTAAAGCATGATTAATTTTAATTGTTACTTTTGCTGTTCTGAGTCCCTTATTTGACTATTTCTATCACCATGTTCCATATCTGCAACGTACCCAAAAAACAATGTTGCTTATACAGCGAGACGATTTTATCAATTGCTGCTATCTCCCAATACAGCAATTAATATAAATTTTAAACACAGAATTTTCAACAGACGGCGATACTGAGTTATTTTTTATGCCAAAGTTTTCTTTTCATTTCAGCAGTTTTGCATCTTTATTGCTAATATGAACTTCATAAATTTTGTAGAACGAAAAAAGCTGGAGACGTCCAGAAACAGATTTTGTACAAAGGTAAGTTCCTGTACTTTATCATTTTCTATTAGAAGATTGACAATATTTGCGAGAAGTATGCATTTCTGTTATTTCAGCTGTGAAAGCAGTATTTTGTAGTCAATTTTTTTAGCCCCAGGTATGCTATTTCTTTCTCCCAGCAATTAAAGTGTCATTTCCAAAAAATAAAGTTCCGTTGTATGAGCCAGCCGTAAAACGAAGCAGGTGTATTATTGCACGGAATAATCTCTACTCCAATTTTTTTAACTTCTAAGCATCGCATATTTTCATTTTTTATACCGTCGTATTGGGGAAAACAGCACTTTTAAATGCAATTTGTTTGAAAACTGCATCTCTATATTTTTGAGATATTAATTCTTTGTAGTTTTTAGCACCATTTGTGTAATTTTGGCCACTCAAGTACTCCATTTCTGTAGAAAGTAAAGGAAAAATAGTCGGAAAATAGCAATTACATCTTTTTGTTGCATTTTCCCATAAAAAGTGAAAAAAATGTAATTAATTTACGTACTATTTTGAAAAAATATAAATGAATGGTTTCTGATAAAACATGGAGCTATTATAAATAAATTTAATTTTACGTATATATATTAATATTATAAACAAATGAAGGCATATGAATCATTAGATCATTTTTTTTTGTCGAGTTTCTAGCTGATTTCTTTTTTCTGGATTTGTGTATTATTCTGAGATAGGGACGTCCTATGCATACTTTACTGTAGATGTTGTTTATGACTGAGTCGTAAATGAGGAATTCTTCAGTGGATGCGGATGACGTCGTCTTATATAAAATAAAAATGCGTGTGTTAATTCTTAAAACTAAACTATCTATATTTATATACATATAATTTCCGTCGGGGGCGACACAAAATCCTGAAAAGGCATAATTCCTGTTTTCCAGATTTACGTTCTAATTTTTGCTTATTTTTTACATGCTTAAAATGATGTACTCTAACATCTGAGTAAATATGTTTCAAATCGGAATTGTTATGTGTCAAAGAGATTATTTTATTCAATGAATGCACGAAATTGTTTGAATTTAGCACTGGGATATTTAAATTTGTACCATATGATATCCGAGAATGTTTTGAAAAATACTTAACACTCCAGTTCTTTAGTAGCGCAATTTTCCATTGTGACAATTATCTTGTTTTTGGAGAAGACTCAAAAAAGAACAGAACGACTCCAGTTTTGGCTAAGATTTCGGTTAAACAACACTGTAAAAAAGATCTGTATGTTTTACAGAAAAAAATCGTATTTTTTTTTTTTTTTTTTTTTTACAGAAAGAAACTGTTTAAAAAAAACCCTGTAAATATACGTGGATTTTGTAATTTTTAAAGAAAATATCTATATTTTTTATAGAAAAAACTATTTTAATGAAACATTACAGATATTTACTGCAAATTAAACGGTAAAAAAAAAGAAACGGCCATTGGCGCTAAAATTGACAGTTTTTTTCTGCCAATTTGAGAGATGTTTTTGCAGTGTAGCTACTATACGACGGGTCACACAATATTTATCTCAAAAAATGGTAAGTACCACTTACTAAATCAATACTACCAATATTATTTATTTAAATTCACAAATAAAAATTGTTTCATGATTAAAAATATGCATAAAATTTACAGTATTCATAACATATACAGTATGCATAAAATTTACAGTTGCGATTTTAAATTTGCATTAAAAAAAAGTTATGCGCTAAAAGATCAAAACTTAACTATAAAAAAAAAAATCCAGACAGATTTTTGCATATGTGATTCTGCCTTATCTGCGAGATATACAATTTCGCACTGCAATACGATTTTGCATTCAACTCAAATTATTAAAAAACTTAATATTTACACATTTGTATTAATTTGCATATTCCAGGATTAGTTTCACATAAGTAATAAATATTTGGCTATAAAATTTAAGATATGAAGTCGGTCTTTATGGCTAACAAGACGCCACTTGCGAAACAGGTTTCAAATAGGCCCAATAAAGCTAAATAGAGGAAAGAAAAGAAATTACAGTGAAACGCGAAAACGGGAAAATTTATCGTTAGGTTCTTTACACGACTATTTTCTTAAAAGTGCTTGTCTAAACTTTTACGGAAGGCAATGTTTCCAAAAAGTATCCGACTATATTTAAATGGCTAATTCTGACAAAAATGTAACTATGTAACATTTTTTAGAGTTCCGTACTTAAAAAGTAAAAACGGAACCATTATAAGATCACTCGTGTGTCTGTCTGTCTGTGTGTCACAGTCATTTTACTATTAAAGTATGGAACGTGAAAAGTTCAGTTTCGGGGAAGTAATAAACACTATTGACCCACATATTTTCCGATTATTAAACATTCATAAATTCATTTAGTAAAAATGTAGAGGGCTAATTAATTTATTTGAAAAAACAAACTATTTTCTTTGTACATAGTGTGGGGTATTGTGTGAAAGCTTTCGTAATGCTGAATTCAAAAATATATTTCTTTTAATTTTAGGTATTATATTTGCAAAGATATCGTCGAAAATTCCGAATCTACTGAAACTAAAATTATGAAAAAATTAGAGGTAGTAGACGTTAATTTAAACCTTGCAAGAAAATTATAGCGATTACCCTAGGTTGCATAGTGTTTGAGAAAATCGCATTTTTCTGTTACACACAAATTTCGATTTACGGGAATTCAGTAAAAATGTTGAGCAGTGCTGGAGGTACCTATCGTAGCAGAAGTATAAATGCATTGTTGATAAGGATTTTCGAAAAATCGTCAGTAATTAGCCGAGATATTAACCCTTAAATATGCGGGCTGTATGGACATACATAATGACAGGTGAAGCGTACTCTATGTGCCATTGGCTTTTAAAGTCTAGTTAACAACTTTTAATGATATATATGTGTAATGCAATACACAGTACCAGAATAAAAGCAATAAACGTCAAATTGTTAAAAACAGACTAATTTAATTAGCATGGATCGCATAAATACTATGGAACTCGCGACTAGTTTGCATTGAGTGGATCTCTCAATACGTCTCGAGTGACTTTAAAAGTGAATTAAAAACCTATCTGGAAAAACGTGGCACGGACCAAGGCGGCATTGCAATTTTGCGACCTCCTTTCAAAATGCGCTTACTACAATGCGAACTTTAAACTTTGAACAAAGGTTTTGTTTTAGCTACACTGTAGAAAGAAAGGTTATTACTACGCTGAATTTAGTTTTATGAAAGGCCAAATGAAGTTTAAGGGTTGGGTTGGGTTGATTTTTGACGGCCAATTATCTACACGAGGGATATAGGCCCGGGGGGAGTGCCCTCCGTGGGGGTCTTTCTAAGGGAACCTAATCTGTATTAACGCATGGAAGATCCACGGCTCGAAGAAAACCACGAAAACTCCGAACGATTAGGCCGACGGGCGCGATTGGGATCGAACCCAGCACCTCCCGTCTACCAGCTTCGAGAGCAGAACCTCTCGGCCACTGGTGGGGCCAAATGAAGTTTAAATATGCACTGCTTTTATTGTCAGAACCGAATTAAGTTCATCATAAACACATTTGGATAATATAAAAAAATGAGTTATATAGAATAGCTATATTTGATATTATGTAGGTTCCATATCTCTTTAAACTTTCATGGTATATCCATTTACACTTTTCTAGTATATACAGTTATACCCAACCCTACGTTATAAAGTTTTTTACAAAGACTTAATATTCATTTAGCAACGGTATTTTTAATAATACAATTACTAATTCATATATTTATTCTGCTGAACCCTCTGTGCGCGAGTAATACTCGCACTTGACCCTTTATTTTACTATTGTATTTGAAAGACAGTAAAATTAACGATTCAAAATAGTTTCTGCTTTCCTCATAAGATCACAGGAAGTGTAGTTATGGCTGTTTATTTTTCAGCTCTCAAACCGAAAATGTGTATTTAAACAGGAATTTGCTGTTTAAACAGCCTCAAGAATGAAAATAACTTTAAATATTTATATTAGTAAATGTACAACATGTAAATCTCGAGGGTTTTAAGAACCAAGAGTTCAATATTTCTAATAAATTTTCAGAAATAAAAATTTTAAATGCGTTTTCTGATAAGCATGTTTTTCGTGAACAACCAGTTATATAAAAATTATGGCTATTTTTATATAAAACAAATTGCTTCCAATTTATGTCATGTTAAGCTATGTTTATAATAAATTATCGTTTCAGAGACTTGAGAATTTCTTGAAATTTTAGTTATTTTCATAAATTAACATGTAGAAAAAAATTTAAAAACATCATAATGAAATTTTCAATCTGCAGATCGATGGAAGTTTTTCTGTTATCTTATATTATGTTATATTATATTTCATTAGATTCTTTCGTCAAATTGCACATTTACTGAAGAAAAAAAACTATAATCACATTTGTTTTCTTTAACTATTAAATATTGCATTTTCTGAAAATCAAAAAAATAAAAATAAAACAGAAATTTATTTAACAAATGAAATTATTATTATTATTTTTTTTTTTTTTTTTTTTTTTTTTTTTTTTTTTTTTTTTAGTGTTTGAAAGAATTAGAATCATTCTCATTTTTGATCCATTCAAAAATGTTGTTTCAAAAATATTGTGTATCTTCAAATAACACTTTGTAATAATACAATTTCTTCTAAAGTGATTGTATAAAATTCTGTTTAAAAATAAACAGAATGTCACTCACATGAATGTACAGGGATGTCACTATAAAAAATCGTCATTGACCTGGTTTTGGAAATTTCGATGTTCAAGATTTTTTTTAAATATATATTACTTGAAAATAACATTAGAAAATAATATAAATTAAAACCGAGAAACCTTTTAACAGAAATAGATTTCTGGAAGCTTCAAATATGACACATATATGAAATTATGGAAGCTTCATATATTACAGGTCATTCTGCCAAGTAGTTTTTGAGTTACGCTTAAAAAACTGTAGTTTCTTGTGAAACTATACTAAAAAGGAATTTAAACATCAACTGCTTTAACGACTGCTTCTCTTTTGGTATGCGATGGTCTATTTTGCGGAAGAATCCAAATATGATTTCAAAATTGGCTTTTAATAACGAAAATTTCAATGTTTATTACAATTTCAATATCCACACAGCCCCTAATATTTTAAAAAGATAAACTTAAAGAAGTTATGATTCCCAATAAAACTCGCACTTGACCGATTATTATAGTCGTTTTAAACACCGAATTCCCTAAGGATTAAGTATTTTTGTATTGGAATCATTAACTTATTATTGTTGCACAGGATAATGAAAATGGCGATTACATATTTGAATATGAGCAGATATGTAATCACATTCATTTACTGTGGAAAATTTAGCCAACCTCTTATTTTTTCTTAATATTTTCTGTAATTTGCTCAACTTTATTTTCATTTCTGCTAATTCTGGACATGAGTTTTTTTTTAACTATCCTCAGTTTCTAATCAGCATTGTGAATGGATATTACTTATGCAAAAAAGCAGCAAAAAATACGCCCGTCTGACATTGGTCTCACAATTAAAGTTTTATATCTATTATTAATATACCTAGGTTCTTTTACTTCAATACACTTGTCTCTTACATTTTATAATGTGTCCGGAAAAAAAAAATATAAGCATCCTTTTTTTAGACTAGGCCCCTACTAACCGGACTATTGCCTAGCTGAACTGGTACTGGTTGATACCTGGCAACAGGGTGAAGTTCCGCTTGATCCCGCACAATGGAGATGAGCCTCCAGGCCTCCATGGTTGCAGTGCTTTTAGTTGGATTCGTTGCTTTTCTTGAGTCGGCCGGTTGCTAATGTTGTTTTGCTAAGTCGATTCGGCACTGTATAGTGCACAGTGGGGCGTTATGACTATCTAGGTGGACAGAATTATTCCGTTGAAGTTTAATTAAATTTTGCTGATTTTTTGAATGTATCACTAATAAAATACTCAAACAGTGATAAATATTTATTTCACAACACTATCTCAAAATAAAGATATAATGAGTTACAAATAATGCTTGAAACATAAAAAGCAATAAAAACGAAAGGGCAGCTTCAAAGTTGACTTCCTTTGATTTAGAGACCCATTGGGCAACAACAGTTTGAGGAGAAATTTGTGTAGTCATCCTGAAAATTAATAAAAAACATATACAAAAAATAATAAAAAACAGCTTTTATGTTTTGTGTGACCCTGTAAAAATATAAATTCTACCCAAATTATTTTCAGTTGAAACAATATCGTTATGTAAATCAATAATCTATATAAGTTTTATTGAATTTGAAATAAAAATTTTGTTTATAGGCGGTAATGTATCCGAATTCTCTGTGCGGCCCTGTAAAAGAAATATAACTGCTACGCACTTTATTTTCAATTTAACAGATGCTATTGTGTATCTCAATAACGTATAATAATTTTGCTGAAATTGAATTAAAATTTTTGCTTATAAGCCTTTCCGCTGTCTTTTGTATGGCTCTGTAAAAAATAAATAATTGCTACGTTCCTCAAATTATTATATAATTGAATTGTCATCGGAAATACACATATAGGCAAAGTTTCAGCTCGATTAGATAATTGAAAAAGGTTTAAAATTGACTTGCAAGATTTGAACTAATCTTTTGTGTGGCCCTGTAGCAAAAGCGTAACCTCTATATTCCGTAAATTATAATAATACTGTATAGTCATCAGGACTAGATATATAAGCAAAGTTTTAGCTCAATCGGATAATTGGGTGGCGTTTGAAATTAACATGCAAGCTTTAAACTACAATTTTGTGTAAACCTGTAGAAACAGTATAACGTCTAGTTTCCTCAAATTATAATAATACTGTATTGTCATTGAAACTACGCATGTATTCAAAGTTTCAGCTCAATCAAATAATAAACATACATATATACACTGCAAGTTAATATAGAGGTTATTTATAAAAGCTTAATGATTTGCAAACTTTTGCATGAGTTTTCTTAAGTTTTCAATATTTAAGGAATGGCGCTTTGATTTTAAAAAATGCTTATTGCTTAAAAGTGTTTAATACTGTCTTAAAAGTCAAGATAAAGTTTGTAAACTACAACATGTGCCATCCAGAATCACAACCTAAATATGAAAACAGCGGTTAAGCGGGTATAATTGCGCTTAATTTTAAACAACAATAGGTTGAAACTTACCTTCACAAACATATGATATATGTCCAGTAAACTCAGACACAGAAAGAGTCTGAAATGAATGTATGACATATTTTATTAGATCACCATGATAAAAAACTTGGGTCGATAAATAATACATGTAAAAGTGACCCCTTTCGAGCTTAAGTGCATCGTAGAAATTTCTTCTAAATTATTTATTATTATTTCATTGTCTACTATGACTACTTACTATTATATGATATTTAAATTCGCTACAATTCTTAAAGAGATCGTTTTTGTTGTTCCCACTAGGTAATTTCAAGTTTTAACTACATACTTGTGGAAAATTTATTGAGAAATTATTCGCAACTGCATTTGTAAAAAATGATATTTACTCATTTACTCTTCAAATAATGTAACAAGGCTAGTTTTCAGAAAAGATCTTTAACGTAAACGACTTTTTTTTATGTATGAATAAATTGAGGCACCAATATTATTCTTTTTTATAAATACTTATGTCCCAAACATAGATATATAACCAAAATAAAAATGGTATCTTCGTTTTTTTTTCTGTGTAGAATAACTAGATAAAATGTGAAAATTGGTAAAACAAATAGTAAATATATAAAACATTACCACCATAAATAATCTGTTTAACAATTGAAATGAACTTAAATAATATATAATTTTGAATTCATGTAAAAAAAAAAAAAAAAAAAAAAATTGTAATTTAAAAATGGAAGAAACTTTTATGTCCAAAGGGACAAATTTCAAAGTCTTATACACCATAACTTTTGCGAGATATCGGGTCGCAGTGCCCTGAAATATGCAATAAAATTCCGTAGCAAATTCCCATATGATGGTGAAGAATGCTCTAATTTCTTAAGTAATTATCTTTCTTATGAATATAAATATCTGGATGAACAGCAATATTTTTATTGAAACCTGTAAATTTATTTATTAATTAATTATATGTTTTTTTTTATATATTTATAAAAATTCTATATATAGGGGATGGTCTGCTGTATCGGACGCTTAAACTATTTTGATTTTTTTTAATGGTAAAATTTGAATATTTCCTACTCTAATGAAAACTTTAACTGCTATTTCCATACTTCAAAAAGCTCATTTCCATTAGAATCATCTTTATTGGGTTTTCTGTGGCTTTTTATAAACCTTACATATTGACCTTTCTGATCTCTTGAGGGTTAGATTATTCTGATCTCTTGAGGGTATCGTACATGGTGTTGTTCTCCAAAAAGCGTCATTTTTTAATTTAGAAACAACCTATTTTTACCATATTTGTTGTAGACTTTATTTTTGTCCTTTTCACTTTAACTTCTTGTTCGAATTTAAGTTTTCTTTCATCTCTTTAATGCGATAACCTTCCCTCATCTGTCTCCGTGCTTCTACGATTTAGTTTTTCTCTTGCTTCTCTCTTTTCTTCTTCTGAAGTTGTGTTTTAAACAGCGACGAGGTATTTTTGTTCTCCTCGACTTTGTTGTGTTACGACCTTTGTACTTGAAGTGCTTGGAATACATGAAATTTCCTCTGAAATCTGTTTCAATTGATTTTTCTTACGAATAGTCTCAGGGCTGATTAGGCCTACCACTGAGACGTTTTCTAATTTCCTTTCTGTTTTTTTTTTTTTTTTTTTTTTGTTTTTTTTTTTTAATATCTATTGCTATGTTGAAGACACCTTAATGGGATTTGAGACAAGAGGTTTTGAAGCACTCAATGCATAATATCTTTCACTAGCTTCCCTGATTAACACTTCATAAAGTTGGACTTTTTATATAGCTTGAATGGATTTTCACCCCACTTATGACGTATTTTCCCCATCCTAGAATAAAACAAAGAAAACCGTGAGAATTTGACTTTTAAGACTTGTAAGACAACCCAAACGCTGCACTCCGACGCTTTGATTACATATCGCATGCGTATTGCCAGGTATAGACATTATGGTCTAATGTATAAAGCATAGTAACCCATACATCTAACAAAACACTAAAAACATTGTTTTAGATGCTTTCACATAAGCTATGTATCTCCAAAGGTAACTTCGTGCACTAAAAATTTCGCAAAAAATAAATAACTTACTATCACTTGCAAATGCACAGACCGCTCGGTCCAATATGGCGTCTTAAGGGTGTTCTCAAATCCAAAAGGGCAACTTTCCGACATAATTTTTCATTTATTTTTGTTCGAAAATGCATGAAACTAGCTAGTGTTGTTGCTCAGAAACTATGTAAATGAGCTGTTTTTTTTTTTTCATTTTTTTGCAAACCCAATAGATCTTTCAGAAAATTGTGTCAAAGTGGGCGTTTTCAACCGAATTTCCGCGCGAAGGGAGAAAGAGCACTCAAGAGCAGGCGAAAAACGTGTTTGTCACGTGATCGAATTCGCTTATATCTCAATAGGTAATGGGTTGATAAAAAAATCGAAAAAACAGTTCAATTCCAAATCGATTCTATGGCCAGGCTTTCCAATTTTATATCTTTCCGTAAAAAAATGAATTTGTAAAAATGTCAAAACGTTTTGCGCTTGTTGAGCAGAGCATTTAAGAACATCCTTAACGGCATAATAAACACGACAGTCGCTTGACAAGTGCTGCTATCAGCGGCCAAACTTTGAAACTCTACTTACCTGGAACAACCGGCAGTTCGATACTACCCGACCTTCCTCTATATAATTTTATTTTTTTTTTAAATGCAACGTGTCTGTAGGGTAACTCCGGGAGAGTCGCCGCATACGGGATGGATGCCGCACTCCTTGTATTTCTTGTAATTATCGATAGATTGTCGTCAAAGGCACAGTATAGGTGCGCAATGAGATTATTTTAACCAGTGCATAGCGGAATCCCATTTCGATGTTTACTTGTACAAGTACAATCCTTAATTTGACGTAAGTGCATCATTTCACTGTCCAACCTTTTAATCACGTTATTTTTAAATACTTTTCATACTGTTGGGAAGATCTGGGTCCATCTAAAGGTACCAACTTAAGCTACCCAAACATACCACTAAATTGGGAAAAAAGGTTTAACCCCCAATAGTAATGTAGGTTAACCACTACTAATTACTAATACCTGAAATTTCATAGTGGTAATTTAAATACATTATAATTAAATCATTGTGATCGTAAATAATGGTCCTGGCTAGCTTCTGATAATTTAAACATAATTATCTTAAGTTGGGGGGAAGGAACACATCTCCAAAACTGCCCCAAATTGCGTTGTGAATATTTACGTGAAGAAGTAGCGTTTGGATCGCGTAAATTATCAAAAATAAACCTACAAAATTTACGCATAAATAAAATAAAAGAACCCGAAAATAATCTGAAATAAAATATTAATGTTAAAGTAAATTAACAGATTCGTGGATAAATGACGTATGCCAAAATTAACATTAAACATTATTTATTTACAATAACAAAACATATGTACAAGTTAAGTAAAAGAGTGTCACATGACACAGATGTTCCAAAGAACAAATCGAAACTCTCATTATGCATTACTTAATTTAATCTGATTATTTATTAAAACATTTAAATACTTAGATACCAGCTGAAGGTAAATCCCTAGTAATACATCAATAAATACATAAACATAAATTGGGAAACAAAATATCATAACATCACATACCTCTATACACTGTATATTGTTGGCGTGATACATCACACATTGGGTAAGATACTAAGGCACTCCTCAGCATTGTAGAGACACTAAATTTCGTAGAAGTTCCGCCCTTCAATCAGAGCGCGCGCTGAAAAGGTCTACAACGACCAATAATGCTATTATACCCTAAAACGGGCAAGATGATCCTAAGAAAAACTTATTTATTATATAACTGCATACCAGCAGTAAAACTACACATCTGTCAGACATCACTAAGTCTTGGATCAATTTGTCGCTATAAAAACGACTAACTTATTTAAATGCATGAGAAAATAACTCATGTCTCTCTGAGACCACTACTCCTCCGCTAAACACAGATAGAAGTCATGTCTCTCCGCTGAAAACAGTAAGAATAATCATCCTAAGAAAAACTTATTTATTATATAACTGCATACCAGCAGTAAAACTACACGTCTGTCCTAAGAATATTATCATATTTATTATATAACTGCATACCAGCAGTAAAACTACACGTCTGTCCTAAGATGATCCTAAGAAAAACTTATTTATTATATAACTGCATACCAGCAGTAAAACTACACGTCTGTTCAATTCTATGTCATATCTGCTACTACTTGTTCCTCTGCTCTCAGATAGAATAATCATGTAATATAATTTTGCTCCTTACGTAAAAGAACTTGTATAACAATAGAGGGTTGGACTTTCAGCCCCCTGTTCAATCGTAAGGAAGCTGGACTGGATTCCCTCATTGAAGTACACCCCCGCAACTGCGCGATTCGTTACCTGGAATCTTAGGGATGCACCTCCAATTTAAGGGATGATAAACCGACTCTGAAGAGGGGCTCGTGAGATCATGAGATCTCTTCGTGCGTGTGGTCCGTCTGTGACAAATATGTGGACTCATAAATTTTAGTGGAGCCAGTAATAAATAAACCCTTGACTGTATGTCAAAACTTTTGTTAAAGAGCAGACTCAGTGTCTGCTTGGAAAAGATCCCCTCCTAAGATAACAGAGGATCTGTGGATGCATTTCCCATATATGTTGTCGTTACTATATAAGTATATATATAACACACTATCTTAAATAAAAATTTTATATAAAATAATAATAACAATAATAATAATAATAATAATATAATAATAATAATAATAATAAATTGGCAAAATATGTAAATAATTGTATTTTTAGAGTATTAAAAATATCTAAAAACCCTGCTGAAACGATATCAGTGGTGTGTACATTTTTGACACGATATCGATTCCAGCACATACACTAATTACTAAATGCATGCATGATTTCGAAGTCAGAACTAAGTGTAGCGTTTGTATAGAGTACTGTGTGTATGTTTACGCCATTCCCCTTACCGATGGCAGGTAACTGTGATGGCCGACGTCTGCACCATGCAAAATGGGATACATGCCGCACTGCTATTCCGGTATACATGCCGCATTTTCTTTTGTACGGGATAATTAAGTGTTATTAACTTTTCCTTTTCTTTTAGAACAGACAAACCATGTTAGGCATGTTATCAAGTTTGCTAAAACCAAAGGAGAAAAAGGGAAAAATAAAAAGTAAGAAGGGCAAGAAGGATGCAAGTCAAGATGATAACAATGAAAAATTGGATTACGCGTAACGCAGACGTTCTTTGCAAACAACTCCAAAAAAGAGGAAGTGTAATTGGCTTCGTTGCATCATGTGTTTAAATGTAGTTACATAAAGATTGTACTTTTTCGACACTTTTTCTAGTCGATTGTAGTCGAAAAAACAGGCCTCTTAACCCATTTTGAAACATAGGTGCACATAAGCACCTTCATAAAGAGCTTACAAAATTTGTTTCTGGCACCAGTAAAAAAGAAAAGAAATATTTACTTTGTTTAATTAGAGCATTTTCATGATTATTTAAGTAAAGGTAACTTCTTTTAAAAAAGTGGTACCAACCGAATAAAATTTGTGTAAAAGCCACCGGTCCCGAAAGGGTTAACGAACAAATTATGTAAACACAATTTTACTGTTTTTTTTTCTTTTCTCTTTCTAATACATTAAGGTTACATTTTTTCTGAAATAACAATTAAAATTTAATGTAAAAAAAAAAAGTCGATAATTTTAATAGTGAAAGTGGGTAACAATTATTAATTTGAATCTGCTAATTCGTTTCATTGTACTCATTTAGTTTCATTTTGTTATTACATCGTTAATTATATACCAGATATAATTTTTTTTTAATATTTTTATTTCTAATTTCATTCTGTTCTTATTGCAAGCGCGGCATAACTACCGCACAAGTGCGGCGCGTCACCATACGGGTGACACATCGCAGTGTAATGTTTCAGAATTTTTTTTTTTTTAAATATTAATAATTTTTTTTTAATTTTTTGTTGTATATTAAACATTAAATAGCACAGCATGATTTTTTAAATTTTATGTCCAACATGGGACTTTATACACAAATTCAAAAAAATGTGCCGCATAAATCCCGGAATTACTCTATATACGAAGGGCTTTGAAAAGTTTCATAAATAATTAATTTTGTCTTTCGTTGTTTTTTTTACTTTATTTTAGAAAAAAATCATGTATACCATACTTTTCATTTTTTGTTTTTTTAATATCTGATTACATCGCCTTTTTTTATATTTCCTGCTGATAGTGGTTTTTATTAACGTTTATTTATTTTTTTTTACAGTTTTGCCATTAATAGTACCTACTTATCAGAAAATATTAATATTAGGCAAACATTTTAATAAAAAATATCGCGGCAGGGAATGGGTTAATTATAAAATGACTCCACTACTAGAATTTTACAATAAAATATTATGAAGCTCTAAAAAATTTAAACATTTGCGTTTCATTCTAGATTTCTATTATTTTTCCGTTTAATTCAAATAGATCATCATGAAAAGAAAAATTTTATAAGATAGATTAGCAGCTTTTATCTTTTTTGTCTCATTCCGATTTGGAAAGAGATTTAAAAAAAGTTGGAAAGAAATAACTTTAAAAAATGTTCTTGAAAAAGTGCAAAGCTTAATCAAGAACTCATTAAAATATTAGAGATCTCTTAAATTTCTGCTCATCCTTTATTATTTTATTTTACTTCTACATTTAAAGAAAACTTTAAACTTCTATTTAAAATATTTTCTCGAGATTTAGGGTAATTATACTTGATATATTCAACAGAATTGGTTCAATAGATGAGAGGGCGATTTAGTGTTAATCCGCAGATAATATAACAACTAAATACAAATAAGTCGTAAATTGTGCGTCAACCGTGGCAGATGAGGTGCGTTGGTACTAAGAGTAGTTTTATTTATATTCAGATCTTGAATTGGCAATAGCTGTTGCCCTCTTATGCAAAAATGCACGAATGCAAAATTTATCACTATATCATATATATTAAATTCGGTAATACGGAAATAATATGACTCCATCTTAAATAGGATGTTATCACCATAGCAAACTAGAATCATTACTTAAGATGGGAAATCATTGAATTAATTATGTATGATAGGATTTAATAGAATGAAGAAAACTTTTTTTGATATATTTTTTATTTTGATTCGATTTTCATAACATTTGAAACGTCTCGACAAAATTCTGCAACCATTATATATATTAAATTTCAAACCACTCGGTTGGCTAGTTTTTGCGCTGTTATGTGCGGACAGACGGACAGACAGAGAGATGGAAGGACCAGATTACGACTATAGGTATTACGTATTTACGAACGCACCTAAAACGTGTGTTTTTAGGGTCAGAGAAAACTAAAATTTAATATAATTCAAAGTACCCTAACTATGTTCGTTTTTGCCTTACAAGAATATTTTTTCAATTTTTTTCTTTGCAGGACAATGATTTTCTGAATATAACTTATAGTAAATGGGGATTGTGCAAAAATTTAAATTGCGTGTATTAATTGTGTATACGCAGTACCTTACAAAACAAATGCCATATCTAAAACCTATAATAGATTTGTAGACTTTTTTGCAAAAAGATTTTAGGAATAATTGGAAGTACCGGCACGCCAAAACATGACGGAACACTGTGAATTTATAATGAGAAAACGATACAAATTCACGATTTGCTGTACTGTGCTTGAGGAAATAGTATCCTTTCAATAACAGAATAATATTTAAGTAATATAAATTAAATAATAGCAGTATTCAAATAGGCCCGTCATTTTTTAGACACCTGGTATGTTTCTATCATAAGCAATTTCGAAAATAATCGCCATTTTATCTACATGGCTGCTAGCTTTCCGATTTTTTAAAATAAAAAAAAGCAGAAATTTCATTAAATAAAAGAAGTTAATTAATTAGAAACGTAAAAAAATTCATTAATTAGTTTTTAGTTAAAAGTATCTTTCTTTTTACATGAAAAATGGAATTTCGGCAGCTATGCATTAGTTTTTATAAACCCAGTATATTAAAATGTAGAAATAGGAATAGAGATTTAATGTAATTATAATTGTAGTCCAGGTAATAAGGAATTTTACCTTGCAAAATTAATGGAAGTTCTGGAAATAGGCTTACTTTATGTTTTTTGGGTCGCTGAATCCGAATTTGTAACTTCCCACCAAAATTTCCCCTGGCAACCCCCAAATTTTGGTAAAATGCCCCCCAAAAAGGTTTTTTTTAAATATATATATATATATTGTTTTAGGGGAAAAGTATCTAGAAATTCAGAAAGTAGACAAAATTTGCAACAAATTAGATATATGACATTATGACTTAGGATGAAGGGGAAGGGGAGATCTGCCTCGGAACATGCGCCGCGGTGCTGCGTGGACTAAGTTGCGCAATTTCACTTAACCACTCACACGTTTACATTCGCCCTTTCATCTCCCCTCCGAACATTCTCTCTAAGGTTTACTTTAAGTTTTTTGGGTCGCTGAATCCGAATTTTTAACTTCCCCCCAAAGTTCCCCCCCCCCCCACGAAAACCCCCCAAAATAGTTGTTTTTAACTTAAATTTCTTATTGTTTTAGGGGAAAAGCATTACGAAATTCAGAAACTATACAAAATTTGCAACAAATAGGATAGATGACATTATGACGTAGGATGAACGGGGAGAGAGGGGGCTGCCTTGGAACATGCACTGCGGCGCTACGTGCACTGAGTTATGAAGTCCAGGCAATAGGGGATTTTACCTGGCAAAATTAATACTAGTTCTGGATTTCGACCCACTTTATGCTTTTTGGGTCACTGAATCCGAATTTGTAACTTCCCACCAAAATTTCACCCCGCAATTCCCCAAAAAATTGATTTTTTCAAAATATTTGGTTTTTGCGAAAAGCGATGCGCGGAATGTTCCGAGGCAGCCCCCCCCCCCCTCTCCTCGTTCATCCTACGTCATAATTTCATCTATCCTTTTTGTTGCAAATTTTATCTAGTTTCTGAATTTCGTAATGCTTTTCCCCTAAAACAATAAGAAATTTAAGTTAAAAAGAACTATATTGGGGGGTTTCGGGGGGGGGGGGAATTTTTTGGGGGGGAGTAAAAATTACGGATTCAGCGACCCAAAAAACTTAAAGTAAACCTTAGAGAGAATGTTCGGAGGGGAGATGAAAGGGCGAATGTAAACGTGTGAGTGGTTAAGTGAAATTGCGCAACTTAGTCCACGCAGCACCGCGGCGCATGTTCCGAGGCAGATCCCCCTTCCCCTTCATCCTAAGTCATAATGTCATATATCTAATTTGTTGCAAATTTTGTCTACTTTCTGAATTTCTAGATACTTTTCCCCTAAAACAAAAAAAAATTAATAAAAACCTTTTTAGGGAGGGAGAATTTTACCAAAATTTGGGGGGGTTGCCGGGGGAAATTTTGGTGGGAAGTTGCAAATTCGGATTCAGCGACCCAAAAAACAAAAAGTAAACCAATTTCCAGAACTTCCATCAATTTTGCTAGGTAGAGCCCCTATACGGTCTCTATTGCCTGGACAATTGATATATTAAATAGTGTTGTTTTAACTTCCTATTTCGAATTTTAAGGTGAATTCATTATATCAGTTATTGTCTCCTACAATATCATGCGATTCAAAATATATGTAACGTGTTTGTGTCTTAAAGCGCTGACAATACAACAGCTAAAAACTAAAAGGTGCTTTTTCAGTACCAGAAAATACTTAAAATTTATAGAAATCAAAGCATTAGAACTAAGTAAGTTTTGTCCAATGTTCTTCTTAGATGCAGGACAACAGTTTTCTGAACATAGCTGATAGGAAATGGGTACCGTGTAAAAAATTAAATTTAATATTTTAATGTTTAGATACTTTTGAAATGCTCTTTACAAACAAAAAGTTCATAGCTAAAACCTGTACTTGATTGGTATACTTTTTGCAAGAAGATTGTAGTAATAAATGAAAATACGTGTGTTCCGAAAATTAAAGGATTATATATGTTTTTTTTTAAACAAACAAAAAATAAAATAAAAGCAATTTAACAATTTACAACGACCATTTGGAAAATGATTTTTTCGAAGACTAAAATTTAAGACATAAAAAATCGTACGGAGTTGATCATACATTACGCACGCCATGAATTAAACATTAATGGTGTTATGACACGTAAAAATTGCAAGCGCAAAAATCGTCTGCGAATTGTACGTATTATCCAAGCATTTCATTGGCTGTTCGGGAAAAGACTTTTCCATCGTCAGATTTCCAAGAAATCTGATGACACATTTTAAATGAAATTTCATTCTTAAACTTCTAAACATCCGACAATATTACTTTTTACACCGTCGGATAGAGAAAAAAATGCACTTTTAAATTCAATTTGTTTGAAAGCTGTATCTCAATTTGTTTCTGAGTTATTAATTTTTTTTTTTTGTTGTTGTTGTTAATCGAATAAAATGCGGATTAAACCAATAAAAACCTTCAGATATGCTTTTGATTTCCTACCCTGACAGAGAACAATAACCATTTTTCCAAATGGTTAAAAAATAAAATAAAATAAAATAAAATAAAATAAAAGACGAGAAGCGATGGAAATTCAAGATTTGCTGTACTGTGCTTTGGATAGCAGTAATTTTTGAGTAACAGAATAGTATTTAAATACTATAAATATATATATATATATAAAATAATAGACATTTTAAACAGGCCCGTCATTTTTGGGGCTACAGGTAATGTTTCAATCAACAATTTAGGAAATAATCGCTATTACGTCTACATAGCTGACAACATTCCGATTTTTTTTTTCAAATCAAATAAAACCAGAAATTTTATTAACCCTTTGAGGCGAGGAGTAATTCTGTTTATAAACTGGTGAAATAATGACTTGATACCAGAATTTATAAAAGAATTTATTAGAAAATATGAATTTGCTTATTTTCACGTACATTATAAAAGGAAAATTTTAATTAAATATTCTTGGTGCAGTTTGTCAATTTTGGAATTAAAATTAGGTGTCCTTTTTTAAGGAAACCGTCAAATTGAATCAATTTCGGAAATCTGTCAAATTGAAAGGAAAAAACTGTCAATTTTGGCGCCAGTGGAAAACCGTTTAATTTACAGAAAAAAATGTAATTTTTCATTAAAACAGATTTTTCTGTAAAAAATACAGATTTGTTCTGCAAAAATTACGAAATTCAGTTTCTTTTACAGAAAAAAACTGTTATTCTTCAAAACAGTTTTTTCTGTAAAAAATACAATTCTTTTCTGTAAAAATTACAGTTTTTTTTTTTTTTTTTTTTTTTTTTTTTTTTTTTTTTTTTTTTTTTTAATATATATACAGTGCGCCCACGAAAAGGTTAAATAGAAGTTAATTAAAAACGACATAATAACGGGACTCTGTGAATTGAAAGTTAGAAGCGATATAAATTTACGATTTGCTGTACTGTGCTTATGAAACAGTATTTTTTCAATAGTAAGAATACTATTTAATTAAATCATTTATCAAATAATTTTAATTAGTATTAATCAAATAATAGCAGCTTTCAAATAGGCTCGTCATTTTTTAGACGCATGGTATGTTTCTATTATCATCAGCGATTTGGAAATAATTGCCGTTACGTCTACATAGCTGCCAACCTTCCATTTTGTTTTCTTTTTCAAATGAAATGAAACTAGAATTTTCATTAAATAGAATAAGTTAATTAAAAAACACATAATGAAGGGACTCTGTTAATTTAAGATGAGAAGTGATACAAATTCACTATTTGCTCTGCTGTGCATAGAGAAACAGTACCCATACTAATAAAAGAATGTTCCGCTCTGTGTGTGTGTACGCTATGGCTAGCGAAATATACTGTTCGTACAATGCTGCAAATTTATGTTAGGCTAGTCCAAGACCTCTCCTAATGCACCAGAGACACGGAATTTTAAATTTCTAATAATTAACTAAGCTATTAATTAAAAATCGCAACGAGCTCTCATCAAAAAATCATTTATTTTATTTATAGTAGAAAGCTAATTTTGGACTGTCGAAAATCTCAAAGATTTTAGACAATAAGGATTATTATTTTTAAATACTGAAATAGACTAAATGAAAAAAAAAATCATTTACGAGCCATTCTACCACTAAAAATCAATATTTTTTTCTGGATTGTTTCACACAAGCTACGAAATTATTATGATTTTAACTCCTAAAAAGAGTTTGGACGATAACCACTATTTCTTAAAAAAACATTTAACCCTTAAATGCATGAATTATTCTTTTAGAATTGTGTTTTTTATTTTTATATTAAGGATTAGACACCAGAAATCTTAAGACAGATTTTTAACTTTATTTAGTAGCATATTTTTGTAATTTTTAGAGGATTAATATTTATATATATATATATATAGTGGTTGTAAGAACTTAATTTATGCATTAAAAATTAAATAAAAAGGTGATGGAAATTGGCATCACTATGCAATTAAGGGTTAAAATGCCGGACAACTCAGGCACCTCCCTCTTTTTTTCGGGCATGTTTCAAAGTTACTCATTGATATCAAAAAACAAAGTACAAAACATCATATACTTTCAATTCTCGTTGCATTACTGCAAAATATTACAAAAAATGCGAAAATTACTTTGAAAAAAATACATTCCCCGAAGTCACTTTTCATTTTTTCCGCGCATTTTGCTGCAGGATTAACATTATTTAACACATTTTGATTAAAAAAGGATGCTTAATTTATAAAATAGCACTGAAATCTTAAATCTATGTACTAATTTTTTAGCTAAGGATTGAGTATCAGTTTAGTTCAGATATAACCGGATTTAAGGATGAAATAATCAGTTTGAAAAAAAAAATCACTCAGGATGTGAAAAAAATAGTTACGCATAAATCAGTAATTTTTACAGTTAATTATCAATATTTTAGAACGAAAATTATGTAATCGTTTGGAAACATGCCATCGCTATCGCCCCCCCTCCCCCCGTTTCCTGTTGCAATTACTTCGAGCCTTTTTACCGCTAAATATTATAGTTGTTGATGTTTTACGGATTTTTACATAATCAGTGGCATGTATTTCAGACAAAATTGAGTTAAAGATATCATACAAATTTAAGGTTCATTTAAGAATCAGGGCCCTCGGGCAACGCCGGCCCGATCAGCTAGTTTCTCTCAATAATAGAATAATATTTAAATAATATAAATTAAATAGCAGCTGTTTTCAAATAGACCCGTCACATTTTAACTCACAGGCTATCAAAGGCTGAGAGCTAATGTGCCCGCAAGTTCTGTATGTATGTTTGTATATACAGTCGTGGAAAAAAAAGTAAACACCCCTTACTAACTCCTCAACAAATCAGCATAAACAAAAGTTACTGGTAATTACTTGGAAATAAAGTCTACTTTTAAATGATGTATATAAAATTTTCTTAGGGGTCATCTACATAGTAAAACGAATCCAAACTTCATTTCTTTTCAATGGCAATACCCAATTTGAACGAGATATTTCAAATCTTCAGTTCAATCTATGCCTAGCCACCAAATTTCAAGTCATTTGAATGATAAGTTTTTGAATTATAGACATTCAAAATGTAGTGCTTCAAATGTTAAATTACATTTTCATATTTTTATTTATATCTCCTGAAATTATGCTCCTTATGTGCTATTTTTTTTTTTTTTTGTAGCAATAATACTAATATACCCAAACATAAATACGCCGAATTTGCAATTTTTATAATTTTCTGATATGAATTATGAATTATGAAATTAATATCCGAAAAAATTATGAATTGCAACCTACAATTTTTATGATGGATTTAGATTTATTAAGTCCTGCTTTATGGAAAACCAAATTTTCACATTTTTCTTCCAAGTAGTTTTCAAATGATGCTTAAAAACGGCAAAATGATGGTTTAAGGGGCCGTCTATGATGGAAGTGAGTAGACATTTTGAAATTTATTCAGCTGTACTGTAATCTAACAGGCTTCATGGGCTCCTTGAGTGGCGCTTAAGGTGCCTTGATCAAGAAAGAGGCTCTCTCGGTTAACAATCGAGTACGGAACTTCAATTTGGATACAGCCCTTAAAATACGCTCGTTTTAAAATAATTAATTTCTCGGAAAATTATGGTACGAATTGCATAAAAATTCGTTTTTAGGCTAATTGAAGGGTCTAGAGTTCATTTATGCTGTCAGAATTGTGTACTGCTATTAAAAAAAACAACGTTAGGGTTTGTTTTAATACGTACAATGCCCCCCCCCCCCCCAAGCAAGTTTTATATACATCATTTAAAAACAGACTTTATTTCCAATCGTTCGGTACCAGTAACTTTCTTCTACGATAATTTGTTGATGAGTTAGTAGGGGGTGTTTATTTTTTTTTTCCTCGACTGTACGTAGCGTGATAACTATTGATAGAAATATTCAACTTGCTACAAATTTTGTAAATAGGTTCATCCTGATAAGGCGCTTCCCTGATTACTTTCTGGGGATTCATTGGTTAAGTATAAAGGAGGTGGCTGGGGACAAATCATTCCCCTTAATTTAGATAAACGAGTTTTTCATGCAGAATGCTGATTTGCTTCAAATTTGGTATATCGTCTTAATTTGATAATGTGCTTCACTGGTTACATTTGGAGGTTCCTTGGTTAAGTAGAAATAGGGGAAGGGGAAGGAACACCCCTTAATTTAGATAAATAGGTTTTCATGTAGAATTATCCGATTTGCTGCAAATTTGGTATACCGGTTTACTCTGATAAGGCGCTTCCCTCATTACTTATCGTTTTGCTCAAAAAGAGGGAGTTTTATTTTATGAATACTAGACATAAATAAAAGTGTAATTTACAATTAGTGTGAACTTGCCTGCGAGCTCAATGTCATCCAGTTTAACTGTACAATTTTCTATTTTATTATGCACATGGTATGTTTCTATTATCAGATATTTCGGCAATAATCGCCATTATATCTAAAAAGGTGCCAACTTTCAGATTTTTTCAAATAAAAAAATGGCAGAAATTTCGTTAAATTGGAGAAGTTAATTAAAAACAACATATAAGCGAAAAGCATTTCATAAAATAGTCTTCTTGTTCATCTGTTTTTGACTTTTGAAAAAAAAAAAAAAAAAAAAAAAAAAAAAAAAAAAAAAAAAAAAAAACGAAACATCTGCAGTTATGTATCGACTTTTAATCACCCGGTATATTAAATTATAGGAAATATAAAATTTAAATTAAAATTTTTGATTTTTTTCTAAAAGAATAACCCAGAGGGAAAAGACCTCATTATAAATAACCATTTTTAAAAAAACATTTGATATCCCACATAAAAATTGTGCATTACTTTAAAATATTTCAAGTCAAGTTTGCGACTTTGTTTTAATGTCCTTTATTCCCATATTCTTAAAATACTAACAACATAAGATAAATTAATTTCGAAATAGCCTCAATATCACGTAGCTACAGCCGTCTAATGATGTTCAGCTGTCATGAAACACCGCACAAACAATCAATAACAAGTGTGCTAAAATATTGACATCTTCAGCGTCCCGTTATGATGTATGCTGATATTGGAGAGTAACATATGACTCGAAAGAAAAGCGCTAATCCCTAAGTATAAAAATATCCATCGATTAAGTCCTATACATGGTGATTTAAAAAAATCAAGCTTTAAGGCTAAAGCAAAATACAACGAATAATTTTTATGCAAAAAACCAGGATCGCAATTCATTTATTCTATAAAAAATGCATGGTGTCTCGTTCCAGCCCATATCTAATTTTTTGTTCATAACTCTAACAACAATTAAGGCATTTTTTCAAAATTTACATCAGACTTTATTTGATTTGTGAGAAATATAAAAGTACAAAAATAAGGGCTGGAAGAGACCATCTTTCGCATTTAAACAGTCCTGAACTCAATGTTTCAAAGTGTAGTTCACTTTACGTAAATGTGACTGACCAAACTGCAGTGTACTTCCAGGACCTTTCGTAATGATATAGCTTTTCCCACAAAGCAAGAGAAATCTGAAAAAAAAAATTACACCTCTTAATTGTTTTCAAATTCATTAACAAAATGCTTGAGTTTTGATTAGACTAAGATACAGATTATAGAAGTATTTTTGAATGGGTAAATGTGTTTTTGTACCTTTTCCTGTACAAAAATTGTTTGTTTTAGAGTGATCTATAATTTCTTAAATTTTGTTAAAAAAATTTTAATCACCCTATATATATTTAAGCTGAGACGTTGGAGCATTTATTTTACTGTTTTGTTATTTATTTTACTATTTATTTATAAGAAATGGCTGTTTAATAAATTAAATTTTTGCCAAATTTTAGTACACTTGCAATTTGCTGTGCAAATATACATATACCTATACATATATTTATTATGTTATTATATGTTACGCTTTAACCTTAAAAGCACACTCAGATTTCTTTTCCACAAACCAACCACTGTTGAGATAAATAATTACTTAAGGTGCCTGTCTATCTTCGGAAGTGTTTTTTTTTGTTTGTTTTTTGTTTTGTTTTAGGGGTTTTTTTTTTTTTTTTGAAAAATTGCCTAGTTATGTGCATTATATTATATAGCTAAAAATTTTTAATAACATGTAAAAATATGTATATTTTTGAATATTTTGATTTTTAGGCTCAAAACATACATAAAAATTGCTATAAAATGGCACTTTTGCAAAACATGAAAACTCAAATTTAAATAAAGATATTTTTATTCTGTAAATTTTATTATGATTAATGAAACCTTCTTGGAGTACTGAAACACTTTCATAACTATAACTATGTTTTTAATGAAAATATTGAAGTTAACGTTTTTACACAGAGAAAAATCACGAAAATATATGACAATTCATAACTTGTAACAACTAAAACATGAAAAGAAATAACTAACTGTAAACATAATGAAGGCACATTACCTAAATAAATTCCTTTAGAGTATTTTTGCAAAGTTTCATAACGTTGCAATTATAATTTTTCGAGTTACGATGTTTTGCGATAAAGAAAAATGTTAAAAATCTCATTTTGAGAAAAATTAGAAAATGTAATTAAAAACCAGATTTTACTAGTTAAATAAAAAAATCTAATTAATAAAAGCTCCTGATTTATAAAGTTCACCACCTATTTGTTATTGACAATAGTTATTATTATTTTCTTGATGGGTTTTTAAATTTGTCTTTGTTTATGTGCAAACATTTCAAAAACTTGCGCTTGACTAATATTAAAATGCCTTTAACTCAAGTTCTAAGACAGATAGAAACAAAATTCAAACTGATTTAGAAAGCTAAAATGTCAGGTTTTAATATTAAACCAAATATAGAAAATCTGATTTTGACTGAAAATTGCATTTTAAAGGGAGGCAGGCACCTTAATAAAGCATTTCAACAAACTGCGTATAATATTCAAGAAAGAGATCTTTTTTTTTTTTTTTTTTTTTTTTTTTTTTTTACATTTAGAAAATATTACAATATCAATTTTTAAAAAAATACTAAATTTCCCGTAAGAAATCATGTTTAGAATGTAACTTAAATGGAATTTTTTTTTCTTCCCTTCTATAGTGATCAGGGGGCAATAATTGTCCAGTTGAATTAAAGTAGCTTAAACTTTCCGGGTTCGTTTAATGTAAAACTCAAAAAAACTCTATGATATAATGATTTCTAGATATCAATTTTTTGTTAGTTTATTTTTTTTTCTTCGCTGTAAACCCATTCCCGGAGGTTTAATATGTGAAGTAACTCATATTTCTTCTTTCCGAATTTTCCCAAAAAATGTAACTTAATCATGATTTTTCTTTTCACACCCTATTAAAACTGAATATTATTTTTCTTTTAAATTACAATAAAAACGGTATGAACAAACGCTTGATAATCCTCATTATTAGCTTCCTTTTTTTGCCTTTTTACTACAATAACAGAGTAACTGAGTTGCCAGGATTACATAAATTGCATTATAAATTAAAAAGAAAGTATGCCCAGAATTAATTAAATTTCAAAATTTATAAAGAGTTATTATGTCAAAATCAAACACTTACGAATAATTGGTATTTTTTAAGCCGCAATTGATCATTTTCTCGGTGGGCATCTTTTTTTAAATTAGATTACGATATTTTTTTTATTTTTACAGTTACTCTATGTAGTCTCCTGCATATATACGCGACTGAACATATTTATTATCAAACTAAATGCTGCTTTACATCGATTTCCGAGCAAGTTAACAGAGCAAATGCTTTAACCCTTAACTGAATAGTGAGGCATATCTGCATCACTTTTCATTTAACTCTTAGCAACCACGGTATTTATATAGAAATATTAATCTGCTAAAAAGTACAAAAATATGCTACTAATTAAAGTTAAAAATCTATCTTAAAATTTCTGGTGTCTAATCTTTAATATAAGAATAAAAAATCACAATTCTAAAAGAATAATTCGTGCATTTAAGGGTTAAGTTTTACAAAATAAAAAAATATATAAAATAAGGTATTTAGATTCATACTTATTAAAATATTTACTAATTTGCAATATTTTAGTTTTGTCTTTGAATTGCAGATGTGCAACATAAGAAAAAGTTGACGTATTAGGCAAAAAATGTGTCTCTAACTTTTTTCATTATTTTTCCTATGTAATTCTGAGAATCATATATAATTTTTTCGAAACAAAATAAAAAATCATGCATTTAACGGTTAATTAGGTATTTTCTTGTAGAGATAGTAATACGAAATTTAATTACACATTTTTGGCAAGGTTCCGTAGACTATTTTCCTCGCACCGGTACTCTAAACATAAGGAATATTTTTCAATTTAGTAAGAAGTATTAAGAAAATATGACTTGATTGCGAAAAGCAATCCTTTATCTTCAGAAACGTAAACTAATAGAACTCTAAGATTTAAAGAAACAGTTCTGAAACAAAAGTTTCTTTTGCTTCCCGTAAATTTCAGAAACATTTCCAGTAGATTTAACAGTGCATTTGGTTTTCTCAATCCAGAATCAACAAGAAATACGTTTGTTTTCGGTGTAACGGAGCCGATGTCGTAAGGTGGTGTGGTAGCGGGCAACTTCAACGGCCAAGGCTTATTTAAAGTCGGAGAAATATTTTATTGCATTACAAACAATTAAATAATATTTTCTGGATTATATAAGTCTTATTTACAATGTTTTTCATAAAAGGGTTCGAGTTCAGCTGACAATAATATATTTATAGAATCAAGTCCAGTCCTCGAATAATAGATCGCTTTCAGTGTAGTCAGTCTCTTATTATTTCAATGTCCACTATTTTCGAAGATAGAGTTCGCGATGCTCGACAGGAATGTCGCACTTTTGTAGGTGTTTAACCGAGGTTTAGGAACCTCCGATCTTCAACTCCGTGATGGAGATATCTTAACAGCCACACCTGGCTTTCGCTTTTCTGTGCTTCGGAGTATGCCCCGAAGCCGTCGACCCGTGAGAGATTTCCACTCTGCACGGCCAGAAACAACTTGAAGTCTCAACTTCAACAGAAGGGGAATAAAAACTCCCGAGAATGCTCTCGCATCCTCTTTTATCAGTTTCGTTTTTCCGTCTAGGACCAAAGCCACTCCCATTAGCCACTCACCATCCGTCGCCCATGATCTCATAGACCAGCCCTTTCTCTATAGGCTGCAGTCAGGAACCTTCGCGTCCGGTTTCATCTCTGGTTTCACTTTCTACTTTCCCACGGGAACTAGACCCTTGTGAACATCAAAAGAATATTTCTCTCACTAGATAAAAGAGTTCCTTCCACCCTAGTGTCATCTGCGAAGATTGATTGAAATTGAGGTACTTGTTTCATCTCTAGCGACATTTTCTAAAACTCTGAAGAAATTTGGAGGCTAGGTGAAAATACATTAGCTTCCCTATGCTGGCTTTTGCCTTGTAAATTTAGAGTTCCAATGTAAGATATCGTCGAATTCTGACATCGGGATAATATTAGTTCTCAAGTAAATATTTTCAACTGCGCAACAGAATTTAAACATCCGAGAGTAACACAATAATGTTCATTTTAAGCTGTTAATTTAGCATGTTTGTCGTTTGAAAATACTTTTTGAACATGAAACTATTTACTTGAGAATTGCTAGCATCCGAAAACCAATATTTCATGTTGATTCCGGGCTGAAAAAACTGATTAATACGCTCTGAAACCTATTCGGAAACGTTTCCAACATTTATATGTACGAAAAAAACTTTTGTTTCAGAAATACCTATTTTAATCTATTGATTTTTGAGGTTTCTGAAGATAGAGGAGTGCTTTTCCGAATCGTGAGTTTTAATATATTTTTCTAAACCTTCTTGCTTGATAAAGAAAATTTCATATTTTACACTGCATAAAATCACACATCGAACATGCAGTAAATTAGGGATGATATTGGAAAATAAATTCTCTCAGTGCTGTATTGCTTTATCTCTGAACCACGTAGTGGGATACCACCTCTGTATGAAAACTACTAAAAGGATATATTCTAAACCTGAAAGGAAAAAACGCTAAATAATAAAATAAGTCAAAATTTATTTATTTTTTTAAAATAGTCATCTAATAATATTTAAAGAATGGAAATTCCGAATTATCCGACACTGACAGGACCAGGCTTAAGTCGAAAAATCGAAATATTCGAATAATCGGGTTGGCACTATCAAATGAATTTTCCAATTGTATAAAAATAATCTATTTTTAAAATGACCAAAAATAATGTAAGTAGTTGACATCATAAAATAAAATAAATAACTGTTATCACATAAAAAATAATATAAATAAAAATAAATCCCATTTAAGTAGAAAATTCAGTAATTACATGCCGCATTGCTTTTATTATAAGTAAAAATAAGAAAATTTCAGAAAAAAAAATTCTTTCACATGGAAAACAGTGACAAATAATCTTTGGTATACTACCTCAAGTGTGACGATGAAATCTGTGAGGGGTGTCAATTAATTGAGTATGTAGGATAATTGAGTGTGTCGGCTAATCGGGAAGTCTACTACATATTCATTTGTATATTGTTCGAAAGAAGTCTTAGAAGGTTTCAAAATCAGTATTTTATGTATATATATAAAACTGCCCAATGAAAAATTTTATTAACTTTAAAATGTGCATCATCGCATACCTATTTTACGCACAATAACACTTTCGAACAACGATGGTATTGTTTTCAGAATACTCTACCATCAAGAGGGTAAATGCTCATACCTTTACTACTCAGAGCTAATGCTCTTGGTGACAGATGTTATAAGTCAAATGCTGTAAACTTTTGGCTTATTACAACTAATAAAAATGTCAAAATTTATTAACTTTTCAAATCACCTAAATAACTTTTTAACCACCCTGTAGATAAAGTTAAATGCCTTAAAATACGTCAAAAGTATAAGTTACATCTAATAAATAAGTCGAAAGTAATTAACTTTTTCAATCATCAAATAACTTTTTAGCCGCACCGTAGATCAAATTATCAAAGGTAATCATTAAAGGTAATCATTAAAGGTAATCATTAAATCATTAAAGGTATTATTTTCAAAATACTCTGCCATCAAGAGGATAAATACTCATATCTTTATTACTCAGAGCTAAAGCTCTTCGTGATAGATATAATAAGTCAAATATTTCAAACTTTTGGTTTATTACAACTAATAAAAATATCAAAATTTATTAATTTTTGAAATCACCTAATAACTTTTTAACCACCTGTAGATAAAGTTAAATGCTCTTAAATACGTCAAAGTATAAGTTACATCTAATAAATAAGTCGAAAGTAATTAACGTTTTCAATCATCAAATAATTTTTCAGCCACACCGTAGATCAAATTATCAAAGGTAATTTAATTTAAAGTATTAAATTTAAGCATTAAAGTTAATCATTAAATCATTAAACGTATTGTTTTCAGAATACTTTTCCATCAAGAGGGTAAATGCTCATACCTTTCTTACCCATAGCTAAAGCTCTTCATGACAGATGCAATAAGTGAAATGTTGTAAAATTTAGGTTTATTACAATTAATAAAAATGTCAAAATTTATTAACTTTTGAAATCACCTAATAACTTTTTAACCACCCTGTAGATAAAGTTAAATGCATTAAAATACGTCAAAAGTATGAATTACATCTAATAGAGAAGTCGGAAGTAATTAACTTTTTCAATCATCAAATAACTTTTCAGCCACACCGTAGATCAAATTATCAAAGGTAATCATTAAATCATTAAAGGTATTGTTTTCAGAAAATTCTGCCATCAAGAGGATAAATACTCATATCTTTATTACTCAGAGCTAAAGCTCTTCGTGACATATGTGATAAGTCAAATATTTTAAACTTTGGCTTATTACAACTAATAAAAATGTCAAAATTTATTAACTTTTGAAATCACCTAATAACTCTTTAACCACCCTGTAGATAAAGTTAAATGCTTTTAAATACGTCAAAAGTATAAGTTACATCTAATAAATAAGTCGAAAGTAATTAACTTTTTCAGTCATCAAATAACTTTTCAGCCACACCGTAGATCAAATTACGCTTCTAGAAATCGATTTCTGTTAAACATGTTGCGGGTTACATAAAATTTATTTTCCGAAATTTAATTTCGAAAATAGTAGGAGGTTAAATACGTTCTCGCTATTTCTTCGTGAAAGTTAAAGCTTTATTTAAAATAATTACTAAAAAACACGTCACTGAAAGTATTGTCCATTGCTAGCCACTATTTTCCCCATCTTTCTGGCCGCATTTGAATTCCACGTCGGAAAAACGTCTTTTTCCGACGTCTTTGAGGTGATCGAAAAGTCGATCTATTTTTTGAATCGTCATAAGAATCCAAATACTGCTCAGCCAGGCCATGTGCCATCGATCGGAACAATTGATAATCGAAAGTCTCAATGTCTGGTGAATAGGGCGGGTGGGATAGGACTTCACATTTAAGCTTTTCCAGGTAGATTTTCACCGGTTTTGAAACATGTGGCCGAGCGTTACACTCGTACTGCACCCAATGTCCTTGGCTTTAGAATCATTCCTAATGCTTTCAAACGCTTCGAAACTGTTGTCTGATCAACTCCTACTAAGGTACCTGTACCCAATATGGACACCCTAATGAAAATTCATTTCATTATTCATTTCATTCAATTCATTTCAATTCATTTTCAACCCCGTGTGCACGTCATAGGACTCAAAAATGTATGACCACTATCCCTGGACTGTTGACTATCATTATTAAAATTAGCGACCTTGTAATTATTCTGGTCTAATTTTAATGATAAAAACAAAAAATGTTTACAAGTGTCCATATAAGGAACCACATGTCCCTATTATGGACATGCATGCCCATATTAGGGATAGGTGGCTCCTTATTGACCTAATACACAGGGTTTATGGAAGAGCCACACTTCCAAGGGATTTTAGAGGAGAGGGGATAAAAGAAATATATCTTAAAGTATTGCGGGGGAGGGGGGGGGGCACAGTAAATATCTTCAGAACATGCACTTTAGAAGGGACTGGTCATTTTCGGTTGTGGCTCTTCGAAGACCCATGCAAAGCACCTCAGTTACTACAAAATATTATGAAATATTACAGTTGGTTTTGCTTAGCTTTATTGCATCTGTCTGTAGAATTGACATCTGTGATTACTCAGTCATCACAGGATGGACAAATAAAAACTTCTTCATCATGGGCGGTAAGTCCCACACAGTCCTCATGGACATATCTGTCGCATGTGATGCATAGCCGCATGTCTGCAACAGCATCAATAATGCACAAGAAGCAGTTCCAGCTCTCTTTTATTGAGAAAGTCATATCGCTGGTACCTGCGATTTCGCCAACAGGTACCTTGCTGAAGGGAGGCTTCTTTTGATTTTTCTGCAAGGGCTTGTTGGAGGATTTTTTTCTTGGAGGAGGTTTATTGGAGGATTGGAAGATACAGCAGGTGAATCTGAAGATTCACTTGCTGTATTTCCAATCTGGACATAATTTGTTCATATTGGGAATCGTGCATAGTTTTACTAAATCTTGTAATAAATAAACAAAGAAAACATTTTAAAGCAATATATGCAATAGCAATCGAAGATATGTTTTATCAGCTTTCTAAAACATTCCACTTTTCAATATTTAAAGTAATTTTACCATACCTAATAAGAATTTAAACTTACCTGTAATTAAGATCAGCACACCACGAAACAATAAGTTTCCTTCCAAAGGGCGAATATCGCGCTTTTTTGCACTTTCCAGGCTTAATTATCTTTTCAAGTGCTTCTCTTCACGGACATGTAGCACCATCTCTCGATCAAAATTGTTACTTTTAAAGATATTAGGGGTGTCCGTATTGAGAGCACTGTCCATATTGTGTACAAGTACCTTAATTCTTCAAGTTCAGCTAGCATCTGACATGAGTCTTCATGAAGGAGTGCCTCCAATTGTTCATCTTCAAACTTTTTCGGTGCTTCAGAGCATTCCTTATCTTCAACATCAAAATCATTATTTTTGAATTGTCTAAACCAATCTCAGCGTTCTGTTTCCGACAGAGCATCTCCGCTGTAAGTCTCAACAAGAATTCTGTGTGCTTCAGCTGCAGATTTTTTAAAAAATAAAGCAGTGCAGTAAAATTCTTCGAAAATACTCTTTTTTAATACGAAATTCGACATACTATATGAAATAAAATGTTCTTTGCATGTTGGCGAAATGACATACACTGAATTTAAAGCTTGCTTATAGTACTTATTTTAAATGCGTTACCATCTTAATTCTTTTTGTACTGAATTACGAATTCATGAAAATTTCATCTTCTAAAGCATTTTTGCGTGAATTTTTGAAACTACATTAGAAGATTTACATAATTATTTAATAAATTTTAGAATAATTTTAGGATTTAGAAGGATTAATTAAATTTGAATTTATAGAGATTTTGTGCAATATTTATAATCCCACTCATTTAAAAAAAAGTTTTTCTTAGTATATTGTATAATTACGAAATGTACAAATATAATGTTCTTACAATACAAATATGGAAATATTTCCTAATTGAACCCCCCCCCCCCCAACGCCAAGAAAGCTGAAAAGATGCAAAGGCAAAAGAAATCATCCTTTTAAAAATATTTTTGTTTTGCAACCAATAATGCTTTTGGAACAAGATAGAGTGACGCATCTATAACTCATTCTAATCTATATTACTACTAATCTATATATTAAATGAATGTTATAAGAAGTTATTTTAATGGTACTTATTAGTACTGTCAGTAGATAAAGGGTTAAACTACACGTACGCAGTTCTGGTAACGCAATATGGAGGAAAACAACGAGAACATGTTCAACCTTCTAATATATTATTTTTAAATCCCTTAAATATGACATTTTTAACAGAAATGGATTTCTAGAAATGCAAATATGGGAATTTGAAATTACAGCTTATTCCACCAAGTAGTTTTTCAGTTATTCTAGAGAAACAACCCGTATTGTAAACTGTTTTTTAACAATAAAAAATAATTTTTACAATAGGATTTTCAAACTTTAAACCTTCATAATTCCGAGACTACTTAAACTGAATGACTTCCAACGTAGTTTACTGTGGTAAAATTTAACGAAGAATCCAAAGATGAGGTGAAAATGTGATGTTCACTTTGACAATTTCAGAGTTTGATGCAATTTCTGTATGAAGCAACCCCTTAAGAAAAATTTAAGTGTAGCATTATTTAGAAAATTGTATTACTAATCGATTGGTATCAGTCACAATTTTATATGATAATTTGTGGCAGAGTTAGTAATGGATAAACTTTTTATTATGACTGTATGTTGAAATTAAAAAAATAAAATTCTGCCACTACTACGTTTGATAAAAGAGTAGCTCTGTACGGTAAATCTCCAAAGTGTCTAGCTTCTAAATTTGAAAAAAAAAATTAAATAAGTATAAAGTTATACATTTTTTATTCACCTAATATCGCTTGATCCACGCTGTAGATAAAGTTAAATCCACTTATATACGTCAAGCATGTCCTAAAGGCATACATGCATATTTGTTTGTATACGTTCCGAAACAAGGCTTGGAAATTTTAAAAACAAAATATTACGTATAAAATAAATATGTCAAAAGTTTTCAATCTCTCTGTAGATTACGCTAAATGCATTTATGCAGGTCAAGCGTGTACAAAAAGCAAGGATGTGTATTTACTCATTATTTATTCATATATATCGACATTGAAAATAAAATTCCGATACTGTTACATTTTGATCAAATGTGTAGCTCTGTAAGGTAAAATTGCAAAGTTTATAGATTCTAAACCTAAAAAAGCAAATTGGAAATTGCACGACAAACGTGGCAAATGAGGTGCGTTCGTACTATAACTAGTTTTATAAATATTTTTTGCACCGCATATTGCACTCAATGCATATTTTAGTGCGATTCATTAGTGCATATCAATTTCATTCCGTTCGAAAGGCTTTAATATCATGAAAATGCACTTAAAATATTTTTTTCCCATTGGCCGTAATGTAGCGGAAAAACTTCCCTGTATTTAAATTATACATCCGATTTTCTTAAAATTTGAAATGACTCGACAAACTTTTGTTACAATTATATATTTAAAATTTCAGACCATTCGGTTAGGTAGTTTTTGCGGAGGGACAAACAGACAGACGGACAGACAGACAGACAAACGACAGAAAAACAGACGGATGGACAGAACGACGACTATAGGTGCTACGTATTTAGATAAATAATAACGCGTCTAAAAAGACAAAAAACAAATAATAAAAAATTATTAACTTTTTTAATCGCGTAATAACTTTTAAGACACCTTGTAGATCAGAAGGAAAAATAAATAAGTCAAAAGAAATAAGAAAAAAATATATAACTTTTTAAGTAAGCTTAAATAAATAAATAAATATATATATATAATAAAAACATGCCTGATCTCTAATTTTATTAACTTAAAAAAGTGCTTCTTCGCATACCTAATCTCGCGCAATAACTCTTTCGTACAACAATGGTATTGTTTTCAGAATACCCTACCATCAAGATGGTAAATGCTCACACCTTTATTGCTCAGACCTAAAGCTCTTCGTGACAGATGTGCTAAATCTAGTTATGGAATTTTTCAATTTAGCAAGGCGACTTTCCCCGTTAATCATCTAACCTTTATGATATTGCAAAAGTAAAACATCTACATACACCACCGTGAAGGGATTACGCGCCTAGCCTCAATCGATATAAGCGACATGGTCTGTTCCCTTGACAACCGAACCTCCGAAAAGCAAACATTAATGTAACAAGAATTGCCCTCTTTTCTCTTCCCTACTTATTCGACTACTTTTTCGCACTAAGTACCTCCGGACAAAGCTTCTGTTTACTAGACCCTGGGAATCTTGAGTAAGTGGATTTGTTGACTTATTTCATTTCTACTTATACGAGAAATCTCGAAAATAGGGTTTTTTTTTTCTTTTTCTTTTTTCTTTCCTTTTTTTCCCCCCAAAATTAACCAAAATAGAAAAATGTCTTTAACCCCTTCGGGTCTGGTGCCCAGTTAACGGGACATGTCTTTTTAATTAATAACGTTTTCTCTTAAATTATTGTCTATTATTTTTCTTGTTATCTGCATTTAAAAAATGATAGTATGTGTCAATACGGTTATTATTATAACTTAATTTATGTTTTTCCATTTAATAATAATTAAAAAAAAATAATAATAATAAAAGCTTGCTTAACACGTTGTGTGCCACGGTGACAGACACTGAAGCTGATAAATTTATAAAGTTTTAAGTAATTTTTAAGAAAGTATAATCCTGTAATAAATAAAAGGTAAGCAAATTTTAAATAAATTTTCCGTAATTATTTAAAACAATATAATTATTTTTAGTTTTATATCATATTTTAGACCGTCAGCCATCGGTGAATAACGCGTTTTAAACAGAAAGTTTCAGTCACCGGTCTTTAGACCGATGGCGATTATTTTATTTCAAACATATGTTTCACTTTTAAAAATTAAAAAATAGGTTACTTTTCCGAACAAATAATTTATGGTAAAACCTAAAACGATACTACAAATTTGTTACGCCTGTTTTAATCCTGTCGTTACACGACTTTTTCCAAACGTCTTTAAAAATTGTTCCATACATTATTGTCATATGAATAGTAGACAAAAACACTATATTCGTTAGATTTCAGTAAACAACAAATAGGCTAAATTTCAGTAAACCCAAACTTTTGTAATTTGGATAGCTGCTTTTAATATTATAACTATAAAAGTATTTTTTTTTTTAATTGAAACAAAAAATGGGTCTTGAAATGGTTTTAAATAGAAATTAGTAGAACTTGAAAACTTTGAAACAGATCTCTTTATAAACCGATAATTATCATTATTTCTTCTGGGTTTCAAATTTTTTTGTTGGGAGTTGAGTGTGCGGAATTACTTTTAAAATTAACAAATTAAAAGTAACCATTTAAATGATAAAAACTAAAGGTTTTCAGAAATTTAAAGAATGTGTCATTTACTGAAATATAAGGAATATAATTATTTTGCATACTATTTTTGAAGTCTTCTAAAAAATGCCGTAATAGAAGAAGCTTAAACACACATAGCAACTTTCTAATATTTTTGTTTTATTATAAATTAATGGAGCAAGTATCCCTTATTAATAAACCAAACGCATGTTTGACATAAAAGTCTCAACAACGGCGCAGAGTTGTAAACGAACTTCGCTTAGTTTGTTTTATTAATAAATGCTGAAACATAATTAAAGTGTTAAACGTCAATGAAAAGACATATACTATCATTCCTGCATGAAGATAAAACAAAAATTATTAGTAAAGAAAATGTAATACTAATTGTGAAGACATGTTCTAATATTCGGGCAATAGACCGAAAAGGATGAAATATTCTCTCAGTGGACTGATAAAAAAAATACAGAATGGAGCAAATAATTATCACAAAGTAATATAGTATATGCATTAAGTTTATGGGCGATTGGTCTATAATTCTACATTCGATAACAATTGCCATCGTAGAAAATAACAATCGAGATAGTCAACAATTCGTTCCGAAAAAATACAATAGAGACATTCTACAATCCATTGTTGAACCGAAATGCTAAATCCGCAATTCTAAAACTTTGCGATTATTCCGACGAGAAATGAAACAGTACTGATGGGCGATTTCCCAATTATCTGCAATCAGAACGATTTCATAACTGCCAACATTCCGTGGTTTTTTTTTTTTTTTTTTTTCCAAGTCAAAATCATATTTCTTGTACCATAAAATTTAATTAGTAAAAATATATTAAAATGTGCATTTTTTGGTGAAGCTTTTTTATTGCATTTCCTAAGTAAAGTTTTGGTTTCACATGTATTTATTGTACTTTAAAAATATTGGAAAACCGGCAAATATGCAATTTTGCTGCTAACTGAAAACTGAGGGGAAAATAATGTTACGGTCACACTTTGCGATGTTCTGAAGCTGTATACTTCAGCATGGGATCGAGCAGATAAGTTTTTATTAGACTCGGGAGGGACGTTCATGCTAAATTTTATTTCATACGCGTGCATTATCCACAAATTAATGCAGTTTTATCTGAAACAATATTCTTGTGCTTCTTTTCAAAAATCGCGTCAATTATAACCTGAAACACAGGGCTCCCGCTGGTCCGTTTTTTGAAAACCAGTATTATTTCAGAGAAAAATTCGTGGTATGTTTCTGCAACAATAGCAAGAAAAACGGCCGTCTGGATAAGTTTCAAAGAAATTTATAAAGAACATTTTTCTTAGAAAAAAGGTGGTGTTCAAAAATCGGACCGAGTGGAAGGCCTGGAAACAATTAGTCGATTCAAAACGAAACCAACGCAGAACAAAAAAAAAAAATAATACCAACAACCGGGTTGAGTGCGGGTATAATTGTATTACATGGCCAGATGCAGGTCTCTAATTCTGGCTGATTCAAAATCAGTTTTTGGAGATTACCTCTTAAACTGCTAATGATAGTCTCATACACCACTGCTGATACTTTTAAATGCAAAAAATATACAAATCAAGTGTCGCTTTTAAACATGCAATTTATTTTGAAAGTTCCTGCACATGTATTAAAGTAGGAAATTTTAATTTTTAAACGGAATTTAAATTTTTCTTCTTTCTCTAACAGTACAAAAATCTACAACCAGACTTACTGAGTTATGGCATTTCTAATTCTCGTAGTTTTCCGGCACTAAAATACCGTATGTCTATTTTAGGCTTTTTTAGGGGTACGCACAAAAATATGCTTTCTGAGGAAACGATTAAAAAAACTCAGCATCCAGAGCGAACTCTTAGGCGACATACATCTAAACCTAAACAACACCAATTTATGTGATGGGAAACACCAAATATCCGAGTGATAATAAATTGTTATTAATTTTTAAATAAAAAATAACAAATTAGAAAATATGAAAAGGATATGTACATTACATTAGTATATTGATACAAACCCATAATCGATTTTTCCTCATATAATTTATACCCAGATTTCGATACCCTAATAAAATATGCAGAGTGTTGCCGAATTCAACCGACAAATTCAAGGGGGTGATAGTAGGCATCTAGAGGAACAAACGTTGCAATGGTACTTAGTGTCGCAAACCACCTATTTTATCAAAAGCACAGGGGTATACATACACCCTAACTCAACTTGGGTTGCCGGCAATAACTTTCACAAAACTGAAGTATATTTTAATGAAACTTTCAACAGACATGCTCACTTTTGTTGTAAATATGATAACATCAAACAAATTGGTAGGCGTATCCATTATGATATAAAAAACTGTTGGAAACAGATTGAAAAGTAAAGCTCAATCTAAAAAAAATTACAGTAAAAAATTGGCAAATAGTTTCAGTCTAAAAAAGTAAGTAGTGCGTAGAAAAGTGATGGAACCAGATTATCTGTAAAGCTCATGAAATTACCCAAATTTTTGTTGATAGCTGAAAATGTGGACTGAGCTTTACTGGTGCCTTAAAATCAATCAGGGTAATAAAGGCATTTTTAACACATTCTAAATTCCAATCATTGATAACCAGTTTAAAAATGTGGGTTCATAAGAATAGGTTAGAGGCTGATTTGGTAATGAGCGACAAACTGAAAGATCCGTTCAGTACGAAGTATGGACCAAATTCTATTCCAGGGGTCACTGATAAGCCTGGAAGATCAAAGTCCAAGTAAACCCAAAACACTAAGCATGTACGATTCAACCATATGCTAACTATTTGTCTGGCGTAAGTCCATTGGCATAAGGTTCCCTTTTCACAGTAATTACATGAAAGAAAAATTATTAAGTTAGTGTGTTATGTCAGAAATGTTAATAACAACAATTCCTCAACAACCTGACTATATTAATGTTACACTTAAAATATTACTTCATGGTTTACATTCTTTTAGCTTTGTGGAGTTTAGCTTGACATGATGCAATCATGTCCACAATTCTGGGCCTGGCAGATTTTTTTTAGTGCATAACTACACATTTTGTTTACTATACCCGGTACTCATTTTGAGTGGATAATATGATTCTGAATATAAGGTACCAGTAAAGCTCAGTCCACATTTTCAGCTATCAACAAAAATTTGGGTAATTTCATGAGCTTTACAGATAATCTGGTTCCATTACTTTTCTACGCACTACTTACTTTTTTAGACTGAAACTATTTGCCAATTTTTTACTGTATTTTTTTTAGATTGAGCTTTACTTTTCAATCTGGTTCCAACACTTTTTTATATCATTTCATACCTTTTTCAGATCCTTTCAGGAACTTAATCAATCAACTGCCACTAACCAAAAAACCGCCCCAACTAACCAACCAATGACCTCAATCAACCGGCCCAGCCAATTTCCCTAATCAAAAACTAACAGAAACTTTGGTTCAATAGTGTATGACCCCATACATATAACTAACATCCATATTGGGATATTGACCTATACTTTACTCAGGACTAGCCGCCAGTCTAGTTTTATACATACTGTGATTTCTTAAATTTTTCTCCTACGTACCCACGCTCCTCTGTATTAAGGGACTTCGCATTATCCTATGTCAACCCCTCAAACACACAAAAAGCTAGAGTAAGAAACAGTCATAAGAAATGAATTAAAACTGTGAAAAAACTATAAAAAGAGAAAAATTTTGCTTTGGGCACTTAATGGGAATTTAAAATTTAAAAAAATCTGAAAACGACTGAATGCAGAAAAATGATTAAAAGTTATTGAAAATATTATACAATACACCTGTAAATAATATAAGAAATATTGCTAATATTGGATATTTATAATAATATTTCGTAGGTCAAACTAAAATACTTTGATAATGACTAACATATTTACATCTAACTGTAACCATTGATAAAAAAAAAATCAGGAAAATTTGAAAGTAGGTGTCCTTTGTAAAGTATGCATTAATTAAGGAGATAAATTACGTAAACGAGTCTATAGACAATTGGCGTATTTGGTACGGATAAATTACATAATTGAATCTACAGACAATTGGCGCATGTTGCCAGGCGTCGTTTAGCACATAGTTAACTTAAACGTAAGCACATAAACCTATTTTTTTTAAAGTTACCACACGCATGGGGTAACTCATTATTACATTTTGTCTACCATTATATTTTTGGCTAAATGCGTTTTAAAAGCAAGTCTACAACTCTATATTGTAAAATGCATCAGTACTATTTCTTTTTAGGGAAAAATGAAGCGTTTCATACTTATTTTCCGATTTTGTATCAGTTTCTGTAAAAATCACGTTTTTTTTTTTTTTTTTTTTTTTTTTTTTGAAAATATGCAACGATTTGTTTTACCTCTTAAAACATGAATTATTTTATAAACTTTATATTAATTACATTTAACACACTTTCATCAACATATACAGGTAACTTTTATGTCACTCTTTAAGTAAAATTATTTTAGTGTGTGTTATCCCAAAACGAATGAACATATCGAAATGAAACGTTTGTACACGCGCGGGATTACTTAATTCCAAAAGGCATATTTTTTCCCCTTCTAGCCAACAACAACAACAAAAAAAAAGACATTCCTTCACAGAACCTTTCTCAACCTTGACTTTGAAAGGTATAAGGAAGTTCAGAAGCGCCCTCGAAAAATTTATATTTCGAAAAAAAAAAAAATGTGAGTGGGATGAGATTTACCCCAGCGCGTATGCTTACGCGTTAAAAAATGAATAAATTGATTCTGTGTTTTTAAAGCGAACCTATTCCACATCCTAATTTACAGAGAATTGGCGTAAGTTGGGACAAAGTTTTTTGGAGACCTTCCGCTACTTTTGCGTTGTACCAACTCTATACTAAAATGTATGCTATTGCACCATTTATTTCAATCCTGAACGTGCGAAAATTTTTTAGTACTTTTCCAGTATAGACACCTTAGCGAAATAGAGAAAGTAGCCTTGGCGGAGAAGGATATTTTGCAACATATTTTCTGGCATCCTATTCACTGTTTCATTTCATATACACAAGCATTTTTTTCAATGTTTATAAAATTTATTTAACACAAAGACGCCATTTATCTAATTTTATATCGAAACAGAAGTAATTTGTTTATAAAAAGCATTAATAATAGACATACATTTAAAATACATAACTAAACAAAAAAATTAATCAAGTTTGTTTTCATTACTGTTTATATCATTTGGCAACAAATCGAAAGTTCTGACGCCCGAATTACGCCAAACTAAAAAAAAAACCGCAAGGCCCCTATACCAGAAAGTACCATTTTTTTTTTTTCAAACCGCGCCAAACGTTGTGACTTGCCATTTATTGAACGCGAATCTCTTTTGGATTTAATTATTATTTAATCGTAACCATGCAAAAATTTTTTATTTACTGTTTTTTAATTGAAAATATTTTTTATTATTAAGAAAAAATTAAGTTTTAACTTCATTTTTCGAAGATTCAAAACTGGCCATGTTTAGTGCATTGCTAAGAGACCCTTACAGTTTCATGTATGTAATTTAAAATGCGATTTAGAAAAAAAAAATTTGAACAATATTTATTTGCGCTTTTATTTTTAGTATATTTGTATTGATTTCATAAAATAGTTCTCGAAACTCTGTAATTTTGAAAATTTACGTTCTTTAAATGATTACTTTCGCGTCAACAATGTTAATTTTTTTAAAACTCGCGAAATTGAATTTCATTTGGCGTTATAATGACGTAGTTCTAGTAGTGTTTCAGTGTTTAAAATTAAAATGCATGTTTTCTTTGGCGCCTGCAAAAGGAGGCATATTTTTTTCCCAACTGAAATTTGCCTTCTAAATTGTATCTCGCAATCTGATTGGTCAGAGACTTCGGCATGCATTTGATGTTTCTTGCTGGGAATCGTGCTTGGCGAAAAACACTTCTTTGTTTCTTGTCGTGTAAGATTTTTTTCGTTCAGAAATTCTTTTTAATTACACATTATGTTATATGAAGTTAAACAAAAAGGGACCTTGTCAGTGCCAATTTCTAAGTTAAGTTTATCAATTAAAATTGAAATAATACGGCTGTTCTCAAATACCTTTCTGAATTCATTTTTGTTCAGAAACACATGAAATTGACAGGCGTTCTTATTAATAAACTATGTAATCGAATGATGTTCTCAATTTTTTAGTAAAAGCAGAATATCGTTTTTAAAAATACTGTCAAAGTTGGCTTTTCGAACTGAATTTTTGGATGCGACAGCGCGGGAAAAGAGAAAAACCTGTCGTCCCGTGACAACAATCGCTTACAACTCTCCATTTACTTATTAGAAAAAGATGAAAAACACTGTTCAATTCTTAAATATGTGACAGACTATTTCAGGGCTGTTCTCGAATACCTTCCTAAATTCATTTTTGTTCGGAAACACATAAAACTGACAGGTGTTCTTATTAATAAACTATGTAATCGAATGGTGTTTTAAATTTTTTGGTAAAAGTAGAATATCTTTTTAAAAATACTGACAAAGTTGGCTTTTAGAAGTGAATTTTTTGATACGACAGCGCGGGAAAGGAGTAAAACCTGTCGTCCCGGGACAACAATTGCTTACAACTCTCCATTTATTTATGAAAAAATGGAAAACACTGTTCGATTCTTAAATATGTGACAGAAAATTTCACGACCGTTCTCAAATACCTTTCTGAATTCATTTTTGTTCGGAAACACAGGCACTAAACTAAGGAATAAAAACTCACCATCATTAATTTAATTTAAGTATCCAACAAATATAACAGCTTTAGGCAATAATATAATAGGATCCTCAACTTTTTCAGTAAAAAAAAAAGGGTAGGGGTTTTAGAAGATGCCCATTTTTAAATGCTTAAATACTGTGTTATATTTGAAAAACATATTCGAATTTTGTAAGCATTAGGTTATTTTTCTTTAAATAAAATCATACAGGCAAAATAAAAAACGCAAATAATTTATTTTTTCTTCTTCTACAAAAGAAAATAAGCTAGCGATTTGAGGATCATTTTGAAAAAGGAACATATTAATTTCCTTAACATATTCAGAATAGCCATTCAAATGTTGTGTATAAAGATATGTGCATACAAAAAAGAAAAAAAAACCTTTAAGAAAACAGAACTTTGTTGTGTGTAAAAGGGGTGGGGAGGGGGGGGGGTAAAAATGTTTTTGCAGAAATTTCAAGGGGAATTTTAGATGACTGATTATTGTTTCAACAAAGATTGAAATTTTTTTTTAATATAAATATTTCAGTATTATATATGCTGAGAAATGGGCAGGAGAAATTGAAATTTAAAGTGAAATTTAGACGACGTATTATTTATTTGTTATTTCAGCAAAACAACAAACAGGGCATGTTTTTTTTTAGTTTTAAAATTTTTGCATATCGCAGATTTTCACTTTTTCTAAAGATTTCATTTAAATTTACCGCCCTCTGAAATTTCTACTTCACAAAATCACGCAAAGTTTAATATCTATATGTACTTCTTTTTTAAATCATCTCTCTTATTTGTTATTTTATAGTATTTTATTACATCTGCTACGATTCCCCGACTCCTGACAATTTTATATTCATAAGAGCTTACAGAATTTCATAATTATAAGGATTATTAAATTTAAAATCATTAAAAAAGGTAACATTTATAATTTATTTGAATAATTACGAATTCAATTAAATACATTTATAATTAAGTAAAATTACAAATTAATAGAAAATTTAAAATAAAAAAATAATGTAAAATAGATTGAAAAATATCTTAAATTTAAAAAATAACAAATTTATTAAAGTAATTTGGAATCTTTTCACTTCTCAGATGACACCCCGCCCTCTTTGTCATTAGGTAATGGAAATTATCTTCTTTCTCTAGAAATCATTTTTGCCATTGACATGTAATTTCAACAAAAATAAATAAATAAATAAATCAGAAGTCTATTTAAATGCATCCCTTTCCCCGCGCCCATACTATCAAAATTCTCTACTTTCATGGTCGCAAGCACAATTCCTTCCCGCCAAGAAAAGTCACTTTGACACAGGAAGCTCTGACCAATCAGGTTACGAGATGGCAAATCTCCGTTGGAAAAAAGAAATATGCCAATAGGAGTACGCGATTTCCTTGACAAAACGCGGGAAAATGCAATAAATACAACCAAATGAACTTTCATTTATCGAAAATTTCTTTCGTATGACTTAAAAATAAATCTTTCACTTTATGGATGACAATAATAAGGATTAATTTCAGATTATCAGGAGTCTCTCTTCAGAATAAAACGTCATAACAAAGTTATGTCAGTTAAACGGAAATTGACGTCATACCTAGCAAACGATTTTTTTATTATTATTATTATCTTTTCCTAAATTGTTTTCTTGAATTTAAAATAGATTTTTTAACATTTAAAGCATTCTAATGAACATACGTCATTCTAACACGTGTTTAGTTAAAGATTTTACATATATATGGGCAATATTTTCATTTTCTGACTAGAATGACTTCGATATCAAAAATGCAAAAATATAGCGAGAAATCTGAATTTTTATTGGCTCGTAAAAGCAAAATACGCGTGTTATCAGTTTTTTAAAATTATTGTGCCGGTTTTTAGAGAGTGGCAACACAAAAGAAACAATTTAATTAGAAAATTAAAAAGGAGATATTTCTATATTGTTAAATTACGGAAGGTACAGTGCTATGTAAAGTTTAAATGGGTGCCATTCCCTTAATATTGGATATTTTTTAACTCGACCTGCGAAAGGCACATTGCTAAATTAAGACCTTTCCAAAAAGCCATTATTCATCAGTGAATGTTTTCTGGTTTGGATTGTAATTGAGTTGTTGTCTTTTCATCCTGTTTCAAAACGTAAAAGATGCGGCTGAGCTCTACTATACAGCACGACCGTGCTGTATGATAAGGTGCCAGCAGTATGTACTTAACTTGTACGTATTTTAGACTGACATTCATTGCGATTACCAGTCCATACGGTATCATCGATTGCGTGAGAACCTTGTTTTTCCAGAACTTTCGTGATGTTTTCACATTTCATGCAAACAAGGTGCCACATCGTTACATTTTCAATGCAGTATTTTTACTTTTCTTAAAATTATTACCGTGAACCCGAATTCAGTTTGCGTAAAACACCCTGTATTTCTGACTAAATAAGTGTTCCCCATGTTCTATGGTATTTTTTTCATCCTCTGATGCCTACACCCCTTTGAATTTGTCGGTCAAATTTGGCAACACACTGTATAGCAAATTCACTGAAAAAAAATGAAGTACTCAAAAATGAGTAGATCGATGTACTCCTATCGAATTAAGTATGCCTGGATCAAAAATGAACATATGTTTTCTCAATTTTGAAACATTACATGTTATCAAACATAAACAAAGCGGTAATTTTGTACCCTGTAATGGTTTATTTCATTTATGGAGGCGTAAATGGTGTTTATGATCATTCAAATATTAAATTATGTACAGTATTATGTAATAATTTAAAAGTGGTTACAAATAGATCTCGTGTTATGAAAATATTCGATTTGGGTATCTTGCTAATAATTTTGCTTTTTTTTTCTTAATAAATAATCAATTAAACGTTTCTTGTTAATAATTTAGAACGGAAAATAAATGTTAGTACATTTTTACTTTAATCTGTAGGTTCATGGGGCAGTACATAACGATTCCTATTTGAACACAACCATGGGATCAAAAATGAGTACATGTATTTCTGAATTTATAGTACATTTCGATCGGAGCTATTTTGAGTGTATCACGTATTTGAAATTGAGTACTTTTTACTCAAATTTGAGTACTCATTTTTTTCAGTGTTGATTTGTGACGTTAGTGTATATATATATTTTTGTTAACAGGATTAGAATTTCAGATGTAAAGGGGGGAGGGCTTTGAAATTTGGATGTCTAAGCCTGGATCTATGATACCTAGTAGGAAATAAGGCCCTGAATAAAACACTTTCATGCAAGCTTAAAATTTATTAAAAAGTATCTTACATTTCTTTTCAATTAAAGGAATAAACTGTTAGAGGAGATACGCCTCTAAGACAAATAATTTATTACAGAAAAGCAGAGTCGCAATCCATTTATTCATTCGAAAATACAGGATACGTCCTTTCAAACCGAACGCGGATTTTTATTTAAAACTTAAAGAATAATGATGCTGTCGTAAAGATATTTTAACAGAATTCTTTACATACTATGAAGTATCATTAAATACCTAGAAACGGGGAATGGGCATCATTCGCATTTAAATGATACTGAGCTAAACGTTCCTTAATTTAGAGTGTAGCGGATCGTGCATACCGTATCATTCGCCAAATTATAGAACTGATCAAGTACTTACCTTGAAGTCCTCACATTTGATACGAAACAATGTTAAGCGCTTACTCGGAAGCACTTGCGTGCTAATGTTCAACCAATGACAGCGTCTTTTGAAATTTATCGCTTGCATTTCAATATTTTTAATTTTTTTGTAGATGTCTAACCGGGAACTTTCACACATTTTCAATTTTGGTTAAAAAAATTTCCTGAGCACACTTTCAGTTTCAACAACCTGTTTCGAAAGCGTAAGTATCCTCAGAAAAAAAAACTGCTACCAAAATAGAAAAAGTATGAAATTATCCTATTAAACATCGACCTAAAAAATCCTATAAGAAAAAATTATTTTAAAATGTTAAAATGCAAACGAGAAATTTAAAAAGAACGCTGCCATTGGTTTAACATTAGTTTACGAGTGTTTTCTCATTAATGACATAGGTTCTTAATCGGGTGAAAATATCGCTATATCTTCATTATTGTTGAACTTGTAAACTGAAATTAGGGTCCACATTTTTATGAAACGATATTTTTGACTGAATAAGTAGATTGTGTCCTGTTTCCTATACACAAATTGGTTGTCCTGACCAGTGTTGCCAGTGGGCTACTTTTTTTTTATTCAGATTTCATGATTGCCACCGCTTTTTTGAAACGGTAAAATTACCTCTGATTCCGTCTTAATTAAAATGTCATTAAATAAGGCTCATTTTCCCGTCTCAAAAAAGTGGTGCCAATCAAGAATCTTAATTTTAAAAAAGTAGCCCATCTGGCAACACTGGTCCTGACGCGGTTTCACCAAGTTTCTACCATTAGTGTAGAAATACCCTGTAAGCACGTATTTTGTCAAAGGTATTTACACTTAAAATTTGTATTCCGTTCTGTGCTACAAAACTGGAAAAAGTTTTGATTGAAAATATCTACCATATTTCCCGACTAGTAATCTTCTCTTTATTTAATCATGGAATGTATGTTATTAAATAAAGTGAAAATTACTATTATGACATTCAGGTAGATATTTTGAATAAAAGAATTCCCGAACTTAGCAAGATTGATTTTGTGTACAATAAAACGGCGTCACTCTTATTAATTTAACTAAAAAACGAATTCCTTGATCATGTACTACTTTTAAATAAATACTATGAAAAAAACAGTATGTGGAAACAAATATATACAAAGGGCAAAGATGGTAAAGGTAAAAATCTTATTAGCAGTTATTTTAAATTCAGAAAAACAGTGAAAACATGATAAAAGTTTTGAGAGAAACTTTCCATACATCTCATAATTTACATAGCTTATTTCTACCTTTAAGATGTGTAAACGGTTCGGTCATTAGTTATTCAGGGTTCGTACGGGTACCGTTATTTTCAAGGCCCAATATCAGAATTATATTATAGAAAAATAAATGCAGTTTAAACGGACGAAATTTCGCCTTATTTCAGGAGATAATTTCCATAAGAAAATACTGGTACCGAATAATTTCTTAGTCTGGAAATTCAAGCAGCCGTACGAACCATGTTATTAAATGGTAGTGTAATCGTAGTGTAAGGCTTATCTGCAATTACTAACTGCCAGAGATCCGCAATAGCACCGGTCAAATATGTTTAAAAAGGTATTCAATACGATGTAATTAAAACCCTCGTTGTCCTCCCATGACGTAGAAGATGAGACGTAACTAAGCCATTGTGACGTCGATATGTCCCATTCTGTGACAAACTGTACTGTAAAGTCGACTTCACTTTAGAAAGGATGTCAGCCCCGTTGGAAATATGACAGCGGCTCACAGTGTTGCCAGATGGACTACGTTTTTTTTAATTCCGATTCTTGAATGGCACCACTTTTTTGAAAAGGTAAAATGCGCCATATTTAATGACATATTAATTAAGGCGAAAGCAAAGGCAATTTTACTGTTTCCAAAATGTGGTGGAAATCAAGGAATCTGAATTTAAAATTAAATTTGAAAAATTAAAAAACCCGACTGCGTAAAAGCGAACTAATTAATTATTTCTCATCAATGTGAAACTATTTTTTTATATTGCTTACCTATTTTTTAATATACTTATAAATGATGACTTTTAAGTTGTGTTTAATTGTTAGTTCCTATCTATAAACACTGTTTTGATGAGGCCTATAGATGTCTAGGATGGTTAGAGTTGCAGTAAAGCTAGAGATCCTAACTACACAACTTCCAGGTTGTGTAATATTTAAACGGAGCTTCTGAATGTAAAATGGTCAATGAAACATCGTCTTCATTTTGAAAGACCTATCCAATGATATGCCACTAAATATGGTGGGAAAACTTTTTTTTCGACTCTATCGCCATTTTGTATTTTACGGCCGCCATTTTGAATTTATAAAAACAACACCTAGCCTATAACCCTCGGACGGTTAAGACGAATCGATAGAGACCTCATTCATTAAAATCCATCCAGCCGTTGGGATGTTTTGAGGGTATAAAAATTCCACATACCCAGATACGCATGAAACACATAACCCTTCTTGGCAGTCGGGTAAAAAGTAGCCCACTGGCAACACTGGCGGCGCACAGTGGGGTGGTTAATAGAAAACAGCGACATTTTCATAAATTTAAAATTATTTATTATTGAATGCTTTTAAGAATAGAAAATCATTTGATGGCCTTCCAGAAACCTCAGTAAAACAATATTTTTAAAGTGAAATACCAAAATTCAAGTGAATCGAGCTAAACGATTGATAAAAATAACAAATCTAAAGTTTTGATAAATAATCGATTATTCTGTTTTCATAGTTTATTATTGGAGTCAGTTGGAATGCAAACAAAAAAAATTATCTCATAAATGTGCTTGTATTATTTTTTTAAGTTAGTTAAGTTAGATGCGAAATTTTCCTAAAATGTGACATAGTTTTTGTATCAAGGTATGTTGAAGAATGGCATTTACCATTCGTTTCCGTAGGTATTCTTGATTAACCTTTTATCTACTGCATTATGATCTAGTACAATTTTTTTCATGTAATTTTTTTTTCAGTTACTACAATGAAAATTAAAGGTTATACATAAAAGAAATACTCAGTCGTGAGAAATTTAATTCATTTGAGGTAATTAATTAAAGTGATACTTTAAAATACCGTCAGTACACTATGGTTAAAATATTCTCGTAACAGAAAACCCACATGATATTTCAAATAAAATTTAAACTCTTAACAATGCTAAATAACGAGAAGGCACTAGCAAAATAACAATAAAAAATATTAAATTGACATAGTTTCATTTTACATATGAAAAATGAGTAAAAATTCAAATTTGATGGTATTAAAAAAACAATGTTTTTTAGGTTTCGATTTTGTTAGCAGTCCTTTGGCGTTAGTTATGCGTAGTTTACTCTACTTTAGTTTTTTCCTTATGTTAATAGTTTAGCCTTAGCATTAGTTATGCGACACCTATATTCCAAGGATAACATGTTCTCTTGCATCTCCACATATGCAATATATGAACCATTTCTAGCATAGCAAAAATGAGCCGGTATCACGACTTTTTTGATTTCCTTTAAAAATAATAATAAAACATAAACGATATACCAGAAAAAACATTATTATATTACTATTTAATTATAACATTATAAAGCAGATAAAAGCGATAGATAACAGGGTTCGTACGGGTACCGTTATTTTCAAGGCCCAATACCAGAATTTTTTTTATAGAAAAATAAATCTAGTTTAAACGGTCGAAATTTCGCCTTATTTCAGGGCAGATTTTCCATAAGAAAATACTGGTACCGAAGAATTTCTTAGTCATGAAATTCAAGCACCCGTACGAACCCTGGATAACTTACACAGACGAAAAGTAAGCAAGAAGTTTTTCTCAAACCCCCAGTGTATTGGCGGTACTTATATGTACTGCCGAGTAATTCAACTGTTAAATCAAACTCGCAGGGATGATCGAGCAATGCTCGTGATCGTGAGACATAGTGACCCAAAATGACCCACTAGCCGAAATTTTTCGAACAAGCGAACTAACCAATGCGCTTCTCGAACCGGAAAACAATACAATACAAAATTTTGTCCAAATCGTTAAAATCGGTTTATAGATAAAATTAGCTTGACCCACGGTAACTCAAAAGGAACCCACTAATCTAAATTTATCGAACATGTGACCTATCCCAATGGTCTTCTCGCGCTCAGAAACTATATAATACAAAATTTTGTCAAACTGTTTAGAGCCGCTTTTTTTAAATACAATTAGCTTGACTCACAGTGAACCAAAAATGACCCACTAATCGAATTTTCTCGAACATGCGACCTAGCCCAATGGTCTTCTCATGCCCAGAAACGGTATAATACAAAATTTTATAAAAATCTCGTGAGTCGTTTTTTAGATACAATTACCTTGACCCTCAGTGACCCAAAAATGGCCCGCTAATCGAATTTTCTCGAATATGTGACTTAGCCTAATGGTTTTCTCATGCCCAGAAACGCTATAATACAAAATTTTGTCAAAATTGTTTGAGTCGTTTTTTTAGATACAATTAGCTTGACATACAGTTACCGAAAATGACCCACTAATCGATTTTTCTTGAACATGCGACCTAGCACAGTGGTATTCTCGTGCCCGAAAACGATAGAAAGCAAAATTTCGTCAAAATCGTTAGAACCGTTTTCTAGATAAACTTAGCTTGACCCACAGTGACACAAAAATGACCCACTAATCGAATTTCTCTAACATGTGACTTAGCCAATTGGTCTTCTCGTAACCCAAAACAGTAGATTACAATATACAGTCAAAATCGTTAGAGCCGTTTTTTTAGATAAAATTAGCTTGACCCGAAGTGACCCAAAAATGACCCACTAATCAAAATTTCTCGAACATGTGACCTAGCCCAATAGTTTTCTCATACCCAAAAACGGTTGGATATAAAATTTAGTCAAATCGATTCAGCCGTTTTTTAGATATAATTAGCTTGACCCGGACTCATTATGACCCAAAATGACCCACTAATCGAATTTTCTCGAACATATGACATAGCCGATCTTCTAGTGCCCGAAAATGGTAAAATACAAAATTTACTAAAAATCGTTAAAGCCGTTTTTAAGATAAAATTTACATGCACACACATATACACACACAATTATTGCTCGTATTATAGTATAAGATACTTAAACCACTTACTTAAAATAACTAGTCAAATTGTATTCTAAGATCATAATGAACACATAAAAAAATCCAAACCTTATCTTATGTCCTTTACTATGTTTGCAGCAATAAAAAGTCAAGTGTGACAATCTGTACAAAATGTCAGCACAAAACACATCGACTGTTTCAAAGACCGCGTCCTTCCTCGTTAAAATAACGAACCTAGAACTACTGCTGCCATGTATCATGAAAAAGTGGAGTTAAAAGATTGTTTTTACAAAGTACCATTAAAATATTAGGAATATTCACTATAGGATGGAAGTTTAAAGTGAGTGGTACTTATAAGTAAGGACAGTAGATAAAGGGTTAAAGAAAGATAGCTGCCACAACTTGCAACCTTCACCACTGTTTTGGTTTGAATAAACAAAAGCACAGCAAACAAGTACGTGGGTGTATCAATATTTTTTTGCCCTCACATATAAATAATTGAGTGAAATTGCTACATTGTATTAGTCAATCCCTATATAGTCACCTTCCACGGTAACACATTTCTGCAAACTGTATTTGAAAGAGAGGGGGGAACATGTATTCCAGGAGGCGCGATAGTAAACCCCAAGGGGGAGGGGGGGGGATTTTTCTAATTTTCGCCGACCCCCACTTGTGACATATTGTTGAAAAGGCCTGTGACCACTTATTCATGTTATGCAGTACCGAGCCCCTCCCCCCAAATTTGCCCGCCGGGGAGCATGAATGATGTCGGCAAAATTTAGAAAAGTGCACCCCGGAGGACAAGTTTTGGGAGGAGGGGCTCGGTACTGCATAACATGAATAAGTGGTCTCAGGCCTTTCAAAGAATATGTCTCATGTGGAGGTCTGTAAAAGTTAGAATAATATTCCCCTTTCGGTCTACTATCGCGCTTCCTGGAATGCATCCTCCCCCCTCTCTTTGAAATACCGTTTGCAGATATGTGTTACTGTGCACGAAGACTATATAGAAAAGGACTAATATAATGTAGCAATTTCATAAATTTCACTCAATTATTTCTATGTGAGGTCAAAAACGTATTCATACACCCTCGTAGGTACAATCGTGATTTGCGCCTATAGCATTTTATTATTATTTTTTTTTTAGAAAACATGCAGTTTTGTTATTATGTCGTATCTATATTATTAAGCAAATATATCTCCCAGACTAATGCTGACGTCAAATTTATGGTGGCAGCACCTGAACAACAAATTTCCCTTTTACTGTAATTTTTTCAACTTTTAAACATCGCACAATTTCAATTTTCACATCATCAAATAAGCGAAAAAAAAAATTCTTTCAAATACAATTTTTTTTTTTTAACTGTACCTCAATTTACCGATTTTTTATGATTTTAAAATTAATTTTCAAGCATGATATTTTTTTTTTAATCTATCTCAATCGCGTGGAACTCGTTTGTACTTGAAAAAATAAAAATAATTGAGCATTTGTTTCTGGATACTTTTCCATAAGTAAATTAAAACGTCATCAATAAATAAATAAACAAATAAAATAATATAAATAAAACACAATTTTAACAGACATGTAATGAGACTACTCTCTTAAACCACTGAAATTATCAGAACTAAAAATGTTGTTGTAAAAAAAAATGAAACCTTTGGTGATTCCTTCAGTTATTTACTCGTGGTATGCCATTAACACGAAAATATTGCTTTTAAAATTTTTCAAAACTAAATTTGAATTTATTATTGCTACTTTTCATATAAAAATATTTTTTAGTTTTGTTAGTGGGCAATCTGAAAACAAATAAAATGCAAACATCTATTAGTGTTTTCGATCTTTAAAGTAACGTTTTAATCTATATTCTGTAACCTTTGAAGCCCCAATTGGATCTCATAGTTTTATTAAAGAGTAAACATTCTATGCATAGTTCTCTTAAATGGACATGTTCACTTGTCCTACAATCCGATTAATCCATATTCTCTTCACCTCAGTAAGCAAAAAGATTTTCTCTGATAAAACTACATATTTAGAAAAAAGTGAGAAGTACGCATCTGTTCTCAATCTATATTCTAAAGGGCAAAGTATATCCGTCCGTAATGATGACGTCAATTTGAGGTTGGAAAAGGTTGACTGCTAAATTTCGCTACAGGAATTTTTTTAACTTCTAAACGTCACGCATTTCCTGTTTTTACACCGTCGTATAAGGAATAAAATCTACTTTTAACTTCAATTTGATTGAAAATTGTATCTTAATTAACTGATTTATTATGTATTTTAAATTAATTTTTAAACATGGATTTTTTTAATAGAAAACTCAAAAAGAGTTCAGAGCGGAATTTCACATTCACCTTGCGTTAATATAACTAAAATAATTATTAATTTACTAAAAAGTTGCTTAAAATTTATATACTATTGCATTCCATTACGAATGAACTGGTCTTAAAAACTTAAAACGATTGATATTGAAAACATATGTGAAGAAAGATCTTACATTAATCCCGTGATCGTTCGATCACAAACGTGATAATTTTCAAGAGGATAGCTTTACTGGAATGTCGCTCTGACTGTGCTATTTATACAGAAATTTGGGAAAAAAAGGTCAGTCTATTATTCGTTGGGAGTGTATATGAAATTGGTATTTTCCGATGCTGTAGATGGTCGGTTGAACTTCATATATATTATGTGCTGTCATGCGCATGAGATATATCAAGTTCAACCAACCATACACGCACTTTCAAGATTAAATCAACGCCAGAATATAAAAATAGATTTCAAAAATGCAAATGTTATAATACCCACATCAGATTATTATACTTTAAAAACTACGGATCATTGGAGCTTTTGAGTAAAGGCAATAGTGTATGTAATAACGTTTTATCCTGTAACATCCCTGAGATTTGGTTCCATATTCTGAAAATATCAAACATTCAGCATCGGAACGTACAAATTTCATATACTCCCCCAACGAATAATCGAATGACCCTTTTTCCCCAAAACTGGTATATAAATAGCACAGTGAAAGCGACATTCCAGTAAAGCTATCGCCTTTAAAATGATCACGTTTGTGATCGAAAGATCTCGGGATTAATGTAACATCTTTCTTTACATATTTTTTTAGTATCAATGAATTTTAAGTTTTTAAGGCTTAGTTCATTTGTAATGGAATAGAAAATCAGTTTTAAGCAACTTTTTAGTAAATTGATAATTATTTTATTTATGATTTTTTTTGTCTATTTCCATCGCGTTTAGGATCCATTACGGAAGAATAAAACACCATCTATATATTTAAAACATAAGGCTGTTTTTAGCTCACAGGCTATCAAAGCCTGAGAGCTAATGTGCCCGCCCGTTCTGTATGTATGTATGTATGTATGTATGTATGTACGTACGTATGTACGTAACGCAATAACTCTTGATAGAAACATCCGATTTGCTTAAAAATTTTTTCCTAGGTTCATTGTGATAAGGCGCTTCCCTGATTAGTTTTGGGAGTTCATTGGTTAAGGATAAAGGGGGGAAAACGGGGTTAGTCCCCCCCCCTTAATTCAGAAAAATTGGTTTTTCATGCAGAATCATTCGATTTGCTCCGAATTTGGTATGCCGGTTTATTATGTTAAGGAACATCCCTGATTAGTTTTGGGGGTTCATTGGTTAAGGATAAAGGGGGAAAAACGGGGTTAGTCCACCCCCCTTAATTCAGAAAAATGGGTTTTTCATGCAGAATCATTCGATTTACTCCGAATTTGGTATATCGGTTTATTATGTTAAGGCACATCCCTGATTAGTTTTGAGGGTTCATTGGTTAAGGATAAAGGGGGAAAAGTGGGGGATAGTCCCCCCCCCTTAATTCAGAAAAATGGGTTTTTCATGCAGAATCATTCGATTTGCTCCGAATTTGGTATACCGGTATATTATGTTAAAAACCATCCCTGATTAGTTTTGGGGGTTCATTGGTTAAGGATAAAGGGGGAAAAACGGGGTTAGTCCACCCCCTTAATTCAGAAAAATGGGTTTTTCATGCAGAATCATTCGATTTGCTCCGAATTTGGTATACCGGTTTATTATGTTAAGGAACATCCCTGATTAGTTTTGGGGGTTCATTGGTTAAGGATAAAGGGGGAAAAGGGGGGTTAGTCCACCCCCTTAATTCAGATAAATGGGTTTTTCAAGCAGAATCATTCAATTTGCCCGAATTTGGTATACCGGTTTATTATGTTAAGGAACTTCCCTGATTAGTTTTGGGAGTTCATTGGTTAAGGATAAACGGGGGGGAAACGGGGTTAGTCCACCCCCCTTAATTCAGATAAATGTGTTTTTCATGCAGAATGATTCCATTTGCTCCAAATTTGGTATACCAGTTTATTATGTTAAGGAACTTCCCTGATTAGTTTTGGTGGTTATTGGTTAAGGATAAAGGGGGGAAAAACGGGGTTAGTCCATCCCCCTTAATTGAGATAAATGTGTTTTTCATGCACAATGATTCCATTTGCTCCGAATTTGGTATACCGGTTTATTATGCTAAGGAACTTCCCTGATTAGTTTTGAGGGTTCATTGATTAAGGATAAAGGGGGAAAAGGGAGGTTAGCCCGCCCCTCTTAATTTTGATAAATGGGTTTTTCATGCAGAATGATTCGATTTCCTCCGAAGTTGGTATACCGGTTTATTATGTTAAGGAAATTCCCTGATTAGTTTTGGGGGTTCATTGGTTAAGGATAAAGGGGAAAAAACGGGGTTAGTCCACCCCCCCCCCCCTTAATTCAGAAAAATGTGTTTTTCATACAGAATCATTCGATTTGCTCCGAATTAGGTATACCTGTTTGTTATGTTAAGAAACATTCCTGATTAGTTTTGAGGGTTCATTGGTTAAGGATAAAGGGGGAAAAGGGGGGTTAGTCCACCCCTTTAATACAGATAAATGGGTTTTTCATGCAGAATCATTCAATTTGTTCCGAATTTGGTATACAGGTTTATTATGTTAAGAAACTTCCCTGATTAGTTTTGGGGGTTCATTGGTTAAGGATAAAGGGGGGAAGGGGGGTTAGTCCACCCCCTTAATTCAGATAAATGGGATTTTCATGCAGAATGATTCGATTTGCTCCGAATTTGGTATACCGGTTTATTATGTTAAGGAACTTCCCTGATTAGTTTTGGGGGTTCATTAGTTAAGAATAAAGGGGGGAAAGGGGGCTAGTCCACACCTTTTAATTCAGATAAATGGGTATTTCATGCAGAATGATTCGAATTGCTCCGAATTTGGTATACCGGTTTATTATGTTAAGGAACTTCCCTGATTAGTTTTGAGGGTTCATTGATTAAGGATAAAGGGGGAAAAGGGAGGTTAGCCCGCTCCTCTTAATTTTGATAAATGGGTTTTTCATGCAGAATGATTCGATTTCGTCCGAAGTTGGTATACCGGTTTATTATGTTAAGGAACTTCCCTGATTAGTTTTGGGGGTTCATTGGTTAAGGATAAAGAGGGGGAAGGGGGTTAGTCCACCCCCTTAATTCAGATAAATGGGGTTTTCACGCATAATCATTCGATTTGCTCCGAATTTGGTATTCCGGTTTATTATGTTAAGGAACTTCCCTGATTAGTTTTGGGAGTTGATTGGTTAAGGATAAAGGGAGAAAAACGGGGTTAGTTCACCCCTTTTAATTCAGAGAAATGGGTTTTTCATGCAGAATGATTCGATTTGCTCCGAATTTGGTATACCGGTTTATTATGTTAAGGAACATCCCTGATAAGTTTTGGGGGTTCATTAGTTAAGAATAAAGGGGGGAAAGGGGGCTAGTCCACCCCTCTTAATTCAGATAAATGGGTATTTCATGCAGAATGATTCGAATTGCTCCGAATTTGGTATACCGGTTTATTATGTTAAGGAACTTCCCTGATTAGTTTTGGGGATTCATTGGTTAAGAATAAAGCGGGAAAAGGGGGGTAGTCCACCTCCTTAATTCAGATAATTGGGTTTTTCATGCAGAATGATTCGATTTGCTCCGAATTTGGTATGCTGGTTTATTATGCTAAGGAACTTCCCTGATTAGTTTGGGGGTTTCATTAGTTAAGAATAAAGGGGGGAAAGGGGGTTAGTCCACCCCTTTTAATTCAGATAAATGGGTTTTTCATGCAGAATGATTCGATTTGCTCCGAAGTTGGTATACCGGTTTATTATGTTAAGGAACTTCCTTGATTAGTTTTGGGGGTTTATTGGTTAAAGATAAAGGGGGAAGGGGGGCTAGGCCACCCCTCTTAATTTATATAAACGGGTTTTTGATGCAGAATTATTCGCTTTGCTCCAAATTTGGTATACCGGTTTATTATGTTAAGGAGCTTCCCTGATTCGTTTTGGCGATTCATTGGTTAAAGATAAAGGGGGGCTAGTTCACTCCCTTAATTTAGATAAATGTTCTTTTTTGCAGGATTATTCGATTTGCTCCAAATTTGGTATAGCAGTTTATTGTGATAAGGGGCTTCCCTGATTAGATTTGGAGGTTCACTGGTTAAGTATAAAGGGGGAAACGGGGGCTAATTCCCCTTCACTTATTTTTTTGAGGGGCATTATTCTTTGAAATAAGTGTATAATATACAATTAGTGTGAATAGCCTGTGAGCTCAATGCCATCAGTTTAGCTGGGCACTTTTCTTTTTTATTTGTGTCATCTGCCCTGAGCTTTCTACTGAACCAATTTTACTAATTTTTTTTTTAATGAAAACTGTTCATTTGTACATGTGCCCGCACTAACTAATTTTTTAAATATTCCCATATTTATCTTTCAGTTTTAATTTTATTATGAAAGATTTTTATGAAATTTCTTCAAAGTAATGGCAATGGAATTACTTCCACTGTGGCAGATAAAAGAGAAATAATGAGGCTTATTTTCTTTATTGACTATATCCTTATTGATGCCATTTTCTCATTACAACAAATAAAAACAATTTGTATTTAATTTTGAAAAGAAAATGACGTCACCCTTTAAAAAAACTCATTTTCCCTCATAAAGCTGTTACATTTCAATATTTTTTTTTTTTTTTTTTTTAATTCTGCTGATACCGAGTTCGAGACGCTTAGCAAAATTCTTCAGTGAGTGAAAATGACGTCATATTGAAAAGAAAACGATCATTTTCTGAGATAAAACGAAATATTTTACCCCGAATACGTCTAAAAGACCGGTATAGAGATAAGAACCTCAAGTTAAAAATGCGAAATTTTCGCATGCAAAGTTATAGTTGACAAACGTGACTCAAATTTGAAAATGCAGGGTTAGCCTAAATGATTCAACGGGTTTCAACACACTGTGTATTGAGAAGTGTATGACCTACAAAGACAGGTGATACATGACAAGATACATACACTCATCAAATTTAAAAGTCCGCCTCGTGGCTCGCGTGTAGGAACGCATCACTGCTACTGTGACAGACATGGACAGACATATGTTACTGAACGTATGAGTGGAACTGGATTGCCATCAGCATGTGTACTGGGTGACTAAGGGCACTTTGAACATTTGTAGTATGTAGCTGAAACTTTGTGAGTGGATATATCTTTTCATGTACGTCTTTGTATGTCTTATAATTGTAAATAAATGGTCTTTTGAAACCCGGTGATTCCTTTATGCTAACTTTCTATTTTCATTAATAACCTTTTGAGCGCCAAGCGTTAGCGTATTTTGTAAGTGGTGAATATGGATATGAGAAGTGCATCCGTAAATTTAGAGTCAGTGAAAATGACGTTAGGTTTAGATATCAAGGGCAGAAAAATTCTATGATTATGTCAAAGTGAAATCATTTTTTGCTGATTTTCCCTTTCCGTACACTGTTAAAAATATCGTGAAAAAGTACCTCTGTTTTTAAAGGCTATCTATCTTCTGATAAATGAGAACGCTTCGTAGGTGTTTATGTAGCGTTCCATTGGTCAGAAAATAGAGAGCCTTTAAAAACAGAGGTAATTTTTCACGATATTTTTAACAGTATAGGAGTCTTATTTGATAACTTCAACATAATTACTTATCTTGACTATAGGTTACTGATTATGTATATGAATAAAGTATAATTTTCCAAAAATTTGAAAAATTCCAGAGTATAGAAATAGTATTTTGGCAACTTTAGGTTAAAATAATATTTATTTTAAGAGATAGACTAACGTAAGATGGACATTTTATTGTAATTAATTTTGTAATTTTGTTATAAATTCAAAGTAACAGTTTCTTTTTAAACATTTTCTTTTGTCGAACCTCGACGGCTTCCACATCGTTATTATAATGAAATAATCGAAAATAAAAGGAACGATCAATCGTCAATGGACAAAACATTGTATCGACTTTCGTGTAAAGAAATACACTTCAATCACACTTGCCATTAACAAACAAAAAAATCTACACATATTTCTAAGAACTTAGAAGAATATTCAAGCACATATTTTTTAAAATGTCTGCTACAAATTTTGAAAATTCTAAATTTAAAAATATTTATTTACTTGTTTAAAAATTTTTCAAAAAATGTAAAAATATTTTTACAAAAATGCCAGTAAAATTTATAACAAATATATTTTTAGCATGAAAAAGGCAAATGTTCAAATAATAATTTATTTCGAATTGCATATAAATATACTTCGAGTACTTTCTCAATGAAAGATGTATTATAAGACAAATGTGCACAGCTAAATTTTCTAATAAAGTGAATGAAACTTTTATTTGAAAATATCTCAGTAAAGATCTGTATTTCTGTAATTGCAGGATTGTTGTCAAAACATAGTTAGATTCAGAAAATTATACAACATGTATATGACTTCGAAAAATGTAGAAAAATATATTAAGGGATACTTGTAATCCTTTGATAGAAGTGGAAGGAATAAAAAACAGGAGAGAGAAATTATTTTTTAAGCTTGCCATATTTGTGTTAGAAAATCATACAAAATAATTGTAATCTTTTCAACTTATCATTCGATACCTAGGCGATCCGGGTTTGAAGGCGCAGCGTGACAAATTTCCTCGGCGTCGGCGGCAGCAGCGTGGGGTGGTGGCGTAAATCTCTACATTAAAATCATTTCAGGACGATAAATCCTGGGTCATTTCATGATGAATAAATATGCTCACACTTTGTTTACAGTTGTGATTAAGGTCACTTATAACATCATAGTGATGTTGCCTAGATAGACAGAGGAATAAAAACAATATATGATTTTCTACAGCCACTTTATATATTATCATTTATCTCTAGGTTGGATCTTAAATTGGTAACATGCTTTTCTTCTTTTAATCCATTTCAATCCATATATTTTTTAGCTTAAGATATTTCTGGCTTTATTTTTTTATGATTTATTGTGTGCGGTAGCCATTTCTTTCTTTTCTTTTTCGTTTTCTTTTTTTTTTCATTTTTTAGCTTGTTATGGCTGATGCAAAGATGAAACCGTACATGTTATTTGTAGTAATCCATGTAATCAGGGCCTAATGATTTTGCCTTGGTTCCACAAATACTTCCATTTTTGAAGTATTTTATATATTAGTGATGAAGTATTACATATATTATTATTATTGTTATTATTATTATTAATATCACACATACCCATTACTTCTTTTTAGAATAATGCGATAAATCATTGAATAGCAAGAAATAAATGTGTATAAACATTTGACTCCAATGTTTTCTTAGTATTTTTAAATGCGGGCGATAGTCATTAAAGTACGTATTCCGAAAATGTCTGCATAACAAGATTTTGTAAACGAATCATCAAAGTTTTACCGCTGTTCCTATCTTTTGTTATTGTCTCGTTTAAAATCCTACTGCTTCTTCAAATCTTTAATATTATGTTCCACTAAACAGCACAATATTTATACTTATTTACATTAAAATAAGGGGAAAAGATTTATTAAGATATCATTTTTTTCACTATATGACTCTAGAAACACTCCTAGGCATGTAATTTTCCATTTTACATCGATACACTGTAAAATAATAATAATAATAATAATAATAATAATAATTCATAATCTATGACTATATAATATAACCACGTGCGAAAATACACAATAACTTGCATCAAATAACCAATGATTCAAAAAAGAGTTTGTTATTTTTAAAAACATGACAAACTAATACATTTTCGAGATTTAAAGAAGCATTTATAAAAACAATGTTTTTTTAATGACAGTGATTTTCAGAAACGTTTTGGAATAGTTTTTTTAGAGTAGTAATTATTTTTCTCAAACCGAAGTATTTGTTTTCAGGATGCTATCAAATCTCAATTGAATATTTCAAGCTGCGTAATTGAATTTATACACGCAACCGTTAAAAAAATACTATTAATTTTAAAGTTCACGTTAATGTTGCTAATTTATCATGTTTGTCTCTTAAAATATGTTTATTAAACATGAAAATGTTTATTGGAGAAATGGTAGCATACCGAAAAACTTCAAAAAACTGATTAACCCTTTATGTACTGAAATATGAATTCGTGAAAATTTTATCTTCTAAACCATTTTGCGTAAATTGTTTAAACTACATTAGAAGATTTACATAATCATTTAATATAAATTTTAGAAGGGTTGGAGGATTTACAAGGATTCATTAAATTTGAATTTATTGAGATTTTGTGCAATATTTATAACCCCACTCAAATCTTTTATTTTAAATATCTTTCTTAGTATTTTATAGAATTAGGAAATATACAAATATAATGTTCTTACAATAGAAATATAGATATATTTCGGAATTGAAAAATCCCTCTCCCCTCCACACCAAGAAAGCTCAAAAGATGCAAAGGCAAAGAAATCAACCTTTTAAAAATATTTTTGTTTTGTGTAACCAATAATTATTTTGGAATAAGATAAGGTAATGTATCTATATCTCATTCTAAACTGTATTACAACTAATCGATGGATTAAATGAATTTATAACAAGTTATTTCAATGGTCTTATAAGTACCGTCAGTAGATAAAGGTTAATACACAATATAATCTACTCACAAACGTTTCCAAAAATCAGTGGCAGCAAAATAAATTTTGTTTTTATAAATGTTTCTTTAAATCACGAAAATATATTACGTTTGGGGGTTTCTAAAGATAAAGAACGCTTTTCTGAATCGTGGCGTACTCGGAATTGGTTATCGTATATTTTGTTTCTGGTCACTTCATATTTTGCTAGATTAAGAAATATTTTAGCATAGGATATTTTTCAATAAGACCTAATTGCACACCGGCCATGATAAGTAAAAAAATACTATTAATTTTAACGTTCACGTTAATGTTGTTAGTTTATCATGTTTGTCTCTTATAATATGTTTATTGAACATGAAAATGTTTATTGGAGAAATGATAGCATACCGAAAAACTTACGTTCCGAGTTCAAGAAACTGATTAATACATAATAAATCTACTCAGAAACGTTTCCAAAAAACAGTGGCAGCAAAATAAATTTTGTTTTTTATAAATATTTCTTTAAATCACGAAAATATATTGCTTTTGGGGAATTTCTAAAGATAAAGAACGCTTTTCTGAATCGTGGCTTACTCGGAAGAGGTTATAGTATATTTTGTTTCTGGTTATTTCATATTTTCCTACACTGTTAAATATATCTTGAAAATTACCTCTGTTTTTAAAGACTATCTATTTACGGACCAATGTGAGCGCTCCATAGGCGTTTATGTAGCGTTATCATTGATCAGAAAATAGGTATTCTTTAAAAACAGAGATAGTTTTTCAGGATATTTTTAACAGTGTAGATGAAGAACTATTTTAGAATAGGATATTTTTCAATAAGATCTAATTGCACACCATTCATGGCTAAGGAAAAATTAAATTTTGTAAAGCAAAATTTTCTACATTTAAAAAATATACAAAATTTATGTACTTAAAATCTTCCATTTTTAATATCAATATACAATATTTGTAATTTCGAATAGCGGTATTAAAATATTTAGTTCCGATGTGTTGTATTTTGTAAAATTTTGGAACATTGCATTTTGTAAATGAATAATAAAAATTTTGTCACTGCTCATATCATTTACCAACGTATCTTGTAAAATCATACTGATTCTTGAAATTATTAATTTTATGTTCAAATTCATGACATATTATTTATACTGGTTTTGAATACTTAATTAAAAAACATATTATATTCAAATTTAATTTTCTTATTTTCACTTCACAGTTTTTTCTGTAATTACACAATTAAAAGTACTTATGTAAACATCTTTGGGATTTCTTACACTTACTTTTTTTGTAATTCTTAAATCATTACAATTTTTCTAATAATACGAAAACGAATTAATAACACCAAATAAGTATTTAGAAACAACCTTTTACTTCGAAGGTTCACAAGAAGGTACTTTAATGTTTTTAATCGCGAAAGTAGGGATTAAAATATATCCTGCAGAAATGCATTCATAAGAAAAATAATGCAATTCCTGAATGAATGGAGAAAACTGATGCTAATCCTTTATTTATCCATTATCTTACACAATTAAAAGTACTTATGTAAACATCTTTGAGATTTCTTACTCTTACTTTTTTTGTAATTCTTAAACCATTACAATTTTTCTAATAATACGAAAACGAATGAATAACACCAAATAAGTACTTAGAAACAACCTTTTACTTCGAAGGTTCCCAAGAACGTATTTTAATGTTTTTAATCGCGAAAGTAGGGATTAAAATATATCCTGCAGAAATACCTTCATAACAAAAATATTGCAATTCCTTAATGAATGGAAAAAACTGCTGCTAATCCTTTATTTTTCCATTATCTCATATAAAATCATATTACATTGTTTTTCGAAACTTTAATTTTTTGTTCAACTTCACGACGTAACTTTTAGACTCGTTTGCATTAACTTAAAGAAACAAACAATATTCAATTTTAAACTTTTGTATACAACTCCAGAAACAATACTAAGCAAATATATTTCAATTTAAAATTGATGTAGCATATTTCAAAATAATATCTAATTGCTCACTCCCAGTGATGCATTGAAAAGGATAAAACAACCTTTTCTGCGGTTACAATATATACATAATTCTTACACAAACTCATTACTATTTTTCTAATAATGAGAAAACGAATAAATAGAAGCAACCAAGCATTTAGAAGCGTTTTAATTCTAATGTTCTGAAGCACTGTATATAACATTTTTAATTGCGGAAAATAGTCATTAAAATATGTAGTCCGGCAATGCTTGCTTAATAAGAGTATTGCATTTCATGAACGAATGGCAAAAATTTTGCCCTTTAGGGATATTGCTGCGCAAAAATAAGAGTTAAAACAAAACACGAAATCAATATCAAAAGTTAAGTTGAAATTCTGTCATTAAAATAAATGTAATTAAAAGGAAAAAACAAAGTTCAATGCTATCTGAATAGATTCATAGCAATGATACAAGTCCGCAACTTTTATTTTTCAGATTGCTTGATTACCACCACTTTTTAAAAATACTATGATTGACTTTGTTTTCGTCGTATTAATTCTCTCATTAAATGTCTAATATTACTTTATTATAAAACTGATGGCAATCAAGTTCTCTGAATTTTAAAAGCAAATAGCGGTCTGGCAACACTGCTTCACTACTTCTTACGTAATTCTTGCACAAAGAACACATGTGTTAACTTCTTGTTCACTATATGGCCAAAGGTGAGCGGCAGCTTGCGATTTTAGACGTTTTGTGAAATATCTAGAAAAATACATGAGGAATTATCCTGAAACTCTCAGTGTGTAAACGGAATAGTACAGGTCATACATTTACATGAGGATTTTTTCCCGAAACCCCACAGGGAACCGTCAACAAATTGAAAAAGAAGGAATATCTTTTGAATAACCCCGTAAAAACTAATGTAGCAAAAGCGTTCAAACTGTAGATTATGATTAAGTGCCTTATTGTAATACACTGTGTTCATTTTTATGAGGATAGCATGTATACTTGTAGAGAAATTAAAGTTTTTTATAAAAAGAGCACCAAATTTTGAAGAGTTTTTTGCTTATAATTTGTAGAGTTCTTAATATAAAAAAAAGCTCTTTTCAGAAAATGTGACAAACAACATTGTACACAATACCCTGAAATCAGAATTAAAATAATAATAATAATGCGCACGTTTACTAAATAATGATTCACTGAGCATGCCCGAATGTAATCAAAATATAATTTGCATAATGTGTTAGCTAAATGTATAAGGGGCATTCTCACAATCTCTTAACTTTCATGTCCCTGAATAATAAATTTTTATTTAATACACTTTTTTGTGTTCTTTTTATTTCATATACTTCGGAACATCCCATTGCATGATTACACAACAATATTAACGAAATAAATAAGTTTTCGACGATGTTGGGGGTCCAAACACATGGAAAACTCATCTACCGTCCCGTGTCCCTGATGCTGATTTTGAAGTTTGGAGCTGTCTGGATAAACTTTTTTAATAAAAATAATTCGATGGAATTTTTTTCTGAAACTGGAACTATTGTTTTATATAAATATGTATCTAAAAAGTAACCGGCACACATTTTTAGGGTTGATATAATTTTTTGAACTCTGTCCCTGGGTTTTAGATTTTTTACCATCCCTCTACTAAAATTATACAGAAAATCACTTCAGATGCAGCGACAGAATTTTTTTCAAGTTTTTGCTCATGCAGAAGTATGCTAGAGAAAGAATATCTAAAATTCTTTGACAGGAAATTTACTGCAGAGTACAAATCAGCATTTAAATATCAATTTCAAGCACCGTGGCTTTATTGGTAGTCTTACCGTCCCCAAGGTTTATTCCTGCACTTTTCGAGGTAAATTTAAAAAAAAAAAATTAATTTAATCTAATGTTAAGAGCTGTTTCGAAAAATCAATGAAAATTGTGGCTATCACTTAGTCTTAACATGATTTTCCTAAAAATAGGTGCTAATTTTCCTTACCGTTCCTTTTTTTACCATTTCGTCCCTTTTTTTACCTTACCATCCCTTCTTTAACACCACTTTAAGACAATGTTATACAAAAATTCTGTATTAAAAGTACTACATTTGTATTATTTCTTATTTGAATGTCCTGTGGGTACTATGCAAATTCATTATAAGTAAAAATTTAGAAGAAAATGAAAAGTTATAGGGGCAAAATGGTAAGGAAAATTAAACTCGCAAGTTTAATCTAAACCTCAGTTAAATTAAAAAAAAAATTCGCTGCTGACCATTTTTCGTTTATTTTGAATCATTAAGGCATTCGTCTATCAGATTAAAATGTTATTTTAGCAAGTTTAATTTCGCCAGATTTTTTTCCCCAAAAGTCAAAAGCTTGTGAGAATGCCCCATAAAGCAACTTTTGTGAAAGTCCCAAACACATAGTTTGAAATATCTGAAAATTATTATTAATTGAATAAGCTCAAAATCCGTTATTCTCAAAATAAAGCAAAAAGATGAGTGGTTTACAGTAGTGCGTGCCATATTATGTATGCTATATTGGCACTAATCAATGGATATATGGATACAGTTCCTCATTTTTTTGCTTCATTTTGGGGACAAAGGATTTTGAGCCTATTCTGTCAACGGTAATTTTCAGAATTTTCAAGCTATATTTTTCAGACTTTTACAAAAGTTGCTCTATATCTAACCATTTATCAAATACAATGTATGCAAATAATATTTTGATTACATTCGGGCAATAATGCAAAAAATAATTCGGTCATGCGCAGTGAATCATTATTTAGTAAACCGGCTCATTTTTCATATAATTTTTATTATTTTTTTAATTCTCATTACAGAATATTGTGTACAATGTTGTTTGTCATATTTTTTGAAAAGAGTCTTTTTTTATATTAAAAACTCTGAAAACTGTAATAAAAAAACTTGGCAAAATTTGAAACTGCTTTAATGAAAACCTCAATTTCTCTTCGAGTTTACCTGCTATCTTAACAATTGCTAAAACAAATTATTAAAATAAGCTACTTAATCTTAATCTACAGTTTGAATGCTTTTGCTACATTAGTTTTGACAGGGTTAAACAAAAGATATTCGTTCTGTTTCAATTTGTTGACGGTCCCCTATAGGGTTTCGGGAAAAAAATCTTCGCTGTAATATATTACCTTACTATACTGTTTACACACCTGGAGTTTCAGGTTAATTCCTCGTGTATTTTTCTAAATATTTACAAAAAGTCTAACATCGCAAGTGGTCGGTCACCTTTGGCCATATAGTGTATAAGTCTTGCACAAATTCATTATTACTTTTATAATAATGTTACAAACGAATGAATAGCACCAAAGAGGTACTTTTTCTTCGGATGCTACCAAGCACGTTATTTAATATTTTTAATTGCAGACGGTAGTAATTAAAATACGTAGTCCGGAAATGCCCCGCGTGTCAAGAGCAGCAAACAAATATTTAGAAACATTTTACTTCTAATGTTCACAAATGCGTATTAATTGCGGAAAATAGTCATTAAAATATGTATTTCGGAAATGCCGAGTGTCAAGAGCTTTACCTTTTAGAAGCGAATAACAAAATATTTACAGCTGCTCATATCCTTTGTCCGTGGTTACTATAAAATCACACTGCTTCTTTAAAATTTTAATTTCATGTTCAACATTACTGCCAGATTTTATACTCATTTACATCAACTTACGAGAACAATGAATATTCAGGCTTAAAATTTTATTTTCCCCCTACGACTCGGGAAATAATCGCACACATATAATTTTCAATTTCCCAATTATATAGTATATTTTAAAATAAGTTCTAATTGATTGCCACCAGGGATGCATTTAAAAAGATAAAATAGCCTTTTCTACGGTTCAAAAATAGGAATAATTCTCACACAAACTCATTATTACTTTTCTAATAACGTTCATGTAATTTGCTAGTCTTTATAATAAGAACATATTGATGCTTCAAATCTTTAATTTTATGTTAACTACAGAACATTTATAGTGATTAATACGTCTTTAAAAAGACATATTGTTTTTACTTTACAACAGTGTTAGTTGATTGGTAAATTATATAGGTTGTAATGGCGCAAGGTCTTTTTAAGGATATTGCTGGGCTAAAATATGAGTTAAAAGAAAAACACGAAATCACCCGAAAAAGTTAAGCTAAACTTCTGTCCATAAAATAAATATAATTAAAAATAAAAAACAAAATTCAATACTATCTGAATAAATTCATTGCAATCTTTCAAGTCTGCAACTTTTATTATTCAGATTGCTCGATTGCCACCACCTTTTTTTAAATAGTATAATTGGGTTTGTTTTTGTCATATTAATTCTCTCATTATATGTCTAACATCACTATTTTATAAAAGTGATGGCAATCAAGTTCTCTGAATTCAAAAAAGGCAGCGGATTGACAACACTGCTTCAGTACCTCCTGCATAATTCTTGCAAGAAGAAAACATGCATTAACTTCTTGTATTATTCTTCAACAAACTCATTATTATTTTTATAATATTGTTACAAACAAATGAATACCACCAAATAAGTATTTAGAAATGTTTTACTTCGAATGTTACCGAGCACATTATGTAATATTTTTAATTGTAGACACTAATCATTAAAATATGTAGTCCGTAAATGACTGCGTAACAAGTGTATTGCATTTTGTAAAGGAATAATAAAAGTTTTGCGCAGCTCATATCTTTAGCAGTGTCTCGTATAAAATTATATTGCTGCTTCAAAACTTTAATTTTATGCTCAACTACAAGACAAAACATTTACATTGATTAACATTTACTTTAATGAACGTACGATATTTCGAGTTTAAATTTGTTTGTTTTTTCTGTTTTTAATTCCCAGCACCATAAAGAATGTTTAGATCTATAATTTTTAATTTTACATCAGTATAGCACGTTTTAGAGTAAGATTTAATTTTTGTAATACAAATTTTATATTGAGGAAAATCATAAGAAATTCATGATTTAAAACACTCTATGCACATTTTAAACCATTCATAATTGGTTATTATTTTAATCATTTTCATCTGTCTATCGTTCCAGTAACTCCCAATGTTCAATATTTATTTATTTACATGATGGTAAAACGGATTACATTTTCCTATCTCAAGACATTTAGATGCATTATTAATACTCGCAAGCTGTATGAGCTTAGTCTACATATTTCTGAAAATGTTACAGCATGAATTATTATTTATCAGTACGCCATTACGTTTGAAGAATGTCATAAGGAGATCGTGGAAACTTTTTCTCGAGCAAGATAATATCTTTATACATAATATGTAACATGAACTGACCAATTTATCCATCTAATGACAAAACTTGTTCATTATCTGTCCACCATTGTCTGGTACCATCTGGAATCATAACACAGCATGTCAATGGATTTGTAGTGTATTCCATATTATTGATGACAGTATAATCATCCTCCATTTTCATACAGTTGGCTGCAGAATTCACAAATTTTATTCCATGCAATTTTTAGCTCTGGGTATATCTCAACTAATTTGTCTACCGTGAACCCTTAAGGTGGTATTAAAAATAAACATTTTTCCACGCTCAAGAACTCGAAATATTCTGACACATTTTCAGACTCATTTTTAAAAGTAAAAACTTGAAACTTGCTGACATGATTTTTGAAGAGATTTATAAGCGACTGTGTAATTTATTTTTCTTTCAATTAATCAGAACTTGATTTATAAACAGTTATTTTCTCAGTCAGTATGACCATTCTTTTCGTTTCTAGCACTATCGGTTCGGGGAATGAGGTTCAAAATGTCCACTTTGAGAGAATTTTTTGAGATATATTCTGCCTTTATGAAAAACTCGACCAACACGGCACAGTATATACACTGGTTTCCAAAAATTAAGGAAAAACAACAAAAGTAGCGATTACTCAAAATGTTACAAGTAGATTTTAATAAAACTGAGACACAATTTTCAACACATTGTAAGGTATAAAATAACATGAACAGAAATTATGAGACGATTGTGGTGTTTCAGAAATTAATACAATTATAAAATAAACAAAATAAATGTCTCAGTTTGGTATAGGAAAAGTACCTTTAATATGGAGTATGATCATCCCTAGGAGCAATACAGCACATATAACGAAGTGTGATACTGTCAATTATGCGATCGATAAGTTCGATGGGAAGTGCGAGGCATTGCTCTTGTAAAGCAGTTGTAAGCGTGGCAAGGGTCTGAGGAGGGGGGTTAAGAGCAGAGACACATCTTCCTAAAGCATTCTCGATGGGATTCAAGTCCAGTGATCGCGCTGGCCATTCCATGCTCTGAATTGTTTGGCACTGAAGATAATCTTTTACGATGTGAACCCTGTGCGGTCTAGCGTTATTGCCTTGTAACAGGGAATCATTACCTATTGCACCGGTATAAGGGTGCACATAAGCATCAAGGATGTCATCTCTATAGACGTGAGCATTCACAGTTCCACGTGGAAAGACATGGAGATCTGTACTTTCGCCCAAAGATATATCATCCCAAACACAGACACTGCCTCCTCCATATGAATCTCTTTTACGAATGTTTGATGAATGATAGCGTGTTCCCTGTTCTCTCCAAATCAAACAATGCCTACTATCGTTTTGGAGGCTAAACTGGAACTCATTACTGACGAGAACACGCCTCTACTGATCAGCCATCCAGTGGAAATGTTGACGTGCCTACCTTAAACGTTCCCTCCGGAGACATGAGGTGAGCGGCAAACAAATATCTGGTCGTGTAAAGACCACCTTCATGAAGCTTTTTACGCACAGTAGACGTTGATACCAACCTTCCTGTGGCTGCAGCGAGGACGGATTTAAGATGAGAGGGGGTAGCTGTTCTATCCCTTCGTACACATAATCGCAAATATCGGTTATCGGTGCTTGCCGTAGCTCTTGCTCGTCCTTCGCTGAACCTTCTGGAGGCCGAACCAGTGGTTTGAAATTGTTGCCAAAGCCTATGAGTAACAGGAAGACTCACATTTAGCCATCTGGCCTCCTCTGTCTGACTTTGGCCTACATCCAATCTTCCAATAGCTCTATATCGCAGTTATGCAGACACATGATACCTCAAGGTCATACTAATGAATTGGATATCTCAGTTTTCTTATCTCATAATCACAGCGACACCAGCAGCCGCAATCTCTAGCATGCATTTTTATGCTCCGCACAGATGACGGCAATCCGATTGAAGCGCCACTAATTTGCATTTTGTAATTTTAATCAGCATCTTTTAGTTAACAACAATATATCCAAATATCATACGGATAGGTTAATTTTTGAACGAGTTATCGCTCTTTCTGTGATTTTTCCTTAATTTTTGGAAACCAGGCGAGAACCAGGGAATTGGATGCGTTTGAGAGTAAAAATGAATTTAAAAATGTGTCAGAAAATAAGCAGTTTGGGTTTGAGTACACCCTTAAAAGCTCTATCCGTTCTTAACCCATTAACAGCCAAAACTATTAAGTAGAAATTTTCAAATTTCTCATTAAAAGTCGTTTGCCACCACAAATTCAGTAAAGTATTTTTCGCTTTATTAAAATAGCAAAATTTCTACCAATAAATAAGGCAATTTTTTTAATTGTAATGTAGTGGTGGCAAAGTAATTAATTTAAGCAAGAGCAATTATTTTCAATGTTGCGTGAACGCAACACCAGTGGGTAATGGGTTAACCCCTTGAGGGGCAAAGCACTTCGGTTGCTAAAATGGTAAAATGATAGATTGACATCAAGATTTTCAAGAAAATTTATATGAAAGTAAATAAAAGCGTTTCTTCGAGTACATAGTATAAATCAAAATTTAGTTTTAAAATGCTGGTGCCAATGTGGCATTTGGGCATTAAAATTAACTGGTATATATAATATACCGGTGGCCTTCAAAGTTAAGGGACAACGTAACACCCCATACGCTTAACATATAGATGCAAAAAACTGCGGTGAACCAATGGACATCCTACGTTACACTATTCCAGATGTAGCAGAGAATGGACCATTATGCTGAATATTTTCTCTCTTCATTAGACAGATAAATTGAATGGTTTGTTATATAATCTGTGTAAATATTTTATACGCCTTCTATTGGTGGTTTTTGGAACTAAATTTTTCGCTATAGAAAAAAAACTATTATAACTTTACTATAAAACTGAGCTATCATGATTTTCTGAAGAATAGTTGTTTCCTGTAGATCTCCAAAAAAATTTAATTTAAAACACTGTACTTAGGAAGCAGAAAGGTTAGCGACATCAGTAAAGTAAATTCAACTCACAAAAGCGCACACAGGATTTCGAAAAAATAAATAATCATATAGAGAGCAAACTGCTAAAAGTTCTAGTCAAGCTATCATCGTAAAATATGGTGTCTGCAATAGATGGACCATGAGGACGAAATTAGTGGGGTTTTTTTAGAGTAATTCTAATTTCGATCCCGAGTGCGAAATTCGACATTACTAACCAGAATAACAAATTAAAAAATTATTGTAATGGAAATTTATTATCACATAACTTTTCAAATTTCTGCTCAATACGCGATCTATGAGTATTTTGCATATCACCGGAACTTGCAAAATGTGTGCAAATGCCATCTACTGGACAGAAACTAAACCATTTTTAAATCGACATATTGTGCCTCCATAGTCCATTTCATGCAGATACCTAAAAACACGGATCTGCTATATTATATTTTATATCCATGGTATAAATAATACTAAATGCTTGATTAGAAAAACGCTTCTGAAATGTCGAAATTCGAATACACGTTTCCTACGAATGTTTACTTTTGAATATCAAAATTTCGGAAAATAATAATACGAGGATGTGTCAATAAATCTTTGCCCTCACATAGAAATAATTGAGTGAAATTTATAAAATTGCTCATTGCATTAGTCCTTTTCTATATAGTCACCGTGCACAGTAACACATCTCTTCAAACGGTATTTCAAAGAGAGAGGGGAGGATGTATTCCAGGTATTGTTTCTAATTTTGCCGACCCCCACATGTGACACTTTGTTGGAAAGGCTTGTAACCACTTATCCATGCTATGCACCTCCCGAGCTCTTCCCCCCCCAAATTTACCCTCCGGGGGGGCACTTTTCTAAATTTTACGGACATCATTCATACCCACGGTGGTCAAATTTGGGGGGAGGGGCTCGGGAGTGCATAACATGAATAACTGGTCACATGCTTTTCCAAAAATATGTCACATGTGGGAGCCGGCAAATGTTAGAAAAATGTCCCATTTTGGGTCTACTATCGCGCCTCCTGGAATACATCCCCCCCCCCCATCTCTTTGAAATACCGTTTGAACAGATGTGTTACTATGCACGGTGACTATATAGAAAAGCACTAATACAATGTAGCAATTTCATAAATTTCACTCAATTATTTCTATATGATGGCAAAAACTTATTGATATACCCTCGTATATGGGGCATTCTCACAATCTTTTGGCTTTTGGGGAAAAAATCTGACAAAATTAAACTTGCTAAAATAACATTTTAATCTGATAGACGAATGCCTTAATGATTCAAAATAAAGAAAAAATGGTCAGCAGCGAAAAATTTTTTATTTAACTGAAGTTTAAGTTAAACTTGCGAGTTTAATTTTCCTTACCATTTTACACCTATAACTTTTTATTTTCTTCTAAATTTTTACTTGTAATGAATTTGCATAGTACCCACAGGACATTCAAATAAGAAATAATAACAATGTAGTACTTTTAATACAGAATTTTTGTATAAAATTGTCTTAAAGGGGTAAGAAGGGACGGTAAGGTAAAAAAGGGTGATGGTATTGAAAAAAAGGGAAGAAATGGTAAAAAAAACAAAAAAGGACGGTAAGGATGAAACGGTAAGGAAAATTACCACCTATTTTTAGAAAAATCATGTTAAGCCTAAGTGATAGCCACAATGTTCATTGATTTTTAGAAACAGTTGTTAATATTGGATTATTATTATTTTTTTTTAATTTACCTCAAAAAGTGCAGGAACAAACCTTGGGGACGATGAGACTACCAATAAAGCGACGATGCTTGAAATTGATATTTAAATGCTGATTTAAATTCTACAGTAAATTTCCTGCCAAAGAATTTTAGACATTATTTCTCTAGCATACTTCTGCATGAGAAAAAACTTGAAAAATTTCTGTGGCTGCATCTGAAATTATTATCTGTATAATTTTAGAAGAGGGATGGTAAGGAATCTAAAACCCAGGGACAGAGTTTAAAAAATAATAACAAACCTAAAAATGTGTGCAGGTTACTTTTTAGCTACATATTTATATAAAACAATAGTTCCAGTTTCAGAAAAAAATTACATCGAATTATTTTTATTGAAACAATTTTATCCAGACAGCTCCATACATAAAAATCAGCATCAGGAAAACCGGACGGTATAGGAGTTTTCCTTGTGTTTGGACCAGCAACATTGTCCAAAACTTATTTACCTAGTTAATATTGTTGTGCAATCATGCAATGGGATGTTTCCCTGTATATAAAATAAAAAAAAAACACAAAAAAGTGTATTAAAATAAAATTTATTATTCAGGGACATGAAAGTCAAAAGATTGTGAGAATGCCCCATATATTAACATGCGTTGTTTGTGCAAATTTAAAAGTTGTATTTAAGAGCTACTGTGAGCTGTGTCTGAGACCACTTGGTCGAAAGATTAATAGAACGCTCAATTAACTTATAGGATCATGTCTGTGTACCCAAATGTACAGTTTTATTATATTCAATATTCATCTATTTAAAAGTCTCTAGCGATATTGGTTGAGACATACGAAACTAAATTTCACTACTATCTATGGTTTAACTGAAAGTTACAAGATATGGTGAAGAAATTGAAAAAGGCAGCAGTCTGTAACACCCTAACAGCATTTAAGTGTTAAAATGTGAGTGTGTGTTCTACTTGAACCCACAACAAATGTGGTACCGTAGGCCTGTACACGGTGCAACAAATTTATGATTATTTGTAAAACAAATCACCCTTCATATGTCACACACACATACACCAGGGTTCGTACGGGTACCGTTATTTTCAAGGCCCGATATCAGAATTTTTTTAATAGAAAAGTAGATGTAGTTTAAACGGTTGAAATTTCGCCTTATTTCAGGTGAGATTTTCCGTACGAAAAGACTGGTACCGCAGAATTTCTTAGTCGTGAAATTCAAGCACCCGTACGAACCCTGACACACGCACACAGATATACAGGGTGATTCAGCTCGTCGGTGACAAACTTTAAGGATCGATAGAGCACACCTAGACGAACATTTTTGAATGGGGAATGTAGGGTCCCTGACGCGATGGTAAGGCGCTAGGCGCTTTCGAAAATTTGGGTGCCGAAATTCGAAACGTCATAAAAACTAGGGAAATGGTTAGATTTTCTTGCTTGTTGAGTCGAAATGATTCTGTTTGTTTAGACTTTCTTCAGTACCAATTTGATAAGCGTATCTCTTAAAACATGGATAGGGGGCGCTGCAGACTTTGGAGAGCTAGACAACAACTTTAAGCCCGTTATCTTGATAATTTAACACATGCTCGCCAAAGTTTATACTCTAACTTAAAGTTTGAACCCAAAAGTAGAACCCTGCAAAAAGCGTAAGAGCCGGAATAAAATGTCAAAGTACAGGGTGGTCGAAACTCGAAGGCTCCTAGGAGATAAACAAACAGATTTCTTGACTTATGGCATGCATTTTCATGATTCTGTTTGCTGGGGCTCTCTGAAACTCAGTTGAACGGTACAAAAAGAAACATCGATAGGGGGCGCTTTGGGCAAAAAACATAATTCGTTGACATTTCGGACGCTAACTGGAAACGGGGCGCTACGATCAGTTAGTAATAATGAAAACACATTTTCTACCTCTGCTCAACACTTCTGAATAAATTTAGACCAAAAACATCAATGATACTGGAAATTTATTTAAAAAATAACATTACAGAAGATGCTCGAAATTTCGACCTTGGGCCATGATGCAGGCTTCGCACCTCCGTCGCATTGAGGAGTGTGTGTTTCCAACAATGCCAGGAGTATCTCTGATCTGCCCTGCAGCTGCCACAATGCGCGCCACAAGTTCTTCAGCACTGCTGACAGGTGTATGGTATACCTCGGCCTTCAGGTAACCCCAAAGGAAGAAATCCAAGCAGGTGAGGTCTGGTGATCGGGCAGGCCAGTGAACTGGACCCCCACGCCCGATCCACCGCTGGCCATACCTTGCGTTTAGATGGAGACGCACGTCGTTCGTGTAATGGGCCGGAGCTCAATCGTGCTGGAACCACATCTGGCGACGCGAACCTTCGGGTACGTGCGCCTCATCCAGAAGCTGCGGCAGCACTTGATCCAGGAAAATCAGGTAATTTCCACCTGTCAGCCGTTCAGGTAACAAATAAGGGCCAATGAGGCAATCCCCCAGAATGCCGGCCCACACATTTACTGAGAAACGCTCCTGGGCTGCTCGGCTTCTGGTTTCATGTGGATTTTCATCACACCACACATGACTGTTGTGGGCGTTCCACATTCCCTCCCGGCTGAAGGTGGACTCGTCCGTAAACAAAATGCTGTTTACAAAACGGGGATCCCTGGATCTCATCGCCAAGTACCATCTTGAGAATTCCACTCGAGGGCCAAAATCCTGCTCTCTGAGCAACTGCACCCGCTGGATGTGGTAGGGGTGCAGATTCCGGGAACGTAAGATGCGCCACGCAGTTGCTTGCGAAATGCCAACATGTCTGGCGATATCTCTCGTGCTAAGACCTGGGTTGTCCTCAACCAGGTTAAGCACAGCCTCTTCGTTGTCGGGGGTGCTCACTGATCGCTCCCGTTCAGGCCTGCCTCCGTCGAAAGATCCCGTTGTGGACAACCTCTGGTGTACTCGAGCGAAGAAGGCATGGCAGGGGATTTGCCTGTTGGGGTAACGCTCGGCGTACAACCGCTGAGCGGCTCGTCCATTACAACCAGCAGCGCCATACGCCAAATGCATGTCAGCCAATTCAGAGTTTGTGTACCGTTCCATCCTACTACCGATCTGCAGACAAGTAACCCGAAGCTTAAGTAGGTACCGCACGTTCAAAAGACGTGTCTGCGCATACAACTACGTCATCTCGCGTTGTCGTCTACGCATTACGTATCTTTTGCATATCGATATGGTACGATATCTTTTGCATAAATCAGCAAAAAGCACCTTATGTAAATTTTATTGCGCGCATTGTGCATGATTGAAACCAGCTATGTTTGTTAAAAAAAAACAAACAAACTGCAGTTTTAATAGCTTCTTATGATAAGTAAATTACTCTCTTGTTTTGTTTCTAACTGATCGTAGCGCCCCGTTTCCAGTTAGCGTCCGAAATGTCAACGAATTATGTTTTTTGCCCAAAGCGCCCCCTATCGATGTTTCTTTTTGTACCGTTCAACTGAGTTTCAGAGAGCCCCAGCAAACAGAATCATGAAAATGCATGCCATAAGTCAAGAAATCTGTTTGTTTATCTCCTAGGAGCCTTCGAGTTTCGACCACCCTGTACTTTGACATTTTATTCCGGCTCTTACGCTTTTTGCAGGGCTCTACTTTTGGGTTCAAACTTTAAGTTAGAGTATAAACTTTGGCGAGCATGTGTTAAATTATCAAAATAACGGGCTTAAAGTTGTTGTCTAGCTCTCCAAAGTCTGCAGCGCCCCCTATCCATGTTTTAAAAGATACGCTTATCAAATTAGTACTGAAGAAAGTCTAAACAAACAGAATCATTTCGACGCAACAAGCAAGAAAATCTAACCATTTCCCTAGTTTTTATGACGTTTCGAATTTCGGCACCCAAATTTTCGAAAGCGCCTAGCGCCTTACCATCGCGTCAGGGACCCTACATTCCCTATTCAAAAATGTTCGTCTAGGTGTGCTCTATCGATCCTTAAAGTTTGTCACCGACGAGCTGAATCACCCTGTATATATATATATAATTAAAACTCTTATTATAAATATTAACACCAACCATACTTCATAAACTGAAATAAAATAACAATTATGCACTTCAACTTTAAAATAAAACCATCTTAAACTATAACGCCAAATTAATCAAATTAAAAAAGACTAACGGAAAAGCATAGCCAGAAAAAACAAACCAAAAGACAAACTGAATGGCTAACAACACACGCACACACACACACACACATATATATATATATATATATACGTGGGGCATTCTCACAATCTTTTGTCTTTTGGGGGAAAAAATCTGGCGAAATTAAACTTGCTAAAATAACATTTTAATCTGATAGTCGAAAGCCTTAATGATTCAAAATAAAGTAAAAATGGTCAGCAGCGAAAATTTTTTTTATTTAACTGAGGTTTAGGTTAAAGTTGCGAGTTTAATTTTCCTTACAATTTTACCCCTATAATTTTTTCTTATCTTTTAAATTTTTACTTATAATGAATTTGCATAGTACCCACAGGACATTCAAATAAGAAATAATACAAATGTAATACTTTTAATACAGAATTTTTGTATAACATTGTCTTAAAGGGGTGTTAAAGAAGGGACGGTAAGGTAAAATGGGACGAAATGGTAAAAAAAAGGGACGGTAATGATGGAACGGTAAGGAAAATTATCACCTATTTTTAGGAAAATCATGTTAAGACTAAGTGATAGCCACAATGTTCATTGATTTTTCGAAACAGTTGTTAACATTGGATTAAATTAATTTTTTTTTAATTTACCTCGAAATGTGCAGGAATAAATCTTGGGGACGGTAAGACTACCAATAAAGGCACGGTGCTTGAAATTGATATTTAAATGCTGATTTATATTCTGCAGTAAATTTCCTGTCAAAGAATTTTAGATATTCTTTCTCTAGCATACTTCTGCATGAGCAAAAACTTGAAAAAAATTTTGTCGCTGCATCTGAAGTGATTTTCTGTATAATTTTAGTAGAGGGATGGTAAAAAATCTAAAACCCAGGGACAGAGTTCAAAAAATTATATCAACCCTAAAAATGTGTGCCGGTTACTTTTTAGATACATATTTATATAAAACAATAGTTCCAGTTTCAGAAAAACATTACATCGAATTATTTTTATTGAACAATTTTATCCAGACAGCTCCAAACTTCAAAATCAGCATCAGGGACACCGGACGGTAGATGAGTTTTCCATGTGTTTGGACCCCCAACGTCGTCCAAAACTTATTTATCTCGTTAATATTGTTGTGCAATCATGCAATGGGATGTTCCCAGGTATATGAAATTAAAAAAACACAAAAAAGTGTATTAAATAAAAAAAATATTATTCAGGGACATGAAAGTTAAAAGATTGTGAGAATGCCCCATATACACTAGTGTGCAAAACTTAAGCAACGAACACAAAATGTTAATTTCTAAACACGTGAGTACTCAAAAGAAAATTCTATAAACAGCAAGTGTAAATAATAGGTGTTATTCTAACAGCATGGCCAGCCTATAGGAAGTCTCCATGACCTCACAAAGGGTGACAAGTGTCACAGTCACTACAATGAACTGAAATGTGATATCTTTCATTCGACTCATTCTTAATCTCATTTGATCACTCCACTGAGAAGTCATCATGACTGCTGTTTTGTGACGTGTCACTAGATGACTTTACAATGAAGTCACCTTGTGGCCCCCATGTGAACGTCATTTGGAGACCCCATTGTAAAATCATCACGATAGCTGTTTTGTGACGAGTTCCTAAGTGATGGAAAATGAAATCATCGGGTGACTTTTCACAAAGGATTGCAATGTTGACTTCACAGTAGAGTCTCGGTCACCTAAAAGTCATCATGTGACTTCATTGTGACATTATTTGGAGACTCAGCACAATGCAATGCTCACGATGATTTCAAATCTGAGTCTTCAAATGGCAGTCACATAAGAATCACAAGGTGACCCTGTTGTAATGTCACCTAGTGACTCATCACAAAGCAACAGTCGCAGTGACTTCTCACTGGAGTAACCATATGACGATCATTTTACAGTAATAATGAGAGGAATGAAAGATCCCAAATTTCTTTCTCGGTATTGACTGTGACACTTGTGGCTATGTGTGACATGAAGGTGATGTCACATCAACTAGGTGTGTTGTAGATAGAATACCTATTTGCTACACTTCATGTTTATATCATTTACTTTTGAGTACTCACATGTTAGAAAATCAGAATTTTATGCTTGTTGCTTACGTTTTGTACACCAGTGTATATATATACGTGTTTGTGCTTGTTTCTGTGTATATCTTTTTAAAATGAACTTTGTTTTAAAACAAATTATTAAGGTGTGGTTTGTATTCTACTTATTGCTTTAGGGGAGGGGGAGAAATTTAGGGGACAATTTGAAGTATTAGATGCATGTTGGCTGCTCCTTGTGCAACAGCAGAACCTTACATTGTATGGATAATTTGAAGATGGTAAAGATGCTACAATCTACAAATATTAATACGTCATTGTATTAATATTTGTAGCCATCACGTCATATCGTACCTTGAAGCATTGCAATAACTTTCTGAAATTGAATAAAAACTATGACCGGTTTATCCGCACAGAATTATTGAAAAATTCTGCACTCTAAGACAACATTTTCAGTCCATTTTGCTGCCAAAGTTCTATTGAGAAACACAACACAAAAGTATTTCATACGGATGGAATAATGTCGACAGATGACGTCATAACAATCGTGCATTTTTATTCAAAAGAACTAATTGTTTCACTTTATTTACATCAATATCACATCACTTTCACATCTTCGGTTTTGTAAATTTTATTTAAACTACATTGTAAATATTATTTCTGTCATTATAAAAACATCATAATATTAATATTATAATTTCTTTTTATATACGGGATTAAATTAGACACCCTCCCAAACTATATTAAAGATCTTATGCAGTGCAAATGCTGCAAAACGAATTACCGATCAGCTAGTCACTAATTTAAAATATGTGCTTAGTTCAAATTTTCATTATCTAATTAGACATGAAGCGAAAAAAAAATATAGCTTATATTTTTTGAAGGAAATATAGTTTTGACAGAGTAAAGAGACAAAGTGTTATTTGACAGCTACCACCGACAGCGATATTAGACAGTTTCTACAGAGTACTGTATAAGCTATGAGATCGATAAGAATGACAAATGAAATCAAGAGTCAGAGTCGATATGTGATATAAATTGACATAAATATTTTTGACATTTTTTTATCTATACATCGGTATTTTGTTGGCAGATAATGGTTATATCTAAAGAGGTGGAACATTTTTATCTATATTATAGATACAAACTGTCAATAGTATCAGGTTGTTTTATTTCCAATTTATTTCTTATAAGAATAGTTTAGCAATATTCGTGTTTATCTCCATATCTAATACTCAAAAAAAAAAAAAAAAATCGGAAAGATAACAGCTAAAAGAAGCTTATTTTTTAGCTTTTTTTTTTTTTTTTTTTTTTTTTTTTTTTTTTTTTTTTTGCCTCCAAATATTCCAATGAACTGCATGAAGAATCTAAATGTCGAAAACAGTTCTTCAGGCTAAATGTTGTCAAAGGTGAAGGATTTTCAATTCTTCAGTCTGAAGTGTACGTAATTTCCATAACTTTAAAGATAGAGTGGAAAGGACAGTTAAACTATTTTACCCATAAGGTTTATCGCAAAAGTGAGCAACTTATAATTTAACTGGTGGTATTCAGAAATGCTAGTAGTAGTTTCACACCCTTGAGGGGCGATGGGATATATTATATCCCATCTAGTTTTAATCAAGATTTGAACTAGAAACTTTTAATTATAGTTCATTTTCGAGGGGAAAGAGTTGTAAAATTGGTTTTCCTTATTTTGAAATAAAATTTTCCGAAAATTCTGGTGTGAATTCAACATCACTGAAACACAATTACTTGCCTCTGAAAGGTTTAATCTAGCTATCCAAAGCAAACTCTGTAAGTATGCTAGGAAATTGTGTGAAAAAGTTTGTGAAACAAAGATATGTTTAAAAGTTTCCTTTTACTATAGATCACGTTATTCAGCATGAAATGTATACAAATGGGAGGGATTTCAACATTGCATATAGGTTTCCCATTTTGAGTAAGTTGATTAAACTTCTTAACCCCTTGAGGGGCCTACGATTAATGAAGACTTGCAACAGAAAATAATTACTGAATTTTACTTTTCTAACTTTGGTGGGAAAAAACTCTTAAAATTGCTTTTCCTTATTTTGCCATAAAGTTTTTGGAAGATTCAGGTGTGAATTTGACATTATAGCAACTCAATTACTTGCCCCTGAAAGGGTTAAGAGCTTACACTAGTCACGCGAAGAAACTCGAATGCTAATGTTAAGCCTATGGGAGAAACCTTTGCAGATTTCTCGCTTGAATCTGAAAACTTTTATATGATTTTTTTTTTGCATAAAATACCTGAGGTCCATATCTACGGTTATACATTTGAACATTTTTGATTTTGGTAGCAGTTTTTTTAATATGCGGGTACTTTTCCTGTTGGAAGTGGTTAGAACCGGTAAAGAAAAGGAAACTATCCTCAGGTAAAACATTTGTAAACAAAATCTAAAAAAGTACAAACGCACAACAATAGATATCAACCTAAAGCATCATATTCGAAAAAATAATTTAAAAATATTATAATGCGAGAGAGAAATCTGTAAAGATTTCTCCTATAGCTTTAACATTAGCGGTTGACACTAGAATAATATTAACACAATTATTCTAATTGGTAAACAAATCATATTAGATGTAAATTTCCAACTGGGCGAAAAATGTCCGGACCAGGATTCGAACCCGGGACCTCCTGGCTAAAGCCGCCTGTGCTCTGCCATCTGAGCTATCCCGGACGATTCTGGTCGAACTTTTTCACCCAGCTAACCTTGATGATTACAGCATCTGGTCTGAAACCTGGTTCAGCTCAACAGAATAAATCTCAGGTAATGGAACTCCAGAAATCGCTGGAAACGAAATTACACTAGAACGAATTACTTTACATCTAATATTAGCGGTTGAGTTTCGGCGCTTGCGTAGTGAAGGCTCTTAAAATATATTTTTGACAACTGTGCATCTTTCATGATTATAGATCCACCTATACATCGGGCGTCTAACATTTGAAGCCTTTATTTGCTTTTTAAATCACTTTCTCGTTATTTGAATAGCATCTATCCGACACTTCATACGAATCAATTGATTACAACGATTGCCTCATGACTCTAATTATGTTTGTTATCTAGTTAATTTTAGTGTAATTGCCTTATATATAAAACTTATTATTACCAAAAAAATATTCGGTGAACTTATTAGACAGGTGCTCCAGAGAAAGGATCAGGGTCCATAAGCGTTTTTGGCCAATGAAATATGGCTAAAATCCGATTATGTTATACTGACTTAATTATTTGACTTTTTAATATTAGAAGGTATATATTGCACAATTTTAACAATAGTTTTTGTATTTTGTTCGGATTTATATGACTTACACAAGCTCAATGTTCGTATAATTAGTAACTTTGATTAAAAAAAATATGCAATATCTGCTATTTTTAGCATCCATTTACTCTCTATTTTTAATATTTTACTATAAGCACAGCTTTGCAACACTTTTATTTTAACATATTTTGTATATTTTGATGTGTTTTATTATATACGTCAAGAAAAAAGTGTTGCACGATTGCGCTCATAGAAAAAATTGAGGTAAAAATAGCAGAAATTGCGTATTTCTCATCAAAACGTCGAATTATACGAAATTTGAACTTGTGTAAGTCATATAAATACGAACAAAATACCAAAACTATTGTTAAAATCGTACAATATATACCTTCTAATATTAAAAAGTTAATAAATAAGCTAGTATAACATAATCCAATTTTAGTCATATTTCATGGGCAAAAGGCTTATGAACCCTGATGCTTTTGGAACAGAGCTCTCGGCTGATATGATGTCACATGATATATACCAAAAGCCATCGGCAACTCCAAAGAAAATTCAACTCCTATAGACGTCATTGTCGTTATATGGCGTGGATGATGAGTGGTATTTAAATCACTGTGGCATTGATGTGTCATATTTTGTGACAAGTTACAAATGACTAAAAAATCGGTCACGGTGACTTCACATCGCAATCACCAAATAGCAGTCAATTGCGAGACATTACGTGACGAATTAAAGAAATAACCTTTTGGTCATTGTTTCAGCTTGTGATTGATTATTACATCATACTGGCGTTACATCGAATATATTCGTTATTAGTGATATTTTTTGGAGGAACGGAAACTTACTATATCATTTAAATAATTTGTATCTAGAAGAATATTTTTCATCTTATGCTTTACTTAAAATATATATCTACATGTAATCTTATAATTAAACATTTATATAAACACAAGCTTACAAATTATGATCGAGTCTTTTAATTATATTTAGGATTATGATAAATGTCTGCATTCACATCAGTTTTCTCTTTTTCTCCCAGCATGCAATAAGTACCATACTGACGAAAGGGAAAAAAATCTCAGTTACTTAATATGTTGCCAAGTCTTCTAATCATATTAAGAACTATGATAAATGTTTTCTTCCACATCGGTTTTTCACTCTTCTCACAGGAAGTAATATACTCACAAAAGGATAAGATTTCCAGTTATTTAATAAATGCTTAACTTAAGCTTCAATTTCCGTTATTAAAACTCGAATTGCAAAATATTTTTACGAAAGTTTTTTGCTTTTTATATTATGAGTTATTCTCTATTCTCAAGTACATCTACAATATTATCTAATATATGACGTATGAATAACAAAATACTTGTTTGGTGAATACTGTTTCAAATACACGAAAGAAAATATATTAATAAGAAACAATCCCCCCCCAGTTCGACCTACAGGCACAGATTTCGAACTTAAGGACTAATTTCACCAACAAAAACTAAATCAGAATTAGAGATAAACCAAGTTTAACAATTTTATCCGTGCGCTTTTGAAGAGTCTTTAATTTCCTTTTTCTGTAAATTATGTTAATACGATCATTTTTTCTTCAACCCCTATTATTTGTTCATTTATTTATTGATATTTTTTATGTGGTAAGAGTTGGTCCTATCAAAACTTGTCAATATAAATTTTTTCGATATTATTAAGATAATATAATAAATTCAAGCGGATTTGATATCTTGTGAATTGAAGAACTTATTAAATTTTTTCCTCTTCACTCTTCCCCTTTTTATTTATTTATTTTTTATTTGTTTTTGTGGTAAGAGTTGGTCCTATCAAAAAGTTGTCATAACAAAAGTTGTTGATAATATTAAGAAGGTTTACAACAAGTTTAAGCAGATTTGATATCTTCTGAATTGACAAAGTTTTGAATTTTTCTCTTCTTAAAACCGTATTTTTTTCGCCCCTTGAGCCCATATTTAACGATATCAAAAATCTGTTGTACATAAATGTTTGGCCATTTTCCTAGAAGTAATAATAACTTTAAACTGATTTGATATGTATTATAATTAAGGAGTTATGGGTTTTTTTCCGTTTTCACAAAAACTCTCCATATTTCCACCCTCTTGGTCCGATTTTGCCCATTAACGAACTTGACCGAGATTTTCTGTCCCTTGATTTTATGTATCAGTTTGGAAGAGATTTGTGCAGAATTGTGGAAATTACCGTGTTCATAAAAAGGTGATATATATATATACATATATATATATAGAGAGAGAAAGTTTTGAACTGGGGGTACTTTGGGTTCTAGGGGTCATGATCGGTGTAGATCTGCAAAAAAAAAAAATTCAGAAATTCCCACATAAGGGAGAATGTAATAGGTAGTATGTCTTACCGAAAACTACCTAAAAATAGGAGATAAAACGAAGATAAATATATTAAATGAAATCTTAAACTTAGAAAATAGAGATAAAAGTTATTACTCTAAGCTTTACGACAAATAAAAACGTAGCAATGTATACAACATGTAATAAAAATTGTATCTTCAACTTCGTTTTCCAATATTGAATCTCAAAATTTAAAATACATTTTAGGAAGATTTTTATTATTTATATTAAGCATTCTTTTCCACTTAATGGGTACATACATTCATATCACGATTACTGCAAGGGTAAACATCTACCACTTCTTCCGAATAGTATTTTTCCCCTTATTTAAGATAAAAATTCTGAGGTTAAATAAAGCGACGATGACTATTAACACAAAATGTTTTAAATTTGCTCCTGCGGTAATCAGGCGCAGACTGTTTTGTGAATAGTATGTAATATATAAACTATGAAACATATGAAAGATGACAGTATAGTGTATACTGAGCACGGTTTGGAATACATGCAGGACAAAATATTAATAATAAAAATATCAGTTAAAACAAACTTAATGATATAATATGTTTTGGTCCAAAATTAATATAAATAATTTGCCAGCTTCTTGTTTCTGATATTAAGAATTCGTTTCCATTTCATGAGTACATACGTTTTCAGAACTATGTAACGTAACATGAGATATGTGCAGTGCATTGAAAAAAAATGTTTGAAGATTCCTGTTTCGAATATATGCATGTAAAAATATTACTTAGAAAAATCACAGATACAGCAAAGATATAACTTAATATATCTTCACTCCAAGAATAATACATATAAATAAAAGCTTTTTGTTTCTTATATAGATAATTCTTTTTCATTTTGCGATTATGGGCATTTACAATATTATGTAACAGCCAAGAAATACACAATACGTCTTTTTTACGCTCTGATTCGAGTGCATACGTGAAAACATATTATTAAGAAAATAATCGCAGATAAAATTAAACTATAAGACCTTTTTTTCTCGAAAAATATGCATGATATGACAAATAATCTAATCTACAGGATAATTTATTTTAACATCCCCAAAATCCATTAATGTATAATTTTCTTGTCATATGAAAATCTAATTTACATTTCTTATTTCAGCAAAGGAATTTCTCCGTAAGGTATTTAAACCCCTCAATCACCCATGTTTAGATTAAAAAATGTTGAACACGGCAACTAAATGACATTCCCTAATATACTTTCTGTTTGAATCACAGATATATTGAATTTCGGATATACTAAGGAAACCTGCTATATATTACGGAATTTTATTATAAAGCTTTCTCTATCGACAGAAAAAAAAATAACGTTAATGTTCGTTTTAGCTTAGATATGTCTTATTTATTTCGAAATATTTCCAGCTCAGCTTTCTCTTTTATATATGTTTGAACTATCTGGTTATTATTACGGTGTACGTTTTATAAAATACTTTTAAAACAAGCTTTATTTTACGGTTGTTAAAAGTGAGTTACAGATTTATTTTATTTCTGTAGCGAATATATATCGTTGCCTGCATCGAAAGTCAAATTAAATTATGAGTATCGTCTATTCCAGCATATAAGGCGCACTTTTAAAAATATATATCTATAGAAATGTTCTCAAAAGTCACGGGTAGGCGTTATACACCGAGTATAAAATTGAAAGATTAAAATAATAAGAAAATGTAATCATATAAATTGAAAATTCTATATTAACGAAGAAGAAAAAAAAAACGTGATTATTTGAACCTGAGTACAATTTCAAACGATTTATGGAGATTCATAGACAGTTAGGATTGGCAGTATCGTATGAACTCGCTTCACTTTTGCCAATTTTTTTAAAACTTTCCAACAACGTTGAAAAGCGTTTATATTCGATTTGTCTGTCCGTCTATTGACGCTCTAACCCAAGCAAATATACTCGGATTTACATTCAATTGAAATATGTTAATGATACTTACAATGGCATTTTCGGTATTCTATATTAAATGTGTAGCATTAATAGTTCATTTACAGGGGCACTCAAAAGAATTTCATAACAGTATGGTATGTGGCGAAAAATCGTTTGCAGAATATTTTAATGACATGACGCTATTTCAAATGTATTGAAAATAATGTAAAGAAAACCGGGGCTAGTAGGCGCAGTTTTTGGTTATAAATTTTTATTAATTTTTTTAAAGTTTAACAAAATTTCACTGCACTTTTAAAGCACAGACATTTGGCTATACATATCCAGAGTTCGATGTTTGTAGCTTTTGTAGTTTATGTTTAGAGGAAGCGAGAAGTAAGAGAAAAAATGTGTGCCAACCTACCCCGCCGCGATGCAAGTTGCCCATACCTATGGGGTAAGTTGGCTCACGCTTCATAAAAAGTTAATTTAAGCTCAAATAAGACACCTAGTTAACAGAACTCAATTTTATTATTACCATCAAGTTTGTAAAAAGAAACAAACTTAAAACAAAATTATCCCCGTACAATGTAGATTCTAAATTGTACAGATATAAAAATAATGAATAAAAAAATTAACATTGAGTAGCTGCTATAGTACTAGATATCATCATCAGAGTTACGGTTATCACAAATGTAAAATCGAGTGTACTGCAGGTCACAAGTGCTTAAACACTATATCGAACACACTTTTATCGGTGTTTGCTGTTTCTAAAGTACCAACACACTCCTGATATTAATCTTTCTCGTCATCTGAGATATTGTCAAGATTTGTGCTTTTCTCAATAACAAGATCCCTGTTTTTATAGATGGAAACAAAGTTTTCATTATTATCTGTTTACCTTTTGCCAATTTTGTTCTGTTGCCTTTATTTTCTTCTTTTTTGTATTTAATCTTTTTTGTTCTCTAAAGCTTACTTTTCCTCTTTCATTACCTTCAGATTTGGTGAATCTGTCAATATGCATGTGGCTGCCTTTTACCTACGCCTATTTTTCCTTATTTTCTTCTTTTCTTCTGTCTTTTTTATTGGTCTAAAATCCTCAGAATGTAATTATCCAACATCCTAAACCGAAATCAGAGGACCTCCAGTGACTGCTGAAGATAAAACGAAAAAAGTGATATCGAATCTTTTTGTTACATATTGTACCAGTGTTTACGCTAGATGGCCGTACCAGACAGCACGAGTATTGAGAATAATGTTATGTCGCTATGTACGAAGTAGTTGTGTTTTGTTTATTCTCTTAATATGCTTAAGCCTAAAGATCGTATTAAACACATCAAGGATATTTAAGAATTCTTCGGTGTGCTAACCTGTTCAGTTTATCTTTGGTAATTACGCATGTTTTTCGTAAAAAAAAAATGTAATTAATTTATCAAACGGGATAAAATAGCAGAAAACATTACGAAACAGTGTAACGGGGTTAATTGGCGCACCGAGCCAACTAACCCCGTTTTAATCGAATAAAGTTTTAAAGTTTTAATCGAATTAAGCTTTTATTCGCTTAAAACTTTTAATTCTGCAGAAAATTTATAAGAGTCCCATTCGAAATAAATAATAGAGTATGGCGAACTTGCATTTTTTATAATCCTTTTATCTGTTACTATGCAATAATTAATATGGCATAAAAAATAAAATCTCCATTAACCTTAATCTCGGTATTGGCATAACAAAAAGGATGTCATGAATTTCATCCTTTTAACGCAAAAATAGTGATTTTTTTATGTTTTATCAATGAAACTGCATTTATTACACCATTATTCGATGTTAGCAGCATTTCTCCATTTTTTTATTTTTTCTACCCCTTTTTCACTTTCCTTCATATCAACAAAATGCCATAATTTAAATTTATTACAGAAATTTCATTAAAAATTAAAAGTCTATCATTACAGATATAAATATAATATTCGAAAGTCGTTGTATAATTATCGCAGGTTTACGAATCATTGTCATTCGTTTCAGCGACAAATTCGTCATGCTAAAGAAGGATTAGATGTGAAACATATACAAACAGTCAGATATTAATATACAGGGTGTCACCGAATTCATGGGCCAAACTGTAAGGGAAGGTAAAATGCACATAAAGAAGCAATTTTGGTATAACTATGTGGAGTTGGAATTGAAATATTTTGGCGAAAATCAAGAAATGCGGAGAAAATGGAAACAAGTGTTTTATTGATTGAACAATTCCCACATGCTCATATGTGCTACCAACAACATCGATGCATACCAGGTAACGTCTAGCAAACGATAGGGGTACCCTTTCAAAGGTTCCAGATTTCTCATGTATGAGACCCCAGTAACCACCCAACCGGAGCTCCAATCATTCGGTTTATGCATTAATGCTCCGGTGGTAAGAACCCCTTCTTCATCTAGCAAACTCCCAGCCGCAGAAACGAGCCCGTAAAACGGGCATTTATTAAAAATAAAAATGTATTAAAAAAGCAACGCAACCTGCTATAAATGCTTTTCATAGCATAATAAAATAAACAAAATTTTTCTCGCCGCTGGCGACAGATATAAGGGAAATTTAAATTATTTAATGATATAAGGAAAATCTATGAGACACCAGTTGACACCATGGAGCTATGAAGATTAAAAGGAGACGACATATCAATCTAGCACCGTGGAGAGTGTTGAAGACAAAAGACGAGTTCTTTCCGCCTTCTCCGGCGTCCGCCATATTTGACTTTTACCGTAGTTGATTTGCGCAGCGAGAAGAAACTGGTTCGCAGCGCAGCTCACCGCTGTCAAATATGGCGGAAGCAGGGGATTGGAACAGCTTCACGTGACGTCGTTTATGTCTTCTCCTTTAATCTTCATAACCCCATGGTTGACTCTGATGAGGACCTCAATGCAAGACTTTCAGTCGTTGCTGCAAATGTACTAGCAAATCTTGAAACTGACGGAATGCTAAACGCTGATGGTGGCACATTTGACCACTTACTGTAATTTCTATGTCAATAAAACACTCGTTTTCATTTCCTCCTCATTTCTTGTTTTTCGCCAAACCTTTTCATTTCCGACCCCTCATTGCTATACCAAAATTGCTTCTTTATGTGTACTTTACCATCCTTTACAATTTGGCCCATGAATTAGTTGACATCCTGTATAAGATGATGATAATAAGCGTGGCATAGTAATGAGGAAAAAGACTTGTCAATTTTCTTACTATTAATTTTGTCCTTAATTTTATCGAAGAAAATATATCTAACTTGAAGAAAGTGACAATAAAAATAGCAATAGGAGGAATAGCTCAGAAAATAATGATCTCAATTTACATCACCTATCGGATCTGACTATTGATTTTATGCAAAGCGTGGTTAATTAAAGTCGGAAAAATAATTTTAGCCGTAGTGCATATTTCTAAGTTAGAAAGGTTTTCCAATTAAATTTCAAACAATCGTCTCTGGAAGTGCTTTGCTGATTGAGTTGTTCGAATTAATTTTGATTGGTAAGTAATGTATAACCTATAAATATTTATACAAATCCATGAATCTTTGTTAAGATAGAATTATTAAAATTCTATTTAATTTAGATATTATTTCCGTATACACAAATTTATAGAAATCTGTCACACAGTGAATAATAAATTAGTAACTTATATTAAATTCCGATGATAAATTACGATTTATATTAAATTTTGATAATAAATTAACAGTTCATGTTATTTTTATTTTTTATACACATAAATATTTTATAATTCAAATCCGATTTTTTCGCGCAGTATTTGAAAGCATTTACTGTTTCGTACCTAAAATCACATTTGTTTTCCCCTGAAGATCTGTTTAAATCTCTGTTCATAGGAGTTTAAAGCCGAAAAGTTTTACAGGTGTAAAATATTAAAATTTTGTATGCGACATAAACTGAAAATCAGTCCCTTCGTTGATAGTTTTTAGTTTAGCGCCAAATTGCAGTTACTTATGTTTAATTCTTTTTTTTTATTATTTGTTTTTAATTTTCTAATTGGGATAACTCTTACACTAGTTACATTATTGTAACAAAAATGCTCGTTCTTAACATAGATTAGAATAAATCCATGCTTAAAATTTATTTAAAATGTGGCTAAAATGGGCTGTAGTTTTAAAACAAATTCCAAAGTAATATTTTTTCACTATTCCATGTAGTAAAAATTGAAATTGTGATGATTTCCAAGTGGTCTAACATCTGTGGTCTATCGGCGTAAGCCAACGACTTCACATATCCCCACAGAAAATAATCCATTGGTGTGACATCGCATGATCGTTGAGGTCAGTTTATAGGTCCATCACGCGAAATTATGCGCTCACCGAATGTGGGCCGCAATAAACTGATAATGTTTTGCACAATTTGCAAGCGTTGTTTTACAGTAAGTCTATTCATGGTGAAATGGCAAAACATATTGAGCAGAAATTCTCTGTCAGTTGTCAAATTGACTGTGACTAGAAACAGTATTGTCAACTTAAAAATCACACCTCTAAAAAAACATTCTTTATATATCTATGTATGTTGGCAATGGCTTAACCATCACTGAAAGAATTTTCATGTGATTCCTTACAGTAAAATTCTAGTACACAGTGAAAATTTCAAGTTAAAAACATTCATCGTGCACAATAAACTCTCGTTAATCCGCCACCGGTGAATGCGGACAATTGCATTTTCCTAAAATTCCCTATTTGAAATTAATGTTAAAGACATCCAATAAAATGTACCAGTCATCGGATAATGCAGACAATTTTTCCACAAACTGACCGAGAAGAATTGAAACTGCTTTTGTACATTATATTTTCAAAACCAATATTAATGTAATTTTAGTTATTGTAAGATCAAGAAGTTGTTAGAGACAATAATGAAGAAAAAGAACATTTTTGCGATCAAAAATGTGAAGGTTTTAAATACTGCTAATGGTTGTTAGCCGATATTACTAATAAAAATGTGTTATAACAAATTTTCCAGTGCGTCTCAACACTGAAAAATGATGCGATAAAAGGATAATTTGTTCAAGTAACACGAATCAAAATGAGATATTATTTGAAACAGGAAATAAATTACCTAAGTTCTGCAATTTCTTTGAATATTTTGTTTATCCTCAGTAATTTATTCTTTTTTATTAACAAACTGTCATTAACATGCGTTTTACTTAAAATTTCTAAAATATGAAAACGTTGTTTATATCAGCATTAAGTAGATAACCTATTTCATTTCTGTAAAAGACTAAATTGTATTTATTCTATAAAAGAGATATTTTTACCCCATTTAAATGATTACATCTTTTAATCCAAACTTCGGTTAGAACGGACAAAAAAGGGCTGCCTTAAAAGTCCCCCCTAAAGGCCGTTCATTGTATATCTATTTTAAACAGGGACGCAAATCAATATCTCATATGATTTTCAAATATTTCATATGATTGTCTGATGTGTCAAATGTTTGAAACTAGATTACATGCTGATAACTAGATTATTTCTATAAATAAGAGAATAGCGACATTCGAGTAATAAAATTTGATTGGCTGAGAAGATTTTGGACAACACCTTTTGCAAGACCGCCGTGATCCCCAAATTATTGTTTGCTGACTTGTCTCATTTGTCTAAATGAAATTTTCCAAGTCAATGTCCTATTTTGCACAAAAAAATCCATACAGAGATGCGCTATGTGCATAAGTTGACACTCTATGTTTCGTAGAGGTTACTGACAACGATCTCGATTAAACTGAATGGAGAAAACAATAAAAGGTTGTCACAATAAATACTTGTGTGAAAGACCACTCTTGCTAAAATACGAAAACTGGCGGGTAATAATTAAATTAAAAAATAAGCAATTTTAATAGGATGGGAGTTTTTATACAATTGCAATCAAGCCATTAATTAAGACTGAGATGAATTCGTTTTGATTTTTGTTTCAGAAATATTATTATTTTTTTTTTTTTGCTTCTGAATTTTGCGCTTAAATAATTTCCGTGTCGCTTTCAGATACACCTGAATATTTTTACTCATTCGTTATAGTCGTATAAGTCATTTTCACTATAAAATCAATAAATGGCATCTTATTATTACAATTGTGAAGACGTTTTCGCTAGAAAAGAGATGGCCGTTTTTTTGTTGACAAGGTAGTGAAATTTTTAACACCAGGTCCTATTAAAAAAAAACTCCAATTCGGGTAAACGAAAACTTTGTTTATTTCATGATGAAAGTCGAAGGGAGAGGTACAGGGGGAAAGCAATAAGGAGCCTCTTTTAAGACGTCATCACGAAGCTAGAGACAGAGCAGGAAAGTCTGAATATACAGTTACAACTTTCTTGCTTGGCGGACTACAATATCGCCAATCTAAAAGTATTTTTGCGCCATGCACAAGAGGCTAAGGGAAACATTGGCTGGTATGTTCGCCAAAAACATACGGTAGGCTTCTACCATATTAATTGTCTAGGGGGGGGGGGGGCAGATTGTGGGCTGCAAACATTCTTGACTCATGATAGGCGCAGACTAATCTGTACATTGATACAGCTGCGGTTAAAAAAAATAAAAATTGTTATCTGGATAGGGCATAGTAACAGACCGAATTCGTTAGGCGAAAAGGCATGAGAATGTATTTTTCTAGAGCAGATGTTAGATCAAAGATAAACCGCTTTACCACAAAAATGCAGAATTGCCATACATCTGAACAAAAGGGTGTGAAGCGAAGATAATTCTAATGAATAGATTGCATGTAAAGTGATTTTAAATGATGAGTTATATTCATGCCCAAATAAGGAAATGACCGAAGTTAAAATGCTTTTGAAACTAACAGTCAGCCGTAACGAATTTTCTACAAGGTTATGTGTGATGGTATGTGTGAAAAATCCTAAAGTAAAAATTGAAGACTGACTCACTGATTTTATTTTATTAAAGAGATGAGTAACTAGAATAATTTAATTTAAATGTGAAGGGCTGTTAATACAATCGATTTAGTTTTTAAATGTTGAATTTAATTTAGGGGCTGCACTGTTTGACTATAGCGCACTAAAATAAATAAATTCTTAAACAGAATTTTATTTGAAACTGCTGGGGGGGGGGGGGGGGGGGAATGGAATGTAAACATATATAACGAGATAATCGTTATAACAATATACTGAAATTTTGTTTCAGAACAGTTCCTCTGTTCTCCTAACATACTTATTTATAGCACTAGCAAATGTGCTGTTCATAGTCTATTCAATATTGTCTAATGTCAAAAACACACAGAATAAGTTATATTTTTATTTTTTACAGATCCGGGATTTGAAAAATTAAAGTATGTGAATATTTTAATAAGTATTTCAGTACGATAACCTATGAACTGATTTAAAGATATATTTATTTCTGTTACTTTGGACATTCTCTCGTAGTACATTATCTTCTTAAACAGCTGAAATTTCGAAATGTTAGAAAACCAATAATCCTATTTCTATAGGAATTGATTTCGTCTTTTGACGGGCTTAATTAATTTAAATTTCCGAATCTGGTCTTCTTTTGTTCAAGCGGATAATCATACAACATACTGACGCAAAAATCCAATAATATAAATAATTTGGTACGGGCATTTTAAAAGTTTTAGATACATTAAAGCCTAAATAATTCTGAAATTTAATCAAAGTTGAATCTCACTTTCTTCATTTACGTTTTGAAAACACAAATATTTAGTAAAATCACATCTAACTATGACAGAAAATTCCAAATTTCTTATTTTTAATCGATTTTGAACGAAAAAGGTTTTACAATTATTTTATAGTTTTTTCTTCTATATAGGGCATTCTCACAATCTTTTGACTTTCGGGAATAAAAATCTGGTGAAATTAATCTTGCTAAAATAACATTTTAATCTGATAGACGAATGCCTTAATGATTCAAAATAAAGAAAAAATGGTCAGCAGCAAAACATTTTTTATTTAACTGAGGTTTATGTAAAACTTGCGAGTTTAATTTTCCTTTCCATTTTAGCATTGAAACATTTTATTTTCTTCTAAATTTTTATTTATAATGAATTTGCATAATACCCACAGGACATTCAAATAAGAAATAAAAATGTAGTATTTTTAGTACAAAATTTTAGTATAACATTGTCTTAAATTGGTGTTAAAGAAGGAACGGTAAGGTAAAAAAGGGGGATGGTATTGGAAAAAAGGGACGAAATGGTAAAAAAAGGGACGGTAAGGATGGAACGGTAAGGAAAATTACCACCTATTTTTAGGAAAATCATGTTAAGACTAAGTGATAGCCACAATGTTCATTGATTTTTAGAAACAGTTGTTAACATTGGATTAAATTAATTTTTTTTAATTTACCTCGAAAAGTGCAGGAATAAACCTTGGGGACGGGGAGACTACCAATAAAGCCACGTTGTTTGAAATTGATATTTAAATGCTGATTTAAATTCTGTAGTAAATTTTCTGTCAAAGAATTTTAGACGTTCTTTCTCTAGCATACTTCAGCATGAGAAAAAATTTGAAAAATATTCTGTGGCTGCATCTGAAGTGATTTTCTGTATAATTTTAGAAGACGGACGGTAAGGAATCTAAAACCCAGGTACATAGTTTAAAAAATAATAGCAACCCTAAAAATGTGTGCAGGTTAAATTTTGCTACATATTTATATAAAACAATAGCTCCAGTTTCGGAAAAAATTACATCGAATTATTTTTATTGATACAATTTTATACAGACAGCTCCAAACTTCAAAATCAGCATCAGGAACACGGAACGGTACAGGAGTTTTCCTGGTATTTGGACCCCCAACATCGTCCAAAACTTATTTATCTCGTTAATATTGTTATGCAAAGATGAAATGGGATGTTCCCCAGTATATGAAATAAAAAAACACAAGAATACGTACTAAAATAAAAATTATTATTCAGGGACATAAAAGTCAAAAGATGGTGAGAATGCCCATATGCGCACATGTCGCGGATGACTTTCGAATGAATGGTTTGATTTTCATACTTTTTTTTTGTTGCTAAAAAGGCCTCTTTCTACAGATGGTGTGGTTTTAATGTCATTAGGCTCAAAAAATAATATGTTTATCTGTATGTGTTTTGTCATGTCTTTTTTTTTACTTCATATGCTTTCGTAAAATGTAACCAACCATCACGAATTTTTAATATGGCGTTAATCCGGGAATACTCGCGCTTATCCATGTTGCATACGGTTTTTTATTTTGTCACAAATAATTACAAATAATAATCATCGTATTTTCTAATCGCAGACAATTGTTTTAAATTCTGCAATAAAGTAGGCCTAAGATTCACTTTTCAATATAGCGGCAAACAATGTAAAAGCCCTACTCAGGCAGGATATGTCGTTCCCAGCGCGGGTATTCCCGAGTTAAAGAAAACAGATTCAGCCAGGTGGGGAGGCTTACCAATTGGTTTGAGCTCAACTAGACCCACCCAGTTAAAGAAAACAGTGTTACTTTAGTTTTTATGTGCTTTCGTAGTTATATAAATACGTAGCACCTATAGTCGTCGTTCAGACCGTCTGTCCGCATATGACAGAGCAAAAACTACCAACTGAATGGTCTGAAATTTTAAATATATAGTTTTCGCAACATTTTTTCGAGTAATTTTAACTTTTATGGAAATCGGATGAATAGTTTAATTACAGGGGAAGTCAAAAGCTTTTCCGTTAGATTAAGGCCAATGGGGAAAAATTATTTCAAGTGCTTTTTAATGATATTACAGCCTTTCGAACAGAATGAAATTCATATGAACTTACGATATGAAGTGCTCTAAAATATACATTCAGTACAATATGCGGTGCAAAGAATATATTTATAAAATTAGTTATAGTACGAACGCACCTCATTTGCCCCGTTTGACAGTTTCCAATAATTTCCAACTTGTTTAAAACGGTCGTCGTATCATGTACAGATAAAATTTTCATATATCATTATCTGCTGCAAGTCAAAAACAAGTTGGAAATTGCTCGTCAAACGTGGCAAATGAGGTGCGTTCGTACTATAACTAGTTTTATAATTATTTTTTGCACCCCATATTGTACTGAATGTATATTTTTTTGCGCTTCATAAGTGCATAGTCTGTAACATCATTAAAATGCACTTACAATAATTTTTTCCCCATTCCCCGTAATGTAACGGAAAAATTTGACTGTCCCTGTAATTAAACTATACATTCGATTTTCATAAAATTTGAAATGGCTCGACAAAATTTTGCAGCAATTATATATTAAAAATTTCAGACCATTCGGAAGTCTGTAACATCATTAAAATTCACTTGCAATAATTTTTCCCATTGGCCGTAATGTAAAGAAAAACTTTTGACTGTCCCTGTAATTAAACTATACATCCGATTTTCATAAAATTGAAAATGGCTCGACAAAATTTTGCAGCAATTATATATTAAAAATTTCAGATCATTCGGTCGGGTAGTTTTTGCTCTGTTATATGCGGACGGACAGACAGACGGACGGACAGACGGACGGACAGACAGACGGACAGACAGACGGACTGAACGACGACTATAGGTGCTACGTATTTATATAATTACGAACGCACCTAACAAGCGATATTGACAACAATGAGATTTAAATTAATTTTGGATTAGAGTCCGGGATAAGATAGGACAACACGATTTTACCCGAAACCGATATGACCCATCGTTTGATCATCTCGGATTGGAAGTAATTTCTTGCTTGTCAGTTTCGTGTCAGGTTGACTCTAATTGTTCCGGCTTCGGGACAGATTTGGGTTGTGTTTGATTTAATATTTGAATATAAATAAGAATATATGGATTTATTTTTCTACATAAAATACAACATCGATATTAGAAATAAAATTACGGAGTATATTTTACTAATTGCTTTCACTGTATATGGATATGGGGCATTCTCACAATCTTTTGACTTTCATGTCTCTGAATAATAATTTTTATTTTAGTACACTTTTTTTGTGTTCTTTTTATTTCATATACTGGGGAACATCCCATTGCATGATTGCATAACAATATTAACGAGATAAATAAGTTTTGGACGATGTTGGAGGTCCGAATACCAGGAAAATTCCTATACCGTCCCGTGCTGATTTTTAAGTTTGTAACTATCTGCATAAAATTGTTTCAATAAAAGTAATTCGGTGCAATTTTTTTCCGAAATTGGGACAATTGTTTTATATAAATATGTAGCAAAAAATTCACCTGCACACGTTTTTACGGTTGATATTATTTTTTGAACTCTGTCCCTGGGTTTTTCATCCTTACCGTCCCTTTTGCTAAACTTATACAGAAAATCACTTCAGATGCAGCCACAGAATTTTTTTCAAGTTTTTTCTCATACAGAAGTACGCTCGAGAAAGAATGTCTAAAATTATTTGACAGGAAATTTACTGCAGAATTTAAATCAGCATTTAAATATCAATTTCAAGATCCTGGCTTTATTGGTAGTCTTACCGTCCCCAAAGTTTATTCCTGCACTTTTCGAGGTAAATTTAAAAAAAAAAAAAAATAATCCAATGTTAACAACTGTTTCTAAAAATCAATGAATATTGTGGCTATCACTTAGTCTTAACATGATTTTCCTAAAATAGGTGGTAATTTTCCTTACCGTTCCATCCTTACCGTCCCTTTTTATTTCCATTTCGTCCCTTTTTACTTATACCGTCACCTTTTTTTTTACCTTACCGTCCCTTCTTTAATACCCCTTTAAGACAATGTTATACCAAAATTTTGTTCTAAAAATACTGCATTGTTATTATTTCTTATTTGAATGTCCTGTGGGTACTACGCAAATTCATTATAAGAAAAAATTTCGAAGAAAATAAAAACGTTTAGTGGTAAAATGCTTAGGAAAATTAAACTCGCAAAGTTTTATTTACCATAACATAAGTTTAACATAAAACCCAGTTAAATAAAAATATTTTCGCTGCTGACTATTTTTTCTTTATTTTGAATCCTTATAAGGCATTCGTCTATCAGATTAAAATGTTATTTTACCAAGATTAATTTAACCAGATTTTTTTTCCCAAAAGTCAAAAGATTTTGAGAATGCCCCATATGTTTTCTTTCATCGGCTGCAGCGCGTTTGAATCGGGATTCAAGTTGTATTCCTGTGAAAAATTCGGGTTTAGCTAGTATGAACTGTCTTGCGCGTAACTCTAATGTGATTAACAGAGTTGTCACAAAACACGAAAGAAACTATCCCCTTGAAGTTAATTTTATATATTAGACTTACTTTGGAAAGAAATTCAAATCTATAATATAAAACAGTATTTATAATATAAAAATATGTCCGTGAGTAACGCTGACGTCATATTCAAGGTGGTAATAATTGGCTACAAATTTCGCGTTTACTGCACTTGTTTTAATTTCTAAACATCGCACAATTTCAATTTTTGCACAGTTGAACTGGGAATCAAATATTCTTTCAAGTGCAATATATTTGAAAACTGTATCTCAATTTAGGGATATTTTATGGTTTTTAACCCCTTGGGTACATTTTGCGACTGAGACTCGTCATGAATTTGGCCCCTGGCGCCTATTTTTATATTCTATTCATACCACTATTTAAAGGAAAATATTTTTGTAGTATTTTCTCTTGCGCATACTGTCAAAGTGTATATGAAGCATTTTTGTTTAGAGAAAGTAGCACGAAATACAATTAAAAAAAAACCCAGTGGCAGTCCTGAAATAAATCCGTACCCAATCTAAATAATATATATATCAAACGCAAAAATCTATTACATTTTCATTTTGAATGGCTGGAGTAGCACAGTTGAGATTTTTCCAACAGAGCGAAAAATGTCTAGACTAGGAATCAAACCTGGATACTTGGCTTGCCGTGCCAATGCTATACCTTTTAAGCTATCCGAACAATACCTGACTGACATAATTCACTCTTATTTGTTGGACATGGCTGCGAACTGCGGCGCGAGTCTTACTCATCCGAGCTATAACTATAGCATTTTACATGATGAAAGTATGTTACAACATGGAAACTCCTGTTTACCACGTAATTAGGTCATAATGAAGAGAACGAAATTTTTTCAACTGGATAAATCATATTCAATGACTGGAGCAGCACAGTTGAAATTTTTCCAGCAGAGCGAAAAATGTCCAGACTAGGAATCTAACCTGGATACTTGGCTTGCCGTGCCAATGCTTTACCTGTTAAGCTATACGGACGATACCTGGCTGATATAATTCAATTATTTGTTGGACATGGCTGCGAACTAAACAGTGAATTATGTCAGCCAGGTATCATCCGGATAGCTTAACAGGTAAAGCAGTGGCACGGTAAGCCAAGTATTTATGTTCGATTCCTGGTCTAGCCATTTTTCGCTGCGTTGGAAAAATCTCAACTACTTTACTCCAGCCATTGAATATGATTTATCCAGTCGAAAAAATTCCGTTCTCTTCATTGTGATCTATTATATTGTCCATAAAAAAAGTTTTTCAACTATATTAGGTAACCGGGTAAGCCCAGTTTAGATCATCTAATTGTTTTAAAATGAGTACCTACACTCAAAAATGAAAGGTATGTTTCAAACTAATACGGTCTACATATTTATTGATAGACTATATTTATCTTCCTTGTCCATAGTTAAATATACACTGCTCATAAAAATCCAAGTCTAACCATTTTTACGAGTTATATTTGAGAACAGAGTGTAATTATTATTAGAACGACAGCGTTGATGTAGATAAATAAATTTATTACTCTTCAGCATTCGGTTTCAAAATGTATTTATTGAATTTTGAAAAAAAGAATAAAATATTATTGAGTCCTTGATGAGTTTATGATATAAATATATTCATTTTGTTTTTGTACTAAACCAAAGAAGCATGCAAAAGACAAAAAAGATTTAGGTATCCTAAAAAACATTATTAGTGTCAATTGGGGTGATTACGAACATAGGGTAATTCAGAACAACTGCCTCTAACACTCGTGTGAGAGTAGCTCAGACTAAAGTGGTAGAATGCAAAGGTTTACAGACAGAATAAAACCGTCCAATATTAGAAACAATTTTATAGTGGTTGTGTATATTCTTTTTTTCCATCAGATAAAATCAAGATAAATTCTTAATAAGTAATTGTTAAGTTATAATTACACTAACAGAATATCAATATGTTTTTGCTCAAACTTCTTTTCTAGGATATACAGAACCATGTTTATAATTAACTCATTTATGCCTAGCATCCCATTTTTGGGACGTTTCGAATTTTAATAAATTTAAAAATTTTTCTTCTTCCTTACAACGTGAAAATTGTATGAAGTAATTGTCTATAAATGTATTTATCTATTGCTGAGAGATGACGGCATAAGAATGATATTTATTTGCTTAAATAAAGACCTTTTTTCGGTGTTTATAGATTTTTTATTTTTCAAGATTGCGAAATGTAAAAAATAAGTTTATTTGTATTTTTTTATCAAGGACCCAAATAAATAAGTCATAATCTTAGCTTGCAGACTTCTTTGAAATACGTATTTTTTTAAATTGCGAAATTATATGTTCAAGCCTGTTTTTTATGCATGTTTGTAAGGTACAAGACATAGGGCGCAAGGCACAAATGAGTACATATTTCTATTAGACATTTATGTGAAGTCCTTTATAAGATGATTTTCAAAGAAATTGTTTTTTAGCCTCAAATAAGATTATTCTGAATTTATTAATAATAATATTTATAATGTTATTAGTCTCTGTAAAGAAATAAATATATTTTTTTAATAGTTTATAAAAATACTAATTATAATATATAATTTACAATTTAAAAACTTAATTTATATAAATTTAGACAAAACATATAATTATGCGTTTTTCCACATATGAATATTGCCATATTTAGTAAGTTTACACTTTATCAAATAAATATAAAAATATTTTAGCGTAATTTTTTTTAGTATTTTTCCAGCTCATTTTGCAGCATCTTAAAGTGATTTTACCAACAAATTTGAGAAAACAAAAATGCAGGCATAAATGGGTTAACCACACAAAGTTTGGAATGTGGGGTAAATACTAAGAGTTTTTTTTTTTTTTTTTTTCATAAGTGATTTCAGAAGCGGTGTACGATTTGTTCTGTATTTGTTTTTTTTTAATGCCTCGTTTGAAGTCATAACTACTTGTACGATGGTGTATCAATAAGTTTTTGCCCTCACATAGAAATAATTGAGTGAAATTTGTGAAATTTCTATATTTTATTAGCAATTTATTAGCTTCTCTATATAGTCACCGTGCAAAGTAACACATTTCTGCAAACGATATTTCAAAGAGGGGGGGGGGAGTTGTATTCCAGGAGGCGCGATAGTAGACCCAAGGGGGCATTTTTCTAACTTTTGCCGACACCCACGTGTGACATATTGTTGTAAATGTCTGTGACCACTTATTCATGTTATGCACTCCCGCATCCCTCCCCCCCCCCCCCCCCAAATTTGCCGCGGGGTGCATGAATGATGTCAGCCAAATCTAGAAAAGTGCCCCCCGGAGGGCAAATTTGAGGGGAGGTAAGTATAAAAGTATAAATCAAAACAGATCGGAGTGTGCGTAGTACTTTCGGGGTACGCTGCTGAAGGCTGATGGTACCACAACTCTAGGTTTGTTTGGAACATTATATAATTATCATTTATAAATAAAAAATCATACAAATTCGGTGGTGTACGCTGTCGAAGTCAGTGGGTCCCCAACCATTTGATTCGTTTGCAATCATTTTCGTTTGAAAATATAAAATCATTCAACACCTGGTTTTAGGTATTTTTAAGCTTATTATCACAGACCCGAGCCACGCCGAGCCGGTCAGACAGTGGTAGAATAATGTGTGTATGCATTTGTTATTGAAAGAATTTTGTGCATGAACATGAGAATTTTTGCAGTATACCATCCCGACACAATAGATGTCCATAATTACCCAATAGCCTTTGGGGTAATTACGAAAATCTAGGATAATTGTGGACAAGCAAGTTTATGTACTTAATTACGTCTCGCAGCAGCAATTTGTAAACTAATTGTAAGGTGTACATGTGAATCAATACCGTTACACAATTACCCAACTGATCCTAAGCCAAAGAAGCACTGGAACTTGCAATATTATATTTCAAAATTCCTTCAAGGAATATTGCGTTATACACTTGTGAGTTTATTTATGATTGTACTTGTAAGAAGAATAGTTTTATATCTAATAAAATCATAGGATACGGAATTTGTCTATCTTGCGCTGTTCCCTATTGTATTTTTGATATCCAAAACAAGCATCGTGAGATCAAGTCAAACAAATGCTAGATATTTTAAGATTTTTGCTATGCTCACTATATTTCTTGAATCTTTAATTATATATGTTGGTTATCAGTTATTTAATTTATAAGAATAAAAATTTTAAAATGTTTGGAAAAAAAACTTTCGAATTTTTTTGCAGTCAATGCGATTAAGTGCAGTACAAAAGATACAAAAAATATATTAATGATAGTTGTATTAGGTATTTAACAAAATAATTTACGTAACTTGCGAAAATTCACATAGTAATCTTCCCCGCGGTGTATATTTTTTACAGCATATACTTCTAGATTTCTAGGGAACAAAATTATGATTAATTGTCAAATATTATTACTATGTCGTGCAATATTACAAAAAGCCATAAGATAGGCATGTGTGAAAATATTTCCGATCAATGTGCATTTGTAACATGCATATTTAAATTTGAAACATACAGTGGTGTACAAAATACACGTGCGCAAGTAATTAAGGGTTAAGAATGACATTAAGTGCATAAGTGCCAAATATTATGGATTTGTAATACCACTATTTACGAACAGTAATATCGACTTATTAAAAAGCAGAATTCTGAGATAAAATAATGCAGAGATTACTATTCGAAATTAGCAGCTTTAAAAATCCTAATCCTTGAAGTTTATTCCTTAAGGTACATAGTCATACTCACCATCGTGTTCGATCACATTTTTTTGTTGTTGTTCTGGTCCTGGCATCGGATTATACCTTGGTACTGTCATTGACTAATGTTGTTTTTACAATATCGACAACGTTTAGGGCAACAGATAAATAACTATGTACTTGCGCGTATTGATATATATGTATATATATATATATATATATATACAGGGTGTGTATTTTAAGTAATGAGAATAAGTCCACAAAAAATAATTTATTAGAGATATCGCTACAAAACTTTAGTAGTCTTCAAAATATGCTCTTTGAGCATCAACACACTTCTGCAGGCGAGATTTCCACGCTTTGTACGCTCCCTGGAAGTCATCAACCGAAACATCCATCAGAGCATGCGTACAAGCCCTTTTGACAGCATGCAGGGTCCCGCGGTGGCGCCCTTTTAGGGCGGTTTTCACTTTGGGGAGGAGGAAAAAGTCTGCTGGGGCAAGGTCGGGGCTGTAGGGAGGCTGTGGAATTGTTACGATGCCATTTTTTGTCAAGTGCTCAGTAACCACGAAGCAGGTGTGAGATGGCGCATTGTTGTGGTGGAGCTTCCAATTGGCGGCAATTGCTTGCTGAATCATTTCCAGCGTTGATGCACCCGATTTTCCAAGGCAAACGCAAAATTTGATTGTGTAACGCTGTTCAATGCTTTGTTGCATTTTGAACTTGCACACACTTTTTTGAAGACGTCTACGCCACGCTTGATTCTGCCTCAACCACAACCAGCAGGCGACTGGCGAATGGAGCGTTATCAAGGTCGATGGCCCCACTACCGACTCCAACCGATCGGAGCATCCTCTGTCGTACAGCCGCGTCAGTACAAAAATATTCTCATTACTTAAAATACAAACCCTGTTAGGTGGCCATAACTAAACTGACAGTACTCAGAGTGTTCTGTAGAGCGATCTAATTGATATAATGACGCCAAATTTTGTAAGAAGATTAAACAAGACGGGGAACAAAGGATTACGCGAAAAAAATTTAGTTCGAAAATCAACGCTAGGGGAATATGTGGCGCTGTGTAACAGAAAAAGAGTTTTAAAAAATGCATAATCAATAATAAAATCATTAAATGTCCTAAATTAAATGTAATTTTATTTCAGTATTGAGTCTGCATTCTCTTTTCTGTTACACAGCGCCATATATTCCCCTAGCGGTGACTTTTGAAACTATTTTTTTGCGGAATCCTTCGTCCCCCTGCCTTGTTTAATAATATTACAAAATTTGGACTCATTCTCTCAATTATATCGCGCTACAGAACACTCTGAGTACTGTCTGTTTAATTATGGCCAGCTTGTATATATATATATATATATATATATATATATATATATATATATATATATATATATATATATATATATATATATATATATATATATAGATAGATAGATAGATAGATAGATAGATAGATAGATAGAGATATATACCTGAGAGCCAAACTATCGTAAGTCGCATTTCACTTATTTTTCAGAAGAAGTAAAAGTACAACAGTTTGGCCTGAAGTTAAGATGTGACTTACGATGTTATAAAACAGAATATCTCTTAGTTTGCTTGGGTATATTTTTGTTTAAATATATATGGCAGTGAGGTCCTTAAGGGGACTCTTCACTCGCTTGAAAACACCCGCTCCGTAATGTTACATCAATGGGCAGGTTGTTTTCAAATTTCTCGTTTAAATCTTAATATTTTTAAACGATTTTTTTTTGTATATGATAGCTGAGGTCGATCTTTAACATGGCTATTTTTTACTTTTTCGATTTCGATGGCAGATTTTTTTAATAAAGATACTTTCACTTTCAGAACCGGTTTCGAAACTGAAGTACCTTTTTAAAAAAAATCTGCAACCAAAATCGAAAAAGTAAAAAATAGTCATATTTAAGATCGAGCTCAGCTATCCTATGTAAAAAAAAACCTTTTAAAAAATATTCAAAGTTAAACAAGAAATTCGAAAATAACCTGCCCATTAGTTTAACAATACGGAGCGGGTGTTTTCAAATGAGCGAACAGTCCCCTTGAAATTAGGTTCGCTTGGAAATATTTTCGTCTAAAAGTATAAAATCAAAACAGACAGAGCGTGCGTAGCTCGTTCGGGGCACGCTGCTGAAGGCAGTGGGCAGAAGGCAGAAATCACTTAAAATATAAGTATAGCAATAATTTGGCTCGAAAGAGAACAGGTTCGTATAAAGACCGTATTGAACAGTTTAGTATAACAAGTCGGAAATTGTACGTCAAACGTGGCAAATGTGGTGCGTTCGAACTATAATTAGTTTTATAAATATTGAGATCTTAGTGCAATAACTGTTGAACTCTAACGCAAAAATACTTGAATACAAAATTTATTACGATTATATATATTAAATTGAATGTTCCGGAAATATTATGACTCCGTCTTAAATAGGTCGTAACCACCATGATAATCAAAAATCATTACCTATCATGGAATATCATTGAATTAATTACGTATGACAGAATTTAATAGAATGAAGAAAACTTTTACTAATATCTTTTTAAGTTTTGATTCGATTTTCATTACATTTGAAATGGATGGACAAAATTCTGCAACAATTATAAGTATTAAATTTCAAACCATTCGGTTAGGTAGTTTTATCGCTGTTATATGCGGACAGATGACAGACGTGACGTGGCCCAAATTCGGCTATCCTCCCCTATATATATACATAGGAGAGGATAGCCGAATTTGGACCACTTCACTTATTTTCAGGTGCAACTCACTTAATTTTTGGAATATCTGCAAAACATCATGACACGGGGTCAACCTATTCATCTACTAAATAAATAAATCTTTATATCAAATTCTTTTGGAAAATGTTAAATTTTATTTTAATTTGAAAAACTTGTCACAAGTGGTCCAAATTCAGCAACTGGTCGCCTAAGTTGGACCCTCAGTCTCCTAAATTGGACCAAATAATATCAGGATGTTTTAATGACTAGGGACTATAACTAATTTTATTAAAAGCTAAGTTTGCGATTAATGAAACAATCAAACAAAATAACAGCAATGATATAATGAAATAATATATAATGATAAAATATAATGAAACCAAATATCTGAAAATAAGAGTAATTGTTTTAAATCAAAATGTATTCAAAATATAAATCAAAGTTATCAGTAGTTATTTATAGAAATTATGGAACTAATTGTCAGTTACTTGAAAATCATGTAAGGAGTGATGCAAAGCATACACATGAATTTTGTTTATTGATTTTTTTTCCATCGCACACAACATGGAACCGTATTTGGCAATCTGAGCACTGAAACATTTCTGCTATTTTATTTTTCTTACAAATTAGGCAAAACCAATCATCACTGTCTAGATATTTCGTTTTAGATTCTGAATTATTAGATTTTTTTTCAACAGGAGTTTTCTTTACATTATGTTTGTAGTTCTTCCCTTCCATAATTTACTTGCTAATTGCATTACGCCTATTTTTTAAAACTTGATGTTTCATTAATTTCAAGGTTTACTTTATATGGCAAAAATGTTCACAAAACTGTTTTTTTTTTTTTTTTTTTTTTTTTTTTGGCTTCCTCTGTACTTTGATTTAACTGAATTTAGCAAAGGAGATAACATTTCTAATGATTTTTTTGGCTTTTGGGGAGGATTTGTTGCTGCAGCCATCTTGCAGGCCGATGTCTTCACAACTTACTTTCTCTGTTTTGTTTCCTATATCTTTAACAGATTTTGCTGCCACGGGTGTTTTTCTTCCAGGCAGTTTGTCTGTGTCTTTTTCAACATTTTCAACATTACATTAAAAAAGTATTTAAGAAATTTCCTCTATTGAAAAATACGCTACGATTAATCAAACGCAAACAATATATAATCAAACGGTGTTGAATTCAGCTCCCCACACGGAGCCTTGAAATAACCACGCTCCCTGGAAAATGTGGGGTTTTATGCATTTTAATGGCAAAAAAGTGTAATTCCATCGTCCAGAATTATAAAAAGCCATCGCAAATATCCTCCAGGGGGAAAATGTTTGAATTCAACTCTGTAAACCAAATACGCCGTAGGAATAAGGAATTCAAAGAAAATAAATACAAATACATACAAGATAAAACAAATTGCAAATAAAATTTATTGCATAAACATGTCAAAATATTTTTATGTTTATATAGGCCTAAACTGTATGAAAAAATTAATCCGATATTTAAAAAAAAAACCTTGCTTGGAGATATTAATCCATTATAAAATATTAAAAAAAAAAAAAAAAATAGTGTGCAAAGCGTACCGACCTCGAAATTTATTACTTACTTTTCAAATTTACAATCGCATAACTGGTCCAATTTAAATAACTCAAATTGGCCCAATTTCGGCAACTGTGCCATTTTTGAAAACAGATAATCTGAAGGCTAAGAACAAAAACGAAATCAAAGAAATCCGCGTGAAAAATATGCACAATAAACAGATGAATTCATATATGTATATGAAACAACTTATCTTAGTTTTAAAGTATTCACTTATGTTTTGTAGGAAAAAATTAGATCAAAACAGCTAACTTTAGGTTTTTTAAAATTGTCTAAAAACAGCACGTGGTAGGCAGTTGCTTCTTCTAATCATGAGTGACGTCATTCGGATGAGTAGGATTTCAGAGGTAGATGGCATCTCTTCATGTAATTAACGGCAGAATGGCAACGGTCCAATTAAAGCGGCTGTCAAAATATGGCTACTCTCATCTATATCAGGGTTCGTACGGGTGCTTGAATTTCCAGATTAAGAAATTCTTCGGTACCAGTATTTTTTCTTATAGAAAATCTCTCTTAAAATAAGGTAAAATCTCAGCCGTTTAAACTAGATTTATATTTCTATAAAAAAATTCTGATATTTGGCCTTGAAAATAACGGTACCCGTACGAACCCTGTATATATAATATATATATATATATATATATATATATATATATATATATTCTGTATACACATGTGGGTCTAAATTCAAAGCACTTTTTGCAAAAAAAAAAAGCATTTCGAAATGAAGTGAATTAAAATCACTGATTCATTTTCCAAATCCAACATTTTTATATTTGAAAATTTAAAGAACTTCAAAGACAAAATTAGCACGCCATTAGAGATTTATTAAAAAGCATTAGAGGTTTAATAATATGAAATATGAAATTTTATGAGTGGGAGTTTTATAGGGATTTCGTTTTCTAGATCGGTATATTATATCGTCGAAGATTATAAAAAAATAAAATATTTGTTGTATTTTTTCCATTGAGTAGGGGCTTTTACATATTTTTTATCCTTTTTTTTATAATAGGAATGATTTTTATATGATTTATAGTACCTTTAGTTGCCATCAAGCAATCAGGTTTGTGTTGGTACCATCTAGTTTGAAAAAATTTTCTTCTAGGAAGAACGGAATTCTTTCTTTGCAATTTTAATTTGTAAATATTTAATGCTGATATCTTGTACATGCACCATGCATTCATATTGTTTTGCTATCTTATTTTATGCATCGACATCGTCCAAATATTTTAATCCATTTAAATTAAAACAATATTTTATCCAGTGATGAAATATGCATGAGCATTTAGACGAATGAATATATTATAATATTTTGAATAATATAAATATATCACACATTCAGGTGATTCATGAAGGACGGTAATTAAGTAAAACGCTGTAAAAGCAAACACTGCCAGTCTGTTTAGTTAAGGATAATATTTGCTCAGAATTTGTTTGATTTTCATCCGCCATAAATAAGTAGATGAAGGAGATTCACACGTTATTTAAATACTCTCCCCTATTCGATCCGGAAAAAATTATTCTACGTGCGTTACTTATATGTAATGGTAATCAATGTTAAAATTTTATAATGTAACATATAACCAATGAGATTATTTTAACATTTAACAATTACGTGTTCTTAATTTTATTTTAGCCCTTATATAAATATTTCATACAATTAAATTTATTTTTACATGTTCTAGGTTTTGTTACAACGACACTATTTACACGGTTTTTTATTGTATAACATAGACACTTGATAGATTTTCGCAACAGCAATTCAATGAACAAAACAACAAATGAATTTTCTGAAAATGTAGCCGAAGGATTGTTCAAAATTAAATAGTACTCTGTCTAGTTCGTATTTTGGGGTCAAGTTAACATGTTTGTTTACACTTCCATAACTCGCGTTCTATTTGTTATATAAACAATTTTTTTGTTTCTATGGAATGGGGCATGCCAATTGACAAAGAAACCAAGCGTAAAGCGGAATCCAATCAAAGGACTTTTAGTAAATGCAATTTTAAAACTGCAGTTTTCACATTTTATAAACTTTCTCTTTCATTTTCAATCACAATATTTCACATATATATAGCTGCGTAGATTTCTAGTTATCAGATTTTTACGCGCTTACTTACATTTTATATGTTTTTATGGGTAGTTCCAACCTTTGTAGTTTCATGAAAAGTATTAATTATTTTTTTAGTTTTATTTTATTCATTCCTATACTTGCTCTAGATCATATGAATTTTAAATGATTAAATCTTTTTTGAATGGCCATATACACACAATATTGTTGCAATTGACTAGAGTAAGTTCCCTATAGTAAAAGGGTGTGTGTTGTGTGTTGTTTATGACGGCTGATGACACGAGGGATATATATCCGAGGGGGATGCCCTCCCTTGGAGTCTTTCTAAGGGATCCTAACCCGTTTTTACATAAGGTTTGAAGAAAACTACGGAAAACTCGGAACGGGCGCAATTGGATTCGAACTAGCACCTCCCGTCTACCAGCTTTGAAAGCAGAAGTTCTCAGCTATTGGTGGGGCCTCTATAGTAAAAGAACATTGGGACTTTTACGGTTCATTTACAGGGTCACTCAAAAGATATTGAATACACAACAGCCTGTCGATATTTACTAACTGAAAGGTGTTTAATTGACTTTGTAATATTTCAATTTTATTGTATCACTTGAACAGTGATTATCAATACAGTCTGTTACTGCTATAGCTTACCCCTCCATCTAAGCGCCACTTTAGTAGAGATTCTCTTAATGACTTGAGCGCGATCCCTTTTAAAAATCCAATATTTAGAGACAAAAATTATGTATCAGTTAAATAAAATAACTTACTGAATGAAACCGTAATGATTATCGACGAACTGACAATAATCATAGCGGAATTCCCGTTTTTAAAACCTGTGTTCAAAGGCAACCCAGTTATATTTAGATAAAAAAATCTCACAATCTGTTTACGGCAGGCCACTTTTACAGCACACGACAGTGAAGCTCAACGCTAAAAATTGGATTACCACCACTGGATTACTGACAATGGATGATAAGTGGCTACATCACTATGATCCCAAGTCTAAACGACAGAAGTCACGTCTCATCCACTGACACAAATCTAGCCCCATAAGCTCCAAACCAGCCTTTCTCCCCCAACCCCCCTCCCTTTCAAGCTAGGTGCCACCTTTCACACCTAAAACAAAAACAAATATGTTAATATAGCAGATACAGTTCTGAAATTGAGCATATAGGCATCTAAGACTTCATTATTCCACATTAGTCTTCATTAGTCTTCATTAGTCTTCATTATTCCACATCAACCATCGCAGTACAAATATTTTATACACACTTGGGAAAATAACTATTGAACCACCCTAGTACAAGTTGTTTTCGAAGATTTTAAGATATTATGACACATTCATAAAGATATATCCTTGTGTTTTCATGAATCCAAAAACGAAAATGTAGGGGCAAAGACGATGAAGAACCGAAATCTCCGCCTCTTCTGACATTATCTGCCGTTTCAAATGCCTTCAAGGTCTTGCTTTGATGCATCACAAAAATTAGTATGATTAGAGATGATTATTCACATTCTTACCAAATTTCTCTATGTTAAAGTAATAACACTTACATGTAAGTTTTTACCAGTTGTATACATTATTAATATCCTCTAAATACCTTTATCTGTAAAGCTCGAACTCAACACCATTTTTTATTTGCACAGATAAAAATAACAGATTAAATTTAAAATATTTTATCATTCTAACAATTATAAATATTGTTGATGTCATTCTGAAAAATTCAACTGGAAATGCAGTATTGCGAGATATTTATCCTATAAAAAAAATACTTAAAAAAGTCGTCTGCAGTGCTTTCGCGGTAACATCAAAATAAATAAAATTTTCCTTTTATTGATTTCGGTTAGCTATTTAATGACATTAAAAAATTCAATATTTAAAGAATATATATTATGTTAGTTTATGCGTTCTTCCAATATTCTTAAAAAATTTAGTGCAAAGAATTGTTTTTATAGTTATTTTTAATACTATTTTATGTTTTGAATATTATTACGATATGTATCACCCAATTAATTTCATATTTACTAGTTAATAATGGCGATATCGGTAATGATAAACAATTTGTATTTCATTAGTTAACATATTGCATTAATTATATTTAGAACAAAGGAAATAAATATTAAAAGTAAATATTATATTGTTAATTTTTTCCTAGTCAATTATTTTTATATACATATATAAAATGTAAGAAAAATTTTATGCATTATTTCATAACTGAAATAAATAACAAGATATACATAAATGAAAACAATAATAGTAAGTTTTAAAAAGATGACATAGCTATATATATAAATTAATTTAATAATATAAATTTTCATAAAAGTAAACGAAAATGTAAATGTAATTTGTTAGGAAAATATCAAAAATTTCAAAGCTGCTGAATTTTTAATTCTGGGTAAAACTTGTTACATATCAAAAATATAATATTAATTTTAAAAAAAGAGAGAGAAAGGATACAATCTGGGCTCGAACCCGCCCTCTGCGGTATAACGCACTCGCAGGTTACCTTCACTCTACCAGGACCACACCCTTAAAAGCAAATTAACAGGTATTTGATACATATGTTGAACTTTGATCCCCAATTTCTCGAAAACTAAGTCCCATTTGGATAACACCCTTCATCAGAATAATAAGGGGCATGATCGCTGCCATCGAAATACTCAAGGCCAGAGGGCATGAGTGTGACGTCATCACTAATCGAAGGACTTCTCATCGGAAAATTTTGAATAGCTAATTTATTTGTGGAAAATCTATCGTCTTATAAAACAGTAATAACTATTTAAACTTACTGGTGAGAATTTGGAATCCCCCAATAAAAATCAGCCAGATGCGGTAACACTGTGGAATTCCGCTTCTGACTGAATTTTTATTTAGGGATTCCTAATTCTCACCAGTAAGTTTAAATAGTTATTATTGTTTTATAAGATGATAGATATTCCACAAATAAATTAAAAAAAATTGCTATTCAACATTTTCCGGTGTGAATTCCAACACTAGTGAGAAGTCGGTCAATTAGCGATGACGTCACAACTCGTGTTCTCTGGCCTCATTTCGATGGCAGCGGTATGATCCCTGAAAAATACTTTATAATTATCAAAATCTGTGAGCATCATGTTTGGTAGTTCCCTTGAAAGATAAAATTTTGTGAGATGATAAATATGTAAACGGTAAGGAAACGCTCGAATAAGGGAAATGTTCGTGAAAAATTGCCTCACCCGTCCGCCGGGGGCGTGGAATCATACCCGGGTATCTATTAGATCCTTTAACGTGAAATTTTGTGGAATTGTGAGTTTTTTAAACATAGTTATGGATAAAAGGGATGTTTTTCAAAGTGATGTTGCGTTCGGATATTGTTGTACAATTCAACTCATCTCGGAATTTACAGCGATTTTTAAAATTCTTTCAAGATTTTTAACTATTTTTTTATGCTTTTTAACTTTTTTAGGGCTTTTTCGCTATCCGCAGCAATTATTTAACATTCGTAGAAGGAATCTGATTAATCTGTGAAATCAATATAGTAAATTTTGTTCTCTGCGATTTTTGAATTATTTACGCATTTTTTGTGCGATGTTTAGTGTTTTTTTCCTTTTTTAAATATCTTTTTGACATTTTTATAAAGACTCCGGTATCAATCTTTCAGCGCAATATAATAAATTTTGTCCTCTACAATTTTTGATATTTTGACCATTTTTTAAGAGATTTCTAACGTTTTTTGCGTTTTGTTGCTATTTTTTTGATACTCGTAAAAGTAATCTGCTGTCAATCTTTTAGCTCAATATAGTAAATTTTGTCCGTTCCGATTTTGGAAATTTTCACACATTATTTATGCAATTTTTAGTATCTTTTCGCGTTAATCAGTGGTTTTTGTTATTGTTTAATAGAATCTGGTTTCAATCCTTTAGCCTAATGTAGTGATTTTTTTCCTAAGCGCAAACTGAACTGTGTTCAGGTGTGTGTGTGTGTGTGGGGGGGGGGGTTCAAATTTCAACTCCTGAACACAGTTCAGTTAGCACTACTTAACCACTTCCAACGATTCAGATTTTGAGCTCATAATTTAAGTTTAAGTCTAAGCTTTTGAAAGTATTTAATGAGATACAAAAAATAACGGTAAAAAATAGTTGTTCGTTACTCCGAAGTCTAAAGCGTCCTCTATCGACATTTTTTTTTTTTAAACTTTATCTTTAAAATTTATTTTCAAGAAAATGGTGGCATAAAAAATAGTTTTAGCGAAAACCGCAAACTAATCGACGAATTTTTTCCGTCTTTTATAATTATTTCAAATTTTGGACCCTAAACTTTAATGGCGCCTATCTCCTTCGGAAGACGTTTGGGACCCTTAGTTTCCTATTTAATATTGTTTGTCTTGATGTGTACTATCATCCCTTAGAGTTTTACCCAAGAGTTTAGATTCACCCTGCATACGACATTTTAGGTGATACCTATAAGAAAGTGGGATCAAATCTGGTAATCTTTAGAGACCAGAGTCTTCAGGAAATTACTCGATTTGTGATAAATGATTCAACCTCTGCCATTTATGTTCAGCCATGTTGAGAATCTTGGGAGTGACATTTATTTTATTTCATAAACGTACGGGTATGACATGTAATATAGTTTTTTGCTTCCTCCTGTACTCTTTTCCAAAACCAAAATTTTTCTGAGCTACAATCTAGTGAAATACCTCATATTACCTCATAATACATTCATTCATGAAATAAAACAATTTTTGCGAAAAACTTAACACGACATCTTCTTCCACTCGTGCCTTCAATTACCATTTAATTATTTGATTCCAAATGCAAACAGATTTTGTAATTTCTCATCTTGAGATCTATTGTCATATTTCAAAAATCTTGTTGTATGACAACACGTCAAAGTAATATAACAATAGAATCATTAAACAGTAAAATTACAAAATTAACGAGATTATGCGTATGAAGCATTAGCTTTCAAAACGTTTACAACAAAATAGGTTACATTCCCCTGCAACATTCATTTTACTGATCATCAAATTACATTTAACAGTTTACAGACTTGAATTAAAACCTTCTAATGTTCACCATTGAAAGGACGCAGATATAGTTAATACAATTGAATCTCAATAAATCGTTTCTCGCGCGGTCTATCAAATAAAACGACATTGATGGGAAAACAATGAATCTGTATTAGCAGGATATTCATGTTTTTGTTATATGTGTATCGTGGAAAACTCATAGGAGTAATGAAAAGTTTATATGTAACAGTTTTTGCTTATGGTTTTACGAACAAACTGAAATAAAAATTTACATCTTTTTCCAAAAAATAGCAGTGAGATCATTTCGAAAGTTAAATAGCATCACCTTTTCTACATTGCGCTTTCCATAAAAGCCAATCATATGAAGCATTGCGGAAATTAACCCTTTCTAGAGCAAAGTATATCTGTTTCTAAAACATTGGAACGATTGATACCAGAATTTAAAAACATATTTATTTGAGAATTAAAAAAAAATCATTTCTTCGTGAGCTTCATAAAAGTAAAATTTTATTTCAAAATTCTGATTCCATTGTACCATTTGGAGAATAAAATTAAGTGGGATATATAATATCCCCCTTCCATTCAAGGAATTAAAAGCGAAATTTGGTGAGGTAAAGAATATGTTTGAAATAATATTTTTCAGTGAAATGTGAGTTCCTGTGGTATGTGATTAAAATGGTAATTTGTGGAAGATCATTTATCGCCCAGTCATTTTTAGAAAGTAAATGAAATATGATTGACTGCATCGCTTATAAATACCTGAATTTTCATGATATGTTTTGGCCCTTTTTATATGAGTTGCCTTATATAAAAAATTGTGACCACAGAATTAAGGAAGAAAAATTGATTTATCATGTGAGAATGCCTGGTTAAAAGTTGTTTCACAAAAATTCTCAAACTTTATTAAATAATTACATATATACATTTTCTAATTACAGTACAAAATGATTTCCCCTGCATTTTGTCAAGATTTCTTAAATATGGAATTATAGGTTTAAAATTTACATTTGATAAAGATAAAACATGCAGAATTTCTTTTTAATTTTTCAAAGAAACATTTGAATACTCGTGAATACAAGTGCTATTAGTACACAAATGCCTACACAAGTTGTACAGGAAACTACAATATCTGGTTTTAATTGTTACCTGCACTGTCAGAAAAATTCGTTTTTATACGCGAAATTATCTGTCATTTTTAAACAAATAATTAACGAACTCCTAGAAAACAAGATTTTCCCGTTAATTCTTCCCGGAAATCTGAAAAAAGGGGAAAATTCCGTTTATTCCTTGCACGCATGCGTATTGGCAGTATTAATACCAAAGTTCGAATTTATTTTTTAAATGAAAAACCGAAAATACAAGAAATTAGAATTTCCAACTTATTTAAAAACAAACAAAAATAATGTTTTCGAATTTAATAAAGTAGGAATATTCTCATTCATTTTCACTTATTCGCAATTTATTTTTTAGAGTATTAAAAATAATATTTGCATGCAAAATATATTTTAAACATTAAAAAAACATATAGTCCTTTAATAAAGTTAAAAAAACGATTTTATTAAAAAAAGCAAACATTTCTTCTCGAATTTAATTAAAAATTTAATATTCATATTTTACATCTAACCGTCAAATTATGTGTTATTAAAAATATGTATAATTTGTAATAATTTTTATCTTCTATTATTCAATAAGTGTTAAAACAACAACCATTATTTCGTAACGACGAAATGTCCCTGCAATTAAGTTTAAATTTTCCAAGTTTTCTGAACAAGAAATTAACAGGTCTTAACAATCCCCCATTTGAAGAAACCCCTATATTCATTTTAAACTTGCCGTATGGTTAAGATGCTGGATTCAAAACGCACGGACCCTGGCTCAGATCCATGGCAAAACGAGAGACGTATTTTTTAAAATCACTTTTTTTTTCAGATATATACCGGCAACAGTGTTACCAAAAATATTTCCGTGAATTGAAGAAAGTTTTTCTGAGAGTGTGAACTGTTAAGACCAATTACGGAAATATCACATATCCGTGTGGATTTATTAATAGAACCCATTTTGGGTGAATTCACCCAATGTTTTACATAGGACCTATAGCTGTCTTGCAATTAGGTTGATAGCCATAAATAAATTTCAAATTCAAATGCAAAAGAAAATGAAAAATATTTTCATTTTATGTATAAAGCTGGCATGATATTTGGGACTATTTTTTGGTATTTAAATACTAGTTCCAATATGGTGAGTTTGGCTGTGTTAAATTGTAAGTTATTTTTACACATTATAAAAAATTAAGCATAATTTAAACCAGCAGAAATTTGAGTCGCGCGATACTTGACGACCAGAGTTGGGCAAATATGTAATCTCAATTATCTGAAATATAATTACAATTTAATTGTATGTATTTAATTATAGTTAAAATTACATGCCATAAAAAATTCTTGCAGTACTGTACCCAGAACCGCTCCTATTCCATTATTTGACAAAATTTCATTGTTTGAATGTGTGTAACTATAATCCATCACTTGCGATTAACTTTTAATTACATTGCGGATAATTGAGATTACAAATTTGCCCAACTCTGTTGACTACAGTTGCTCTTTTATAACATTTTAATGTATATTCCTAATAAATGTATGTATATGTTTATTATAGAGACTAAATTCAAACTTTCACGGAATACCCATTGGTACAACAACATCGGTACCTGCATTTTGCAGGATTTACACTATTTTCGCAGTAGCTCTATCTCAAGAACTAATAGACACATTTTCACCAAACTTCGGATTTAGTTAGTCCTTCATATGAAATTATGCTGACTACGTGTTGGAGTAAATCGCCCAACAGGTGGCGCGGCTATGCTGCATTTATCATGATTTGCGCAATAGCTCTATCTCAAGAACTAATGCACGAATTTTCCCTAAATTTCATATTCAGTTAGACGTTGACATAAGTTGTTGACGATTAGGTTCTGGTGTAAATCACCCTATAAGTGGCGCTGCTACGCTGCATTTTGCTAGATTTACACAATTTCAGCGATAGTCATATCTCAAGAACTAATGCACGGAATTTTACATTTTTAGAATCCTTATGATGAGCATAGATTGCCATTTAATTTTGGCAAAGTGATAACGAATTTTGAAGTATTGAAATGTATGAGATAGAAGAAAGTTTTGGGATTGGTATATCCGACTAGTTAAGCATAATTTCAAAACTACTTGAAAGAAAAAATGAAACTTTGGATTTCCATAAAGCAGGACTTAATAAATCTAAATCCCTCAAAAAAGTCTATGTTGCAATTCATAATTTTTTCGAATATTAATTTAATAATTTATAATTCAGATCATAAAATTATAAAAATTGCAAATTCAACGTATTTATGTTTGGGTATTTTAATATTATTGCTACACAAAAAATTAGCACCTTAGGACTATACTTTCAGGAGATATTAATGAAAATATGAAAATGTAATTTAACATTAGAAGCACTAAATTTTGAATGCTTATAATTAAAAAACTTATCATTCAATTGACTTGAAATTTGATGTCTAGGTATAGTTTGAACCGAAGATTTGAAATATCTTGCTAAAATTGGGTATTGCCATTGAAAAAAAAAACGAAGTTTGAGTTCGTTTTAATTATTTGTAGATGGCCTCCTAAGCAAATTTTATATACATCATTTAAAAGTCGACTTTATCTCCAATCGTTCGGTAGCAGTAACTTTCTTCTATGATAACTTTTTGGAGAGTTAGTAAGGGGCGTTTCCTTTTTTTTCCTCGACTGCACGTTATGATTTTAATTTAAACCAAAACTTTTGAGGTGAAACGGTTAAGAGCCCACTTTCGCATCCCAGCCGGTGCCTACAGACGCTTTCTGAAGGGCCAACACTCTTTTCAGAAAAATGAGACTATAAAGTATTTCCTTTAACATTCTTATAACTTAGTATTAGTGCTACATTAATAGGACTTTGATATCATTAGAAATACTCTCTGGAATGTTTAAATTGTACACAAGCAATTGATACACAGTAGATTATTTCATCTCGTTTTATCCGAATTCATCAGTTAATCTTGCAATTCAAAGGCAACGATTTGTTACATCAATACTTTACTCACACTAACACTTTTCTTTGACACAATTAATAGTGACATCGAAATCCAGAGGAAGACTTCATGACACAATCTAATGAAAACTTTTCTCTAAAATTCAGAACGTGAGGAATTGTTTCAGTCTAAACGATACAATGAATAATATTAAGAGATTTTCCTTTCGAATTAGTTACAATATTGCATAATATTGGAAACCAAATGAATGAATCTTAACATATTAAAATGCAGTTTGTAACTAATTCTTTAAACTCTCGGCAGACAATAATCATACAGTAACAAATTAAGAAATTAAAAACTTATAATAAAATTCCGAGCATATTTTGAAGCAACGAATCGTTTAACCTATTTCACTAAACTTAATATTGCTTTTATGTTCAATATATAATGCAAATCTGTATTTTCGTTGATATTTTAGTTAAAGTCAAAGTCTGGTATCTTATGTTTAATCGGGTTTGTATTTTTTAATTTTTTTCTATTCAATCAATTTCCAATTGATTTGGGAATTGATTGAATTGGGGTAAGTTTTTCACTAGTTACTTTACATTATTAAAGCAAACAAATGTTCCTAGTTGAGATTTTATTTTAATTATGCTTCGAAATTACTTAACCCTGAAATGCCTGATTTTTCAAAAATCATTGTAATAATGTTTTTCAGCTTTCATTTTTTAAATAAATCATGGGAAAAATACTTTAAAAAATCATATTTTGTTTAAAGTATGGTTTAGGGCTAAAAAATAGTTTGTTACTAATCGACAATACTGGTCTTTAGTTGTAAAAATAATTTACCTTGATAAAATTCTATAATATTAAACACACAAGAATTTTAGGAACTATAATAAGAAATAAATTTTACTTGCTCACTGCAGAACAAAATAGGGTATTTCGCAAGCTTCCAAACAAAACAAAAAGTACAAGTAGCAATAATTGAAAAAATAAATCTCTCTTCATTCTTAAACAGCACATATGTTGCAATCTACATGTTGAAAATCGATTTAATAATATTTTAAGAATGTATTTTATTGGCAACATTAGGCATTATAGCTTCAATATTATTCTAATAGTATTTTAGAGCCTAAATTGCGTATGTTGCCGAAAAGCAACACCCGGTATTTAAGGGTTAATAAGTTATTACTAAACTGCAATACAGTTTTCAAGCAAATTGTATTCGAATATGCACTATTTTTCTAGTCGATGCTGAAAATATTTAAATTATGCGGTATTTCGAAGTGATGTATAAGCGGTAAAAATTGCAGCCTGTTTTTGGGCAGTAGTCTAAAAGTGCTCTACATATTCCTGACGAAGGACCCTGCCTCTAGAAAAGCTTCATCAAAACATTTCCCACGATATTAACACTAGAACCGCCGGAAATTTTACTCAAGTGTTATAAAACTATTTCACACCAGAATTTTTCTTTGAAACTATTTAACTTATTAATTTAACTTATTTTTCTGTGGTACATATTTAACATATTTTAGAAAAAAAATTCTGGTTGGAATCAAAATATTTTCATATTTTGCCGGTCAAAATGACCGCTGGGGCGGTTCTAGTGTTAAGGGACATGGTCATATGACATATTTGATGCAATTTGCAATCCTTTCAATAAGACTTCAGGCAATATCCCTGTCAAACATGACATTTGATGTATTTATATTTTTATCATAAACCATGTAAATTCATTTTTTGTCAAAGTTTAGCATTTGCTTCTGAGTTATTTTTTCACCGCATGTTATAATAATTCGTTGTTTGTAAACAGCACTTTACCTAAAAGCTGGCAACAGTTTGAAATGCAAGACAGCAAATGTGGAGGAAATCAAGCTGCAAAGTAATCTGTAAGGTCTTCATTTACATTGCTATAATCGAAAAAATGATATTATGGCCGTTGGGTTGCATTGAAGATTAGAAAAGAATTCAAAATCGAAAAAGTTACATAGATGCTTCAATGCAATACAAATTATTTATTTACACATAGCGGGTTGCGTAAAAGTTCGTTACAACATTAAAATGAATCATAAAAGAATAAATTATGGTATAAAAAATTGCTGTTTTCACGAGCAGAATCAGGCAGAGAATTTTTTAATACTAAACTAGTATGTTGTGGCCATCACAAAACTTTCTTCTATCTCATACTTGTCAATACTTCAAAATTCATTATCACAGTGCATCTATGCTCATCATGAGGATTCTAAAAAGATGAAATTCCGTGCATTAGTTCTTGACATATTACTGTCCCTGAAATCGTGTAAATCCATAAAAATGCAGCATAGCAGCTCCACTTATTGGGTGATTTACACCAGAACCTAATTATCATCAACTTATGTCAATGTCTAACTGAATATGAAGTTTGGGGAAAATCCGTGCATTAGTTCTTGAGATAGCTATTGCGCAAATCATGACAAATGCAGCATAACAGCGCCACCTGTTGAGCGATTTACACAACCACTTAATCAGCATCAACATTTATCAAGGTGTACTTGAATCTGAAGTTTGATGAAAATTCGTGCATTAGTTCTTGAGACAGAGCTATTGAGGAAATAGTGCAAAAGGCAGCACAGCAGCGCCACCTATTGGGCGGTATTCACCAACACGTAGTCAGCATCATTTCATATCAAAGTGTAACTGAATCTGAAGTTTGATGAAAATGTGTCCATTAGTTCTTGAGAGAGAGCTATTGCAGAAATCATGAAAAATTCTGTATAGCAGCGCCACCTGTTGAGCTATTTACACCAAAATGTACAAAATATCAATTCATATCAAGAATTAACTGATTCTGAAGTTTGCTGAAAATTGTTGCATTAGTTCTTGAGATACAGCTATAATGGAAATTCTGAAAAGTGCAGCATAGCAGCGCCATCTATTGAGCGATTTACACCAAAATGTACAAAACATCAATTCATGTCAAGTACTAACTGAATCTGAAGTTTGATGAAAATCCAAGCATTAGTTCTGGAGATTGAGCTATTGCGGAAATCATGAAAAAGGCTGCATAGCAGCGCCACCTGTTGAGCGATTTACACCAAAAACTAATCAGCACCAATTTGTATCAGGGACTAACTGAATATAAATTTTTATTAAATTCCGTGCATTAGTTCTTGAGATAGAGCGCCCACAAAATATGTGTCACATACAGACAGACAGACATTTTGTAAAAACATGTTTTTCGGGTTCTCTGACCCCTGAAACGTGTAAATCCGTCGAAAACCGAAAGTCGAAAATTTTCACGAATCCAATACTTTCTTCTTGTAAAGATAGAAGAAATTAAAAAAGACTGTAGCTCCAAAAGTCACCTATAGATGGATACTTTTTTTTTAATATTATAAATTTAATTAATCTTAAATTAAGGATTTTTATTATAACATGAAATCGGCAGTTAATAAATACCTAATTATTGTGTGCAATGTATTTTTGAAATGAAGCTCTATTGTATTTCAATAAGAATTATCATTATAATTAAGTTATCAAAGTAGTAGATAGTTATCAAAGTAGCCAGTTTTCTAAGTACTACATTTTAAACTCATATTTTAATAAGAAAACAAATTAGTTTTAGAACAAATTTCAAAAAGGAAATGTTTTTAACTCAATATGTATGACCAAATATAAAATTTACATCAATGCAACATAAATTTTCACGACGTTATTAGTTTGAAAAATACTTCAGGTTCCAAAGCTATGAATTCCGTCATTTTTAAACACCCAATGTTTCTGTTTTGTTGGCTCATAAAATCATCTTTCATTTACAAACAGTTGAAAGCTTTTTACACGAAAATTTACTCGACATATGATCCACTCAAAAATATTTGAATGAGTACCGGAAAACCTAATTAAAGGCAGACACAATTCCTTTCTAGAAGGAAACATTTTCCAAATTTAAAAAGTAAATCATGTTTTCTGCAGAGATATTGAAATCTGATAATTAGTTTACTGAATAGATTTACTTATATGCTATAAAATAAGAATGCTGTTAGTAATCTTACATTTATTGCAAATTCAAAATTGGGGGAGAATATTGGAAGAAGATGTTATGCAATAAATAATCAATTTCGAGAAAATTGAAGTGAAAGCTTTTATTGTAAATTTTATTGATTTATTTTTCCCTTGGTAGCATAAATCTGAAATGTTAATAGTTGACATTAAATTCTCTTAGAAGAACTTAGTAACATATAATTTTAAAATATTAAACATTATTAATATTATTTAAACTATGGGATCCAACCTTGGCTTCTCACGTATGTGTGACCTCTTTTTTTCTTATTGAAAACTCTAACAGACATTTTACATTTAATATAGCAACACCAAAAAGCATTTTCATATGAAAAATATCAAATATGCAGTCAAATATATTTTTTAATATTTCCCGATACTTTTGTACTAGCCGCATGCCTAAAGCTAATAGCCAAAGAAATCTCCAAAGATTTTGCCGCTTACTAGAGCCATTTTGATTCTGGGAATTTCGGTGGTTTAAGGGCACAGTTAAATTAGATGTCTGTTAAATTTATGTTTTAATTAAGTTATTTTATTATATTTTTATATTCTTTATTGATATGATAATTTTTTATATTGAATATTATATGGAAACAAATGCTCCCCTATTTGTATTGTTTTAACCGCAAACGTATTAATCTTTTGTAATCAGACTACACGCGATAGAGATCATTTCTTTTAAATCGTGCTTGAAAATTGTTTTCAAAAACATAAAAAATCAGTGAATTCCGATACAGTTTTTAAAGAACATTTTTTTCGACAATCTAAAAACTGAAATTGTCCGATGTTTAGAAGTTAAAAAATTGAAGTCAAAGCGAAATTTATTGGCCAGGTGTTGTCATTGACGTTTGCGCTACTCACGGGCATGTTTTTGCTGTATTAAATTGATTATTAAAAAAAACAATATTAAAGAATAATGTCTCATATACAGCCATTCTGGCATCTCACATTTTTCACTATTCTCTTATCTGAATATTCTTTTTTAAGGAACATATCTTAAACCAAACCATGTTAAAACCATAGTGACGGAACTGTGCTTATCGTCAGCAGAAGCTCTTTTAAATATTCTGTGTGTAGTAACCAATTAAAGGAACTAGTGAAAAATTTTATATAACAAAAATTTAATTTAGAAAAAATTGAGTTCTTTCTTTTGAATCTTATTGATTTATTTTCATTTTTGTAGCTTAGGTTTAACGTATTAAAAGGTAGTACTAAACTATTTTAGAAAAACTTATTAACGCGTAATTTTCAAATAGTAACAAATATTAATATCATTAAAATCTTTAAATAATAAAATATTAAATATTAAAAAATAATATCTCACATCTTCGAGACGAATAGACATCTTATATATCTTAGTATTGTATGTTTACCATTTAATAAATTATGTCATAACACCCTCATCCCTGTAACAAAACGATTTTTGATAAAATTATGTAAGTGTACGTACCATCTTCGTAACTTTGGAAATAGTGCTTCGTAACTACATTACATAAAAGTAAGTGGCGTAACATCTTCTTTTAGTAAGCTCTTCAAATCTGAATCAAAGCATCTGAATGAAGTGAGAAGAAACATATTTCTATTCCCATTACATAAGTGTAAGTGACGTAACATCTTCTTCAAATAAGCTCTTCAAATCTGAATCAAAGTATCTTAATGAATTGAAAAGAAACCTTCTTCTATTTACAATACATAAACACCACACCTGAATGTCAACACTACGTGCTGACACAAAAATGGCCGCTGTCGTAAGAGAATATTTTAGAGTGTTTGTACGTTCTCTTGACATTCAATACCAAGAATTTCTCAAAGCTTTCTTAGCCTTATTTTTTTAAGATTAAATAAGTAAGAGAAAACATGTTGTCAAACTGGTGTCAAAATTCAGGGGACGGTACAAACACTTAAAAAACCCCGCCTACAACAACCGCCATTTTTGTGTCAGCACGTAGAGATAGTATTCAGAAGGTGGTGACATAACAACATCTTCCAGTAAGCTCTTCAAATCTGAATCAAAACATCTGAATGAATTGAGAATAAACATATTTCTAGTTACGTAAGTGTACGTGACTTAACATCATCTAACATCTTTTCAAATCTGAATCAAAGTATCTGAATGAATTGAGAAGAAACATCTTTCTATTTAAAGATTTAAATTCCAAAAATATTTTTTTCTGTTAATATACGTAACACATTTATTTTAAAACGCTTGTGAAATATTAGTAACTTATGTTGAAATCCGATAATCGATGCAGCTGCATACACGCAAAATTTCCATTTTCCATCAGTGGAACATGTTTTGAATATTTTTCAAAGTCAAGATGCTCTTCAGGATAAATTGTCAAATAAAATCGCAACGGTGATTATTTTTTTTTTTAATTAAACTTCCAAATACCTACAATATATTAAATAAATGTAAGCTTGTACTTTCACAAAAATAAGTCAATGCTATTAATTTTAAAAATAAATAGAAACATTACACAGACTACTATATCCCATACTAATATGTATAGTAATATAATATTTTATCCTATCATTATTATTACAAATACTCGATATTATAGAATGAATAATTTTAGATAAAGTCTCAAATATGTTAATCTCTTTTCTTTTTTTATGTGCTATTTCCAGAAAACTTTTTTTAATGAGAGATTTATTACAATTTTAAAAGATATTTTATTTTTTGTCGATAAATTAATTTATTAAATCCTTTTCGATATTCATATTATGGAATTTTATAATTAGCGAGAGAACTGAACAAGTTTCATTAACACTGGAAGCACCCCATTCAAATAAAAATCATATTGTTCAAAGTCGTGAACGATATAATGAAACATATTTTAATCGATGACTTTCTATAATCATACACTGCCCTTTAAACTGACAAAACGATAGAAGTAAAAATATTTTTTTACATAGCTTTATTTTTGGTTATTTAAATTTTTGCTGTTTCTTTTTAAGATATGGCAACAGAAAAGAAGTAAATCAATTGCATATTACTGCATATCTTATTGTACATTATTGTAACAAACAAATGTTTAATGTTGAGCAACGTGTTAATACAGGGTGTCCAGCGAATAAGACCCTGATTTCAAAATTAAATATCTCGCAAACAAATATCAATAGAATTATACGGTAAACGGTTTCTTTATTAGCTGAGTCGTAAAAATGTTATACAGAAGTTTAAAATTTGGTTTCAAAAACCGTTAACAGATGGCGCTGTTCTCGATATGCCTATAAATTGTGCTTCGAAGTCCAAAGCGATCAGTTCGAGGCACTTCAACTCATTTTGAGGAGCCGATGCTGAGTCGATTCACTTGATTGATGAGCCGACACAGTGACTCGATTCTCCACAGATAAGAAAATTTTTGAGTGTATGCTTGTTATTTTGGTTTTAATTTTACATAAAAGAAGATTTTTATATTAGACTTTGTTGGATGGGAGCTGGGAACAGTCAAACTAAAGGTCTGCAAAGAAACCAAATTTATAAGCCCTGGCCCGGCCCGCCCTTAGAAAAAAATTCGGCCCACCTGTATATAAAATTTAAAAGTTCAACCCGTACAAAAAAAGTAATGGCCCGTCTCGGTATAAAACTGTTCCGGAGAGGAAAAATATTAAAATATCGGACTGAGGCCGTCCGGTCCACTAAATTTCTAGAAAACATGAATTTTTACGTCAATATGGTTAAAAATTGTTCGTTACGAGGAGTTCTGACCAAAAATACTTATTTTAGCTTTTATTTTCATTTTTATAATTTTCATTTTTAAAGAATAGACCTGTGCTGCGATATTTATGTTTTCAATGAATCTCTATTTGTATGTAAATATTTCAGTTAAATTTAATATCGTTAATCCATATTCTATGCATTGGAGATTTAACAATGTGAAAAATTCTATATAGTAAAATCGTCGAAGACGAAATTGCTTAGGAATGAAAAAATATACGCTATAGACAAGTTTCCTTCTGTGCAGGTTTAAATGTATTATATACTTTTCCTCACATATTGTTATATTCATTTTCCATGTATCAACACATTTTTTAGTTTAAGACAGCATTCCGTCATACACACGTTCTTTTTCACATGTTTTATTGTACTTTAATTCTATTGCCTAGAAATGGCTATTCTTTAAAAAGAATAAATTTTAAAGTTTAATTGTACAATAATATGGCAATAAGTATAATGGCAATTTAAAAATATATGAATTTTTTGCAAAAAGTTTTGGGTCGGGCCAAATTTTACTTCTTTTTGCACGGACCAGACCAGGCCAAGACAATAATTTTCGTACGGGCTGGGCCGGCACTTAAAATGTCGGCCCTTGCAAACCTTGGAAGAATGAAGCCAGTCCCGGATCAGTACTGAAAAATTAAGTTCGGCTCGGCGGGATCCTTCAGAAAAAAGAAAGGCTCTAGCCTTGTCCGGAAAGAGCAATACCTAGGCCCTTCCCAAGCCTTCAGAAAAGAAGTAAAGCCTTGTCCGACCCCAGTGCTGCGAAAAATTGGTCCTTGCCCTGCCAAAGGGCTGGGCCGGTGAACACCTCTAAGCCAAACTGTAAAATATAGAAATATTCTTGTTTAATCCCGTACCCCCCATGTCTAAAAAATTACCTTCTTTTTAACTGGGAGTGGAAGGTTTTGAGGAGTTATTTTTTATATATGTCAAAATTTAAAAGTTTAAATTTTCTGTGCTGAAAACAAAACGGGAAACGGATTTTTTTTTTTTTTTTTTTTTTTTTTTTTTTTTTTTTTTTTTTTTTGTGTGTGTGTGTGTGCGTGCGGGGAGCGCCCCCCCCCCCCCCCTTCAACCTATTTCCGAATGTACTGAAACTAAAATGATGAAAAAAATTAGGGGCCATAATAGTGTATTCAAACTTTGCTAGAAAATTATAACGATTATCCTCGGTTACACAGTTTTGGAGAAGATCGTATTTTTCCGTTACACACAAACTTTACTTTGCGGGGCTCAGAGGCAGTATTTTTAACTACCAAGTTATACATTTGACAGGCCTGACTATTGAGGCGATTTGGAATCAAATAGCTTTTTCCATTTTTTTTAACATAAATAAATTGCTTATCAAGTAAAATGCGATTTTTGTCACGTAACGGCAAGTTTTTCTTTTTCGTGCTAACGTGTACGGAAATTCGATTCAAAACTCCAACTTTGACAGCATTTTTTGAAAGATATTTTGGCAAAAAATTAAAAACGCCATTCGATTACCTAGTTCCTGAATAAGAACACCTGTCAATTTTAGGCGTTTCCGAATACAAATGAATTCAATAATGAGTCCCCCGCCCGCGCCGAGGAGGGGGGATGAGACTAAGTTTAAAAATGTTCTTGTTTTCTCATGTTTATAGTTTTTGATTTACTCCCTTTTGAAAATTCTATTTTGAAAACCATGATAATATATAACCATATAGTATTGAGATACATCCATAGAGACACACACACAGCCTAGCTGTTTACGAAAAAATAAAAGGGGGGGGGGGGTGCGTGGTAGCTACATGATTTCGAAAATATATTCCATATCTGGGTTTAAATAAGGGACATTAAAAAAATCGATTGGATAAACTTTAAAAATATATACGTAAATTATATCCATTTAATATTATTTCCGAACATATTTATTTAAAAAACGGAATTAAAATAGCATTATAAGGTCATTGTGCCTAAATGAGACGCGATTCCCCATAGGTTTGTCGCATTGAGGGTATATTTGGCATTTTATTATATTTATATACATATATATTTTATTAAGCAACAAATTACTCACCTTTACCTTTATTTTTATTGTACCTTTAGTTCAAAACTAACTTGTTTTGTATAAATTTAATAATTATCTCTAGTATAAAACCATAATATATGATTGTCGCGTTTTGGTATTTTTTGTCGCACTTACGGCAGCTATAACCTGAATAAGATCTATGGTCTTAAATGTGATAATGAATTTGATACATGACAACTCATCTGAAAAAGTTCATTTAATCTTTAACTACTGTGACAGAAAAGTGCCACATTACAACTGTGAGCTGTTGTGAAACCATTCGATTAAAAGATGAATAAAAGGCGCGATTAACTCTTAAAATACTGTTTTTGCACTAAACTGTTTGTACAGTAATATTTCTAATAAAATTTCGCTTTTTCAAACATTTCAAACAATAGTACTAGGACTCCAAATGAAGCAAAATTTCACTGTATTCATAGTTAAACAGGAAATTACAAGTTAAACTGTAAACATTTTAAAAAAAAGCAGCGCTAACAGAATTTAAGGGTAATTGCAATTATTTTTCGAATTACTTAACCCGTCTCCGAGACAGCTTGATTAACCCTCTGAGCGCCAAGCAAAAGGGCTAAATTGCGTTGTTGTTTTCTCAGTAATTGTTTTAAATTGCTAAAGAAAGATCATTTTTCTACATGATATAAAAAAGAATTACATATAAGAATATAATCATTGAAATTATTAATCATAACTCAATCTTTTCAAACTGGATCATATCTGTAGAATTATATTAATCTAAATTATACTTCTATAGTAATGAAACCTACAGTTTAGTGAACAGATATATCAGTTCACGACGTTGAGAAGGTTAAAAGATGAATGAAAGTCTCTACTAACTCACAGGGTACTGTTTCTGTACTAAACTTTAAGTACACGACTATTATAATTAAACTTCTCATATTCAGAATCTCTAGCAATAATTCTAGGGCTCCAAATAAAACAAAATTTCAATGGTATTCACTGGAAATTACGAGTTTAACTGGGAAAATTGAAAAATGTAGTTGTCTGTGAGACCGCTAACAGTTAAGTGTTAATAAAGAGTTGAAATACATAAAATTGAAAGATAACTTATTATTGAACTAATAAATAAATTTTATTTAATAGTAATTTAAATAATAAATCATTAACTGAGATGCTTACATCGCACATTTCAATATTCATACTAACAGATCCAGCAAGTTTTACCACATCAGTTGCTTTTCATTTTGCACAAGTAAGTCGAGAGTCAATTCACTATGTCGACTCATCAATCAAGTGAGTCGACTCAGCATCGACTCCTAAAAATGGGTGAAGTGCCTCGAACTGACCGCTCTGGATTTCGAAGAACAATTTACAGGCATATTGAGTACAGCGCCATCTGTTAACGGTTTTTGCAACTAAATTTTCGAAACTTCTGTATAACATTTTTACAACTTAGCTAATAAAGAAACTGTTTACCGCATAATTCTATTGATCTTTGTTTGTGAGATATTTAATTTTGAAATCAGGGTCTTATTCTCTGGTCACCCTGTATATTTTTTTTATATAAAACTTACACCTAAGGAATTATTTAACCAGAGTCAAGTCTCCGTTTTTTTTGGATACCAGTAATTTAATACAGAAAATTTTGTTTTATTTAATTGAAAAATTTTGCTGATATAATTCAATAGCATTTTCTCTAAGATAATAGTGGTGTGCAAAAAGCCGGAGACTTGGCAACTCTGGTTTAACTGTCAAGAATTTCTATTTTTTAACGTAAAATCAAAAGTTAATTAAAATTAAATTTTTAAGTATTGAAAATATTAACATGTTCTAATGTCATTGATAACACACCACTGTAGACAATTTCTAGAACTCCAGCATATCATTAAGCCATTGAAAAGTCGTTTAGAAAGTTTTTTTCTTTACTTACATGAATCAAGCTTTGTTTAATAAAAGAATGTAAAAATAGAAAAAAAGTAAAAAAGAAATTAAATCAGATAACAGGAAAATTAATAACCAATAATTACCTGAACAATTTAATTCCAGATTTACATTTTGCTTTTTATAAAAAATTGTAATAGAACGTCAACTGCCATGAATAGGTAACAAACAATAGAAATTAATTGTATAATTTTCATCTCTAGTATCATTTTCCTTTCACGATTATAAATTATTTTTATATGAAGTTTTTTTTACTGTTCACCTTTGTGTCATTTTCTCTTCAGAAATCGTTTGTTTAAATTTACTGTTTCTTTGCATAACACTGGATAAAGTTCAATATCCGAATCTGATTTCTGCATTACAGTAAGACAGCTTGAAAAACAGATCAATCCAATATTCGGTTTCGTTTTTGTTTTCGGCCCAAAATCTGAGTTTCGCCGAAAATTCATTTTCGGTGGAAATGCTGTCAAAAATTCGGCCGAACCGAAATTCGACCGAAACTGTCCATATTCCAAAAATCTCATTTCTTCCTTTGGAATTTTTTTAAATTACTCATTCATTTGAACTTTATCACACTGTTTATTTGTTGCTATGAACTTCACTGTTTATAATTATCAGTCATGACTGACTCAAGACGTGTATGCAAATTACAAAGCAAGCAATGCATATATGACTAAATTTTGAAGGCGCTTTTCACGTGCTCTTTAAAATCTGCGGACATAACAGTAATAGAATTTTTTTTAGTTTGAAACCGCGTTAGTATTTCGAGTACTCTTTGAGAAGCTCTAGTATAACAGATGTTCATTTACAAAAATCTTTATAAAAGATAAATCGAAATATGTATACCTAAAACAGTTTTGAATTATATTAAATTCGCATAATTTGAAAATCATTCTGTGTCGTAGATGATTAAATACGTTTTATTTTATGTAGAAAGTTTTGGTCAGAGAACTGAGCCAACTTTGGCCTCACGTATATAATTAATTATCCTGTATATTTATATACGTATTAATTACTTTTAAAAAGTTTTGGACATTTTCGTTCTCGTTTTTGGCTGGAAATAGGGTGATTACTGAAATTTGGTTTCGGTCTTAAAACCCTGTTTTCGTCGATCCTTAGTTTGAAGTAAAAGAAAAATATCCGTCTAGTTCCAATTTACTTTCCTGTTTTTTAAGGTTTTATTAATTGTTATAACATAATTTATTATTTATATTTGCTGCCTTTCTGAATAATCGTTGTTTGAAGGCTTGTTAAAGTTTCTATAAAAGATAAAAAACACAGGTTTATTTAGCAAATTTTAGTGTATTTTGATCGTCTCTTTTATCTTTGTTTTTTAAGATAAGAAGTTCTCACGCTATCTACATTTTGTAATATCTTTTACTGCTCTTATTTAAATATAAACATATGCATATGATGCATTGTAAAAATGTTTCTTTATTTATTAAAATATAATACAGTCACGAAGGAAAATATACAATAAAATCTTCCAAGTTTTTCATAATTCCAAAAAGAGTTCTTTATCATTTGAAACCTCAGAAACTAATGTATTTTCAATATTTAAGGGGACCGTGGACTTTTATTTGAACAGAAATCGACCCAAAAATCGAAAATTATTTTTGTGCAAATTATTAATCTCTAGTTTCTTCGGATGCTTTTGCGAAAAACCAAACGCAGATGCGAGTATTTTTCGCAAAATTACAAGCGTTTGAATTCTGTACACAGACAATTTTTCGGCTCTTTAATATATTTTAAATCTGCGTTTCTGAAAACTGATTTTTCAACGTTTTTAGATTTTTGAAATGCTCCAAGCGTCATAATCCTTGATCAAAATTCGTAAAACTGATAAGAAAGAATCCTGATATTGCTTACAAAGAAAATGTGTATGCATTTTAAAATTCGACTCATTAAAATAATTAAATTTGATTTTTATTTTATTAAAAAGCCAAATTTTGTTGATAATCGATATCGAATTCAGAAAAAAATCTCTAAAAAATAACTATTCAAGGGATTAAAAAATCGATACACAGATTTTTTTTGCAATTGAGTTTTAATGCAAAATCGATGAAATAACTGAAAAATTATGAAGCATGGAGAATTTTAACCCTTAAATGCCTGATTTTTCAAAAATCATTGTAATAATGTTTTTCGGCTTTCATTTTTTAAATAAATCATGGGAAAAATACTTTTAAAAATCATATTTTGTTTTAAGTGTGGTTTACGGCTAAAAAGCAGTTTTTTACTAATCAGCAATACTGGTGTTTAATTGAAAAAATAATTTCCCTTGATAAAATTCTATAATATTAAACGCACAAGAATTTTAGGAACTATAATAAGAAATAAATTTTACTTGCTCACTGCAGAACAAAATAGAATATTTCGCATGCTCCCAAACAAAACAAAAACAACAAGTAGCAACAATTGAAAAAATAAATCTATCTTTATTCTTAAACAGCACAAGTGTTGCCATCTGCATGTTGAAAATCGATTTAATAATATTTTCAGAATGTATTTTATTGGCAACATTAGGCATTATAGCTTCAATATTATTCTAATAGTATTCTAGAGCCTAAATTGGGTATGCTGCTGAAAAGCAACACCAGGCATTTAAGGGTTAAAATTTCGTTTAAAAATTTTAATTTTCTTTTTAAATCTTAAAATTATAATAAGATTGGAAATTTCTTTTAAGGTGTTCTATATACTTAGAGTAAAATGCCTATTTCCGCAAAATTTTATGTCTCTGTGATGAAAATTAAAAAAGCTAATTCAACGACCACCGCCCTCTTAAAGAAGTATTTATAAAACCAAAGTTTATTTTTATGCGATTGATTTTCAGACACGTTTTCGAGCAGTTTTTATTCTACTTTAACCCTTTAGGTACAGAATTATCAATTCATGAAAATTTTATCTTTTAAAGCATTTTCCGTGAATTTTTGAAACTACATTAGAAGATTTACATAATCATTTAATAAATTTTAGAAGGATTGAAGGATTTAGAAGGATTAATTAAATTTGAATTTATGGGGATTTCGTGCAATATTTATAACCCCACTCAAATCTTTTATTTTAAATATTTTTTTTGTAGTATTAGGAAATGTACAAATATAATGTTCTTACAATAGAAATATAGAAACATTTTCGAATTTAAAAATCCCTCCCCTCTCTCCCAACACCAAGAAAGCTGAAAAGATGCAAAGGCAAAAGAAATCATCCTTTTAAAAATAATTTGGTTTGTGTAACCAATAATGCTTTTGGAACAAGATAAAGTAATGCATCTATAACTCACTCTAAACTGTATTACTACTTATCTATGTATTAAATGAATTTTATAACAAGTTATTTTACTGATACATAAGTACCGTCAGTAGATAAAGGGTTAACCAGTTTTCACAAACCGAAATATCGCTATGTAGGATGCTATCAATTCTCATGTAAACATTTTCATGTACAACAAACATGTTTTACAGACAAACATGATAAATTAACTACATTAACATTAAAATTAATATTATTCTGTTACTCGGTACAAAGTCAGTTACGCAGCTGAAAATGTTTAATTGAGAATTTCCGACAAGGCTAATATTCCACAATACAAACAGTAATATACGGGATGCCCAGTCTTCCGTTGATTTCCTTGAATTCTGCAAATTACGTACTTTGACGTCATTGATGTTGTTTTGCATAAGTGATCTTCTTCTAATATCTTTGAAGCATTGCATGAGAATTTAGTACAATTTAATTAGATTTCACACGTTAAATGAGAATAATGTTTCGAAAACAGGATGATACATTTATTTTTATTTATTTATTTATTTTGAACAGATTTATTTTATGAGTTAAAACTTTTACCCTTCCAGGACTGAAAATTAACAGCTTATCTTATATTAGTATCTTTGTGTTACTGATGGGACATTGGTGAGAAATTGTTAAAATAAATAGAAAGAAATTTATTTATCATGGCATGAGACTGAACTACGTAAAACAAGTTTCAAATATTATTATTAATATACTGAACCTCTAAAATAATTCAGTAGGCATCGGTAGTATTTTTAACACTCCCCTGCATAGTTGAAAAGGGTTTATGAATTCGGTTTGTCTGTCCGTCTGTCCGTGCTCTAACTCGCATAAATATTTTCCGATTGCCATGAAATGGTATCACTATGGCATGTTCCGTATCGAAAAAGTAGTGTTTAGCATTTACGGTTCATTTACAGGGACTCTCAAAAGAATTCCCTTACATTACGGTCTATGGGGGAAAATCGTTTGCGGTGTATTTTAATGATATAACACTATTTTAAACATATTGAAATTGATATCTATCACTGAAGTGTGCTAAAAGATTCGTACTATAGAGCATGGTGAGCATAGAATTTATCGTTCATTTCGACTCAAAAGATCCCTTAATTACGGCCTATGGGGGGAAATCGTTTGCGGTGTATTTTAATGATATTACACTATTTTAAACATATTGAAATTTATATTTATCACTGAAGTGTACTAAAAGACTCTTACTATAGAGCATGGTGAGCATAGAATTTATCGTTCATAAGGGATACCCAAGAGAATTTGGCTACAGAAGAAAATGAATAATTGAACTATTGAAGCGTAAGAGCAATAATTGCTGGTAGTACCTTTTCAGCTCTGATATGCGTTTGTAAATTTTATTATTTTTTAAATGTTTCTTGGGGTGTATAAATTCTGTAGATCATATACAGGGCTGCACAAAAGTTTTCAACAACATTCGTTTATTGGCGAAATTGCTGAATGGAAATTTTCAACTGAACTATGCGTTTAAATGAACTAACTTTTAGCAAAGCATACTATGTAGTATGCATACACGTCAATAGATCATATACAGGTCTGCAAAAAAATGTAATTTTTTCACCTTATTAAACTGTGAAGTTGTGTTATAGTATCCTGAATGTCATGCAAAGTGTTTCATAATATCTATCCCGTACGCATGATTTTTCTTTCTTGTTTTAAAACGCAATAACTTTTATATTTAAAAGTATTGTTTAATTTATCGTACTATATTTAGAAAATTCTTCCACTAATTTTCTTTCTTGCATATTTCTCGAAACATGATGTTTTTCCTATTTTTCAAATTATAATCATCTACTTTAAAGATGATGTAACGCATTTTAAGAAAATATAAAGTACAAAATCTGTTATAAAATTTAAAGAAATAATCCAATTTGATGTTTTAAGTCAATCTCTACTTTAACACAGTCATGCATGGCAACCTTATATGAGGTTATGAAAAAGCAGCCCCATCTCTCCCCCTAGCGAACAGTGTGTAATTTGTTTTTCTCCAGTATCACATATAAGCCTCATGTGAAGTTCCGTAATTCTCTTCAAATAATTTGCTTTACTACAATATCACATATAAGCCTCATATAAAGTCAATAATGCTTGAAAAATATTTTTATTTACTCCATTATCACATATAAGCCTCATATGAAGTTCAATAATAATGCTTGCCAAACACAGTAAAAGATGTCAGGGCCATTTCGTTTTCGAATATTCAGTTGTAATATTCAAAAAGGTGAAATATTTTGACAAATTGTTTTCTGTTCTGAACGATAGAAAATTTTCTCAAATAATTCATGCTCTTGGATCTAGACAAAAACATGAAGAATATGTCTCCGGTTTGTCTTTTAAGTTTGCGATAAAGTGTCCTAAGTTTAAATTATCGCAAAAAACTATTTAATATTTTTTATTCTTGTAAAGTTCATATCAAGGCAGTTTGTAGTTTTTTAATAAATGTAAAATACTTTAAAATTCAAAATTATTCGTTCTTAATATTTCTTTTAAATGTTTTTAAGTGAAGAAAATGTTTTAATCCATTTAAAAATAATTTATGCATCAGACGGTTAACAGATTTTTTCTTACTGTTTAAAAATTGTGATTCAGTAATTTGAAACAGCAGCTAAAATAAATATATAATTCTCACATATATAAGTAAAACTTAATAATGTAGTACGAGGGCTGAATAAAGTCATGAAAATCGCATTTTTTGGTTCTGCTACAGAAACATTTACTATAGCTTTATTTACAGAAATTGCATAGGACTTAAATTTCATTAAGCTGGGATTTAATTAAAATATTTTTTTCCAATTATATTTACGACTTTCCAAATCTAACTTCTTCTTTACTTATCTATACAAAATATTAATATTCATTACTCTAGTGTATTTGTAAATTCTGATGCATATTCTGAAAAGTAAGTGAATATTTGGTTTCCCAACTATATAATTATTCATTCTTTCAAATAAGTTTAAACACATTCATCTCTGAAAGTTTTCATAATCAATTTATCTGAAAAGAAAAATATACTTGACACCGTTCAAAATAATTACTAAAAATTGTGACGATACATACATAAAAGGTTTTCTTAATTAAAACAATTTTACAAATAAAACTATGAATTTACAGTGGTAGCTTAGCTTCAAACTTTATTTTCTATTTAAGTTTAATCACAATATATATATCTATATATATATATTCATTACTTCAAACAAAGTTTCAAAATACTTTACCTTTGAAAAATGTCACCTGACGAGAAATATTTACTTAACACCATTCAAAATCATTACTAAAAGCGGTAACAATATATAAATAATAGCTTTCCTTAATTAAACCATTTTTGCTATAAGTATCATGAATTTCCAATTATAGCTTAGCTTCAAAAGATTTTTTCAATTTAATCACAAAATATAAATATTCATTCTTTCAAACAAGTTTAAATACTTTCATCTTTGAAATTTTCACAATTAATTCATCTGAAGGGAAATATTTACTTGACGCTATTGAAAATCATTAGTAAAAGTTTTGACAATATGTACATAAAAGATTTCCTTAATTAAAACATTTTTGCGATTAGAAACAAGCATTTCAAGTTGTATCTTAGCTTAAAAGGTTATTTGTTATTTAAATTTAATCACAAAACATAAATATTCATTCTTTCAAACAAGTTTAAATACTTTCATGTTTGGAATGTTCATAATTCATTCATCTGAGGGGAAATATTTACTTGAAACCATTCAAAATTATTACACAAAGTTCTGTCAATAAAGTTTTGCTTAATTACAACCATTTTGTGATTAGACTTATGAATTTCCAATTATACATATCTTCAAGGGCTATTTTTTGTACACGTTCAATAACAAATTGTAAATATTCATAATTTTAGGGTATTTGGACATAGCTCAAACCATACAATATTTATTTGACACTATTCCAAATCACTACTGAGCCCCACAAGTGGCCGAGAGGTTCTGCTCTCGAAGCTGGTAGACGGGAGGTGCTGGGTTCGATCCCTATCGGCCTAATCGTTTGGAGTTTTCGTGGTTTTCTTCGAACCTTGGCTTTCCAAGCATAAATACGGGTTAGGTTCCCTTAGAAAGACTCCCACGGAGGGGACCCCCCCCCCTTCGGGCCTATGTCAATCGTGATGATAATTGGCCGTCATAAACAAAACCAAACAAACAAATCACTACTAAAATTTGTAACAATATGATGCAAAAAGAGGTAAGTAGACCGCCGCCATTAACGAAAAGGTGGAATCGTAGCCCGTTTCAAGAGTATTGGGAGGGAGGTTGATCCGATCACGGAAAATCCTTCTGAAAAAATTAAAAGAGATTTTCGTTGAGTTAAAGACATCGAGTAGCGTATTTGGGTGGTCCAAGACATTTAATACATCCGACGACTGCAAGCGGCTTCGACCCCACTTATTGCTCGCTAATGCTATAATATAAAAGGGCTTCTTAAAGTAAATATTATACTACAATAACATTTAAAGTAGTTAAAAATCTGGCAAGTTAGTCTTAATAATTAGTACTCAATTAAATAATACATTAATATGTGTGTGTGTGGAGGTACAGCCATTGATATTTTTAAGCGATGGAGACATTTTAAACTAATCGGTTTTTTTTTTTAATTTTTGTTGTTTTTCTCACACTACACTATTAAACTTTACACGTTTTATTTGAATACACAACTATAATGAATTAACGTTTCACCACTGTTTTCTCAATTGGTTTTCTAAAGAATAAGTACTTAGGCTCTGTTTAGAGAAATTGTACAAACCTTAAATTTCCTTAAGACAGAATTTAAATAAACATATATTTTTTTTTAATTCAAATTATGAATTTGCAACTATACCTCCAAAAATTAGCTTTTGTTTACATTTAATCCCAAAATATTCTCGATAAACATTCAAAACAACTCAGGAGTTTAAAGCATTTTGACATAAACAATGCGTATCCCAAAATGTAAGAAAGTATTTAGCTTTCAAAATATATATTTACTCATTCTTTCAAAGAAGTTTAAATACTTTCACCTTTGAAAGTTTTCATAATCAACTCATCTGTGGAGAAATATTTACTTGACACCATTTACAATCATTACTAAGAATTGCGACAATATATGCATAAAAGGCTTCCTAAACTAAATATTATATTACGAAAATATTTAACCAAGTTAACAATCTGGGAAGCTGGGCTTAATAATTACTCTCTATGAATAATCCCTCAATAAATAATAAGTAACAAATTTGTTACATCTTCATTACTTTCGCTTGAAAAAATTTCCTTCGCAACCCTTCAATTTAATCTTTGAAATAAATCGGGTAAAACGTTAACGATCGCTTGGGAAAAATGTCGCTTTTCCCCTAAGTCATACTCTCCAAATTCTCGCTCTTTCCCTTTGATGGAAGTTGCATCTGAAAATTCTCTCGAGATCTCCAGGCGAGATTATCTGTTTAATAATTAATATGCGTATTGTACTAAAATGGTTAAGTCCTTTGGTACATAACTTATGAGAATCGACATAAGTTATTTACTTTATCTTTCCCGGTAATAAAGTGTATTATGAATTACAATAACTTTTTTAAGGCACGGTATTTTTTTTTTATGTAAAACAAAAGGTTGTTGTAAAGGTAGATAGCCTTTTTTTTATTAAAGAGATTTAACACTGTAAGTAACTTATGGAGGATCGAAAGATAGTACACTGTAAGTAACCTATGGATGATCGAAAGATAGTACACTGTAAGTAACGTATGAAAGATCGACTTAGGTTGAAAAAATATTTAGATATTTTTTTTTTTTTTTTTTTTTTTTTTTGTAATACTAGATATTTTGGATTTTAACAACATTTTAGGTACCATTATTTCATTATAAAAAATTGTTTTTAATTTGGTATAATTTAGAAGACACTTTCCAGATTTTATAAAACATTTGGTATAAAGGATTAATCAAAATGTAAGGCTATAAAGAAGTTGATATACATGTGATATTTTTTGTGTATTAGTGTATTCTTTTGGTAGGTAACTTATGGGAATCGACATAAGTAACGTATAGAGGATTGACTTGTGTTTAAAAAGTACTTAGATTCTTTTTGTACTTATACCAAATACTTTGGATTTTAATAACTTTTTAAGTACCATTTCTTTTTCATTTGAAAAAATAAATTTTAATTTGGTATGTTTTAGAAGACATTTTAGAGATTTTATAAAACATTTGGTATAAAGGATAAAGCAAAATGTAAGGCTATAAACAAGTTGGTATGCATGTGGTAGTGGAGACCGGGGCTAGTTGGCTACAGGGGTAAGTAGGCGCAGTATTCATAAATCGCCTGTTTGTGGATAGATTGTACAACCAGTCACAGAGTACCTTTCTTCTTGATTTTTACAATCCTCATTGTAGTTTTGCAGCGTTAACTACGCGCAGTGGACATTTATTACGATTTTTCTGTTTTTTGCACTCATAAGTAATTTTTTGTTGCTTCATTCTTTTTCTAATTTCTAATACTTATCTTAATAATTGCGATTTAACTTGTGCAGTATTTCTTGGTGTATGATTAACTGTACCTACCCCATACGTGATTTATTTGGATTATTTTTACTTAGATGGTTACGTGTCCATTTTGTGAAGAAATTTGTTATAGGGCTAGTAGGCGAATTCAACACGGGGCAAGTTGTCTCGGTGTCTGGTGTGTGCTGGTAGCTTGAAAAACAGCAAACACCGAGAAAAGTGGTTGCAATGCAAGATTTTGGGCTCACGAGGCTTGCCCAAACGGAGACACGCGATTTTTTATTTGTGACAACTGTAACTCTGATGATGATATCGAGTAGGATAGAAGTTACTCAATGTTAATGTTTTATTCATTATTTTATGTCTATAATATGTTAGAATTTACATTGTACGGCGATAACACCTTTGTTTAAACTTACTGGTAGTAATAAAATTGATTTCTCTTAACTGCGTGTCTTATTTGACTTTCATTTAAATTTTTATAAAGCGTGTTTCAACTTACCCCATAGGTATAGGCAACTTGCCCCGTAACGGAGTAGGTTGGCGCACAATTTTCTTTTTACTTTAGGCTTCCGCTAAATATAAACTACAAAAGCTACAAACTCAAAACTCCGGGTATTTATAGCCCAATGCATGATCTTTAAAAGTACAGTTAAAGTTTCATAAAAAAACTTAAACAAAAACTTTATAAAAATTAATAACTAAAAAGTGCGCCTACTAGCCCCGGTCTCCCCTATTCTTTTGCGTATTAGTGTATTCTTTATGTATGTAACATATGGGAATTGGCATAAGTAACGTATGGGGTAACGCTTAGTTCAAAAAAGTATTTATCGTGTTTTTTGACCTAATACTTTGGATTTTAATAACTTTTTAACTACCACTTTTTTTTTCATTTAAAAGGTAGTTTTTAGTATAGTATGATTTAGAAGACATTTTCTAGGTTTTATAAAACATTTGGTATATATCACAAAGCAAAATGTAAGGTTGTAAGGAAGTTGATAATGCGTGTGGCATTCTTTTGTGTATTAGTGTATTCTTTTGGTAGGTAACTTATGGAAATCGGCGTAAGTTAAAAGTATTTACTTTATATTTCACTGTAATAAAGTGTATTGCAAAAACATTTTTGCAATAACAATTTTAACCCCTTGGCTACCAATTTTTTTTTCTGGGATATTTTAAATCGAATTTACCACAGTGTTTTAATAATGTCTAAAAGCCATAGAACTGGTCCAAATGAACGTGAGAGACCAGTAGGACAAGCAGACATGGTTTTCCAAGCGTTTCAGGAACTGCTGTGTCCAGTGATAATTTTTGAAGTTGCACTGGGACATAGTGTCCCACTGGGAGTGTAAGGGTTAAGTAAAATGGTTTACATGGCCAACAAAAAGTCCGCGAAAACTCGACTTTTCTCAAATTAACAAGGTAGATAACTTATTATTCAGCATGTTTGAAAATAGATTATAGATAAGTTGTAGAGGATCGACTTAAAATAAAAAAAGGATTTAGTTTTTTTGTTTTTGATAGCAACATAAATAATTTAGATTTTAATAACTTTTTGTGATTTAATTTCGTTCATTTTAAAATATAGTTTTAAGTCAGCACAATTTAAAAGACATTTTCTAGCTTTTAAAAAACCTGGTGTATAAACTAGAAATTTAAATGAAAAGTTAAAGAGAAGATGATGTAAGTATTGTATTAAAAAGTTTAAATTATTCAATAGATACCTTATGAGAATCGACATAACATAGGAACATTTACTTTATCTTTCCTGGAATTAAAGTATATTAAGCATTGCAATAACTCATTAAGGTGCAAAGAGTTTTCATTTAAAACACAAGGTTGTCTGAAATGATAGTTGTAAATAATTTGTTAGTGACATGTAAAGTTTAGCTAAGTAGGTTCTACACAACTGTGGACAACTTATAGAAGATAAGTATTTAATTTCCTATTTTTAGTAACAACAAGTACTTTTGATTTCAATAACTTATTTAACAGCACATTATTTAGCTTCCTAGTGCCACAGTTTCCGCACGCGGAGATTTATTCGATTACATAAGGAGAAAATTATTATTCAGAAATACTAATGAACAGGAATTGGAGCAGTTGGTAGCTAGGCACATGTCCAATGCCAGTATTTTATAGTACTGTAAAAAAACAGTAGAGGAAGTTATTTTCTAAAAGTGTATATGTACGCCCTTGGCAGTTAAGGAGTTAACAACCATGCGGTCTAAGCTGTAAACATAAAGGACGCTATATTTCTATTTAAGAATTAATATGCGTATCGCATTCAAATGCTTACGTTTCTTGGTAGATAAGTTATGAGAGTCGGCACAAGTTAAAAAGCTTCCATTTTTTCTTTCTTTGTAATATAAAAAGGTTGCTGAAACTGTTAATATCACTTAAGAAGTTTCTCATTTATAACAAAAAATTGTTGAAAGTTCTGCAAGTTTCAAATTCAAGAGGCAGATAACTTATTATTAACTTATATAACGCGAATTTCTCCAGACATGAGAAATTTTACGGCAATCATAAAGACGGCAGCATGTAAATTTTACTGCAAATATGTTGACAGCCGGGGTACCAGCACCTTCTGTTGTATAATTCAGTGATTTTTCACGCACTTTATATCGTCATTTTTCAAGCAGCGATGCGGTAAAATAGAATTCAAGTACCGATGTTGTGAAAGCGAATTAGAGCAACGATTGAAGTAAAAATCGAATTCTTTCTGTCACGTGAACCACGCAGCCAATAGCAACGCGACTTTCCCCAAACTTGAGAAAGTTTACAGCACTCTTAATGATATCAGTTTGTAAATTTTACAGCAAATGTGTTGGCAGCCGGGGTGCCAGCACTTTTGTTGTAAAATACAGAATTGTTTTTTACAGTGTACGACAGCTTTTAGCACCATTCTTCCCGTTTTAATTGCTTCTGTTGATCAAAATGCACTTTGTAGATTCAAATGAAGTCAGGTAACAGCAAAATTATCTGTATCAAAACCAAATATATGAAGCTTTCTCAAAGAAACATACACCGCTTCAAAAAAATAAAATAACAGTCATACAAAATTTTATTTGTCAAGATAATAAAATAATATCTCCATCATCTCTTACGTACCTCCTTTTCTAACTTGTCACATGCCAGTAGATCATTCTACAAAAAACGTTACTTTTCTGTACATGGTAGTTTATTTTTGACAGAATATATATATAAATGTTTTATAGGTTTTACGAAATAGAACATACTAAAAGTATATATTTGATGTAGACAGGTGATTTGTGATTTGTGAATTTTAATATTATTATTTTTAAAGAATGGAAGTATATTTATGTATCCCGATTACATGTAATACCTAATTTTTTTTCTTATAGCCTTCATTCATTTTGTGAATTTGATAAATATACTATCATTCAATCAATAATATCTTTTTTCTATCTAAAAACTTCTATATATACAAATTAAATTTCTTAAAAAAAAATACTGAAATGTTCAGAGCTTATGTTTTAACTACAGTTACAAGCCTTTCGTGTATCCTACGTTAGAAGAAAATTCTGCGTAACAATTTCCAAAATGTAGTATAATTTGCCAATTTATAAAAAATATTCAGAGGTAGGAGGCATCCCTTTTTAATTTCAGTTCTTGAAATGTCTTTCAGTGACTTGGAATGATGTCTCAGCGACGTCACAAAAAATTAAAAATTTGCCAGAACGATAAATTTAATAATGAATAACATGTTTTCACCTATTCTTGTTTTTTTATGTTTTCGAAGACGTTCACATTGTAGTCCCAAGGTGCTTTCACTGAGAAATGGCTTTTTTGTCAAAGATGTGACGTGAGCACCGCGACTTGCAATGAGAGTAAAGTGACGTCATTGCCACCATGCTTGCTGCAGAACTCAAATTAACTCGTTTTTGACTAAAATACAAACGGTTTTGAATGAATTAATCTTTCTTCTTCAGGCACGGTAAGGGGTTCTACCAGAAAAGAAGAAAGGCCGAGACCATTGTTGTAGCATGTCTTTTCGCGTTTGAAGAAGAATTTTGTTTTCACCTAATCCATGAAGGCGTGTCGAATGGATTTACACTTAAATTAGATTTACACTTAAAACATTTCCGGACAAGGCGACATATGCAGCCCCTTTATAGGACAAAGCGATGTGTACCGCTCAACTCCGATGCGTCGAGATACGCAAAGTGGTGCATATCGTTAGTTAATACCTAAAAACTCTAAAGAATAGCAGTTTACTGTTACAGCAGAAACAATAACATATTATAAAATTTCCTCCAGTGTCTGTGTTATCAAGTGTAGTATAAGTGCGTGTAACTTGTTAATGTGGAATTTGATATCGTTGCTTTTACAGAGAATTGGTGCTTATAATTTAGTGTATTTATGAATATATAGTGGCAAGTATTTACATATATTCTTTATCAGTAGGATTTTATAAATTTATTAAAACAAGTTTACAGTACTAAGAACGTTGAGCTATAAATGTTGCATGGCCCGGTATGGATGTTTTATTTTTAGGTAAAAGTTTGTCATAAAAAAGGGAGAAAATATAAAAAAACATTTAGTTCATCCATAAGTAGAGCCAATTGAATATTATAGTGGTGTCTTTCTCATATCCTTGGCAAAAAATTAATTGCCCGAGAATATGTTGACACGTTTAGCATATGTTAACATGTTAGTCCCACCCGAGCGGGGTGGCGTCTGTGCCGTCAAGTAGAGACTTTCCGTGACTCATCTGGATCCGCAAGTGGCATCTAGTCCAGAATGTTCGTTGGCTGTGCGCAGCAGGTGCCCTCTCCAGGAGCTCGTAAGTAGCACAGCCCGAGAAAAGAGACGAAAACTGCAAGCGAGGTGGTGCCTATGTCGTCAGGAAGGAGTTTCCTCAACTCTCCGGTGTCTTCTAGAGGCAGCTTCTCTTCCTTTCGGTTGCCGACGAAAAATGTCTTTGCTCATTATAGCAGTTTTTCTTGGAAGGCTTCTGTAAAGCAATTCTCCCTCGGGAATCCTCAGCATTGGCTCGTGGGCCCAACTGTTCTATAGGTGTTCGGTTCATGTGGGTCGCTGGGGTGAACCATGCCCCGGGCCACCCGGATCGGGAGCACAAGGGCCTCAAGGGTCTAGGACCGGGGGATGAGACACCCCGTCTTAACATGTTAGACCAAAGTTTTATATCATTATTTTTCATTTAACCAATATTTATCTATCTTTATATATCAGCATCAATTTCTAAAACACCATTTTCATATTAAAAAAGAACTGTTTTCGTGTATTGAATGTGTGACATATATGTCACATCCGCAACACAGGAAAACAGTATTTTCAATGTGAAAATTATGCTTTTAAAATTCGATTTTACTACATTAACGTAGATAACTTTATTTTTTTTTATAAAAAATATTTAGTTTAAAATTTTGAGTTTTAAAACTTTTAAGTACAGTCGTTAAAAAATATAGAAAACGCCGTATACTTTTTAATCGCCAAATTGTTGCAGATAAAAAAAGAAAGTAGGCATTCTATTTGCAATTACACTTTCTTTAAAAATATGTTTAAAATATATTATAATATATAATAAAGATCCGTCACCATATTGAAGTTTAACCGAACTTTGAAATTTTCAATATGAACAGTGAACACCACATTCTGACATGTATGTAGATTTGTCGGTAAATTTTACCTTCGAATACCAAACATGATGTCATTCGGTAAAGTAGTCAAGGAGTGTTGGGACGCAAAATAGATAATTTTTTAAATTAATATCCGAAAAAAAGTAAACTAGAAATTTATTTTTTAATTAATCGGTTTCTAGATGCTTCAAATATGCGAATCCGAAATTACAGTTCATTTCGTTAAGTGGTTTTTAAGTTATAAAATTATCCGCATTGCAGCTTGTTTTCAACTATTTGAGATTAGAAGAATTGAGGTTGATTTGACTATTTGAGATTAGAATGTGCATTGTATCAATGCACATTTAGATGCATTGAATAGAAAATATAATACAACCTATAATATATTACAAATGCGTATAACATTTTCTTTATTATAATATTTATACATAAAAAAATATCTCCGAAACAAAATTTCCAAAAATGATATTCAGAATGTCTATCGGCATAGGTTATAATAATCTTATGAGACATTCTGCCTTTTACGAAAAAAAGCAGGACAATCATTCGACATTTATCAAATGACTACCTACAATGCAGATCATCAACATGCGCCCCGTGGTACCCCAGGATACCAGCGTTTAAAAATAGAAAGTTTTGCCTTATTTAATGACTGTGGTAGCAAATGACTTTGAGACAAAAAGGTTGATGACCCTAATCGACAAAAAACTAAATTTATAGCATATTTTTCATGTGAGTTTGTAATAACATGCAAGTTTCTGGCAAGACTTATCAAAGTATTGTGCAGCAAGTAATTCTTGTGAAATTTTCAATATAATTTTCACGACTATAATTAACTAGATAAGGTAAACCGGTTATTATGTAACGTTAAATATAATAATTATACATCCAAAGTTAACGTTTGTACAAAAAAATAACATTTTAAATTTTGAATGATGAATATAAGAAACCTTACTATTTCTGAGCGTTTCTAGTACTCCCAATGTTGCTTCAATAAACATTGGCACATACGCATTGTACGGTAAAAATGTTTTGTACTAGTATTTCAGAATGGTAATTTTCATCCTATTTAATATCAGAATTTATATGCCGTATATTACTATTCAGAAATAGTGATAAAAAAATAATGACCTTACATCCCGCATACGTGAGAGTTCATTGTACTTAAATATCTGAGAGAAAAATGCATTAGTAAAATCTGGCAAAATTCACAAATGAAAAAAAAAAATGTACTAGAACTCTTTAAAAACTAAATCGTCAACAAGAAAAACCATTATATTTTCCAAAATATTTTTTAATCAGATAAAGTCGCTCAGAGACCATGAGAGATTTATGTATTTTTAAATATAATTTGATTGTTTTCCAATATTTTAATGCACTGAATAATGTTCTCAATTTGAGGCTGTTGACAGAACATAATTTTTTCAGTGGCATATCCTGTGCGCAGGTGCAATTATTTGAACAATGTAATCTTTTGTTTGGGGGATTTTGATTGTTTTTGTATTTACTTTATTTTTTTAGTTTATTTTTGAAAGTATCTTGAAATATTTAACGGTTACAGAAGCTTTCATTCTGTTTTCTTGCTTGGTGCTTTCAGTTGAAAAATGCTTCTTTATATTTTTAATTTATTTAAATAAGTTTTGTACAAATTCTATTGAAAATGATAAATGCAAGCTCATGGATGATAACTTGGAAGTGTGTAAAAAAGAACTTTTTTTGAAAAAAATCAAATGTTGCATGTAAATTCAAAGTAGTTTTTAGTTCTTCTGTTAAAATAAATTACTGGGTTCACTAAAAACCTGCTTTATATGAAAGTCATACTTTCATTTATATCACCCGATTGATTAAACTAAAGTGTATTCAAAAGAACTTTTAATTGATTGATATAACGAAAAAACTCTATTAGTCTCTAAATTAGGTGTCTTCAAACTGTGACCTACAGTCACAAAATTACCATTACTTTCAGATTTAGATTTAATTGCCTTATTTAATAACAGAAACTTGGCGATTATTTACAGCGAAAATGACTATTTGGGATTTCTGGTGGTAAATGACTTTCCGGCAAAAAAAAAAAAAAAAAAAAAAAAAAAAAAAAAAAAATTAAAGGCCAGTACTGAACGGATAAGTTTGTTTTGGTTTACTTTAAAACTACTTTTAATGAAATGTTATCTGAAACTTCCAAAGGTTCCAGCTTAAGTAGAGAAAGTCAGTGGTGCATCCAAATGGGGGAGAGGGGGAGCTTCGGATACGAATGTTTTAGAATAGATATATACGCTTTATTTCATCGCACAAATCTGAGATTAAGTAAAGCGAAGATTTCTATACAAAATAGTGGTATCTGCGACCCCCCCCCCCCTTGAGGGTGCACCAATGGAAACCTTCAAGATAAACGTGCCAAATTCAGTGTAGATGCAAACGCAAACCTTGACAATGGTCCAGGATTATTTTGAAAGACACTTAACCCTTTATCTATAGATGCCAACGTCTCTTAATTATTCCGGAGTCTGATCCAAGGCGAACATGTTTCCAACCGGAAATTTTATTTAGTCAAAATTTTCAAAATGAAATATAAAATGTACCTTATAGAAAGAAGACACATTTCCCTATATTTATTTTCCGGTTTAAAATGTGCTTGACTTGGATCAGACTCCGGAATAATTAATAGATGTTGGCATCTATGCTTTATCTACTCACGGTACTTATAATTACCATTAAAATAACTTGTTATAGAATTCATTTAATACATCGATTAGTAGTAATACAGTTTAGAATGAGTTATAGATGCATTACTTTATCTTCTTCTAAAATCATTATTGGTTACTCAAAAGAAAAATATTTTTAAAAAGATGATTTATTTTGCCTTCGCATAACAGCTTTCTTTGCGTTGGGGGGGGGGGGGATTTTCAATCCGGAAATATTTCGATATTTCTATTGTAAAAACATTATATTTGAACATTTCCTAATTCTAGAAAATACTAAGAAAAATATTTAAAATAAAAGATTTGAGTGGGTTTATAAATATTGCACAAAATCCCTATAAATTAAAATTTAATTAATCCTTCTAAAATTTATTAAATGATTATGTAAATCCTCTAATGTAGTTTCAGAAATTCACGAAAAATGCTTTAGAAGAGAAAATTTTTATGAATTCATAATTCAGTACATAAAGGGTTAAACTATAAAATTTTGGATTTGAGGATAGATGCAGACTCCAGATGTGTTTGTCAGTTCAATCACTTGCCGAATCATTATCAGATTGCGGTCATATTAATATTCTTTTAATAATGAAACCTATATTAATCATGTCTCACTGAGCTCTAAAAATTTAGTATATTCTGTTTACATACAAGAAATTAGTTAACAGTGATTATGTCTTTCTTATATTTGATCCAGATGAAAACATATATCGATCGTTGTTAATATTTTCATCCTAGTATAAAATGAATATTATAATTGTATTGTTCCATATTCTATTTTATAACCTTAAATTGTAAATAATTAACAACTAAATACAAGCGTTTTACAAACAGTGGCTGAACGTTCTGGAAAATGTTCAGTATTGCATACAGTGATGATACATCTTAAAAAATCAGTGTACGCTGTTTACATACAAAAAAATTGTTAATAATAATTAATCCTTATCCTATATTTGACCCAAATTTGAATATATCAGTCTGTAACGGAAGTTTCCTGCCACAGCTAATACGGTCTGAGTAAACAGTTCGCGTTGACGTGTTTGCTCATATTTTGTCAAACAATTTTTGGTATTTGAAAGAAAGAAACTTGCTTTATAACACTGTGTTGTGAAATTTGTAAAAAAATATCGTTGTCATTAAGTACAAGGTGTCTGAAATGGAAATATCACGCTACCAGATTAGAATCACCATTTACTTCCAGTCCTGCTGCAAAAAGTCAGCTACAGAATGTCACCGAATAAAGTGTACAGCTTTAGGTACTAGATTTGTGTCTTATGACACTGTGAAGGTTTGGCGGAATGGTGGTTATATATATAAAATTACATTTAATTATATACAGGTGGTTATCAAAATAATGGAAACACTTGTGAATGAAAGGGACATTTAAGAATTCCCTTCGTAAGCATTAAAATATAATCTTAGCTACCAGATTTTTTTTTTATATATATAAAGTACATGTATTAGGTAGTATGAGAGAGCTCTAGAAGAGTTGTCTACGTTTTGATTTTTTCTGTCAGAAGCGTAAAATGTCAGACCTCACAGATTTTGAAAGAGGCCAAATTGTAGGAGCCCGACTAGCTGGAGCAACGGTGACCGAAACATCCCAGCTTATAGGCATTTCTAGAGGTACGGTGTCTAAAGTCATGACAGCATACACACAGCGCGGAAAGACAAGCTCAGCAAAGCAAAATAGTGGACGGAAGGAGAAGCTGAGTGAAAGAGACCGACGGGTATTGAAGCGGATTGTAATGTCTAAAAAGAAAACAACTGCAGCCAAAGTGACCGCAGAGCTCAATCAGCATCTGGATTCTCCAGTGTCAACAATTACAGTTCGGAGATACCTTCATAAAGAGAACATTTACGGCAGAACAGCAATTCCCAAGCCACTTGTCACAGATGCTAATGCCAAACGTCGTGTAGAGTGGTGCTACAACCACAAAACCTGGTCGATTGATAAGTGGAAGTCTGTTATATGGTCAGACGAATCATCTTTCACATTATTCCCCACAACAGGACGGGTACATGTCTGGAGAACACCTGCACAAGCGTATGATCCTGATTCCCTCCGTCCAACTGTCAAGCATGGAGGTGGATCGGTCATGGTATGGGCAGCCGTGTCATGGTTTTCTGTTGGTCCAATCGTAACCCTGAAAGGAAGGATCACTGGGGAGAAGTATAGAGAAGTTTTAGCTGACCAGGTCCATCCCATGATGCAAATTTTGTTTCCTGCAGGAGATGGAATTTTCCAGGATGATAATGCCCCTATTCATGCAGCCAGAGTTGTCCAATCATGGTTTGATGAACATGAGGATGAGGTGGAACATCTACCTTGGCCCGCACACTCCCCAGACCTCAACATAATCGAACCGTTGTGGTCTATTTTAGAGCTTTCAATCCGGAATCGATATCCTCCACCGGCATCTCTCACGGAACTTTCACAATATCTCCATGAAGAATGGTACAATATTCCTCTAAACACTATTCAGACTTTGTATGATTCGATTCCCAGGCGAATCCAAGCTGTATTACATGCCAAAGGCGGTCCTACGCCATATTAATAAAGAATTCCTTCAAAATCTAGGGCGTTTCCATAATTTTGATAACCACCTGTATATTATAATTAGTATTATGAACTGGTGATTTGGCGGAAAACTTTCGTTGCAAACTAATATATCCATTGCTATTATAATCGCCATCCTACTTTTAAATTAATATAGCCATAGTATTGTTCCAGTATTCCATTTATTGACTTTAAGTTGTAAATAGTAACAACGTAGTACCAATGTGTTAGTAACACCGGTGGATCACTCCAGATAATATTCAGCACTAATTTCAGTGATAATGCATCTCTGAAATTTAATATTCAAGTATAATTTTAGTATTACCATAATATTATTCCAATATTCAATTTACTGACTTTAAGGGAGAGGTTCTTACGATACGGTTAAGGCATTTTCGAGAAACCTTTTCATTCAAATAATATCCATAGAAAAAATGGGTTTTGCATTTAATTTTATGTATTTTCGTCTAAATGTGTGAATATTTTCATATAAAATATGGATATTTAAATAGACCTAAACTCCTGTAAAGTTCCCTATGCCCGATGAGTAGAGTAAATTTCTGTGTAAGTGATTGCGCTCTTAATCATAAGCCTGCGATGGTTTTCTTTTTTAACTTTTAATAATTGATTATTATGTATTTTTCAAACAAAAAATCGAATACAAATAATATTTGGGATCACCCTGTGCAAGAAAATGCACGAAATGATCTATCGCTGCAGAATACGAATATGTTTATACTGTATAACATGTTTACTGATTTTTGTAAGAATAGTACGTATATTCATGGAGATATAACGATTTTTTTAAAAGTTCAAAAAATTCATGCATGTTTTTAGCTTATATCATGCAGGATTTTCAACCAAATTTAGCGCCAGTTAAAGACAAATTGGCAAAATGTAGTAGAAACAATATAGTGCGATTGGAATATAAATATATAAAATAATATGAAATATGAGCAGTTGTATGAAATAGTTTTTATCTGCGCTGTGCGAACGATAGCAAAGATTTTTTTACATAATTTAATAGTCAACTCTATGGAGAAACTAATAAAAAAAATCCAGTCAAATATCGTGAAAATTCAGAAAGATATCGTGGATAGAGTGAGCTGATTTTTAGTTTCTCTCTAAAAGAAGCTGAATGATAAAGGGATTTTCAACATATTGTCATATTTTATTCTTACTTTCAGAAAAAGTTAGTATTTAATTAATATCAATGAGTAGATTTGGAACAAATGCTTCGATTTTTATACTTCTTTTTATCATGGAATAGGCTCGTTCTGGTAGTTATCCAAGAACAAATAAACAATCAATAAAAAATGAAAATTTAAAAAAAAATTTAAAATTTAAATTGGCAATTTGTGGAAAATCCCTTTTTATTCAGCTGCTTTCAGCGAGAAACTAAAAATCAGCTCACTCAATCGACGATATCTTTCTGAATTTCCACTATATTTGAATGGATTTTCAAAGTCGCATTATTCCCAACCACGTCATTTGGAGAAAAATGACTTCAAAGTTTCGGTAAATGCCGCTTAAGCGATTGAGCGGGTATTATTCTAAAAGCCATAACTTATGTTCTAATGGCAATTTCAAGTAAGCAATTATATCAAAATATTCTAAAAAGGTAGGAGTTTAACATCTTAATAAATTTAAATTTAGGAAATTTTAAAGATTTAATAGTCCGGAGACCCCTTAAACAAATCGGAAATTGTGCGTCAATTGTTGCAAATGAGGTGCTTCAACTAGTTTTATAAATATTCATATCTTGGAGCAATAGCTGTTGCACTCATGCAAAAATCCATGAACACAAAATTTATTACGATTATTTATATTAAATTCAGTAATACGTAAATAATATACCCCATCTAAAATGTGACGTAATCACAATGGCAACCTAGAATCATTGCCTGTCATGGAATATCATCGAATTAATTACGTATGATAGGATTTAATAGAATGAAGAAAATTTATTAATATCTTTTTTAGTTTTGATTCGATTTTCATAACATTTGAAATGAGTCGACAAAATACTTCAACGATTCTATATATAAAATTTCAAACCATCCAGTTGGGTAGTTTTTGGGTTCTTATATGCTGCCAGACAAACGGAGCAGACAACGACTATAGGTGTTGCATATTTATATAATTACGAACGCTCCTACAAAATCATGATTCTACACCATCTTCATTCTTACAAAAAATACACTGTCTTGTTTAAAAATAACTATGATGTGAGTTTTTTTAATTAAAACTTTATATAAATAAAAAACAATTGAACAAATTACAATGACCATTTGGAAAATGATTTTTTCAAAGACTAAAATTTAAGATATAAAAAATCACACGGAGTTGATCCTACATTACGTACGCCATGAATTAAACATTAATAGTGTTATTACACGTAAAAATTGCAAGTGACAAATATCGCCTGCGACTCGTCAGATTTCCTGAAACTTATGTATTATCCAAGCATTTCATTGGCTGTTCGGGAAAAGACTTTTCCATCGAAATCTGACGACCCATTTTAAATGAAATTTCATTCTTAAACTTATAAACATCCCACAATATTACTTTTTACACCGTCGTATAGAGAAAAAAATGTGCTTTTAAATGCAATTGGTTTGAAAGCTGTATCTCAATTTGTTTCTGAGCTATTAATTTTTTTTTCTAGTTTTATTTATTTTTTGTCATAGTGGCAACAGAAGTATCCATCTCTGTTTGAAAGTAAAGGGAAATACAGATTATTGTATAGACCAATCAGCAAACGAATAAATGCGGCGGATTCAACCAATAAAACGCCTCAGATATGTTTTTGATTTCCTACCCTGATAGAGAACAATAACCATTTTTCCAAATGGTTAAAAATTAACAAAATTTTCTGCGGTAGGGTATTGTAAACCAACCCGATAAATACGGAAAAACCCCTTTGTCATTCTCTGTAAAAACGCCACTTCGTCAAAGCGTGCGCCGACTGTCTGAACTATGTCTTGTTGAACTGTAACATGAGATCAAATGCCAGACTTAAAAAAAAGAAACAGAAATACCTTTCATTACTAAACAAAAACTGCTTCAGATATTTTATCTATTTCTTTATATTCTTTTATCAGAAATCCCGTTGTGCTTTGATTTCCCTATATTTGTAAAAATAGAAGCATTATAATGTAATGTCAATAATTCAGCAAAAGCAGGGAATTCGGAAAATATAAAATCACTTTTATGTCTCATAACTTTTTCTTTCAAAAATTTATATTTTTTGCACCTTTCATCAAAAATAATTTTAAGGTAAAAAACATTAAAATCATTATTTCATTTAATAGAGGATTCTCTGAAGATTTCAAATTATAGAGAAATATGTAGGATGACCAGCCAGTAGTTGATCAAATAAAGTCAGTGCTACGGGTTTTTAATATATTTCCTTTTTTTAGGTTTTAGAATTAAACTAACATGATTGCTACAACCCTTAACGAATGTCTTATAATGGACAAAAATGAAATCAGCTGAAATTATAAATAAATAAATAACAAAATTATAAATAAATAGTTTTTTAATTGCCATTTTCTCAGTAGTTGATCAGGCGAAAGAAGTGAATCGAAAATCTAAAAATAAAAATTAAATTTAAAAAAACTAAAAAACCCGACTGCGTAAAAAGCGAACTAATTAATTATTTCTCATCAATATGAAACTATTTTTTTATGTTAAATACCTATTTTTTTTATTTACTTGTATTGATGACTTTTAAATTGCGTTTAATAGTTAGTTCCTATCTGTAAACACTGTTTTGATGAGGCCTATATATGTCTATGATGGTTAGAATTGCAGTAAATCTAGAGATCCTACCTACACAACTTCCAGGTTGTGTAAAATTTAAACGGAGCTTCTGACTGTAAAATAGTCAAACATCGTCTTCATTTTGAAAGACCTATCCAATGATATGTCACTCAATATAATGCGCAATTCTTTTTTCGTCTCTACCGCCATTTTGAATTTATAAAAGCAAAACCTAGCCTATAACCATTGGATGATTAAGACGAATTGATAGAAACCTCATTCATTAAAATCCATCCAGCCGTTGGGATGTTTCGAGGGTATAAAGAAATCCACATACCCAGATACGCGTGAAACACATAATCCTTCTTTTCTGTCGGGTAATTAATGTTTAAAATATCATCCTTGGGCTGTGATTAATAATAATTTTTAAACCAATGTTAGCTGAAATAAGCAAGATTGAAGAGGATTATTTTAACTTACCGTAATTGTCTCCAACTAATCAAAAACTAAATGTTTACACTTTTTAATAAAAAAAATAAAAAATTGATATAATAGTTTCGCTTGCACCATACAGCTGACAACACTAAGATTCAAACAAAAATATTATGTCTAGTTATACGTATAAAACTCATTTCCGCTTGAAATGACGCAAAATTTCAAAATTTTCAATAATCAACTACTGTAAGGGTATAAACTACTGGCGGGATCACCTTTCACAGCGGCACCAACTTATATGGGCCCATGGGCCCCATAATTTGCTCCACCCAATAATTTGATCTCTCTGCCCACCCAATTTCAATTGATTTAATTCGCAAATTTATTTTTTTAATTATTTAATCGCTGAAATGAAATTTGGTTTTATTAACGTTCTGAATATATTTTTGTTTGAAAAATAGTAAGGACATAAATTAGACTTACAATAGCACTGAAAACCCCTCCTCGGAAATTTCTCACGAAAACAAATTTCCTGCCTATTTTGCCATCTATTTTGATGTCGTGTATTGATAAAGCACTTAGGTGACTAAAATGTACGCTTTTCTTCATATTTGGGTTTTTGCACTTTCAATATTTAGCAATTCCAATGTCATTTCAAATAAATATTAATGTATTTATAAAAAAAGAGCTTATAAACATATAATTTTATAAAATTATAATTAAATTATAATAATTTAAAAATGTGAAGAAAAAAACAGTGATATTTCGAATTATCTTTAGTCATTCGTTCCTCCCCTCTTTTTCTCCTCACACATACACACTAAGAGGGAAAAATTATGTGTGTTATTTTATTCAAAAATTTTTGAGTCCACCCAATATTTTTGAAAAGTTTGCGCTACTGACCCTACATATCATCTATATGTACTTTAGATAAAAGGTAAAGATATTTATACGAACTCGTAAATAAAAAAGTTAATAGACAAGAAAGTAAATGAAATATTTTCTTATTTCCCATGTTGCTTTAAATTATCTTCTCTGACATCTGGAACTCGAGATACAGACTAAGTCAGCCATGTCTCGTGAGACTGTAACATGACATCAAAAGCCTGATTTAAATTATTAGAATAACTTTTCATTAATGCTAATGTCAGGCGAACGATTATTTGCACGCTTTTTATTTCTAGTCCAAGAGCTGTTAAACATTTTAGGGAAGGTATTTGAGGCACCCTGAAAATTTGTGCAACACTTCTATGGTAATGGCTGAATACAAAATCGAATGTCTGGCTGAAGGATCGTGGCCCTAAAACTGTGCCAGACACATGTCAAGTGCCATTTTTTGACTACCCGAAAAAGGTATTTGAGGCACGCTGAGATTGAGACAGAATAATATTTATACTTAGAAAAAATATTTTGAAAATGACAGACACTTTAGTCGGCCCAAAATCTATGCCAGACACGTGTCAAGTGCCATTTTGCCAAAAATGGCACTATTTTTGGCAAAATGGCCAAATTATTTTAAATGGCCAAATTATTTGGCACTATTTTACAGTCTCACGAGACATGGCTGACTTAGTCTGTATCTCGAGTTCCAGATGTCAGAGAAGATAATTTAAAGCAACATGGGAAATAAGAAAATATTTCATTTACTTTCTTGTCTATTAACTTTTTTATTTACGAGTTCGTATAAATATCTTTACCTTTTATCTAAAGTACATATAGATGATATGTAGGGTCAGTAGCGCAAACTTTTCAAAAATATTGGGTGGACTCAAAAATTTTTGAATAAAATAACACACATAATTTTTACGATTTATTACGATTATTTATATTAAATTCAGTAATACGTAAATAATATACCCCATCTAAAATGTGACGTAATCACAATGGCAACCTAGAATCATTGCCTGTCATGGAATATCATCGAATTAATTACGTATGATAGGATTTAATAGAATGAAGAAAATTTATTAATATCTTTTTTAGTTTTGATTCGATTTTCATAACATTTGAAATGAGTCGACAAAATACTTCAACGATTCTATATATAAAATTTCAAACCATCCAGTTGGGTAGTTTTTGGGTTCTTATATGCTGCCAGACAAACGGAGCAGACAACGACTATAGGTGTTGCATATTTATATAATTACGAACGCTCCTACAAAATCATGATTCTACACCATCTTCATTCTTACAAAAAATACACTGTCTTGTTTAAAAATAACTATGATGTGAGTTTTTTTAATTAAAACTTTATATAAATAAAAAACAATTGAACAAATTACAATGACCATTTGGAAAATGATTTTTTCAAAGACTAAAATTTAAGATATAAAAAATCACACGGAGTTGATCCTACATTACGTACGCCATGAATTAAACATTAATAGTGTTATTACACGTAAAAATTGCAAGTGACAAATATCGCCTGCGACTCGTCAGATTTCCTGAAACTTATGTATTATCCAAGCATTTCATTGGCTGTTCGGGAAAAGACTTTTCCATCGAAATCTGACGACCCATTTTAAATGAAATTTCATTCTTAAACTTATAAACATCCCACAATATTACTTTTTACACCGTCGTATAGAGAAAAAAATGTGCTTTTAAATGCAATTGGTTTGAAAGCTGTATCTCAATTTGTTTCTGAGCTATTAATTTTTTTTTCTAGTTTTATTTATTTTTTGTCATAGTGGCAACAGAAGTATCCATCTCTGTTTGAAAGTAAAGGGAAATACAGATTATTGTATAGACCAATCAGCAAACGAATAAATGCGGCGGATTCAACCAATAAAACGCCTCAGATATGTTTTTGATTTCCTACCCTGATAGAGAACAATAACCATTTTTCCAAATGGTTAAAAATTAACAAAATTTTCTGCGGTAGGGTATTGTAAACCAACCCGATAAATACGGAAAAACCCCTTTGTCATTCTCTGTAAAAACGCCACTTCGTCAAAGCGTGCGCCGACTGTCTGAACTATGTCTTGTTGAACTGTAACATGAGATCAAATGCCAGACTTAAAAAAAAGAAACAGAAATACCTTTCATTACTAAACAAAAACTGCTTCAGATATTTTATCTATTTCTTTATATTCTTTTATCAGAAATCCCGTTGTGCTTTGATTTCCCTATATTTGTAAAAATAGAAGCATTATAATGTAATGTCAATAATTCAGCAAAAGCAGGGAATTCGGAAAATATAAAATCACTTTTATGTCTCATAACTTTTTCTTTCAAAAATTTATATTTTTTGCACCTTTCATCAAAAATAATTTTAAGGTAAAAAACATTAAAATCATTATTTCATTTAATAGAGGATTCTCTGAAGATTTCAAATTATAGAGAAATATGTAGGATGACCAGCCAGTAGTTGATCAAATAAAGTCAGTGCTACGGGTTTTTAATATATTTCCTTTTTTTAGGTTTTAGAATTAAACTAACATGATTGCTACAACCCTTAACGAATGTCTTATAATGGACAAAAATGAAATCAGCTGAAATTATAAATAAATAAATAACAAAATTATAAATAAATAGTTTTTTAATTGCCATTTTCTCAGTAGTTGATCAGGCGAAAGAAGTGAATCGAAAATCTAAAAATAAAAATTAAATTTAAAAAAACTAAAAAACCCGACTGCGTAAAAAGCGAACTAATTAATTATTTCTCATCAATATGAAACTATTTTTTTATGTTAAATACCTATTTTTTTTATTTACTTGTATTGATGACTTTTAAATTGCGTTTAATAGTTAGTTCCTATCTGTAAACACTGTTTTGATGAGGCCTATATATGTCTATGATGGTTAGAATTGCAGTAAATCTAGAGATCCTACCTACACAACTTCCAGGTTGTGTAAAATTTAAACGGAGCTTCTGACTGTAAAATAGTCAAACATCGTCTTCATTTTGAAAGACCTATCCAATGATATGTCACTCAATATAATGCGCAATTCTTTTTTCGTCTCTACCGCCATTTTGAATTTATAAAAGCAAAACCTAGCCTATAACCATTGGATGATTAAGACGAATTGATAGAAACCTCATTCATTAAAATCCATCCAGCCGTTGGGATGTTTCGAGGGTATAAAGAAATCCACATACCCAGATACGCGTGAAACACATAATCCTTCTTTTCTGTCGGGTAATTAATGTTTAAAATATCATCCTTGGGCTGTGATTAATAATAATTTTTAAACCAATGTTAGCTGAAATAAGCAAGATTGAAGAGGATTATTTTAACTTACCGTAATTGTCTCCAACTAATCAAAAACTAAATGTTTACACTTTTTAATAAAAAAAATAAAAAATTGATATAATAGTTTCGCTTGCACCATACAGCTGACAACACTAAGATTCAAACAAAAATATTATGTCTAGTTATACGTATAAAACTCATTTCCGCTTGAAATGACGCAAAATTTCAAAATTTTCAATAATCAACTACTGTAAGGGTATAAACTACTGGCGGGATCACCTTTCACAGCGGCACCAACTTATATGGGCCCATGGGCCCCATAATTTGCTCCACCCAATAATTTGATCTCTCTGCCCACCCAATTTCAATTGATTTAATTCGCAATTTATTTTTTTAATTATTTAATCGCTGAAATGAAATTTGGTTTTATTAACGTTCTGAATATATTTTTGTTTGAAAAATAGTAAGGACATAAATTAGACTTACAATAGCACTGAAAACCCCTCCTCGGAAATTTCTCACGAAAACAAATTTCCTGCCTATTTTGCCATCTATTTTGATGTCGTGTATTGATAAAGCACTTAGGTGACTAAAATGTACGCTTTTCTTCATATTTGGGTTTTTGCACTTTCAATATTTAGCAATTCCAATGTCATTTCAAATAAATATTAATGTATTTATAAAAAAAGAGCTTATAAACATATAATTTTATAAAATTATAATTAAATTATAATAATTTAAAAATGTGAAGAAAAAAACAGTGATATTTCGAATTATCTTTAGTCATTCGTTCCTCCCCTCTTTTTCTCCTCACACATACACACTAAGAGGGAAAAATTATGTGTGTTATTTTATTCAAAAATTTTTGAGTCCACCCAATATTTTTGAAAAGTTTGCGCTACTGACCCTACATATCATCTATATGTACTTTAGATAAAAGGTAAAGATATTTATACGAACTCGTAAATAAAAAAGTTAATAGACAAGAAAGTAAATGAAATATTTTCTTATTTCCCATGTTGCTTTAAATTATCTTCTCTGACATCTGGAACTCGAGATACAGACTAAGTCAGCCATGTCTCGTGAGACTGTAACATGACATCAAAAGCCTGATTTAAATTATTAGAATAACTTTTCATTAATGCTAATGTCAGGCGAACGATTATTTGCACGCTTTTTATTTCTAGTCCAAGAGCTGTTAAACATTTTAGGGAAGGTATTTGAGGCACCCTGAAAATTTGTGCAACACTTCTATGGTAATGGCTGAATACAAAATCGAATGTCTGGCTGAAGGATCGTGGCCCTAAAACTGTGCCAGACACATGTCAAGTGCCATTTTTTGACTACCCGAAAAAGGTATTTGAGGCACGCTGAGATTGAGACAGAATAATATTTATACTTAGAAAAAAATATTTTGAAAATGACAGACACTTTAGTCGGCCCAAAATCTATGCCAGACACGTGTCAAGTGCCATTTTGCCAAAAATGGCACGTTTGTGGCAAAATGGCACTTGACAGGTGTCTGGCACAGATTTTGGGCCGACTAAAGTGTCTGTCATTTTCAAAATACTTTTTTCTAAGCATAAATATTATTCTGCCTCAATCTCAGCGTGTCTCAAATACCTTTTTTGGGTAGTCAAAAAATGGCACTTGACACGTGTCTGGCACAGTTTTTGGGCCGACTAAAGTGTCTGTCGTTTTCAAAATATTTTTTTCTAAGTATAAATATTATTCTGCCTCAATCTCAGCGTGCCTCAAATACATTTTTTGGGTAGTCAAAAAATGGCACTTGACACGTGTCTGGCACAGTTTTTGGGCCACTATCCTTCAGCCAGACATTCGATTTTGTATTCAGGCATTACAAAAGAAGTGCTGCACAAATTTTCAGGGTGCCTCAAATACCTACTCAAAAATGTTCAACAGCTCTCCTACTATTCAACATGAAAAAGAAACACCTTCGCTAGTAGGGGTTTCTTCTTCATGTTGAAACAAAAAGCGTGCAAATAGACGTTCGTCTGACATTAGCGTAAATGAAGCCATTAAGATTCAGAATCATTACCTTGATTCAATTGATTCTGAAATTTTTGCATCTTCTTAATGCGCGTGTACAAGGAAACGCGTTATGCTTCCATATACCCGTAGTTTTGTACATAAAAGCATTAAAATGTAACGCCTATATTATGGAGATATCGTCCAACCTAGAAAATATAAACCAACATTTATGTTTCAAGAAAATATTTTTACACCTTTACTCAAAGGATAATTTTAAGCTAGAAAACTTTAAAAGTATTATATTATTTTATTGATGACTCACGAAAGATTTAACCTTTCAAATTAGAAAAAAATATTTACATATCATCTACACGTATTTAAGGTGAATGGTAAATATTATTTTACGAATTTGACAATAGATAAGAATATAGTAAAAAAAGAATATAAATCAACTAATTTTTTAGCCCCATGTTACTGCAGATTCTATTCTCAGGCAACTACAAGGCAACAAACCGACAGACTCAAACATGACGTCTCTCAGGACTGTAGCATGAGATAAAAAAAAATCTAGCTTGAATAATTAGAAATAACTTTCCCTATTAAATGAAGCCATCAAAGAAAAACTGCTTGAGAAATTTCAACTCTTTGTTAATATTTGTCTATCAGAAAACGCGTTGTGCTTTGATAATCCTGTAGTAGAATAAATAAATGCATTGCTATGTAATGGCCATATTTTCGGAACATCGCTACACCTTGAAAATATAAAACTCCCTTTATATTTTCTTAGTGGACAGGGCATCTGACTGCCGCACAGCAGGTCGAGAGTTCGACTCCCGACTGGGCAAGGTTCACTCAGCCTTTCATCCTTCTGGGTTCGATAAATTGAGTACCAAGCTTGCTTGGGAACTAAACACCGAGGGTCTCGCGTTAGGCTGACCACCTGGCCGAGACGCTTGCACTATAGCATCTCGGGGCCCAGGGTCAAGAAAACAGAGATGGGCACTGCCGGCCCTGACCTTTCATGGATTGTATAGCCACAGAGTTTAGTTTTAGTTTTTTTTTTTTTTTTATATTTTCTTAAAATATTCTTTCAAAAGCTTATACTTTTTGCGCCTTTAATTAAAAATAACTAGATTGTACCCGTCAAGATTTAACGGTAAATAACTTGAATGATCCATTAGAAAAATTCTTAAATTTTGAATTAGTTGCTTTTAAATTAATTATTGAAATCGTGACGAATTTTTATATTGCATAAGTGATTCCTATTTCTTGAAGGCGAGCTAGAGGGTGCTGTCAGTCTAACTTATTTAATGAAGTGAAAGAACTTTAAGTTTATAATTTACAACCAATTAAGCTTGCCTTCCATCAGAAATTTACCAAAAAATATTGGGCAGAGCATTTATTTTTACTTACTACAGTCTCATTTTTTTGTTGTTGAAAAAATAACAATATCTATTTTTATTTTTATTTTTTTAACTACACGACCTTCAAAAGCTGCCATGAATTTTATTTATATCAGTCTGATTCTCTAAAAGCCTAATTTTGAAACTTGATGCAGCTAACGATTTATAATATATATTTTTTATTACTTGAATTTTATTTTACTTTTATCTTCATTTTTTTTAATATTAAGCCATGGATATCAATATAATTTATTTTATAGTTCTTATATGAATATTTTCCTTTCATTCCGTTTTATTTATTTATTTATTTATTTTTACGGAAAAGAATGGAAACTTTTCCTTCTGACTCACACATCTATATATTCTTGATAATGATCAAAAAATATAAACAAAAGTTGTATATCAGCTCAATTTATTTAAGTGCCTGCAAAATATTTTAGGTTAAATATTTTAAATATAAAATTATTTTTCCAAAATATTTTTGAGTGTTAAATTTTGTTTAATGATAAACCATTCAAATAACAATAAAATCGAAATCATATACCTTCTCCTCTAAATAAAATATGTCATTATCGAAACGAATTATCGCCAAAAATGATACAGAAATCATTCTGTCGGGCGTTGGGCTCGAACCCGCGTCCTCTATAAAAGTTCAGAGCTTTAAACTGGTGCTTTATAACACTCTGCTAACCAGACCTGCTCTACCTTTCCTCTAAATGGGAGATCTAGTAAATTTAACTTCACGCATGCGCAAATGCGTGAATTTTTTACTCTGAACTTACAAAATTAGTTTTACGCTTTAATATACATGATTTTTAGCTGCAAGACATATGAAAATCATTTTTTTTTCATTGATGACACTCTAAAGATCACATCAAATCTAAAGATCTAAAAAAGAAATTATCAAAAGATCTAAATCACAAAAAATCTAAAGATCTAAAGATCTCATCTTTCATTTTATGAAGAAACGTAGTGCGTGTCACCTATATGAACATAACATAAAATGTTACAGTATCTTACATGAACTCGTAAATAAAAAGTCAAAAGAAATAGGAAAAAATGAAGCATTTCCTTATTCCCATATTACTTCAAATTCCCTTCTCAGACAACAGCGCCTCGAGATAACGACTGACTGGAGCATGATCTCTCGTGGGACAGTAACATGAAATCAAAAGCATAACTGAAATAATTAGAAATACCTTACCTTATTAAATGAAGCCATTACACAAAACTGCTTTAGAAATTTCAGCTCCTTCTTAATATTCGTACATAAAAAAAAAAAAACGCTTTGTGCTTTGATTTCCCTGTACGTAAATAAATAAAAGCATTATAGCGTAATGTCCATATTGTGGAAACATCGACACACCTTGAAAATGTAAAACCACTTTTATATTGTCGAAATTTTTTCTTGTAAAAATTTATACTTTTTGCGCTTTTAATGAAAAAATAATTTTTAACTACAACACATATGAAAATCTTTATTTGTTTCTATTGATAGTTCTCTAAAGATTTCGCTTTTCAATTTACAAAGAAATAAGTACATGCCATCTATATGTACTTAAGATAAAAGGTTACATCAACTTATATGAACTCGTAAATTAAAAAAGTCATAGGAGACAAAGAAAATAAATGAACTATTTTCCAATTCCCAGGCTACTTCAACTTCTCTTCTCGAGTGACTCCACCTCGCGATACCGACTGACTGAACTTTGATGTCCCGTGGGACTGTAACAAGAGATCAAAAGTCCGACTTAATTAATTAGAAATACCTTTCCTTATTAAAATAAGCCATTATTTAAAAAATGCTTCAGAAATTTCCGCTCCTTCTTAATATTCGTATTTCAGAAAACACGTTGCGGTTTCATATTCCGTATTTGTGGAAGTAAAAGTATTAAAATCTAATGTCTATATTGTGTATATATCGAAACTCCTTGAAACAATAAAACCTCATGTATATTTTCATAATACTTCTTGAAACACCGGTTCGTTAAAACTTTAAAAACTCATAAAAAATGAAGAAATTATGATAAAAGACTGCGGTTTGCAAGAAAGGACTGACAGGGTAGTCGGATTTTTTTTAGCAGTAAAAAAAAAAAAAAAAAAAAAAAAAAAATAGTTAAAAAATCACATGTAGAGAGCGCTGACGACCCGAAACACAATGAACAGGTACTACGACACAACTTGGTTTTGTCGTAGAATGTTCTGGAGGTCATGTTGAACATTTTTTATTGGAAGAAAAAATGAACGGAGCGTATTGTTGTCCTGTGCGTTGTGTTTCGGGTCGTCAGCGCCCTCTACATGTCAATTTTTAACTACGTATTTTTCTGCTAAATAAATTCTATTTCCTTAGGAGCCCTTTCTTGCAAACCGCAATTCTTTATCATAATTCATTCCTTTTTTACGAGTCTTTAAAGTTTTAACGAGCTTTTGCCTCACCCGGTATTTATACGGTTTGCACCATTTTGTGGAAAAATAATTTTTAAGTACAACACATATTGAAATTATTTTTTTTTCCATTGATGACTCTCTAAAGATTTCTCCATTCAATTTACGAAGAAATAGGTGCATGTCAATCCATATGTACATAAGATAAAAGGTTACAGCATATTATATGAGCTTTTAAATAAAAAAAGTCATAGGAAACAAAGAAAATAAATTATTTTCTTATTCACCCGTTACTACAAATTATCTTCTCGAGCAACTGTGCGTCGAGATACCGACTGACTGAACCATGATGTCTCGTGGAACTGTAACAAGAAGTCAAAATCCTGACTTAAAAAATTAGAAATATTATTGAAAGCTATTATAAATATTGATATATATAAGATATTGATTTATAGCTTTCCTTATTAAATTAAACCATTAATAAGAAATGCTTCAGAAATTTCGGCTACTCCTTTATATCCGTGTATTAGAAAGCGCGTTGTGCTTTGATGTTTGATATTTGGACAAATAAAAGCAGTAACGTATTTTTAAAATCTCGCAATATCTTTTTTGTAATTTTTCTTGCAAAAATTTATACCTTTTGCGCATTTTGTGTGAAATATTTTTAAACTACAAAACATATGATAATCATTATTTATCTCTAATTGGTGATTCTCTAAAGATTTCTCTTTTCAATTTACAAAGAAATAAGTACATGTGAGCTATATGTACTAAAGATAAAAAGTTACAGTATCTTATATGAACTCGTACATTAAAAAAAGCCATGGAAAGAAAGAAAATAAATTAAGTATTTTCTTATCCCCGTGTTACTTCAAATTCTCTTCTGGAACAACTGCACCCCGCGATACCAACTGACTGAACTATGATATCCCGCGGGACTGTAACAAGAGATCAAAAGCCTGACTTAAATAATTAGAAATACCTTTCCTTATTAAATTTAGCCATTAATTAAAAAAAAATTTCAGAAATTTCAGCCCCTTCTTAGTATCCGTGTTTCAGAAAACACGTTGCGCTTTGATATTCCGTATTTGTGTAAATAAAATCATTAAAATACAACGTCCATATTGTGTAAACATTGACACTTCTTGAAAATAAAAGACTACATTCATATTTCCATAACTTTTCTTGAAAATTTTATACGGTTTGCACCTTTTGTGAAAAAAATAGTTTTAAAATACAACACATATGAAAATCATTACTTTTTTCTAATTGATGACTTTCTAAAGATTCCATCTTTCAATTTACAAAGAAATATGTGTATGTCAATCTATATGTACTTAAGATAAAAAGTTAGAGCATCTTATATGAACTTGTAAATAAAAAAGTCATAGGAAGCAAAGAAATAAATGAATTATTTTCTTATTCCCCTGTTACTTCAAATTCTCTTCTTGAGAAACTGCGCGTCGAGATACCAAGTGAGTGATCCACGATGTCTCGTGGGACTGTAACAAGAAATCAAAAGACTGACTTAAATAATTAGAAATACCTTTCCTTATTACATTAAGTTATTAATAAAAGATGCTACAGCAATTTCAGCTCCTTCTTAATACCCGTATATTAGAAAACGCGTTGTGCTTTGATATTCCATATTTCTGCAAATAAGACCATTAGAGTAATATGAAAACATCGAAATATCTTAAAAATATAAAACTACTTTTAAATTTTTGTAATTTTTCTTGAAAAAAAATTATACGCTTTACGCCTTTTGTGAAAAAAGTAATTTTAATCTACAAGACATATGAAAATCATTATTTATCTCTAGTTAATGACTCTGTAAAGATTTCTCTTTTCAATTTACAAAGAAATATGTACGTGTCATCTATATGTATTTAAGATAAAAGGTTAAAAAATCTTATATGAACATTTAAACAAAAAAAGTCATAGGAAACAAAGAAAATAGGGGAGAGTAGCCATATTTGGACCGCCGCTTTAATAGGGCCGTTGCCATTCTGCCGTTAATTACAGGAAGAGACTCCATCTGCCACTGAAATCCTACTCATCAGAATTACGTCACTCATGATTAGAAGAAGCAGCCGCCTACCACGTGCTGTTTTCTGACAATTTAGAAAAACCTAAAGTTAGCTGTTTTGATTTAATTTTTTTCCTACTAAACGTAAGTGAATATTTAAAAACTGAGGTAAGTTGTTATGTTTTCATATGCATATATGAATTCATCTGTTTATTGCGCATATTTTTCATGAGGATTTGTTTGATTTCATTTTTGTTTTAGTCTTGAAATTAACTGTTTTAAAAAATGGGGCAGTTGCCGTAATTGGACCAATTTAAGTTGCTTAAATTGGACCAGATATGCGATCAAAAAATTGAAAAGTAAATAATGAAGTTCGAGGACGGTACGCTTTGTACACTATTTTTTTATATTTTATAATGGAATACTATCTCCATGCAAGTTTTTTTTGTATATCTGGATTAATTTTTTATACAGTTTAGGCCTATATAAATATAAAAATATTTTTACATGTCTATGCAATAAATTTTCTATGCAATGTCTTTTATCTTGTATGTAATTGTATTTATTTTCTTTGAATTCTTTATTCCTACGGCATATTTGATTTACAGAGTTGAATTTAAACATTTTCTTCCTGCAGGATATTTTTGATGGAAGACTTTTTACAGTTCTTTAGGGTGGAATTATACTTTTTTGCCATTAAAACGCATAAAATCGCAAACCTTGATGAAAATGTTGAAAAAGACATAGACAAACTGTCTGGAAGAAAAACTCCCGTGACAGCAAAAGCTGTTAAAGATATAGGAAACAAAAAGCAGACAGTAAGTTGTGAAGAAATTGACCTGCAACAAGGCTGCAGATACAAATCCTCCCCAAAAGCAAAAAAATCATTAGAAATGTTATTTCCCTTGCTAAATTCAGTTAAATCAAAGTACAGAGGGAGCCAAAAAATAGTTCTGTTAACATCATCGCCATATAAACTAAACCTTGAAATGAAAAAAAAGAGACAAAAAGGAAGCTTTCACAGCACAAAAGCAATTGGAACATCGAGTTTTAAAAAATAGGCTTAATGCAATTAGCAAGAAAATGATGGAACAGAAGAACTACAAATATAATATAAAGAAAACTTCTGTTGCAAAAAAACAGTCTGATAATTCAGAATCTAAAAAAAAAAATCTAGACAGTGATGATTGATTTTGCCTAATTTGTAAGAAGTAGCAGAAATGATTCAGTGTTCAGATTGCCATATACGGTATCATGTTGTGTGCGCTGGAAAACAAAAACAATAAACAAAATTTATTTATAAGCTTTGCATCACTCCTTACATGATATTCAAGTAACTGCCAATTAGTTCCATAATTTCTATTCTTAATTACTGATAACTTTGATTTATATTTTGAATACATTTTGATTTAAAATAATTACTCTTATTTTCAGATATTTGATTTCATTATATTTCATTGCTTTTATTTTGTTTGATGGTTTCATTAATCGCAAAATTTACTTTTAATAAAATTAGTTATATTCCCTAGTCATTAAAACAACCTGATATAATTGGGCCCAATTTTGGAGACTGGGGGTCCAACTTAGGCGACCAGTTGCTGAATTTGGGCCACTTTTGACAAATTTTTCAAATTAAAATAAAATTTAAGGTTTTCAAAAATAAATTGATCTAAACATTTATTTAGTTAGTAGATGAATAGATTGACCCTGTGTAATGATCTTTTACAGATATTCCAAAAATTAAGTGAGTTACACCTGAAAATAAGTGAAGTGGTCCAAATTCGGCTACTCTCCCCTAAATGAAGTATTTTCTTATTCCCATGTTACTTCAAACTTTCTTCTCGAGCAACTACGCGTCGAGGTACCGACTGACTGAACCATGATGTCTCAAAAGCTTGACAAATAGATCAAAAGCTTGACTTAAATAATTAGAAATATATTTTATTGTTAAATTAAGCCATTAAAAAAATGCTTCAGAAGTTTCAGCTCCTCCTTAATATCCGTGTATCACGCGTTGTGCTTTGATATTCCATATTTGTGCAATTAAAAGCATTGGCGTATTGTGGAAACATCGAAACATCTTTAAAATATAAAACCACTATTTTCGCAATTTTTCTTGCAAAAATTTATACTTTTTGCGCCTTTTGTGAAAAAATAATTTTAAATTACAAGAAATATTAAAACCTTTATTTATGTCTAGTTGATGACTCTCTCAAGATTTCTCTTTTCAATTTACAAAGAAATGTGCAGATGTTATCTATATGTACTTAAGATAAAAGGTTACAGCATCTTATATGAACTCGTAAATGAAAAAAGTCATAGAAAACAAAGAAAATAAATGAATTATTTTCTTATTCTCATGTTACTTCAAACTTTCTTCTCGAACAACTGCTTGTCGAGATACCGACTGACTGAACCATGATGTCTCGTGGGACTCTAACAAGAAATCAAAAGCTTGACTTAAATAATTAGAAATACATTTTCTTAGTAAACTAAGCATTAATAAAAAAACGCTTCAGAAATTCCAGCTCTTTCTTAACCCGTAACCGCTGTTAACGGTCTCACAGACCGCTGCATTTTACAATTTTCACAAATTTTCTGTTTAACTATAGATACTGGTTAAATTTTGTTTTATTTAGAATCCTTTTACTTTCACTAGAGACTTTTGAATAGCTGAATTTTGAATATAATAGTCCTGTACATGAAGTGTAGTACAGAAATAGCATTTTGAAAGTTAATGCAGCATTTTATTCATCTTTAGATTAAGCGGTCTGACAGACCACTTACTGTAGTTATGCGTCAATATTTGTCACTCCGGTTACGGGTTTATATGTATCACGAGTTGTGCTTTGATATTCCATATTTGTGCAAATAAAAACATTAGCGTATTTTGGAAACATCCAAACAACTTTAAAATATAAAACCGCTATTTTTGTAATTTTCTTAACAAAAATTTATACTTTTTGCGCCTTTTGTGAGAAAATAATTTTAAACCACAAGAAATGCTAAAATCTTTATTTATCTCTATTTGATGACTCTCTCAAGATTTCTCTATTTAATTTACAAAGAAATATGTACATGTCATACATATGTACTTAAGATGAAAGGTTACAGCATCTTATATGAACTCGTAAATGAAAAAAGCCTAGGAAACAAAGAAAATAAATGAAGTATTTTCTTATTCCCATGTTACTTCAAATTCCCTTCTCGGACAACTGCGCCTCGAGATACCGACTGACTGAACCATGATGTCTCGTGGGATTGTAACATGAGATCAAAAGCCTGACTTAAATAATTAGAAATACCTTTCCTTATTAAATGAAGCCATTACACAAAAGTTGCTTCAGAAATTTCAGCTTCTTCGTTATGAACCATTAAACAGCAAAGACGGGTTTTAAATCGAATGGTGCTTTAAAGAATTACGCATACTAATGCTTAAAATTCCTTGTAAAATATTATGCATAATATTCCACGGAATTCATTTTATCATAGAATTATGTTTCAAAGCCTGTGTTGATAAAGTTAATATTTAATAACACGCTATTAATATATTTACAGCGTCGATATCCGTTGACACTTAACGAAATAAAATAAACTTTTATTTTGCATAATTTTAAAATTATTAGCTTAATTCTAAATATGATGGAGCTGGGTTACTCTGTTATTAATATACGCACAGAAAGAACACTGTTTTCAAATTTTGTACAGTTTAATTCAAAATAAAGGGCAGGTGAAAGTTTAAAAGTATTAAAGGCTAAATTAACTGAAAAAAGAGGAAACAAATATTTTAATTCAATAGAAAGATGAAATTTTAGTGCACAATTCACCTTGATTATTAATAAACATATATAAGATACACAAAATGTAAATACATTGCTTACAGGTGTCAAGTATGCTATCATAAGAGAATCTCTGGAAATAATATCTAAAAAAGAAATAGTTTGTAATGATATATTATCATATGATATCCATGCAGTCTGGAAAGAATTAATACATAGTTAATAAACCTGTACTTTTTGATAAAATAATAGCATTTCTGTCCCCCCCCCTTTATTTTCCAATCCTTGAAATGAAATGATCTGTTCCGGACAGGGCTAGAGACGCGGAAACAGAACAGCTGTTAGTTTTTCACTGAGGATGACCGAGTAAGTGTCGGTCGAAAACGTTATGGATTTTAAATGACTTTACTGTGTTTGTAAAGGATTTTATCGTACTTGACACCTGTAAGCAATGTATTTACATTTTGTGCATCTTATATATGTTTATTATAAATATTTTAATATCGATGAGTACCTTCTAAAGCTGCGGAGCTTGTGTGCATTACACCATCCTACACTTTCCCCGGTTGCCCCTATATATGACCATACAATGGTACACAAGAATACAGTATTTAGATAAATGCGTTTTTTTCTTTAATGTCATTTATTGTAAAAGAACAAAGTGCTGATTATAATTAGTATAGGATCAAATGTCCTTTTAATAATAGGGGCTAGGTGCATACCCGTGAGCAAAACTTTTCTGGTTCCTAATTAACAGAAAATGGCTGGTTTTTTTATTATCTTGCTGATAGACCCTATAACCTCGGGGCCAGTGTGCATTGCACCCACTGCACCCTCTTCCTTGTGACCAACACTTCACATGGATCATACAATGATGCAAATTAGTACATATTTAGATAAATATTTTTTTTTCTTTTTAAACTTATTAACTTCAAAAATACAAAATATTGATTATAATTAATAGAAAGGCTTGGGGCACAAAATTTTAGGGACAGAAACTAACCCCAAGAGGCTAAAAACATATTTTAATCTCGCCGCGGGACCCTTGTGTATTACATCCACTGCCAAAAACTATACAGTTGTAACGTATGAATACACACATTTACATGAATGTGTTTTTGCTTTTGATATTATTTAATATAAACATGCAAAACATTGTTCATAATAAGTTTGGGGGTCAGGGTACAAGACTTTTCTGAGACCCAAATTAATCTCCTAAAAAGGCTGAAAAGAAAAATCTCTCAATGTCGTTGGGGATGTGAGGCTCTAAAAGAGAGGGAAACAAGTGCAATGTAGCGAATGCGTCCCCCCTTCATTGTGACCAATCCTACATTTGACCATACAGTGGTACATATGAATACATGTTTAAATGAATTTCATTTTTGTTTCTTAATGATATTTAACATGAAAATACAAAATATTAATTCTAATAAGTATAGGGCTTGATACATGCTCAGGTGCAAATATTTTGGCAGCAAAATTACTCCTTTTCAAACAAAAGGATTAAAAATATTTTAATCACGCTAGGCGTCTCTATAAGTACAGAAACGGGTGCACCCCTCCCCTTTTTGTGACAGTCCTGCATATGACCATACAATATAGACATAAATGATATATATAAATGTTTAAGATTGGAGAAAATAGTAATGCTTTGCATAAAACCGAAACCCAACAGGAAGTATAATGTTTAAGGATTTAAAATCAGAGGGCCCAAACTATGGCTCAATTTACCCGTTATTTCATCAGACACTGTTTTAAAACAAATCGAAAATTGTACGTTAAACGCGGCAAATGCGGTGCGCTCGTACTATAACTAGTATCTTATAGCTGTTGCACTCTCATGCAAAAATCTATGAATACAAATTTTATTACGATTATATATATTAAATTCAGTAATATGGAAATAATATGACTCCATCTTAAATGTGACGTAATAACCTTAGCAACTAGAATCATTACCTATCGCGGGATATCATTTAATTAATTACGTATGATAGAATTTAACAGAATGAAGAAAACTTTTATTAACATCTTTTTAAATTTTGATTCAATTTTCGTAAAATTTCAAATGACTCGAATAAATTTTGCAACGAGTATAATTATATTAAATTTTAAACCATTCGGTTGGGTAGTTTTTGCGCTGTTATATGCGGACAGACGGACAGACTGACGGACAATAGGTGCTACGTATTTATATAATTACGACATTTCCCCATAGACCATAATATAATGGAATACATTTGAGTGCCTGTAAATAAACTACGAACGCTACATACTTTATTTTCAATACCGGACATGCCATAGTAAATCTCAATAACGTATATGAATTACAGAGCAATCCAATTATATTAACGAAAATTAGAGTTCGGACGGACAGACAGACAAACCGAATTCATAAACACTTTTGAACTATGTTAGAAAGTGTTAAAAACGCATAATAGTTAGAAATTTGATTTTCAGAAATTTATTCCAATAAACGGAAGCATACATGAATACTTTTGTGCAGTTGTTGTTGCATACTTTTGTTGAATTTACATTGTACGGCTATAACGCCTTAGTCTAAACCTATTGGTAATAATGAAATTGATTTCGCTTAACTGCGTGTGTTATTTGAGCTTCATTTAAATTTTTATAAAGCGTGTGCCAACTTACCCCATAGGTATAGGCAACTTGCTCCGTGACGGGGTAGGTTGGCGCGCAATTTTGCTTTTACTTTAGGCTTCCGCTAAACATAAACTACAAAAGCTACAAACTCAAAACTCCGGTTATTTATAGCCAAATGTCTGTTCTTTAACAGTGCAGTTAAAGTTTGTTAAAAAACTTTAAAAAAAATTATAAAAATCAAAAACTAAAAACTGCGCCTACTAGCCCCGGTCTCCCCTAACTTGTAGTAAAACTCAGCAACATACACTATATTGACAATAATGACCGGCAATTTTCAATTTTAGACATTTTGTCGAATATTTAGAAATATACTTGTCAGATTCTTCTGGAATTTCAGGATTAAAAAGAACAGGTATGACCTCATATTTAGCAATGCCGATTTGATAAAGGGGTCAATTAAGGGGCCAACAAAAAATCAAAGAAAAAAATAACACTTGGGATCACCCTGTAAAATAAAATGCACGAAATGATCTATCGCTATTGAATATAAATAAACAGACATTGTGCAATATGTGTATTCTTTTGTGTAAGAATAGCACGTATATTAATAGAGATATAGCGATTTATTTAAAAAAATGATAAAATTCTCGCATGTTTTTTGCTTATGACATACAGGGTTTTCAACCAAATTTAACGCCGATTTCAGAAAAATTGACAATATATAGTAGAAACAATATAGAGTAATTGGAATATAAATATATTAAATGTTTTTGGAAATATGAGCAGTTGTATGAAATAATTTTTATCTGCGCATGCGCTAACGATAACAAGGATCATTTTACATAATTTAATAGTCATCTCTACGGACCAATTTATCAAAAAAAATCAAGTCAAATATCGTAAAAATTCAGAAAGATATCGGCGTTAGAGTGAGCAAATTTTTAGTTGTTCTCTAAAAGCAGCTGAATGATAAGGGATTTTACACAAAGTGTCATTTTTAATTTTATTTTTTTTTTATTTTCATTTTTTATTGATGCTTTAGTTCTTCTCTGATAGCCACAAGAACGAGCCTATACCATGATCAACAGAAGTGTCAAAATCGAAGCATTTTTTCCAAATCCACTCGTTTATAGTCACTAAATACTAACTTTTTTCTGAAAGTCAGTTAATAAAAAATGATAATTTGTGTAAAATCCCTTATCATTCAGCTGCTTTTAGAGAACAACTAAAAATTTGCTCACTCTAACGCCGATATCTTTCTGAATTTTTACGATATTTGACTAGATTTTTTTTTCATAAATTGCTCCATAGAGTTGAATATTAAATTCTTACACAAAAGAATACACATATTGCACAATGCCTGTTTATTTATATTCGGTAGCGATAGATCATTTCGTGCATTTTATTTTACAGGGTGATCCCAAGTATTATTTTTTTCTTTCATTTTTTGTTGGCCCCCTAATTGGTCCCCTTATCAAATCGACATTGCTAAATATGAGGTCATACATGTTCTTTTTAATCCTGAAATTCCAGAAGAATCTGACAAGTACATTTCTAAATATTCCACAAAATGTCTAAAATTGAAAATTTCCGGTCATTAATGGCAATAAAGTGTATATCAATTTATTATATGTGAAATAATTTAAGATAATTAAAATACGCTGCAAACAATGTTTCCCCCTATGCTATTATGTAACGAAATTCTTTTGTGTGGCCCTGGAAATTATTAATAAATATTCTTTGCACCGCATATTCTACAGAATGTATATTTTAGTGCACTTCATAAATGCATATTAATTTAATTATGTTCTAAACCATGCAACAACTTTAATATGTACTTGAAACTGTTTTTTCACGTTGGCCGTAATGTAACCGAATACTTTTGGCTGTCCCTGTAATTGAACTATACATCCGATTTTCATAAAATTTAAAATGACGCGAAAAAATTCTGCAATGAATATATATTTAAATTTCAAACCGTTCGGTTGGGCAGTTTTTGCGCTGTTATATGCGGACAGACGGACGAACCAGACGACGACTATTAGTGCTACGTATTTATATAATTACGAACGCATCTAAAAAGAGATAAATAGCTCGTATCTGAAGATTACATTATATTCATGAAAAATCTACATAATAGCGAAATATTTTATGTGTGTGGGAATGAAAATGAATGATTATGTATTTATTTATTTACCTTCAACTGTGCATTTTTTAAAATTAATCGATCTCGAAAAAAACTTTTAAGTTATTTAAAATTCCAATTAAAAGAACATAGCTTGCCATTTTTTTAAAGAAAAAGATTTTTTTTCAGACATGTATTTATTACATGTAGGAATAAAAACGATTTCATGTTTTTTTCTTCACCTTTCAACAGTTGAAATTTTCCTCCATCATTCATTAGTTGAAATTTTTGACACAATTATAATCGTTTACATTTCTAGATGGAAATTTGTCAAGTATACGTATTGAAGTGCTAAAAAAATAAATCATAAAATTCTAATAAAGAGTGACACGTATTAACAGCGTGACCAGTAATTACGTAACGCTCTAATTTGATTTAGTTAATGAAAACACAAAAACTTTTGAACAAATAATTACTTTATTTATTAACAACAATGTATTAAAAAATAAAACAATACTTTTCATCAAAGCGTCCTAATTTTGCTTTGATGTAGGGACGCAAACGTTTAGTGAAATTTTCAGTATTTGGTCGCAACTCAGCCGGAGTCATTCGCTTCCATTCTCGAATGGACGAGCAGCTTCAGAGCCTCCAAACTCTTTTGAGGCCTTGTACAAGCCCTTGACTCCCAAATCGACCAAAAACTGTAATCAAAGTGGTTGAGGTCACATGAGTATGGATGCCATTTTGAGCCCAGAAGAAGTCTGGAAAATTGGCTCGACACTGGTCTTGCTTAGGTTTCGCCCGTTGAGAAGGCCGGAATCTTGCTGAAACGTCTAGACACCGTTTCTAAAATGTTTTTGATCCCAGGGAAGTACTGCATCCTCATACAGGGTGTCCAGCGAATAAGACCCTGATTTCAAAATTAAATATCTCAAAAACAAAGATCAATAGAATTATGCGGTAAACGGTTTGTTTATTAGCTAAGCTGTAAAAATGTTATACAGAAGTTTCAAAATTTAGTTACAAAAACCGTTAACAGATGGCACTGTAATCGCAATACTTGTAAACTATGTTTCGAAGTCCAGAGCACTGGTGTCTCATTCCTAGATGGCTCCCTACGGAAGAACGAATATTGGGAAAGTTCACTTTTTCATTGGGGTGATGTGCAGAAGTAGAGACATCCATCTGGTCACAGAATTATTGCATCAGCTTTAATTTTAGAAAATTTCAATTAATAGAATTTTGAATAAACATTTTAGAAATCATTATATAAGAACTTATTGAAATGTTTTATTCAATTCAATTTTTAATGCCATATAATTATTAAAATCAAAAGGCATTTATTTAGAAAAATAATTTTGTACTTTTTATTTTTTTTTTTATATTTTTAAATCACGGCATAATATATTGGTATTATTGTTTATACCTGAATTATTATAAATAAAAAAGTAATTTTGCACTTTTAATTTATTTTTAAATCACGGCATAATACTTTGGTTTTAGCACAACATATATATTTCTTTTCTTTGTAAACAAAGTTTTAGAGACAGAAATTATTCTTTAAATTATTTCTTTTTAAAAGGAATTGATGATAAGTCATATCATCAACGTCAAAGCAAAAGTATTTTGGATGCTGCATTCCTTTCCAATACTTCGGATCCTACCGCTAGAAGCTGCAACATATTTCTGTGCTCAATGATAAAAAACATGAAAACGAGTTTTTAAAAATAGAAACTTTGAATTTTTTCATTCAAACTATTCTCTATAATTTAAAAAAATGATTTATGAATCATTATTAAAAATGCTCAATGATTTTTAAAACAGGGGTTTCTTTTAGCTTAATTAAATTTTAAAACTAGAAACTTTGGATTTTATTATTCAATTATTTTTCACAGTTTAAATAAACATTAAAATGTAAAGATTTCCATTTTTGTTCAAATCCTCCTCTCCTTGGATTCGATTCTACGATCTACCAATTAGGAGAGAAAAGACATAACACAGAGACCGGGTATCCGGACCGAAGTAGCTTATAACAAAATTTGAAACAAATCTCAATTCTGTCAACACATGGCTCCGCTTCTGCACATCACCCAAATAAAATATTTTAAGAAGTTCTTATATATAATGATTGCTAAACTTTTTATTGAAAATTCTATTAATTGAAATTCTCTAAAATTGAAGCTTTGACCAGATGTCTCCTCTTCTGCACATCACTCCAACGAAAAAGTGGTCTTTCCCAATTTACGTTCTTCCATAGGAAGCCATCTAATAATGAGACGCTATTACTCTGGACTTAAACACAATTTATAGGCATTGCGATTACAGCGCCATCTGTTAGCGGTTTTTGCAACTAATTTTTGAAACTTCTGAATAACATTTTTACAGCTTAGCTAATAAACACACCGTTGTCCGCATAATTCTATTGATCTTCGTTTTTGAGATATTTAATTTTGAAATCAGGGTCTTATTCGCTGGATAACCTGTAAATCTATTTTCGGTACACATCTTTATTGAATTTGATTCCAGAATCAATGAAATTAGCAGACGTTTTTCCTGTTGCACAAATACCTGCCGACACCATGACAGATTTGGTATTTGACTATGTTGAGCCATGGAACACTCGCCTGGAGAAATTTTCGACTAAATCCGAACATTCTGACGATTGTACGTGTGTTCCACCGAGAATAGTTTTAGTCAGAAAACAAGATCCGCTCCTAGTGCGGAGTTACCTTTCATCGGTGAGAATTTGCGCTTGTTTAAGCTTGTAACGATGGAGGTTAAGCTCCTCTTTGGTCATAAGTCGAACCGATTCACGAGCAGTCCCTGTCTGCCTCGCTTTTGTTTCATCGACGCCGTAGTATTTCGGGATACGCGATTCCTAATCAATTGTCCGTTTCTAGAAGTGTTCATAGTCTTTTTCTCTCTCTTCACGGTCGATCTCTTTCATGGCCAAGCTCTTTGAGAGTGTGTTCAGAAGTGCAGTTCGCGCCGCGCGCGCGCTCAGAAGTTTATGCCATGGAGTAGGTCTTATCGAAGAAAGGAATTTTAAAATAATTCAATTATTTCATTATTTTTAATGATTCGAAAAAGGTAAAACCAGCGACTATATTTCTTTATCCTTCCAAAACATGGTTTTCGTAACAGAAATACATGCCTATGTACACTCAGATAAAATCTAAAATAGTCGGGAAAAACATCACGTGACCTTCTCTATCTACTTTAGCCCATTTAGAATTTAAAATTAGTTAACGAACTGCGCAAAAAATCCGCCCAAGCTGCTCAAAAAAATTGTGTGGGCGATTTGATCACGTGATTGTGCGTTGTTTGGTAGGTTGATTGATACAATTTAAGAATTCAACTGGTGATCTAAAAATTTTAACTTTTTAACAATTTTCTTTTTATTTATTTAAAAATAATTTATCAGTTGATTTATATCTTCCGTGATAAATAGAATGCTGTTAGTAAACCAAGATTGTGATATCAACATATGAGATTTGTTTGTAATCTACTATACTGGATGGATTTCAATGGAATTTGCACTGTTAGTTAGACAATTTTTCAGAGAAGGTTTTAATATATATATTTCTTATTTTATGATTGCATATTTTAATACCGTGTGGATAAGAGACCAAAATACATCATAAAACATGAGAAATAAATGGCATTCAAAATTCTGTTAGTATAAGCAAAATACTTACTTATACTTTCAGTAGAAAATTTATAAACATTCTAATCATGCTTTATTCACTACAAAACTAGACAGCAAACCTATATATATTATCTCTTTAAAAAATATATGTACAGATATTTTTAGTTAAAATAATCTACGACTATTACATTTTATTTTTATAATGTTCAAATTAAAATATGATTTCCAGCCTAGTCTCGATAAAAATTCACTACTAAAGTACTCAAAAAAAAAAAAAAAAAAAAAAAAAAAAAAAAAAAAAAATCAAGGAATTATCTTACGTGCAAAAGGATATTTTCGCACAATACATATTATTTTTTCATTTGGATTTGCTTAATGTTTATATCATTATACATATACATACTATATATAAAATCACTTAGAAACGAAGCTTTGAATATTTAAAAGGCTTTCAGATGTAAAACTTTCATCTCGAAATACCTCATTTTCTCACATTTAAATAAGTATTTTATTTTTATAATAAAAATACACGTGCCTCTGTATAATAAAAATAAAAAAATATATCTTCATCAAAAATATCTTATTCATTATGAAAAATATAAAACAACCAATAAACAAAACAAAAAAAAAATATGATACAATGTGGGACTGAAAGGATTCGAACCCAGAATCCCTCGTCTCGAGTTCACTGCCTTATCCATTCAGCCATCTAGCACACGTTCCATTTGCAACAAAATATCTTTATAATTAGCACCATAATTAATCAAATCCATGATCTGTTCCTGAACACACTACGTGTTATTCCATCCATGGTATTGACCCACTCCATGTTCCTGTCTCCTGAGCTCGCGCGCGTAGCGCGCGTGCAACTTGAACACATTCTGAATCTCCTGATTGCTTTGAAAACGTTTCGATGAGGAATTTGAAGCAATCGAGCAATGTCATACGCACTCTTTCCGTGACTGTGAAGCTCCAAAATCGCGTTTCGTTTGTTTGCCTTCCTATTAAATAAATTAGAGTTATAATAAATATTAATAATTAAAAAAAACTTTGAGAATCAAACAATAACAAAGTCACCGTGACGTTACTTCCAGTCAGCGTTACGTTATTTCTGGTCAACCTGTAATTATAGGCTATTGCTAATGTAATCCCTAATTAAAACGATTGTCGTTGTGTCAAAAATTTCAACTATTGAAATGTCGGATAAATATATGAAATCCTTTTATCACTACATGCATAATTTTTTTTAGATATCCGTCATCACATTTCTTAAGATTCTAATATCACCTTCGTATAAAAGTAGAAAATCAATTAAAAAAGAGGAGGTATATTATTCGTGATTTAAAATGATTTTCCAGACATGAAAAGTTGTTTATTATGGAGCAATAGATCATAATTAAATTAACATATTAGTGACGGCTAGTTTACATCTTTTAAACAGGATTCCTCTCTGTATGGACGATATATTACATTTTATAGTATTTAACAAAAGGATTTTATCTGTTTGTATTCATATTATAAATGAATGTCTATCATTAATAGTCGAATTGTTTCTAATCGAAATTTTTATGTGCATAGTACTCTAATTCTAAAAATACGAATTTTGTGAATGCTTTTTGGGAAATAATATAACAGATAAAATGCAAAAGTACCGCATGTGTTCCAAATTGCACATGCCCCAAAGACGTAAACTGGCGTCTCCCGTAAATGCGTTAAACGAGTGTCACACTTTATTAAAAAAAAAGTTCCATTTTAAGTTTAACCCTTAAATGCCTAATTTTTAAAAGAACAATTTAAAATGTTTTTCGGCTTTCATTTATTAAATAAATCACGGGGAAAATAATTAAAAAAATCATATTTTGTTTTAAGTATGGTTTACGGCTAAAAAATCTTATGTTGCCAATCGGCAACACATGACTTTAATTGAAAAAATATTTTTCCTTGATAAAATTCCATAATATTAAACACACGTGAATTTTAACCCTTTAAGCTTCCTAACTGTGTCTTTCCGTCACGTAACTTTTGGAATCAAAGGCTGGTTTTAAACAAAATCGATATTAAAGTAAATTTTTTGAAGCGAATAAGATAAATAAATATGTAATGCTATCAAATAAAAATTATCATACAAATATTTCTCATAGCTTCTATTTTATGAATCGTTAAACATATATAGAAAATTCTGCAGGACGCTTAAAGCGTTAAGGACTATGATGAATAATTTCCACGAAGTACTTTAAAAAGTAATTAATTCTTATTACAAATGCAAAAATTCCTTCCGGCCAGTGCCGGGAGGAAGAGGTAACTTTCATATTCCTTATTTTTAAAAAGCCAGCTTGTATTATTCAAACACACAAAGCTCAATTTAGAGGAAACCGATTATAGGAGATTCAATACTAATTTTTATTAATAATGAATCATTATGAATGAGAATTTCGCGCAACTAGTCAGCTGTATCCAAGCTGCTTTTATTTAATGTAACTTATATTTGGTTGCCAAATTCGGCGATATCTTGAAGTGCTTGCCATTTTAAGACAACATGGTGGATGAGGCTAACCAGTGAACTTGGTCGAGACCTTAGTAATTCCTGTGCACATGCTCACTCACATAGGAATCGGTTGATATATACGAGTGCTGTCGCAGGCAAAAAATCAGATTTTTTAAATGTCACCCAAATTAGAAATTCAAACTGCTATATGGGGCTTTCTCAGAATCTTTTGACATTTAGGGGGAAAAATCTGGCGAAATTAAACTTGCTAAAATAACATTTTAATCTGATATACGAATGCCTTAATGATTCAAAATAAAGAAAAAATGGTCAGCAGCGAAAAAATTTTTATTTAACTGAGGTTTAAGTTAAACTTGCAAGTTTAATTTTCCTTACCGTTTTACCCCTATAACTTTTTATTTTCTTCTAAATTTTTACTTACAATGAATTTGCATAGTACCCACAGGACATTCAATTAAGAAATAATAACAATGCAGTACTTTTAATACAGAATTTTTGTATAACATCTTCTTAAAGGGGTATTAAAGAAGGGACGGTAAGGTAAAAAAAGGGGATGGTATTGGAAAAAAGGGACGAAATGGTAAAAAAAGGGGACGGAAAGGAAAATTACCACCTATTTTTAGGAAAATCATATTAAGACTAAGTGATAGTCACAATGTTCATTGATTTTTAGAAACAGTTGTTAACATTGGATTAATTTTTTTTTTTTAAATTTACCTCGGAAAATGCAGGAATAAACCTTGGGGACGGTGAGACTACCAATAAAGCCACGATGCTTGAAATTGATATTTAAATGCTGATTTAAATTCTACAGTAAATTTCCTGCCAAAGAATTTTAGACATTATTTCTCTAGCATACTTCTGCATGAGAAAAAACTTGAAAAAAATTCTGTGGCTGCACCTGAAATGATTTTCTGTATAATTTTAGAAGAGGGATGGTAAGGAATCTAAAACCCAGGGACAGAGTTTAAAAAATAACAATAACCCTAAAAATGCATGCAGGTTAATTTTTAGCTACGTATTTATATAAAACAATAGTTCGTGTTTCAGAAAAAAATTACATCTAATTATTTTTATTGAAACAATTTTATAGAGACAGCTCCAAACTTAAAAATCTGCATCAGGGACACGGGACGGTAGATGAGTTTTCCTGGTATTTGGACCCCCAACATCGTCTAAAACTTATTTATCTCGTTAATATTGTTATGCAATCATGAAATGGGATGTTCCCAAGTATATGAAATAATAAAAACACAAAAAGTGTATTAAATAAAAAAATATTATTCAGGGACATGAAAGTCAAAACATTGTGAGAATGCCCCATATCTGAGCCATTTTTTTAAGATAAAGACAAAACTAAGAATGCTCCGGAATCCTTATATCAAGGTCAAATACTTAAAGAAACCTTTTTCAATTTTTAATTTTTTTTGCACCTTACTTTAAATATATTTTTTTTTATTTACTGGCCGCCATTTTGAAACAAGATAGCTGATAAAACTGGCCAGCAAACTTGGGGAAGACATTGCTATATACTATCCACATGCACACATGCATATACTATCCACATCTTACATCGAAATAAGTTAATAAATACATGTGTTATCGCGTGACAAATATCAGATCGTCTAGAAATGTCAGCCATGCTAGAAATTCAAAGTGTTATAATTCCACCATTTTTTAAGATATAGCGAAACAAAAACTGCTCCGAATCATTGTATTAAGGTCAAACACATAAAAAAAATCTTTTTCGTTTTCCAATTTTTTGATACCCCATTTTAAATTTTAAATTTAATTTTTTTTTTCAAATGACAGTCTTTTTGAATCACGATGGCGAATGAAGCTGTCCAACGAACCCAGTTTAGACATTGGTATGTTCTATGTACACACCAAGTTACATCCAAATCGGTTCATAAATACGCCTGTTATTGCGTGACAAAAATCAGGTTGTTTCAAAATGTCAGCCACAATAGAAATTCAAAATGCTATAACTCAGCCATTTTTTTATATAGAGACGAAACAAAAACTGTTCCGGAATCTTTGTATTAAGGTCAAACACATACAAAAATAAAATTTGTTTCATTTTCCAATTTCTTGGTACCTCATTTTAAATTTTAAATTAAAAAAAAAAATTTAAATCGCCGCCATTTTGAAACAAGATGCCGGATGATGCTGGCCAACGAAATCGGTCGAGACATTAATATGTACTATATATACAACAAGGTACATCCAAATCGGTTCATAAATACGACTGTTATCGCGTGACAAATATCAGGTCGTTTCAAAATGTCAGCCGCGCTAGAAATTCAAAGTACTATAACTCAGCCATTTTTTAACATATAAACGAAACAAAAACTGCTCCGGAATCTTTGTATCAAAGTTAAACACATAAGAAAAATATTTTTCAATTTTCAATTTTTTGGTACCACATTTCAAATTTTAAATTAAAAAAAAATAAATGGCCGCCATTTTGAAACAAGATGGCGGATGAAGCTGGCGAACGAACTCGGTCGAGACATTGGTACGTACTATGTATACACGAAGTTTCATCCCAATCGGTTCATAAATACGAGAGTTACAGTGTGGCAAAGATCATATATATATATATACATACATACATATATATATATATATATATATATATATATACACTGGCCGCCAAAAGTTAAGGTACAGGGACTGGATGCTTTCGATTGCACACGTTTTGTCGAATATCTATAAAAATTATTGGCGAATTGTTCTTGAACGTCTGGGAGGAAAAGAACATGTTTGATTTTATATTTATCGGTGAAGATTTAGTCGGGGGTACAATTAGGGGGCTAATAATAAATTTAATAATAAAATAATATTTGCGATCACCTATGTAACAGGAATGGCTGGAAATGGTTTGTCACTGTGGTAAATGACTAATTGGGTCCTGTTCAATGTTTGTATGCATTTGTGTAAGCATAGCACTCATATTCGTGAAGATGTTAACGTTTTTGCGAAAAATTCAAAAGGTGTAATTGCAGTATAATGTTTCTACTACTCTTTGTCAGGTTTTTGGAAAGTTGTGTTAAATTTGGTTGAAAACTCTGTATGCTATAAACAAAAACCTTTTGAATTTTTTACAAAAACGTTAACATCTTCACGAATATGAGTGCTATGCTTACACAAATGCATACAAACGTTGAACAGGACCCAAATAATCATTTACCAGCATCATTTATAGCATACAGAGTTTTCAACCAAATTTAACGCAACTTTCCAAAAACCTGACAAAGAGTAGTAGAAACATTATACTTCAATTAAAACATGAATATATTGAATATTTGATGAGATATGGGCATTTTTAAGAGATAATTTTTAACTGCGCATGCGCGGAAGTTTTCAAAATTTTTATTTCATAATTTGGTAGTAACCTATTTAGGTCAATTTATATAAAAAGTCCAGTCAAATATCGCGAAAATTCACAAAGATAGGGTCGATATAGTGAGTTGCTTCCTAAAAATAGCTTTATTATAAGGGATTTTCCACAACTTTTCAATCAGCTCGCTATATCTTTCTAGGTTTTCACAATATTTGATTGAACTTTTTTTTGAAGTTGCCCCAAAATACTGACTACCAAATTATGAAATAAAAATTTTGAAATCTTCCGCGCATGCGCAGTTGAAAATTATCTCATAAAAATGCCCATATCTCATCAAATATCAAATATATTCATGTTTTAATTGCAGTATAATGTTTCTACTACTCTTTGTCAGATTTTTGGAAAGTTGTGTTAAATTTGGTTGGAAATTCTGTATGCTATAAACAAAAACCTTTTGAATTTTTCACAAAAACATTAACAACTTCACGAATATGAGTGCTATGCTTACACAAATGCATACAAACGTTGAACTGGACCCAAATAGTCATTTACCACAGTGACAAACCATTTCGAACCTTTCCTGTTACATAGGGGATCGCAATTATTATTTTATTATTAAATTTATTAATTGTTCCCCCTAATTGTTGCCCCGACTAAATCTTCACCGGGAAATATAAAATCAAACATGTTCTTTTCATCCCAGAAGTTCAAGAACAATTCGTCAATAATTTTTGTAGATATTCGACAAAACGTGTGCAACCGAAAGCATCCAGTCCCTGTACCTTAACTTTTGGAGGCCAGTGTATATTAATTAAACATTACCGACCATCATCAAAAACCGCAATGTTGTGAATGAATTGACAATAAAAATGGATGCCACAAACCTATAATATAGAACTGTATGTACAAAATAAAGTAGTACATTATACTTAATTACAAGAATTAATATGGAAGAAAAAAAGAAGAATATGGATTCCGAAAAAATTGAAAATCTTATATATTGAATTACGTTTTCAAGAGTACAGAATTCAATGATATAAGCAAATCGGTTGTTTTCTGTGAGAAAAAAAGCTAAAAGCTGAAAACATTTTTCTCCTGTACCCAAACAACCAATATAACCAAAAGAATAGTTTCAAGATGAAAACAGAACATTATCAAATGGCATGAAATGGAAAAAAAACTACAACCCATTAAATATTTAATTTATAGCAATAGAAATCTTACACAACATACCGAATAACTTCCCAGTTGATTTTCAAAATATCTTCCCGCACATGGAATCCAAAAGCATGATAAGATTAAGGTGAATAAAACAGTTAAGTTAACACAGAAATTAAAACCTATGGATTCAGTTAATTCATTTTGAAATACCGTGATAAATTCAATTAATATAATATAAATAGTAAATAATTACATTATTTAAAATAATTAAAAACAATTTTAAATTGTTTAATATCAATTTTACTATATTGCCAATATACAGCGTTCAATACCACCTGGTGTAAAAAATTAAAATTATTACTTTAATAGAAGCTTTTAAAAGACAAAATTTTGTTGGTGCTACCATCTATTATTTTATTTTAAAACTATAATTATTATTCAAATGTCACAAAAAGAAGAACCTAATAAAAGCTAATGAAATTAAAATATATCAACTGCATTACTACACAAATCCTAATATAAAAATAATACAATACTATATATCATTATTAAAAAATGTAAATAAATTAAATGTTAATAAAATGCTTTCAATATATTCTATTACCAAACCCATTTAATCTACACTGAGAAATTAAAAAAAAAAATTAACATTCATAATATATAGAATATAGCTATTAAAATAAATTATATATAATAAAAATATAAAAAACCTTAATAATTACTATTACATATAAAAAATTAACAGGAAAAAAATGAATAAAAAATGGATGTTTATAGAAGATTGTCAGATTCTAAAATTCCCAATAGCCTAAAGATCACAAATATAGTGTGTGAATTATCTTCATATTAGCCATAAAAAAGCTAAAAAATATTATTGTGACAATCAAACAAATTAAACCGATAATTAATCATGGAATACAAAGTTGAAAATAAAACAATATTAAAAAGTATAGAGGAATAATAATAAAAACTATTTACCCAATTTTAATACATACAGTATAACATTAGTTATATCAAATAAACTTATATGCATAATAATCACTAAAAATATGGTATACTATTATTAATTAATATGATATTGTCCTGAGTAGACTAAATTTTAAAAACAAGTTAATATTGAATTCGATTAAATAAGTTAAATTTAATATGAATTGAAAAAAAAAGAAATGTCACCAATTACATATAAAACAGGAAATCAACATCCATATAAAACACGTATTAGAAATGTAGTTATAATACAAAAGCCCCATCATTTTTTTAATTAACCATTGCGTATTATCCAGACAACTCCACCCTCCTCCGTACTCTAACATCTACCCACCCAACCATCCTATAGTAATTGTTTATTATTATTTTACAATTTTTAATTTTTTATAAATATTTTTTTTATTTTATAATTTTTTTGCAATTTTGTTTACGCATGTGTTAATTTGTTTTTTTTAAATCAATTTAAATCAATCAAAGAGATTTTTTTTTAAATATAAGTACTAATTGTATATTAATGAATATATGAATTTTTTTGGAAAACCATGATTTAATGCATCATAAATTAGTTTTTTAATATTATTGTTAATTAGATGAGAAGAACATAAACATTTTATTCTATATAAATGATTAAATAGTATATTTCGATATACAGAATGATGAAGACAAGATTTAAAATTTGTAAATGTATTAACTTTGAATTTAAATTCTTTACGTTTATCATATAAATCTGTTATTGTTTTTTTGTCTTTTATTGTAATTTTAAGATCTAAGAAGTTAATTGTATTGTTAGATAAGAGGTTTTCCGTTAATTCTAAATTAGTGGGATAATCGACTGGAAATTGAGAAATTTTAGATTGATCAGTAGCAATTAAAATTATGTCATCAATATAACGATATAAATGGAGATTATTATTAGTAAAAGTACGTTCATAGTGATATAAGTATAAGTCTGATAATAAACTGGATGCACAACCACCTTGTGGTATACCGACGTGCTGTAAATATAATGTGTTATCTTGCAATATATAATTATTATAGATAATGAAGTTTGTTAATGATTTAAAATAAGCGATATCAATATTAGATGGTAATTCCAGTTTTTTTTATAATATTTTTTAAATAATGCATTTATAATATTATGTAAATCTAATAAGTCTATATTATTAAAAAGATCTTTGAAGTCATATGTCGTTATATTATATACACAATGAAGATTTTTTAAAATATTGACCAGTTGATAGCTATTTTTTATACAATGTGTATTATCATTGTTTGTAGTAAGTATATATAATTGATTAAGAATTTTTAATAGTATATATATGTGTATATACATATATATATATATATCAACATTTTAACGGAGGGTGGTTTCGGGGTCTGGGGGTCATAATCGATGAAAATATACCAAAATTTTTTTAAATCGCTTTCCTCCGAACGGCTGCAATAGGTAGCTTTTTGTAATGAAAGCTACCTAAAATTTATTGCAAAACGTTACAAAATTCAATCTAAAATACAAAATAAATTGTTTATTTTATAATACTTGACAATATGAAAACAAATTACTAAATTAAGAAATTGTCTGGAAAATTTTGAAACAATTATTATTTCTACTAAAGCACAGTCCAACACGACATTTTTTTTGCATTTTGTTACTGTGTATCATTTGCAATTTGGGAATTTGCACCTCATCTTTTTCTCTGCATATAGAGGCATATATCGTCTTTGATCTAATCGAACAACTTTAGGTGGTATGTTCTGTGATGGACATCTAAGCTTTTTTGCCTGAATGAACCATCGATGAAGGTCTTCTACGCTTAGGGGTGTATTTTAATCCCACCATGCATAATGATTTTGTAAGTTCTGCTCTAAACTTTGATTGAGGCATTATCTCCGACTGAAGACCATTAGCATTCAAAACTCTTTTGCAGAGAAGCCATTCGTTTACTATAATCAAGTCAAGCAAATGTTAAAGGATTCGTAGATACAATTTTCGACTGTAAATATTAATTTTGTAGCAGCCAATAAGCTATCCATAAGGTCAACTCCTCCCATATGTCGATTGTATTCCTGAATTACGTATGGGCAATCTACTTCAATTATGCTCTTTAGACTCTTCTCAAAACGATTTTTTTACAGGATTTGTTCCAGCAAAAGTAGATAGCATCCTGACGCATTGATTGTCTTTCCAGACTAGTGATGAAATATTGATGCCTTCTACACATGTGGTGTATTCGAATGAAAATCCCCGATCTAAAACTTGAAAGGATATTTCATCCGATGGTTTGCCTCCAGGAATTCTATTTCTTCCGACAGTCTCCAATGTATGGATACCACTCTTTGCTAAATCTACCAACAGTGGCAATGCTGTATAATAGTTGCCAAAATACAACTTATGGTTCACCGATCTTGGTATTCTTCTTGATAGTCTTGTCTTCTTGACTAGGTTTCAAGAGCCAAAATCGGGTTCGGTAATTAGTCTCGTTAGCGTATTTTCTTGGCCTAAATATAAAAAGAAAGTTCAAAATTATAAGCATACCCAGGAATGCCCGTAAGTACAAAACGTTTAATGCCCCATTTATGGGGTTTATTCAGCATATAGTGTAACATATGATGTCGAACTTTAGTAAGGCACATTTCTTCATCAATTAAGAGAGTTTGCTCAAAAGTGATAGAAGCAAAATTTTTGTTTAAAATATCATTGATACGTCGAAGTTTGTGTAATCTATCATGATTCGAATCATCTCGAGGTAGATGTTTTCAGTTGTCATTGTAATGAATAAATTTTAGGATTTTCTCAAACTGATCTCTATTTATTGTGTCCTAAATTAAGGAAAAACCAATTTCAGGACTCCAGTACGATTGAACACTGGGAAAATGCACTAAAGACATGTACAATAATATCCCCAATAACTGCCTTATGTCTTGTGATGTAAAATTCGTAAGTTTAGAAGGAACTTTTTGGCAGACATATAAATTGCTTTCATTGACAATTTTATTCAATAAGCTCATCTAAAAAGAAATATCTGAAAAAAGATAGCGGTGTATCCAGCTTATTCACGATGGATAGACTAATCTCATTTCCACTAAATTTTATCTGGTTTTCATTTACCTTTATATTCCCTTTTTCCAAACAATCTCCCTCTTTGGAAGTTTAGATTCGTTTGAAATATCTTTACTGCATTTTGGAATAGCCATTTCAATATCATTATCAGAGTCTTCATTCTGAAGAGAAATTACGTTTTCAGTAATTTCAGTTGTTAGAGCTGTTTGAATGTTTGGTGCATCTAGTTCACTGTCTTTCGACACAGCTGAAATTCTATTTAAACTCGCTTCAGGTTCCCAATTTGAATCCTCATTTGAAAAATCGCACTCGTCTTCACTATTTTACCCGTTATCCAATTATTCTATTTGTTGTTGAGTCAATTACTTTTTTAGAGGCTTTCTAAAAATGATAGGGTAAAATTTGTAGAAAATAAAACATAGAAATATATCTTATATACATTTAAAAAATAAACTACAATTATAAACTACAACAAAAGTAAACTACTTCAATTGAATGTAGAAGAAAGTAAAAGTAAAACTGCTCATTGTTCTCTAGGCCTTTTTAAAACTTTATGCCTATTGTTGACAATTGGCAGCACACGCAAAAAACTGCTTGCAACAAATATTTTACCGTTAAATATCCAAAAACAGTCATAAAAATGAGCTACATACCTTACATTTTCATCTAATAAATTTTACTTGATCACTGCAGAACAAAATAGGGTATTTCGCAAGCTTCCAAACAAAACAAAAAGCACATGTAGCAACAATTCAAAAAAATAAATCTATCGCTATTCTTAAATAGCACTAGTGCTGCCATCTACATATTGAAAATTGATTTAATTATACTTTTAGTTTGTCTTTTATTGGCAACATTAGGCATCAGCACGGCAATATTATTCTAACAGTATATTAGAAGACAAAATTGGGTATGTTGCCGCAAGGCAACACACGGCATTTAAGAGTTAAATTTCACCTAACAGATGTCACTTCGATCGAAATTTATCCATGGCGTCTTTCAAACTTATTTTCTTACGTTACAAAGATAGCCGATTGTATATATATCATTTCGTCAAGAGGCTATAACTAAATACAATGCCGTTTTTTAGACTTTGCTATTCTTTTTTGAGTTCCATGGCGTACTTTCATTGACTCGCTACACTAATAGACAATCACGCGTGAAGCATGGATAGTGAAACACTTTCCAACACTTCCAGAACACTTTACAAAACTTCAGTGTTTAATACAATAAAAAAGATACTTATCAAACAATTTAAAATTCGCATAACTCATTTAAAAACAAAATTTATGCATCTACCTTCATAGCCTGGGAGGAACTTCATTCTTTCGTTCAGCCCTGTATATAATCTATAGATTTATATACATTCTATATAGTATACTAAAGCTTAGTTTAGTTAGAAAACAAATAAAGCAGTTGAGAATTCACCTTCAGAAATTTTGGCAGTAGATAGAAATGTACCCGACTTCTTTTGCACAGCCCTCTATTTTAATCTACAGATTTTTATACACGTATTAAGTTAAAATTTCAGACAAAAAACGCTTAAAACTACTAAAATTATACTTCCAGAAATAACCATCTGCATACGACCTCTCCTAGAATTTATCTAAATATAATTAAGCTTAAAAATGCTTCAGATTAACTCAAGTAAAAACCACTTTTAATTAATTCACGCCGATACCCAGTAATGCTTACGAATCCTTTTTTGTAGCCCTGTATATGTAATTTGTTACTGTAAAAGATCGAAATTTGGTAAATCCTAGGTTTTAAAGGTTTATCATTTACCAAAGTGAGTTGGTAAAAGTCCAAAATAAACTTTTAAACGCTTATGTTTCGTGCTTTTACTGAATCACTTTGGAAAATACTTGGTTTTACCTTTCGTCCTTTGGTCGTCAAAATATGCTTTTAAACGCTTCTGCTTCGGGCTTTTGGCGAATCATTTTAGTCTTGTTTTACGTTTTGTCCTTTTGGTAAAAGGCTGAAATGAGGAATGAGCGTGCCAACCTATCTGCGCATACACATTTCCTTGAAACTCTTATATGTTCGCGCCAATTGCAGCCTCACTTAAATGTAAATTTAATTTAATAAAGTTAAATTTTATTTTATATAAAATTAAATTTGTTGTTACTCTAGGCTTTGTTTAAACTTAATATGAAAAAGCAAATTATTCTAACTCTAATGAAGAAGTATAATCTAATCTGACTTAAAGTTGTTTTGAGGGGTCAACAACATTTATAAAATCGTATGTAAAATCTGGCATTTATAAAGCTCTTTCTTGAGAAGTACTGAAACGATTTGAAATTTTTTTAATGGTTTTGGCAGTAGATAAACTGTAAATTGATCACTTGTTATAAAATAAAAAAAATCAACAGCTCTGTTAAGTTTTTTCAACAACTAGACTTTTTTTTGTTTTCAAAATTGTGTAACTATCCTATTTTTTTTTTTTTTTTTTTTTTTTTTTTGACGAACGATCAATTTATAGTTTAATTACTACCAAAGCTATTAAAATATGAAGCGAAATTGCGCCAGTAGCCCCCAAGAAAAATACCACACCATTGTCAGCTGTTTTCGCACCCTTAATTTACTAATCAACTCGCATAGTCTATATATAAATAAAATTAAATAAATGGTCGAAATAATATACTCCATGTTTTCGTAAGGGAGTGCGGTATGCTTACTCCGCATTTTCCGAATCTTAATCCTAAGTTTAACAATCATTTCGGCTTTTAACCAAACTGAATCGGAAAATCCTAGCATTTACCGAAATATTTCGGTAAAAGCCCGAAGTAGAAGCTTTAAGCAACCTATTTCGTGTTTTTACCAACTCACTGTAGTAAATGCTGGGATTTACCAGACTTCGGACTTTTACAGTGTTACATATATACACCAAGTAGCTCGCAAAAAATTAGTTAAACTTAAAAACGCATATTATAACTGAAAACACACTTACAGCAGTTATCGCTAGCAGACAGTACTGCATCTGATATATTTTATGTGTATCTGTAATTGAAAATTATGCAGATCATATACTACAGAAAGTATCTTGAAGTGAACCTCAGTAATATATATCAATTTCATTATGTTTGAAATAGCGTAACATAAATAAAATAGGCTGTAAACGCTTTTTCATCGTAGGACATTGTATAATCGAATTATTTTCTGCGACCATATAAATGAATCATAAATGCTTTGCGCTCCATGTGTTACAGGAAACATGTTTTAGTGTACCTCAGGAATTCATACCAATTTCATTATGTTTGTAATAAGATGACTTCATTAAAATGCACCGCAAAATATTTTCACCATAGATAATAATGTAACCAAATTATTTTAACTGCCCCTGTATACGAACTGTAAATGCTTCTCGCTAAAAAGTCTACAGAGATCATGTTGCTGTACACTTCAGAAATTCATATCGATTTCATAAGGTTTTTAACAGTGTAGCATCATTTAAATCTACCGCAAACAATTTTTCCCTGGAGACCATAATGTAACGCAATTGTTTGAGTGTCTCTGTAAACGAACTATTAATTCTACATACTTTATTTTTAATAGAGAACATGCGATTGTAAACATCATTAACATGTATCAATTACATGTCAATCCGGGTGCATTTAGGAGAATTGAAGCACAGACAGACGGCAGACGCAGAAATCGAAATCATAAATACATTTCAACTACTACAGCTTATATTCAAAATATTAGAATAATTGGGAAAAAGAAATAGAGAAAAATTATTTTTAATTTATTTATTTTTGATACTAAGTAAATGCAATTAAATTTCATATAAAATAAATCTGGAATGTTTAGATAAGATTTTAACATTTACAAAATATAAACTACACTACAATAAATTAGATTTGCAGATTTCTGAAACACATCAAAATATTAGAATAAAATTTAGATTGGTTCAAAATATTAGAATATTTTATTTCATGCAACAATATTACCTTATGAATATGAAGTATAAATGGTAGATAATATTTTGTAGCATCCCCTTTAGCTTTCATAACAGCGTACAATCGATCTTGCATACTGTATACAAGGTGTTTACAAACATTTCTATCAACTAGCTGACCCGCCCGGCGTTGCCCGGGCCCGTAATTATATTGTTAAATGAATCTGAATTTTTTATCGCAGGTCCGTACAGAAGGGGGTTGATGTGGAGACAGTGCAAATTACCAGGGCCCGACTTTTGTTCAGTTCCAAAGTAGTGTAAATACACACGTTAAGCTTTTTAATTTTTATATGTCTCAAACATTTTTTATTCCAAATTAATTGATGAATTCAATTAGAATTTAATTATATTTTCAATAATTTAATTTTTTATTTAAAATCTCTTTAGATGAAAAAGTAATTACAAATACAACATAAACTGTAATACTGAAAAAGAAGTAATAAAATTGTAAGTAAATATTACTATATAGATTTTTTTTTAAAGTACCATCCAGCAAATTTATTTTCTAATAGAGTAAAGCCTGTTTATAACGAAATCAAGCAATAAACAAAAAAAAAAAAGTTCCAACTCTCCTCTCTCCCCAAAAATGCTATTATGCTTTGTTCAGTTTAAATAACCTGTATAAAACGGAAAGTATCACTGGTCTTTTTCGTTTCCGCCTAAGCAGGTTTTATTGTATCTTACTTCTGGTGAACTCGTAATAATATTCTTAAATGAACCTGAAATATGTATCGCAGGGCCGTACAGAGGGGGGTAAACAAAATTACTTTAACGTCATGATACCATTTTGTAAATTTCTTGCTGCTGATTAATTTGCATTTCCAATACAGTGCTTTGCAGAATTTGCATGTTTTACTCAAAGTCCCACAGTTATGCCCCGAAACGTTTAAATCAGTAATTTGGATTTCAGAATCAACGCGTGTATGCTACTGTTACTAAGCTTATTTTAGCGATCGCTTATGCTCTGTGTTTAACGGCCCGTAAGGCATGGTGACGTCACCGCGACGTCGTTGTGAAGTCACACTGTGACTTTGTGACCGTCGATGTGACGTCACGTGACGTCGATGTGACGTCATAGTGACTAGAAAGCGAGGTCGTTATGGCCGTTTTAGAGGTCGTTTGTGACGTCACATTGTGACCACTCTGTGAAGTCACAGTGTGACTAATTTGTGAAAAGTGTGACATTTGTGACTACTTTGGCATTAATTTTGTGACGAACATGTGACGAAAGCGACAATGCTTTGAAGTCACATTTTGACCAATTTGTGAAATATGTGTCATTTGTGACGAACTTGTCATAAACACTGTGATGATTTCAAATGAAAATCAAATTTCAAATTAATTTCTTAAAAGGCGCAAAGACCAACCTAGTGAAAATGATTCCATGCCGGGACTCGAACCCAGGTCATCAATATAACGCACTGACATTCTACCGACTAAACCACACGGAACGATACCCAGCCTAGAAAATTTCACACAATTACATGTTGGCAAGGCTACAAAAGCAGCACAAGATGGGATATTTATCGTGAGCCACCGACATGGAATAAACAGGAAACTTAATTCAATCTAGCATCGATTGAATCTATATTAATACTTGGAAATTTTTACAGGGAGAACCATTCGCCTTGCATACAATATTTCAAATGAAAATCAAATTTCAAATTACATGCTTAAAAGTCAATTTTAATTTGAAATTTGATTTTCATTTGAAATATTGTATGCAAGGCGAATGTTTCTCTCTGGAAAAATTTCGAAGTCTTAATATAGTTTCAATCGATGCTGAATTTAATTAAGTTTCGTGTTCGCCCCATGTCGGTGGCTCACGATAAATATCCCATCTTATGCTGCTTTTGTAGCCTTGCCAGCATGTAATAGCGAGAAATTTTCCAGGCTGAGTGTCGTTCCATGTGGTTTAGTCTGTAGAATGTTAGTGCGCTATGCTGATGGCACGGGTTCGAGTCCCGGCATGGACTCTTTTCACTAGGTTGGCCTTTGCGCCTTTTAAGCAATTAATTTGAAATTTGATTTTCATTTGAAATATTGTATGCAAACCGAATATTTCTTTGTGGAAAAATTTCCAAGTATTAATATCGTGATGAATTTTAAAATGGACAATTTTAAAATAAAGTTTTGTTTGAGATATAAAATCGTATCTTTTTACCGTATTTTTTAGCAAAATATAGCTATTTTGGAGTCCTATTCTTCTAAAATAGTTTTAATTTTTCCACTTAAAAAACAATGTTTGTCAACTGACATCCTTTTTTTATTAAGTTCTAAGCTTGATCTTGAGTTCAAGCTTGATATTAAGAATGTATAAGATTTTAAGGTGTTGTGGTTGTGATTAATCTTTGCTTTATTAAATACGACGTAAGCCATATTTATTTAAATTTTTTATTTCCGTGTAAATTGTATTTTGTGAATATGAGTTTAAATAGATTTGGCATGCTCTATAGGAAAAGACTGATCTGGGAAATAGAAAAAACAAGTAAGAAAAATCATGCGCTAAGCATAGATTATAAAACACTTTCCAACACTTCCCGAATGCTTTAAAAAAACTTCGTTATTTAGGGAAATAAGGTAAATAAGAGAACTAAGTAAACATTTTAGAAAACGCATAAAACATTTGAAAAACTCGTTTCCGCAGTTACTGTCCATAGATAAATAGGTTTTCCAATTCTTTTGAACAGCCCTGTATTTGATCTGTAGGTTGATATATATATTATATAATGGGATAATTTAGTTTAGCAAGAAAACGCATAACAGGTTGAAACTCTCTTTCAGCAATTTATACTAATATATGGAAACATACTTTAATACTTTTGTACAACCCTATAGTTGACCTAGAACCTTCATTAAACGCCACCGTTTAGTTAAAATTTAATTCAAACTAAAATACACTTAAAACAGCTGAAATCACATTTCCAGAAATTATAATTTATAGACGGCCATGTATCCAATTCTTTGCATGACCCTGTATACCATTTTATCTATATTATACAACAGTAAATTAAATTCAGTTCAGCGTAAAAATGCACAACTCATTTAAAAACCACCTTTAAGTAACTTGCGCTCATACCCAGTAACCCTTGCGAATACTTTTGTGTAGCCCTGCATATGAATTATAGCATTTATATACACCATATACTGTGCATAAATATAGTGAATCATAAAAGCGCATATCATAATTAAAAATGTATTTCCAGCAATCATCACAAATGAACAGTACTTCGGATACAATATAGTATCTGAACTATATTGTGTGTGCCTGTAAATGCTATATACACTTCATATTCTACATGAAAAATTTATAGTATGTAAACCTCAGCGACGTATATCATTTTCATTATATATGAAATAGATTAACATAGTTAAAGTACGCCTCAAACAATTCCCTCCACCGCTATATCATTATGTATTGGAACTTCTTTTTAGCCCTGTAAATGAACAATAACTATTCTTTGCATCTCGTATTCTTCAGAATGCATATTTTAGTACGTTTCATAAATGCATATCAATTTTTTTCTGTATGAAAACGTGTAAAATCATGAAAAAACCTTTGAAACGATTTTTTCCCATAGGCCGTAATGTAACGGAATACTTTTGACTGTACCTGTAAATGAACTAAACATGCTACAAACGTCGTTACACATAGGGACCGTGCTATGGTAAAGGTGAATAACATCTAAAAATTTCAGAGCAATCCGAGTATATTTACGAGAGTTAGAGCGCGGACAGACGGCTAGACAAACCAAAGTCATAAACACTTTTCAACTTTGTTGAAAGGTGTTAAAAAGGAAATATAAAAGTAAAATAAATGATTGAAAGGAAATATAAAAGTAAAATAATGAACTTTAAAAAATATATACTAAAGCAGTTTAATCTATAAGCTTCCTATCAGGCATGAAAAACACTTTATTTCAATGCTTAAATATAATATTTTATTTTTTAAGGGTGTATTTCAATCCAAACTGCTTATTTTCTGATTCATTTTTAAATTCCTTTTTGTTCTCAAACGCATCAAACTGAAAAATTCTCTTATTTAGAAACTACCTAATGTGCCGTGCTTCTCGATTTTTTGATAAATGCAGAAAATATTTTTAAAAAAATGCTGTCAAAGTAGGCGTTTTGAACAGAATATTTCACAGCGAAAGATCTGGGAATGAAAAAAAAAAAGGTCTTACTGAGAAAATAATTATTTAAAACTTAAATTCTAATGAATTGAGGGGAAAATGAAATCACACGGCCTCTTAAACATCTCTTCAAAAATCACCTCAGCAAGTTTCATGTTTTTACTTTTAAAGATGAGTCTGAAAATGTCTCAGAAAATATCGAGCTGTTGAAGGTGGAAAAATATTTTTTCGAATACACCTTTAATGCCAATATTTATGTGTATCGAAAACGTAGAAAATGAGTTTACAATCGAAGAAAATTTAATAACTGATTCTGAATGTCTATAATTAAATGTTTGATTAAAATCGCAAATAGAAAAAAAATGCTTAGATACAATTAAAAATAAATAAATAAATATACCAATTTGAAAAACACTAAAAATAATAATTATTATTTTTAATTGTACTATTAAACAACAACTAACTAATGCATTTAATTCATCTATTGATGAATTAAATGCATTATTAGATTCAGCAATTTCTCAAAAATCTTTCCATATGTTATAAGGAATTCCTATTATTTTATAATTTTGGCAAATGTTAAATCTGAAAACATTGGTATGAAGATTCAGGATTTTAAATAATAATTTAAAATATTATTAGCAAAAAAAAAAAAATCTTTCAAAAGTTACGCTATTATAATATGTAAAAAGACATTTTCCCACTATAATGTTAATTTCTAAACTGAAACAGTTTCGTAATATCATACTATTCGAATATAATATTTAACTCCAAAACAATAATGACGATAAATACTGTTATATGAGTGTTAGTAATCAGAAAAAAAAATAAGAAGCCGAAAAAAATTCCACATCACTGTCTCAATCTCAAGTAATTGCAAATTAATGTTTATATTCATCCCACTATGAATGTAGACATGAATTTTTTTTTTTTTTTTTTTTTTTTTTTTTTTTTTTTTTTTTTTTTTGAGCGATGACCGATTAACACATTTTACAAAACAGTGTCGATTAGGAAAATTTCGCTTCAAGACAATTCCAGATCAGTCACTTTCTATATGTATAACATAAATCTATTTAATTCATAATCGTAATATACAAACAGAAATAAAAAATTTAAATTAAATAAGACTTACCTTTTTTTTGCTGTAAATTAATAATATCCGAGTATTTTTGCCCGAAAATGGCAGACGTCTTTCTCTTACATTTAAAAAAGCAAAAACAAAAGCTGACATTGTAGACTTGGTCATGTTCTTTTCCGGCGTGTATTACAAAAAGTTCTCTGTTTACCCTGCGGTTGCGGTTATATCCGACGCAGACGATCTTCAGCAGCTGATTTTAATGTTTATTTTTGCAGTCCTAACTTTCAGGCGGAATAGTTTTATGAGTTAGTCTGTATTTAAAATTTTCTATTTGAAGAATTTTCCAATGCATTTTACCATTTCTTTTTTATCAGTTTCAAAAAAATTCATTTGAAAACGGAAGTTTATTAGATAAAACACTGCTTAAATTTTTAAAATGTGTAAAAATAAATTTAATGGTAATAATACCACCCCCCTTTTTTTAAGTAAAGTTTGTTTCATGCGTAATAAATAAAAAATATCTTCTTAATAAATAAAAAAAATGTTTTCGAGGATAAAAAATTTTTCTTTGTCAATCTGTCAATCTTTTTATGTTAATTTTCTGCAGAATAAAACAATTTGTAAAATAACTTTTTTAAAAGTCATACCTCTAAAACACAAATTGGAAATGCGAAAAATTAATTATATCATGTGTTTTGCATAAATTTTGTATATATATATATTTTTTTTTTTTTTCGGAAAAGGCTATTTTTATTTAAAAAGGCTGAAAGAAGTAATTTTTTTTTTTTAAACAGTTACTAAAAATAGATTAACAGGAAAAAAATATGACTTGAATGCAAATTATAAAGCAATAAATGCATATATGACTAAACTCTGAAGATTCTTTCTGCGTGCTCATTAAAATCTGCAGACTTAACTGTAATAGAAAATGTTTAGTTTGAAATCACAGAAGTGTTTCGACCAGTGGTCGCCAAAAAAGTTAAAAAATTTCCTCCCTGCAAACTAAATATGTAAAGTGTATAGATTTAATATTTCTAATTCTAAATATGTTTCAAATTGCTCCAGCACATAGCATTTTTCTGAGAAATACTTTTATAATAATAACAATCCGTGATGTATTATTATATTAAATTGCAATGCTAGATAAAATTGAAATCATGAAAAAAGTATACTTTCACTTCTTAGATATCAAATTGATAAAATATAGCATGGAAATCACGTGCATTTCACTGGCCCCGCCCCATACTCATTTTGAAAATTCAACAGCACCATTCGTTTGTGCTACGTTTGTGCTGGTTTGTGCCGCAAAAATTTTCGTTTGTGCCACTTCCGTTCTCTCGTTATAACGAACACAATGGGGCGGGGCCAGTGAAACGACAGCCCCGCCCCATCAATGAAATCAAAATTTTATTACTGCATTCGTTTGTGCTAGGTTTGTGCTGGTTTGTGCCGCAAAAATTTTCGTTTGTGCCACTTTCGTTCTCTCGTTATAACGAACACAATGGGGCGGGGCCAGTGAAACGACAGCCCCGCCCCATCAATGAAATCAAAATTTTATTACTGCATTTGTTTGTGCTCCGTTTGTGCTGGTTTGTGCCGCAAAAAGTTTCGTTTGTGCCACTTCCGTTCTCTCGTTCTAACGAATTTTTATAATTCAAGGTCAAATAAAGAAAATCACTTATAAAAATCGTAAATAACTACATGTCACGAAATGAAATATGTAAATCTTTAGTCCCATGTAAATGTCGGTTTGTGCCGCAAAAAGTTTCGTTTGTGCCATTCTGGTTCCCTCGATATAACGAATTTTCCACTATTTCAACACAGAACGACCATTTCAGTGGCCCCGCCCCATCAACGAAATCTAAATTGTATTACGGCATTCGTTTGTGCTACGTTTGTGCTGGTTTGTGCCGCAAAAAGTTTCGTTTGTGCCACTTCCGTTCTCTCGTTATAACGAATTTTTCAATTTCAAGGTCAAATAAAGAAAATCACTTATAAAAATCGCAAATAATTACATGTCACGATATGAAATACTTAAATCTTTAGTCCCATGTAAATGTCGGTTTGTGCCGCAAAAAGTTTCGTTTGTGCCATTCTGGTTCCCTCGATATAACGAATTTTCCACTATTTCAACACAGAACGACCATTTCAGTGGCCCCGCCCCATCAACGAAATCTAAATTGTATTACGGCATTCGTTTGTGCTACGTTTGTGCTGGTTTGTGCCGCAAAAAGTTTCGTTTGTGCCACTTCCGTTCTCTCGTTATAACGAATTTTTCAATTTCAAGGTCAAATAAAGAAAATCACTTATAAAAATCGCAAATAATTACATGTCACGATATGAAATACTTAAATCTTTAGTCCCATGTAAATGTCGGTTTGTGCCGCAAAAAGTTTCGTTTGTGCCATTCTGGTTCCCTCGATATATCGAATTTTCCACTGTTTCAACACAGAACGACCATTTCAGTGGCCCCGCCCCATCAACGAAATCTAAATTGCATTACGGCATTCGTTTGTACTACGTTTGTGCTGGTTTATGCCGCAAAAAGTTTCGTTTGTGCTACTTCCGTTCTCTCGTTATAACGAATTTTTTTCATCCAAGAGCACAAATAGAAAATCGCCTATGAAAAAAGGCATGGCATGAAATGAAATACGTAAATCTTTAGTCCCATGTAAATGTCGGTTTGTGCCGCAAAAAGTTTCGTTTGTGCCATTCTGGTTCCCTCGATATAACGAATTTTCCACTATTTCAACACAGAACGACCATTTCAGTGGCCCCGCCCCATCAACGAAATCTAAATTGTATTACGGCATTAGTTTGTGCTACGTTTGTGCCGCAAAAAGTTTCGTTTGTGCCACTTCCGTTCTCTCGTTATAACGAATTTTTCAATTTCAAGGTCAAATAAATAAAATCACTTATAAAAATCGCAAATAATTACATGTCACGATATGAAATTCTTAAATCTTTAGTCCCATGTAAATGTCGGTTTGTGCCGCAAAAAGTTTCGTTTGTGCCTTTCTGGTTCCCTCGATATAACGAATTTTCCACTATTTCAACACAGAACGACCATTTCAGTGGCCCCGCCCCATCAACGAAATCTAAATTGTATTACGGCATTCGTTTGTGCTGGTTTGTGCCGCAAAAAGTTTCGTTTGTGCCACTTCCGTTCTCTCGTTATAACGAATTTTTCAATTTCAAGGTCAAATAAAGAAAATCACTTATAAAAATCGCAAATAATTACATGTCACGATATGAAATACTTAAATCTTTAGTCCCATGTAAATGTCGGTTTGTGCCGCAAAAAGTTTCGTTTGTGCCATTCTGGTTCCCTCGATATATCGAATTTTCCACTGTTTCAACACAGAACGACCATTTCAGTGGCCCCGCCCCATCAACGAAATCTAAATTGTATTACGGCATTCGTTTGTGCTACGTTTGTGCTGGTTTGTGCCGCAAAAAGTTTCGTTTGTGCCACTTCCGTCCTCTCGTTATAACGAATTTTTTTCATCCAAGAGCACAAATAGAAAATCGCCTATGAAAAAAGGCATGGCATGAAATGAAATACGTAAATCTTTAGTCCCATGTAAATGTCGGTTTGTGCTGCAAAAAGTTTCGTTTGTGCCATTCTGGTTCCCTCGATATAACGAATTTTCCACTATTTCAACACAGAACGATCATTTCAGTGGCCCCGCCCCATCAACGAAATCTAAATTGTATTACGGCATTCGTTTGTGCTACGTTTGTGCTGGTTTGTGCCGCAAAAAGTTTCGTTTGTGCCACTTCCGTCCTCTCGTTATAACGAATTTTTCAATTTCAAGGTCAAATAAAGAAAATCACTTATAAAAATCGCAAATAATTACATGTCACGATATGAAATACTTAAATCTTTAGTCCCATGTAAATGTCCGTTTGTGCCGCAAAAAGTTTCGTTTGTGCCATTCTGGTTCCCTCGATATAACGAATTTTCCACTATTTCAACACAGAACGACTATTTCAGTGGCCCGCCCCATCAACGAAATCTAAATTGCATTACGGCATTCGTTTGTGCTACGTTTGTGCTGGTTTGTACCGCAAAAAGTTTCGTTTGTGCTACTTCCGTTCTCTCGTTATAACGAATTTTTTTCATCCAAGAGCACAAATAGAAAATCGCCTATGAAAAAAGGCATGGCATGAAATGAAATACGTAAATCTTTAGTCCCATGTAAATGTCGGTTTGTGCTGCAAAAAGTTTCGTTTGTGCCATTCTGGTTCCCTCGATATAACGAATTTTCCACTATTTCAACACAGAACGATCATTTCAGTGGCCCCGCCCCATCAACGAAATCTAAATTGTATTACGGCATTCGTTTGTGCTACGTTTGTGCTGGTTTGTGCCGCAAAAAGTTTCGTTTGTGCCACTTCCGTCCTCTCGTTATAACGAATTTTTCAATTTCAAGGTCAAATAAAGAAAATCACTTATAAAAATCGCAAATAATTACATGTCACGATATGAAATACTTAAATCTTTAGTCCCATGTAAATGTCGGTTTGTGCCGCAAAAAGTTACGTTTGTGTCATTCTGGTTCCCTCGATATAATGAATTTTCCACTATTTCAACACAGAACGACCATTTCAGTGGCCCCGCCCCATCAACGAAATCTAAATTGTATTACGGCATTCGTTTGTGCTACGTTTGTGCCGCAAAAAGTTTCGTTTGTGCCACTTCCGTTCTCTCGTTATAACGAATTTTTCAATTTCAAGGTCAAATAAATAAAATCACTTATAAAAATCGCAAATAATTACATGTCACGATATGAAATTCTTAAATCTTTAGTCCCATGTAAATTTCGGTTTGTGCCGCAAAAAGTTTCGTTTGTGCCATTCTGGTTCCCTCGATATAACGAATTTTCCACTATTTCAACACAGAACGACCATTTCAGTGGCCCCGCCCCATCAACGAAATCTAAATTGCATTACGGCATTCGTTTGTGCTACGTTTGTGCTGGTTTGTACCGCAAAAAGTTTCGTTTGTGCTACTTCCGTTCTCTCGTTATAACGAATTTTTTTCATCCAAGAGCACAAATAGAAAATCGCCTATGAAAAAAGGCATGGCATGAAATGAAATACGTAAATCTTTAGTCCCATGTAAATGTCGGTTTGTGCCGCAAAAAGTTTCGTTTGTGCCATTCTGGTTCCCTCGATATAACGAATTTTCCACTATTTCAACACAGAACGACCATTTAAGTGGCCCCGCCCCATCAACGAAATCTAAATTGTGTTACGGCATTCGTTTGTGCTACGTTTGTGCTGGTTTGTGCCGCAAAAAGTTTCGTTTGTGCCACTTCCGTTCTCTCGTTATAACGAATTTTTCAATTTCAAGGTCAAATAAAGAAAATCACTTATAAAAATCGCAAATAATTACATGTCACGATATGAAATACTTAAATCTTTAGTCCCATGTAAATGTCCGTTTGTGCCGCAAAAAGTTTCGTTTGTGCCATTCTGGTTCCCTCGATATAACGAATTTTCCACTATTTTAACCCAGAACGACCATTTCAGTGGCCCCGCCCCATCAACGAAATCTAAATTGCATTACGGCATTCGTTTGTGCTACGTTTGTGCTGGTTTGTGCCGCAAAAAGTTTCGTTTGTGCTACTTCCGTTCTCTCGTTATAACGAATTTTTTTCATCCAAGAGCACAAATAGAAAATCGCCTATGAAAAAAGGCATGGCATGAAATGAAATACTTAAATCTTTAGTCCCATGTAAATGTCGGTTTGTGCCGCAAAAAGTTTCGTTTGTGCCATTCTGGTTCCCTCGATATAACGAATTTTCCACTATTTCAACACAGAACGACCATTTCAGTGGCCCCGCCCCATCAACGAAATCTAAATTGTATTACGGCATTCGTTTGTGCTACGTTTGTGCTGGTTTGTGCCGCAAAAAGTTTCGTTTGTGCCACTTCCGTTCTCTCGTTATAACGAATTTTTCAATTTCAAGGTCAAATAAAGAAAATCACTTATAAAAATCGCAAATAATTACATGTCACGATATGAAATACTTAAATCTTTAGTCCCATGTAAATGTCGGTTTGTGCCGCAAAAAGTTTCGTTTGTGCCATTCTGGTTCCCTCGATATAACGAATTTTCCACTATTTCAACACAGAACGACCATTTCAGTGGCCCCGCACCATCAACGAAATCTAATTTGTATTACGGCATTAGTTTGTGCTACGTTTGTGCCGCAAAAAGTTTCGTTTGTGCCACTTCCGTTCTCTCGTTATAACGAATTTTTCAATTTCAAGGTCAAATAAATAAAATCACTTATAAAAATCGCAAATAATTACATGTCACGATATGAAATTCTTAAATCTTTAGTCCCATGTAAATGTCGGTTTGTGCCGCAAAAAGTTTCGTTTGTGCCTTTCTGGTTCCCTCGATATAACGAATTTTCCACTATTTCAACACAGAACGACCATTTCAGTGGCCCCGACCCATCAACGAAATCTAAATTGTATTACGGCATTCGTTTGTCCTGGTTTGTGCCGCAAAAAGTTTCGTTTGTGCCACTTCCGTTCTCTCGTTATAACGAATTTTTCAATTTCAAGGTCAAATAAAGAAAATCACTTATAAAAATCGCAAATAATTACATGTCACGATATGAAATACTTAAATCTTTAGTCCCATGTAAATGTCGGTTTGTGCCGCAAAAAGTTTCGTTTGTGCCATTCTGGTTCCCTCGATATATCGAATTTTCCACTGTTTCAACACAGAACGACCATTTCAGTGGCCCCGCCCCGTCAACGAAATCTAAATTGCATTACGGCATTCTTTTGTGCTACGTTTGTGCTGGTTTGTGCCGCAAAAAGTTTCGTTTGTGCTACTTCCGTTCTCTCGTTATAACGAATTTTTTTCATCCAAGAGCACAAATAGAAAATCGCCTATGAAAAAAGGCATGGCATGAAATGAAATACGTAAATCTTTAGTCCCATGTAAATGTCGGTTTGTACTGCAAAAAGTTTCGTTTGTGCCATTCTGGTTCCCTCGATATAACGAATTTTCCACTATTTCAACACAGAACGATCATTTCAGTGGCCCCGCCCCATCAACGAAATCTAAATTGTATTACGGCATTCGTTTGTGCTACGTTTGTGCTGGTTTGTGCCGCAAAAAGTTTCGTTTGTGCCACTTCCGTCCTCTCGTTATAACGAATTTTTCAATTTCAAGGTCAAATAAAGAAAATCACTTATAAAAATCGCAAATAATTACATGTCACGATATGAAATACTTAAATCTTTAGTCCCATATAAATGTCGGTTTGTGCCGCAAAAAGTTTCGTTTGTGCCATTCTGGTTCCCTCGATATAACGAATTTTCCACTATTTCAACACAGAACGACCATTTCAGTGGCCCCGCCCCATCAACGAAATCTAAATTGTATTACGGCATTCGTTTGTGCTACGTTTGTGCCGCAAAAAGTTTCGTTTGTGCCACTTCCGTTCTCTCGTTATAACGAATTTTTCAATTTCAAGGTCAAATAAAGAAAATCACTTATAAAAATCGCAAATAATTACATGTCACGATATGAAATACTTAAATCTTTAGTCCCATGTAAATGTCGGTTTGTGCCGCAAAAAGTTTCGTTTTTGCCATTCTGGTTCCCTCGATATAACGAATTTTCCACTATTTCAACACAGAACGACCATTTCAGTGGCCCGCCCCATCAACGAAATCTAAATTGCATTACGGCATTCGTTTGTGCTACGTTTGTGCTGGTTTGTACCGCAAAAAGTTTCGTTTGTGCTACTTCCGTTCTCTCGTTATAACGAATTTTTTTCATCCAAGAGCACAAATAGAAAATCGCCTATGAAAAAAGGCATGGCATGAAATGAAATACGTAAATCTTTAGTCCCATGTAAATGTTAGTTTGTGCTGCAAAAAGTTTCGTTTGTGCCATTCTGGTTCCCTCGATATAACGAATTTTCCACTAATTCAACACAGAACGATCATTTCAGTGGCCCCGCCCCATCAACGAAATCTAAATTGTATTACGGCATTCGTTTGTGCTGGTTTGTGCCGCAAAAAGTTTCGTTTGTGCCACTTCCGTCCTCTCGTTATAACGAATTTTTCAATTTCAAGGTCAAATAAAGAAAATCACTTATAAAAATCGCAAATAATTACATGTCACGATATGAAATACTTAAATCTTTAGTCCCATGTAAATGTCGGTTTGTGCCGCAAAAAGTTTCGTTTGTGTCATTCTGGTTCCCTCGATATAATGAATTTTCCACTATTTCAACACAGAACGACCATTTCAGTGGCCCCGCCCCATCAACGAAATCTAAATTGTATTACGGCATTCGTTTGTGCTACGTTTGTGCCGCAAAAAGTTTCGTTTGTGCCACTTCCGTTCTCTCGTTATAACGAATTTTTCAATTTCAAGGTCAAATAAATAAAATCACTTATAAAAATCGCAAATAATTACATGTCACGATATGAAATTCTTAAATCTTTAGTCCCATGTAAATTTCGGTTTGTGCCGCAAAAAGTTTCGTTTGTGCCATTCTGGTTCCCTCGATATAACGAATTTTCCACTATTTCAACACAGAACGACCATTTCAGTGGCCCCGCCCCTTCAACGAAATCTAAATTGCATTACGGCATTCGTTTGTGCTACGTTTGTGCTGGTTTGTACCGCAAAAAGTTTCGTTTGTGCTACTTCCGTTCTCTCGTTATAACGAATTTTTTTCATCCAAGAGCACAAATAGAAAATCGCCTATGAAAAAAGGCATGGCATGAAATGAAATACGTAAATCTTTAGTCCCATGTAAATGTCGGTTTGTGCCGCAAAAAGTTTCGTTTGTGCCATTCTGGTTCCCTCGATATAACGAATTTTCCACTATTTCAACACAGAACGACCATTTAAGTGGCCCCGCCCCATCAACGAAATCTAAATTGTATTACGGCATTCGTTTGTGCTACGTTTGTGCTGGTTTGTGCCGCAAAAAGTTTCGTTTGTGCTACTTCCGTTCTCTCGATATAACGAATTTTTATAATGCAAAGTCAAATAAAGAAAATCACTTATAAAAATCGTAAATAACTACATGTCACGAAATGAAATACGTAAACCTTTAGTCCCATGTAAATGTCGGTTTGTGCCGCAAAAAGTTTCGTTTGTGCCATTCTGGTTCCCTCGATATAACGAATTTTCCACTATTTCAACACAGAACGACCATTTCAGTGGCCCCGCCCCATCAACGAAATCTAAATTGTATTACGGCATTCGTTTGTGCTACGTTTGTGCTGGTTTGTGCCGCAAAAAGTTTCGTTTGTGCCACTTCCGTTCTCTCGTTATAACGAATTTTTCAATTTCAAGGTCAAATAAAGAAAATCACTTATAAAAATCGCAAATAATTACATGTCACGATATGAAATACTTAAATCTTTAGTCCCATGTAAATGTCCGTTTGTGCCGCAAAAAGTTTCGTTTGTGCCATTCTGGTTCCCTCGATATAACGAATTTTCCACTATTTTAACACAGAACGACCATTTCAGTGGCCCCGCCCCATCAACGAAATCTAAATTGCATTACGGCATTCGTTTGTGCTACGTTTGTGCTGGTTTGTGCCGCAAAAAGTTTCGTTTGTGCTACTTCCGTTCTCTCGTTATAACGAATTTTTTTCATCCAAGAGCACAAATAGAAAATCGCCTATGAAAAAAGGCATGGCATGAAATGAAATACGTAAATCTTTAGTCCCATGTAAATGTCGGTTTGTGCCGCAAAAAGTTTCGTTTGTGCCGTTCTGGTTCCCTCGATATAACGAATTTTCCACTATTTCAACACAGAACGACCATTTCAGTGGCCCCGCCCCATCAACGAAATCTAAATTGTATTACGGCATTCGTTTGTGGTGTTTTGTTCCTCAAAAAGTTTCGCTTGTGCCACTTCCATTCTTTCATTATAACGAATATTTATAATTCAAGGGTACATACAGAAAATCGGTATCTACTGAAAATTATGAAATATATTTTAGGAAATGATTACTATATTTACATTTGCAGATGAGGCAGACTTTTGTTGTTTTTCACCTTTGTGTACTAGAAAGGTGGGTTGCTGAATCAAAACAATATAAAAATAAGTAAGAAAAAAAGTGTAACAATTACATCCGCATTTGAAGAAGATTTTAATATTTTTCGAAGAGTTGCACGGTAGGTGATTTACCGATTCTAGTTGGGCAAAATTATTTTTCGCGTCAGTATAGTCGCATCGCCATGAAATTGAAAAATGTTGTTGATATTCACTATTGGATGTTAGGTATTGCCAAATGTAGCGTGTAACAGTCATAACTTTTTTACATGGACATTCAAAAAATTTCATTAATAACGGCCTATGGGGAAAAATCGTTTGCGATGAATTTTAATGATGTTTCATGGTTTAAAACACTTTGAAATTTATATATTGATCTATGAAGTGCACTACAAGATGATTGCTATAGAATATGTTATGGATAGCATCATTTATCGATCATTTTACAGGGACACTAAAAATAATTTTGTTATATTATGGTCTATGGAGAAAAATTGCTTGTGGTATAATTTGCTCATGTTACACTATTTCAAAAGTATTTAAATTGACATATATCTCCGAGGTGTTTTATAAGATACTTAACTATTGAATATGATGTGCATAGCATTAGTCTTTCATATACGTGGGCACACAAAATAAATCAGTTATATTTCTCTCTCTATGAACAATGATTGATGGAAGTGCGTTTTCAGTTCTGGAATACTTTTTTAAATTATAAAAATTGCATACTATTTAGGGTATATAAATTCTATAAATCATACACAGGGCTACACAAAACATCTGAAGTTTTCCGTTTATTGACGGAAATTGCTGAATTTTCAACTGTGCTATGCGTTCCCTAACTTTTCTAAATTTTAGCATTCTGTGATTTATATGATAAATTTATAGTTCATATACAGGGATGTACAAAATTATCAGGGCTTTTTTTCTTGTTATATGAGACATCGTTTTTCACGTTATTAAGCTATGCAGTTTTATTATAGAAGTCCGAATGCGTTGAAAAGTGTCTCATAATCTGATTGACGCATAATTTTACGTTATTCCTGATAATTTTAATGGTACTTTCTTAACGATATTGGAAGCTAAAGATATAAAACTATTTTTGTGATATTATAACAAATCCTAAAATTTCTTTTTCTAAAATTTAAGATACGGGACAAGCATTCGACAGCTTTTATGAAAAATGCTATGTTGTATATTCTATTGTATATTTATATTTCTCTCTGCACAGATGAACGTTATGTAAAGAAAGGGAAGGGAATCATAAGATATCATGGGAAAATACCTACATTATGTTTTGCATTATATCAAATCTGAATTTGGAGAATTTGTTTGGATAAATATTGTAACTACTCGAAATTTGCAGTCAAGTAATATATTTTACATCATTTTGCCTGAGATATTTCCATACAACTGGCAGCTTTTGTCCAAATTTGATCATAAATTTAAACATTTCGGGCTTGCAAAACTTCGTGTGCGCTTCATTGTAATTTTCCTCTAAAAACAAAACATTTTCAACCAAATTAACGTTTTCGTTAAATTTTAAATCTTGTTGCCGTTGTATAATGGTGCAAATGTTTGTTTATGTGACTAACTTAAATTCTGCTGTCTTTGAAGAAAAGAAAATGGTACTTAAACTAAAATTTCGAAAAAAAATATCTAGTCTTAATAAGCTAAAAACACTTCTAAAAACTGGGGAGGCACCTAAAGGCATACAAATTAAAGTGAAACGAAAAGATAATAATCTAAGCTATTTAATCATATGAAAAATTTAGCTTAATCGTTCTTTATCATATAACATTTTCTATATTAAAACTAAAAAACTGTAAAAAAAAAAAAAAAAAAAAAAAAAAAAAAAAAAAAAAAAAAAAAAGTTTTTTTCGACATTGAATATGAAATAACAGCTCATATGTGCTTAATTTATGCACACAACTCCGATAAAGTAAAGTCCATATATTTGTTTGGAAGCGTCCATAATCGAGCAGTATATATTATTCCGGTTCAAGTAACAGATTAAAGAACTATATTCAAATTATTTAATTAATTCCCAACTAAGAAGCACCAACTTTGCACTAGTCTATGGACCATACAATTATATTTATATCAAAACCAATATCAGGGTAAAACGCCGTAATTATTGAGCTATAACAGCCAAAAAATAAATTACGGTAGGATGAACTTTTAAAAATCGACTTTTGACCAACTAGAATCGGTAAATCACCCACAGTGAGTTTATTGGTTGCTGAGTAAATTCAATTAAACCAAAAAAGAAAAAAAGAAAAGAAAGAAAGAAAAAGAGAAAAGAAAATGACAACCTCTTTATTGGCAGATTCGATTTATGCAGTAAATAAACACTTTTTTTTATTGACAAAAAATGATCCCCTCCCCCGCACGTAACGATATAAAATAATGTGCAGTGAAGACAACGACTAAGATTATAAGTATAACTTCAAAGGGGTTGACTTAAAATGAAATTTTCAGGTCTGCCGAATTACGTTTTGACTTAAATTATTTAGTGTTGCATAGACCGGGTTACGGTTGGATGGAATTTTCTTTTCTCGGTTTCCGGTCGGGTTTAAAGTAGACTTCTATTGGAATTTTCAGGGTCTGGTCGGGTTGAATTTCAACGAAAATTATTTTGTCTTGCATAGATCGGGTTGCGATTGCATGGAATTTTCTTTTGGTTTGTTCCCTTAAAGCCGAAAAGATTTTAGCCGAAACTCATTAAGAGGGCGAAATGTAAGGGGTCATACAGGAGTTGCATAGTGTCAACGCTTTAGTTCTGATTCCCTCTGAATCTGAACAAAATCACGAAGAGTTACTCCATTTTAGAAAAGAACCCTGTGCGGTTTGCTGTTGCGGATTTTGCGGCTGTTGCGGTTTCGGCAGAATTTATCGTTTTATTTCTTTTTTAGGGTTTCGTTCATCTCACGAAACCCTATTCGTCTCGCTTCTTTGTCTGTCTGTCTGTCTGTCCGTCACAGAGCCCGTTCTCAGAAACTATACATGTTAGAGACTTGAAATTTTGGGTACTTATAGCTGAACACCTCACATCAAACAACAAATCATAAAATTTTGAAAAAGTTGGTAATTAACCGAATTACGGGTTAATTAACTTCTAAAATTAACCAATCCACTTTTTTAATTTATCAAAAGCAGCTCTCTGACTACAATTGGACCCCTTTTGCGAGGCTAGCTTCGGAGCACTACCATTGGAGGATTCACGAAAGCTGAAGCCCGATTTTATCTGGCGAGGCTAGCAAACTGCAGACTTGATTTTTTATCTCAGACATTACGGCGCGCTCGCGGTTTTTATTTTAATAGGAAATTTAAACTTTTTAAATATTAAATTTTTTGATTAAATTTTTTGCCATCCTGATTTGAAATTCTTCGGTGATTTCATACATACCCAGTTCAAACTCCTAGCTTAATTACAAGCGGAGATATTAATTATTATTTAATTAATTAGGTTTCATTTCCATGAAATGCGGGTGGCACGTGCTTTTTAAACCACGAAATAATTTAAATTAGGAAATATTAGTGATGGGCGATTCTCGAGATTTTACCAATCGAGAAAAATCGTCATCGTAAAAAAATACAATCGATACAGTCATCGATTACTTCCCGGAATCTACAATCGAGACAATCGAGATGTTTTTACAATCGATTATTGATTATTATTTTACAGGCTTATAGAGTAATTTTTAAGTTTTTAGTAAATACGTGGCAACTAAAGATAGATGGAGTAAAACAACATACCAAGAAATCGATGTAAATTTAACACTGAGATGCTCTGAGAAAAGATCTTCCTTTGAAGCTAAATGAAAGGTTGTGAAAAAACAGAAGCAGTAATGTAGTTTGCTGCTATCGTTTTCATTAACTCTTTCATTCAACTTCAATTGATGGAGGGGCACCTGATATGAAGCCTTTAGAAAGCTGTATTCTAACATTTGTTAATAATCTTAATGAAACTTGTTATGTAATATATCTTATCAGTTTTTAAGCCTTCTGAAAGAAATATTAATCCCTAAACCTACCCCCTTTTCTGTACTAATGGTTTATGACAATTAACAAATTGTTAGAATTGCGTTTAAGAAATTAACTTTAATGTTACATCTCCGCTATAGTATTTATCTTTCGAATATTATGTGTCATTCTATATTTTAATACAGGCCAATAAACTCTAAATGATTAATATCTTTAAGATATGTTCCGTATAAATTTCTTTAATAAAGTGTGCATACTAATGTTTCGATAAAACACTGTAAAACATTTTAAGTTTGTAATGTTTGAGCATATTAATAATAAGTATCATGGATTTTCATATCAAATTTTATTTTATGTATGGCAATGTGTATTATGTATGCAAGTCTAGTAAATTGAGAGTACTACAGATGAACCAGATGCCAGCAAAATGAGTTGAACACGTTAATCCCAACACCTCAGAATTTTTCAAAACACTCTTTTCAAACAAGTTTTTCAAATATAAGATCAATATGTTATCAAGAAATATGTTCAAAGTTTTAATGGTAAGAACAACGCTATTTTGGAACGCTAAATAACTTAAGAAAATACTTTCAGTTCATTTACCTACTTTTAAAAATATTATTTAAATTATTCAACGATTGTAATATCTTTTTGCTAATTTTGTTTTGTTATAAGTTCCCTTTTATTTTTAATGAAAGTGCGATGTCTAAATCGCGTAATTATGGCGCATTCGATAGAATTGAATAGCTTTTTCACATTTTCGATAAAGGCAAACATTTGATGCAAGTTAAAGTTCCCCTAAATATCTAATGCTGTAAGATTTCCCGTTGATCGAAAAAAAAGAGCTTTATCGAAAAAGGGGAAGAAAAACCAGACAAATATACTTGCTAAAAAGGGAACCTGTGTAAACCGGAAACTGCTTACCACTCCCTATCGATGTCAAAATGATTCTTTAAATTTGCATTCCAATTAAAAATAGTTACTTTCTGACACATTAACGAACTTATTTTTATTCTCAAGCGTATTAGCTAGGATCGAATTTTTTCCTTTTTCGCTAAAGGCAAATGTTTCAAATTTTCGTAAATGCGAGCCTAATATTGGGGAATTTCACCATTAATCGAAAACAAAAGAACTTTACCGAAAAACAGAAGGATAACCGGACTCATATACCAGCTAAGTGGGAACTTACCTAAGACGGAAACCGGTTTCCATTCCCTAATGATTCCAAAATATTTTTTTCTGTTTGTACTTGTACTTAAATCCAAAGTAGTTACTTTTTGATTCATTTAAAAACTCAATTTTATTCTCAGGTGCATTGTATCCAAAAATGGAAGGATAACCGCATAAAGATACCAGCTAAGAGGGAAACTGTCTAAAACGGAATTGGTCTTTGGTCCCTAGCGATTGAAACATAACTCTTCGTTGTCTGTACCCAAATCTAAAGTAGCGCCTTTCTAACTCATTTTTATTCTTAGGTGCATTAGCTAGAATCGATTTGAATTTTCACATTTTCGATAACAGTAAAAGGTTTGATTGAGGAAAAGTTCCTAAATGTTGAATGCGTGTCTAATTCTGTGGAATTTTCTGATTGGTCAAAAGAAAAAGAGCTTTATCAAAAAATGGGAGGATAACTAGACAAACCAGCTAAGACGGAATCTGTCTAAAACGGAATTGATTTCCAGGTTCTAAATGGGCCCCTAACATGACTGTTGCCCATCTGTACCTAAATCCAAAGTAGTATCTTTGTGAGACATTCACGAACTCATTAGAATCGAACAGCATTTTCCTTTTTTCGGTAAAGGCAAACGATTTAATACAGACCAAAGTTACCCTAAATGTGTAATGCTGTAGAATTTCAAAGTTGATCGAAAACAAAAGAGCTTTATCGGAAAGGGAACCAGACAAATATATTTACTAAGAGTGAACCTGTCTAACAAGGAATTGGTTCCAATTTCTAGCAATAGCTAATGAAGTTTGATTAAATTCCGTGCATTAGTTTTTGAAATATAGCAGCGTTACCTGTTCGGCTATTTGCACAACAAACAAATCAACACCATTCTACATCTAGGTCTAACTGAATATGAAGTATTATTAAATTTTGCGTATTACTTCTTGAGATAGAGCGTTATCAAAATTTTTGTCACATAAAAGACAGATATTTTCTAAAAACTGACCAATTTATCATGAATCCAATACTTCCTTCTTGTAAAGATAGATGAACGTAAAAATGGAAAAATGACCCACACAAACTGAATTAAACCCTTTTCAACTTAAGTATATGTAACAAAATCACACGCCTCCTAATCTGTATCCTTCTTTGAGAAACTATGACTTAAACCAAAAACGCACCAAGTGTCAATCTGACTGTGAAAGCTAAATAAATACCCAAAGAACTTCTAACTCATAAGAAAGGGCTCCATTACTGTTTTTCTAAGCTGGGATTTACATCACATTCATTTCGGTGACTTCCCTCCTTTACGCTAGCCAACCCAGCATACGCAATCATGACGTAGATGGAATATGCTCATTCATTTCTCTCTCGCTCTCTCTCTCTCTCTCGCACCTCAACTAAAGTCTGCTCGATGCAAACTTTTCGTTTATCTCGAGAGATACCTGTCCTCCTTGAAAACCTCGAGAGATACCTCTCCTCGATGAAAACCTCTCGCTTACCTCGAGATATGTCTTCTCGGTTCTAACTAAGGACGAGAATAGGAAATCACTTTTCTTCCATTCTCGACATGTTACTCTCGATGATTGTCAAGAAAACTGATTTCTCGTTCTCGGTCAAGAAGGGCCGAGAAGAGATATCGAGGGGAGAGCTGGAAAGAAAGATAGGTATGACAATGAGCAGTGAAATGATGGAGCCTTCCGATAAATATTATGTATTAAATAAAAAAAATTCAAAGACAGAGATTGGTGAGTTTCGGGGGCCGCAAAAGTGGACACACGGGGGGGGGGGGGGATTTTCAAATTTTTATCGAACACGTCATGTGATACATCATCGGAATTTGACAACCCTTTCATATTATGAACCTTTCTCCCATTCACAGTTGAATTTCAGGATGCGGGGGGTGAGGGTGTGCGCGGACAAATCTTTAAAACTGTAGCGATATCTAGAATAATTATCATTTAAATGGGTTTTTTGTCGGAGCCTTCAGAAAAATAATACTTATTAAATATAAAAATATTAAGAGTTGGTGGAATTCCGGTAGTATTCAAGGGGCGTGAGAGTGGACCCACAGGGGTGCAATTTTCAAACTTTTATGAAACCTCTCATGTGATATATCTTCGGAAATCTTTCTGACTACTCTTTCATATTATGAACCTTTCTTCCCCCAAAATTGAATTTTGGGGGTGGGGAGGGGCGAACAAATTTTTAAAACCGTAGCGATTTCTATGATAAATAGCATTTTAGATGTGAATTTTTTTTATGGAGTCTTCCGGTATTTATTATTTATTAAACATAAAATTTTTGAAAGTGGGGGCTGCATCAATTCCGGGGCAAAAGAGTGGACCCACTGGGGAGAGGGGTCGGGGAAGCAATTTTCAGACATTTTTTGAACCCGTCATGTGACATATCATAGGAAAGCTCTTGGATAACTCTTTCATATTATGAGACTTTCGTCTCCCCCCCCCCAATTTTGCTCTCACTGTGAGGGGGGGGGTCGTTTTCAAACTTTTTTGCATTCTCATCATTTTAGATCGGATTTTTTTACGGAGCCACCCGGTATTACTTATAATACATGAAATTTCAAAAAGTTGGGTTGTATTCCGGGGAGTGCGGTAGTTGGCCCCTTGGGGTGGGGGGGGGAGCACTTTCCTAACTTTTGTCGACACTCTTCATGTGATACATCATTAGAAAATCCACTTATTCATATTATGCACCTACCTGCCCCTTTCCCCACTTTGCCACCGGGGCATTTTTAGGGTTTCGTTCATCTGACGAAACCCTATTCGTCTCGCTCCTCTGTCGGTCGGTCTGTCTGTCCGTCCGTCCGTCTGTCTGCCTGTCACAGAGCCCGTTCTCAGAAACTATACATGTTAAAGACTTGAAATTTTGCATACTTATAGATGAACACCACACATCATACGACAAATCGTAAAATTTTGAAAAAGTCGTACATTTAACCCTTTGGGCTCCCACATGTATATTTTAAACAGTTCTTTCTATGTAAGCCTCTAATTAGATTGTAGGCGTGAAATTTTGCATATCGATGAATACCTCACATCAAACGACAAATCATAAAATTTTGAAAAAGTCGTACATTTAACCCTTTTTGCTCCCACATGTATATTTTAAACAGTTCTTTCTATGTAAGCCTCTAATTAGATTGGAGGCGTGAAATTTTGCATATAGCTGAATACCTCACATCAAACGACAAATCATAAAATTTTGAAAAAGTCGTACATTTAACCTTTTGGACTCCCACATGTGTATTTTAAACAATTCTTTCTAAGTGAGCCCCTATTTAGATTGGAGGCGTGAAATTTTGCATACTTATAGCTCAACATCCCAGATTACGCATCAAATAATAAATTTTGAAAAAGTTTTATGTTTAACCCTTTCAACTCCAGCTCGTGTATTTTAAGCAATTCTTTCTAACTGAGCCCCCAATTAAATTGGAGATTTTAAATTTTGCATACTTATAGCAGAACACCCGAGGCCAAGCGACAAATCATAAAATCTTGAAAAAGTCTTACGTTTAACCCTTTGAGCTACCACACATGTATTTGAAGCAATTCTTTCTAAGAGAGCCCCTAATAAAGTTGGAGACATGAAATTTTACATACGTATAGTTGAATACCTCAGACCACACGACAAATCATAAAATCTTTAAAAAGTTTTATATAATATAACCCCCCCGGGCTCTAACTTGTGTATTTTAAGTAATTTTTCTAGCCTCCGCCCTTTTAACCCGGGGAGAAATTTTCCAACTTTTGCCGACACTTGAACCTTCTTTCATATTATGCATATTTTACTTATTTTAGTTCCATTTTTTACTGCCAGGTGCGCCTACTGATCTCGGGTGCTATGGGCCCAATCCCCTCGACTAATATATCTACGGATAGTATGTAAAACGGGTTTTCGTTCGGATAGATATTTGTTTAGAATCGAGTGTGCCCCCTGGTTGCGAAATGTGGAACTAACAGATTTTTCAAAAAGAAAAAGTGTTTTGAAAGGAATATTAAACGAAACCCTTTGTGCGATCTGTGATCACACTTACCCACTTGTTCTAAATTTTGCTGACACTCCTCATGTTACATATTGGAAAGGCCTGTGACCACTTATTCATGTTATGCACCCCCCTACTTTGCCCCCCACGGGGAACTTTTCTAAATTTAGCCAAGACCCCTCATGTGACATATCGTTGGAAAGGTCTGTGACTACTTATTGATATTATGCACCTCCGGCGTCCACCCTCCCCATTTTGCCCCCACGGGTGTACTTTTCTCTATTTAGCCAAGACCCCTCATGTGACATATCGTTGAAAAGGTCTGAGACTACTTATTGATGTTATGCACCTCCGGTAACCGCCCCCCCCCCACACTTTGCCTCCATGGGGATATTTTTCTAAATTTAGCCGAGACCCCTCATGTGACATATTGTTGGAAAGGTCTGTGACCACTTACTCATTTTATGCACCTCCCGCGGTCCTCTCCCCCCAACTTTGTCCCACGGGGGGCATTTTTATAAATTTAGCTGGGAACTTTCATGTGACTTTTCTAAATTTACCAGACACCCCCCTTGTGATATATTGTCGGAAAGGTCTGCGACCACTTGCCCACGTTATGCACCTCCCGCGCCCCCCCCCCACTTTGCCCCCACTGGGAGGGCATTTTTATAAATTCAGATCGAGATCCCTCATGTGCCATGTGACATATAGTTGGAATGCCCCATGACGACTTATTCCTATTATGCTGCTGCTGTGCTCCTCCCCTCACCTTGACCCCTCCCCCCAGGGATCTGGTTCGAGATTATTTTTTTACAACATTTTATAGTCCGTACACACCACGCCTGCTATACAGTGCCTTATATAGCGGGAAGCAGTGGCGGCGCTAGACGAAACGTGGACGTCGGCGACATCAGCTTTGCGAGGCCCCTTTCATTTTCCAGTCAATAAGAAAATGTTGAATGAGCTGAATTTTACATTAATAATTATTATACACTAATTTTATGAGTGTACTATACAAATTGCTAATCAAATAATAAAAAAATTACATGAACAAACACAAATTAAAATAGACGAACTTTTCGGCTTTTTGCCTCACTGAATTTTTTAAGAGTACGTTATAGTTAATACCAGCTGCTATTTCAGCTTCGATTGATACTACTGATAATGCAGATAGTCTTTCTGGGCTCATCGTGCTTCTCAAATAGGTTTTAATCAATTTTAACTTTGAGAAGCTTCCCTCACCAGAAGCTGTACTGACTGGAACTGGGAACATGATTCTGATCGTTATGTAAGCATTTGGGTATACTTCTGCCAAATTATTTTCCAAAATGTACTGAATAAGTTGTTTTGCGCCTTTGATAGAGTTCATTGAATTGGATTTTAAAAGCTGGAGTTCCTCATAAAGTTCGAAAGGCTGTATGTCGCTATTTTCGCCTTCCCGAAGTATTGTACCTAAATTATTACAATGCTTGCGAAGATCCTACTTGGATAAAGATTTCAAATAATTGATATCATAAATAAGACCAAAATGTTCAAAATATTCGTTGAGCGCTTTGAATCGATATTCAGTGTCGAATATTACAGCATCTATGCGTCTATCATTATGTTAAAAAAGTTAACTCTATACTGCATTTCAACAGATTGTATAGGTTCACCAATCTTTCATAACCGAACACTCGTTTTTTTTTTTTCTTTGCTATTCTTTTTTCTTTAAATTGAGACTCAGTTTCGGAACTACTTTTTCTACAAACAATCGAAATTCTGCAACGCTTGTTCAAAATCCTGTTTCACGAAATTCTTGATTCCAGTCACGAAATGAACGTAAAGGACTAATGACTTGTAAACATGGAGCATTCCCAGAATACTTACACAGATTCAAGCGCAAAGATGAGCCAAACTGTGCATGCAGGGAATTGGGAACCCCAAAACACTTTCTAACAGCCTGCCCACTAACACAACCACACCATCTGATTCAAATCACAGCAAACAACGAGCAACTTTGGCATAATCAGCTAGAAAACAATAAACATGTACAAAACAAGGGAAAAGCAGTTATCAGATGGTTAATAGAAAACATAGACTCAATCTCTCAATAAAACATGAAAGAACAAATTTAAACACATACCATCCCAGCGGACATCGCCACCCCAAACTAACTGTCTTATTTTCAGGTTTAAAAAAAAAGAGAAAAAAAAGAGGCCCCAGTTTAACTATTAAGTTGACCGCGGCCGCAGGTGAAGGAATCTTTTACTTGAAAAAAAAATCTATTTATCGCACTTTTGAGAGGTGGAAGTCGTTTATGATGAACTGATAGCTACGACTCACTCACACAAACCCAACAAATCATCGGAAGATAGTTAAGTGGATAAGGAAAAGATGTGTTTTAAATGAAACAGAGAAGCCAACTACATACTAAAGCAAGCCAACTACAACAAAGGAGAAATTATAACGATACATCTTGTGAAAACAGTCATCATAAAAAATTGACGGACTAACGCCCATGAAACAAGCCCCACTCCAGTAGTGCACAAGCCTTTTCAAATAGTTCGCAACAATGTTGCATAAATCGTGATAACAGGCATTAGGATCCAATGGACTGATCGCCATGTGCGCATTCACGTATCAAGATAATATACAAACAAAGGAAAATGAACCTGTTAAGTGATCAAAGCCAATTCAAAGGATCACAAATTAAAGACCACAACAAGTCAAAAAAATATTTTAGATGTTGTAGAAGAGTTAGCTGCATCTATTAAAAGCAAATTCTAACAATGGTATCCGCACGGCATGAAAAATGCTCGTGGATTAATATTGAGTATTCTTGGTCTGACACCTTTATTAATGCCGACCATATTGGTACCGTTATCATATCCCTGCCCTCGACAGTTTTGGATATCTAGACTATTTTTTTTCTAGTTCCTTTAACATTGCATTTGTTAAATACTCCCCGTTGTTTCTGCAGCAATAAACCCAACAAAATGTTCCTCTATCGGTCCAGTTGAGGAATTGCAAAATCTTAATATTATTGAGATGTTCAACATAATATGTAAAACCTATCCAATAAAAAAAGAACCATCAAAATCGATTGATTATGTTTATTGCAAATGAAATGACGATTCATAAGTATGAAAATATAAAGTAATTGCAAATCACTAACCTAAAATTACGACAATAAAAAGAACTAATCGGATGTGCTACACCAAAACTTTCTTCTATCTCATACATGTTAATACTTCAGAATTCGCTAGCACAGCGCCAAAATTAAATGCCAATCTTTGGCCCATCATGAGGATTTTAAAGGTATGAAATTCCGTGCATTAGCTCTTGAGATATGACTATCTCTATAATCGTGTAAATCATGCAAAATGCAGCATAGCAACGCCACTTGTTGGGTGATTTACACCAAAAACTAATCAGCAACAACTTCCGTCAACGCCTAACTGAATCTGAAGATTGATGAAAATCCGTGCATTAGTTATTCAGATAGAGTTATTGCGAAAATCGTAAAAAAATCAGCATAGCAGCGCCACCTATTGGACAATTGGCACGAAAACCTAATCAGCAACAACTTGTGTCAACGTCTAACTGAATCAGAAGTTAGATGAAAATTCGTGTATTAGTTCTTGAGATAGAACTATTACGGAAATCGGGAAAAATGCAGTCTAGCAGCGCCACCTATTCGGCGATTTACACTAAAAAATAATCAGCACCAATATTTATGAAAGTATACTGAATCCGAAATTTGATGAAAATTCGTGCATTAGGTCTTGAGATAGAGCTATTGCGGAAATCATGAAAAATGCAGCATAGCAGCGCCACCTGCTGGGCGATTTACACCAAAACGTAATCAGCACCAACTCATAACAAGGACTAACTGAATATGAAATTTGAAGAAAATCCATGGATTAGTTCTTGAAGTAGAGCTATTGCGGAAATCAGGAAAATGAAGTATAGCAGCGCCACCTATTGGTTGATATGAACCAAAAACTAATTAACACCAATTTATATCAAAGTCTAACGGAATCTAAAATTTTGTGAAATTCCGTGCATTAGTTCTTGAGATAGAGCGCCCACAGAATTTTTGTCACATACAGACAGACATTTTCTAAAAACCATCAAATTGTGTTCAGGACCTTCTAAAACGTAAAAATCCAACGAATGCCGGAAGTCGAAATTTTTCACAAATCCAATACTTTCTTCTTGTAAAGATAGAAGAAAGTAATAACGTTTTACAGACAAATAAATATGCTAAGAAACGTATTTGGATACTGCCATACCTTACAAATATGAAATAAATCACAATACTATGATAAATGTATAATAAAAAGCATAACTTCTTTAAAATAACAAATAATCGATTTTTCACTTAATAATGAAAAGAAACGTAGCCAGAAGTTCTACGCATGCGATTTTCCCAGTTTTGTGACAGATGATTGTATGACGCAGAAAGAATTAACGATTCGGGGATTCCCCGAGTATCGCGCGCGGAATCGCCTAACTTTCATAATGTTGCCAGACGATTCTAGATAAATAGTACAACACTCGTACGAAAGTAAATACGTATAACTAAATAACTGAATTTTTAACAATTTGAAAAAAAATTTGCGAGACCCCCACAGGCGCGAGGCCGTCGGCGGTGGCCGACGTCGCCGACGCCTAGCGCCGCCACTGGCGGGAAGCCAGTTCGAGATGTCATATTACAAGATTACGTATAAATTAGAGGCCCCGACTAAAGGAAGGGCCCGCTAGCGGACGAAACCACTTAGTCCTTATTAACGCCGACTCATTCCAGTTTACCTGCAGACGATCCTTGATAAATTTATGAAGTATAAAAGCAGTTGGCAAGCTGGAGTCATCGAGAAAATATTTACACAATCGAAAACTATCGAGATGTCCATACAATCGAGAGAATCGAGAAAAACATCTCGTTATCGCCCATCACTAGGAAATATATCAATTTGCATGAGGTTCAGCGCTATCAGATAAGTATATTCGAGGTGAGAAAAAGCGTGCTTCGCCCGCTATCGCATAATTTTTGTTAGGTTTGTATCGATGGGAAGGGGGGGGGGGTAATACTTTTGATTAAATATCCCAATTAAATCGAATTACAGATATTATTATGACAAAGACCAGCGTGCTTCGCCCGTTATCGGATAATTTCTATCTTTCTGTACGTGATAGCTTATTTGTAAGTTGCGATATTAATTTTTATTTAATGAATCTGCATGTGTAGTGGACAATGAGGTGCGTTTTGGATCCTTTCTAGGCAAACGGGGAGAGGCGCTGGTTTTCTTTTTTAAAAATTAGCTTTTATGACCTTTTTAGATACCGTTTTTGAGGGAGTCCTCAGATATATGCTACTTATTAAATATAAAAATGTCAACTATTTAGTTACCACTATTTCCGAATAGTAATTTTAGCAAGTTTCTTAATTTCTAGCTTAAGACCACCACCAACTCGAGTAACATATCCACTGATAGGTTTTTTAACACAGTTTCGTTCAGATACACTTTTGTTATGAATAGTGTGCGCTCCCTGGTGGTGGAATGCGGAACTAACAGAATTCTTGGTTAATAACGCCACCATTACGACTCCTGTATCTACGGAAAGGTTGCGTGAAGGAGTTTCCTTCAGATACGCTTTTGGTACAAATAGAGTGCGTTCCCTGGCGGCGGAATGCGGAACTAACGTAACGCAATTTTGTTAAAATTAGGAAAAATAACAAGTAGATGTGTCTTGAAACTTTAAGATAGTTCATAATACATTGAGATATATGCTACTTATTAAATATAAAAATGTCAAAAGTTTAGTTACCACTATTTCCGAATAGTAATTTGTGCAAATATCTTAAATTCTTGCTTAAGACCGCCACCACCTCGAGTAACATATCTACTGGTAGGTTGTTTAACGGACTTTCCTTTCGACACAGTTTTGTTATGAATAGAGAGCGCTCCCTGGTGGTGGAATGTGGAACTAATAGAATTCTTGGTTAAGACCGCCACCATCCCGACCCATGTATCTACGGAAAGGTTGCGTGAAGGCGTTTCGTTGAGATATGTTTTTGTTAAGAATACAGTGCGCTCTCTGGTGGTGGAATACGGAACTAACATAACGCGATTTTGTTAAAATTAGGCAATCTAACAAGACGATCTGTTTAACATATCTACTGATAGGTTGTTTAATGGACTTTCCTTCCGATACAGTTTTGTTATGAATAGAGTGCGCTCCCTGGTGATGGAATGTGGAACTAACAGAATTCTTGGTTAAGACCGAAACCTTCCCGACCCATGTATCTACGGAAAGGTTGCGTGAAGGGGTTCGTTCAGACATGTTTTTGTTAAGAATAGAGTGCGCTCCCTGGTGGTAGAATGTGGAACTAACATAACGCGATTTTGTTAAATTTAGGAAATATAACAAGGCGATCTGCTTGCGACTTTAAGATAGTTCATAACACATTGAGATATATGCTACTTATTAAATATAAGAATGTCAAAAGTTTAGTTACCACTATTTCCTTATAGTAATTTGTGCAAATATCTTAAATTCTTGCTTAAGACCGCCACTACCTCGAGAAACATATCTACTGATAGGTTATTTAACGGACTTTCCTTCCGACACAGTTTTGTTATGAATAGAGTGCGCTCCCTGGTGGTGGAATGTGGAACTAACAGAATTCTTGGTTAAGACCGCCACCTTCCCGACCCATGTATCTACGGAAAGGTTGCGTAAAGGGGTTTCGTTGACACATGTTTTTGTTAAGAATACAGTGCGCTCCCTGGTGGTGGAATGTGGAACTAACATAACGCGATTTTGTTAAAATTGGGAAATCTAACAAGTCGATTTGTTTGAAACTTTAAGATATTTTATAACACATAAGATAAAGTGTAAGAAAGAATGACATGCGAAATTCCGGGGAGGGAGGGGGGGGGGGCGCTAGATTTCTATTTAAAAAATTAGCGTTTCTGACCGCTTTATGTGACTTTTTGAGGGAGTCCTGAGATATATGCTACTTATTTAATATAAAATTGTCTAAAGTTTAGTTACCACTATTTCCTAATAGTAATTTCAGCAAATATCTTAATTTCTTATTAAGACCGCCACCACCTCGAGTAATATATCTACTTATAGGTTGTTTAACGGAGTTTCCTTCCGATACAGTTTTGTTAAGAATAGAGTGCGCTCTCTGGTGGTGGAATGTGGAACTAACATTTTTGTTAAAATTAGGAAATATAACAAGGCGATCTGTTTGAAATTTTACGATAGTTTATAACACATTAGAAAAAGTTTATAAAAATTGCCGCGTGAAATTTCGGGAAGGTGGGGAGAGGGGGAGGGGCAAAATATTTCTTTTTTGTTTCATACCGTTTCAGGTGCGTTTTTTGATGGAGTCCTCAGATACATGCTACTTATACTTATTAAATATAAATATGTCGAAAGCTAAATTACCACTATTTCTGAATAGTAATTTCAACAATTATCTTAAATTCTTGCTGAAGACGGCCACCCCCTCGAGTAACATATCTACTAATGGGTTGTGTAAAGGAGTTTCGTTCAGATACGCTTTTGTTAAGAATAGAGTGCGCTCCCTGGTGGTGGAATGTGGAATTAACAGACCGCGATTTCATTTAAAGTAGGAAATCTAACAATTCAATCTGTTTTAAACTTTAAAATACTTTATAACACACGATAATAAATTATAAAGAAGAAGGGCGCGTCGCATTTCGAGGAAGGGGGGTTGAGGGAGGTGCGCGAAAAAAATTAGGAAATATAACTGGACGATCTGTTTGAAACTTTAATATGGCTTTTAAAACATAACATAAATTTTTAAAATCGGGCCGCGTCAAACATCATGGTGACCATCTGCCCACTCCCCCCCAAGGGGGGCACTTTTCTAAATTTGGCAGATACCCGTCATGTGATATATCGTAGCATTTTTTTGGGGGGGGGCGAACAAAATTAGAAAATATAACAAGGCGAATATGTTTGAAACTTTAACATAGTTTAGGATGTGTTTGCCAAAATTTAGAAGGTATTCCATGGCGATAAATGTACTGGACGTTTTGAAAGAAAGTGTTTTGAAAGGAATATTAAACGAAACCCTTTGTGCGATGTATGATCACACTTACCCACTTGTTCAACTTAACTCAGTAGTGTTTTACTATGCATTATATCATCTAACCAATAAAAGGGTAACCAGACAAAAAAATCTAGAAAATTCTGTCAGAATTATCTTCTCACAATTAAAAAAAAAAAGAAAACATAATTTAACTTTATAATCAATGATTCGTGAAACTATAAAAATTTTCTACTGAATGAAATCTATGTCGAATTACTAATTTGTACGAAATATTTTTTGAATTCTTAATTTTTAGGCGTAACTAATTTACAAATTCATAATTAGTGTCGACAATAAAGAGAGAATTATAAGCAACAGCAACAAAGTACGTGTGCTGTTTCTTTTATTGTTTTAAATTATTTTCATGAAGCTTTTTTTTATTAATTTTTTTTTTTCTGAATGCCATGTGGCTATTTTTGGAAAATATTTATCTGTTTTTCTGGCGTCTCTCTATGCGTTTCTCAAATTTTGTGGGCGCTTTAGTTCTTTTTAATAATTAAAAAATGTTTAATTTTTTTGTACTGTTTCCTTATTTACTGATTCGTTTCCTTTTGTTTTGTTTGCCAATTTTCACATGAAAATCATTTGAGTAATACTTTATTATTTTAAACGTTTTGCCAATGAAATTGATTTTTGGCTGAAAAAATAAAATCTTGCTAAGAAATGATTCCAGGTAGTAATACTTTACTTGTTTAGTCTTTCAAAGTTAGTTGGAATTGATTAGGGAATAGGTGGACTAGCTGGCCAGTGAAATTGACACTATGGTTAAAGGAAAATATAGAATTTCATTCAAAAATTTAAAGTAAATTAATTAAATTCATTGAATACATTTATTTTTCTTTTTATGTTCTATGATTAAAATTCTACTGTTTTAATTTTATGAAAATATGCACAAAAGTAAATTTTTAAATATATTATATTTAAATATACAATTATTAAGAAAAATAGGCGAAAATTATGCCACTAATAACACAATCATGTTGAGAATCTTTCTGTGTACATTAAATATAATCTATTATTTTAATCTTATTCAAAGCTGGAGTAGCACAGTTGAAGTTTATTCCAACAGAGCGAAAAATGTCCAGACCAGGGATCGAACCTGGATACTTGGCGTGCCGTGCCAATGCCTTACCTGTTAGGCTATCCGGACCGATACCTGGCTGGCATAATTCACTCTTATTAGTTGGACTTGGCTGCGAACTGCAGCGCTATTTCAGCCATCCGAGCTATAACTATAGCATTTACATGATGAAACTACTTCAACACGGAAACTCCTGTATACCATGTAATTAGGTCATAATGAAGGGAACGAATATTTTTTCCAACTGGATTATATCATATTCAAAGCTGGAGTAGCACAGTTGAAGTTTATTCCAACAGAGCGAAAAATGTCCAGACCAGGGATCGAACCTGGATACTTGGCGTGCCGTGCCAATGCCTTACCTGTTAGGCTATCCGGACCGATACCTGGCTGGCATAATTCACTCTTATTAGTTGGCTAGTCGCTCTGTTGGAATAAACTTCAACTGTGCTACTCCAGCTTTGAATATGATATAATCCAGTTGGAAAAAATATTCGTTCCCTTCATTATGATTTTAATCTTATTTAAATTATTTAATCGGCATTTATTTGCACTATCTACATATACATACATTTCAATGTATGTGAAAAAATATGACTATAATATTTTTGCATGTGTTTAAAATTCGGGTTTAAAAAAAGAAAAAAATATATATTCTCTACTGAATATCACATCACTTTTGCATATAAAAGCATGCATTAAAGATTCCAATTTAATATACTTTATCGAAACATTTTTATTTTTCTTATTTAAGCTATGGCAACAAAAAAGAAAATGGAAGACAATTTTAAATTAAATGTATCATTTGAAATATTTATTCAAATAATGAAATATTGATATTTATGAAAATTATAAAGAAATTAAAAAGGAACCTATATCCTATTGCGCTATTTTGAATTATATTTTGTAATATAAATGATATATTTTTCTTCATTTACTTTTAAGGTTGGTTGTGTTTATTACGGCCAATTACCAACAGGAGGGATATGGGCCCTAAAGGGGGGGGGGTGCCCTCCATGGGGGTCTTTCTAAGGGAACCTAACCCGTATTTATGCAAGGAAATTCAAGGTTCTAAGAAAACCACGAAAACTCTAAACGGTTAGGCCGACTGGCGCGATTGGGTTCATTTACTTTTAAGAAAAAGTAATATTCTAGATTATTGTCCAAATTTCGATCCCAGAAAATATTAATACACATAAATACCAGTTTAAGCCTAGTTAGTGCCCTTTTTATGGAGCCTTGAGACAATTGATACATTAAACAATTTAGTATATATATATATATAAAAAAACTATTTTTGCTTTTACTTTGGTTGTTTATTTTTACAAATCGATTGCTGATCATACCACAGAAGTTTTTACATTTAGTTTATACAGTTTTAATTTACACGGGAAGAGTTTTAATCCCCCCCCTCTTCTTTCTTCGCTGTTTCAGTGTCTATATACAAAAACCTTATTAATGCAGTTATTTATAAATACACTTCACAAAAGCATATATTTTTATCCTTACAAGTGCATATACGTCTTTTTGTTTGAAAAAAAAAAATCAAAGCACTTTTTCAAGGACTTTAATTTCTTATTTTGCAAGGAATAACCACAAGTATTTATAAATTATTTACTATTTTGTTATATTGAATTCATTTGTTAAAATGGTTCATTTTAAAAAAAAGTTTGACTGTATTATATATATACATATATATATATATATTTATTTATTTATAAAATTTCTATCTCTTATAATAAGCCTATTGAATATTTTAATCAATGGAAGATATTAGTAATTGAAAAATTAACTATGGCTTTAAAAAATAATATTGCTGATTTGGTTTCTATTAATACAAAGCATTATTTCCAACAAATTACTAAATTACAAAAAAACTTCGTTATTACATATGTAGACAAATCTCCTAACAATTATGCTATTATATGTAAATCATATTATCACCAACTTCTTACAAATTCTGTTTCTTCTAATAAGTCTTTTCAAAAAACTAATGAAAATGTAATTGTAAATAATCGTAAAATTCGAAGTTATTATAAACTATTAAATATTTTATCTACTAATTTTAATTATCCATATTTAGTTCTTATTCCCAAATTTCATAAAACTCCTATTAAATTTAGGACTGTTACTATTGGTTGCAATACATATAATAATAAAGCCAATACACTTCTCTTAAAAATTCTTAATCAATTATATGAACTTACTACAAACAATGATAATACACATTGTATAAAAAATAGCTATCAACTTGTTAATATTTTAAAAAATCTTCATTCTGTTTGTAATATAACGACATATGACTTCAAAGATCTTTTTAATAATATAGACCTATTAGATTTACATAAAATTATAAATGCATTATTTAAAAAGTATTATAAAAAACTGGAATTACCATCTAATATAGATATTGCATATTTTAAATCTTTAACTAACTTCATTATCTATAATAATTATATATTGCAAGATAATACTTTATATTTACAGCATGTCGGTATACCACAAGGCGGTTGTACTTCCAGTTTACTCTCAGACTTATACTTATCTCATTGTGAACGTAATTTTACTAATAATAATCTACATTTATATCGTTATATTGATGACATCATTTTAATTGATACTGATCAATCTGCAATTACTCGATTTCCAGTTGATTAGCCCACTAATTTGGAATTAACGGAAAACCTTTTATCTAACAATACAATTAACTTCTTAGATCTTAAAATTACAATAAATGACAATAAAACAATCACAGATTTATATGACAAACGTAAAGAATTTAAATTCACAGTTAATACATTTACAAATTTTAAATCTTGTCTACATCATTCTGTATTTCGTAATATAATACTTAATCATTTATATAGAATAAAATGTTTATGTTCTTCTCCTCTAATTAACAATAATATTAAAAAACTAGTTTATGATGCATTAAATCATGGTTTTCCAAAAAAATTCATATATCCATTAATATACAATTAGTACTTTTCTTACATGATCTATAAACACAAATTAACACATGCGTAAACAAAATTACAAAAAAATTATAAAATAAAAAATATCTATAAAAAATTAAAAATTGTAAAATAATATAAAAAAAATATTATAGGTTGGTTGGGTGGGTAGATGTTAGAGTACGGAGGAGGGTGGTGTTGTCTGGATAATACGCAATGGTTAATTATTAAAAAAAAAGGGGGGGGGCTCTTGTATTATTACTATATTTTTGTTATGTATTTTATATGGATGTTGATTTGATATTTTATATGTAAATTGGAGAATTTCATTAATAATTAGCTTAATTATTCATTAATCTAATTTACAATTATTTGTTATTAAATTTTAATTTACTAAGGACAATATCATATTAATTACTAATAGTATGCCATTCTTATAGTGAATAATATACATATAAGTACGTTTAATATAAATATAGTTATACTGTATGCATTAAAATTGGGTAATTATTTTTATTATTATTCCTCTATTCTTTTTAATCTTTATTATCGGTTTAATGTTTTTGAATGTCCCACATTCATACTTTATGGATTTTTATGGATGTCTGAAAATAATCCACATTCTATATTTGTGCTTTTTAAGTAATGGGAATTCAAGTATCATTTAACCTTCTATATACTTCCACATGTTTTTTATTTCCTGTTCATTTTATAAATATCTTATATATAATTCATTAAAAAATAATTTTTATATTATTTTTAATAATTATTTATATTAATTATTACTGAATTTATTTTGTTTTATAGCATATAGCTATATGCTATATATTATCAATGTTCTAGAATTATTTAAACTCTTAGTTTAGTTTAAATAAGTTAGCTAATAGAATATATTGTATGCTTTTAAATTTTATTAACAATAGTTTTTAAATACATTGTGTGATTTATATTAGGTTTATAATTCTCTATATATAAGGATTTGTTTGGTTTTGCTGTTTAAACAGTTATTTACATTCAAATGCTTACAAATATTTATCTTGCGATAGATGTTTAATATAAGTAAGAATAGATGGCAGCACCAAATTTGACTCTTTCAGATTTCTCTAATTTTTAATTTTTCTAGCTCCATTTCAGTTATAATTTATACACCAGGGGGTATTTTTAGCTAAATTTTGACGATATTGTTAAACTGTTATCTATTAATTTAATAGTGCATTTTAAATAATGTAATTAATATCTATTTATTTTATATTAGATTAAATGTGTTTTACAAGGTATTTCAAATTTTATTTCAAAATGTATTAACTGCATCCTTTGGTATCATTTACTGTGATTTCTTAACTGTTTTATTCACCTTAATCTTTTTGATATACTGGTAGACATGTGCACATGGATTTTTGTAAAATACTGAAATATTAATCGGTAAGGTGTTTATTATTTAAATTTTATATCCTATAAATATTTAAATACGTTTTATTGATTCTTCCATTTCATATTATTTGTTTCTATTCTGCTTTCATTTTTAATCCATTCACTTGATTTTAGTGGTTGTTCGGGCACAGGGGAAAATAATTTTTAGCTTTAGCTTATTTTTCCCACAGAAAACACCATTTTGCTTATATCATTGAATTCTGTGCCCTTGATAACGTAATTCAATGTATAAGCTTTTCAATTTTTGTCGGTGTCCACTTTTTTCTTTTTTCTTCCATAATAATTCTTATAATAATTTTTTTTTTAATAATTACAGCTTTAATTCATAATAATTGACGGTGGTAGGTTATGTTTAATTAATGGTAATATATATATATATATATATATATATATATAAGAGCAATAGAGATCCATGTTCATTGCCCATACAGTTCCAAAAGGTTTAACATTTATTTTTTTTAATTTACAAAAGAGAAACATTAAGAAAATTAAAAAAGAGAATAAATATATGTAATTTAATAAATCAAAATAATCATAAAAAAAATCTTTGAAAGTTATTCTAAAGACTTTATACGTATGCAGCCGTTTAAACATTTTATTCATGTAAGGGGAAATAAAAAATAAAATTTTGATAAAATTATAAATTAAGTTTCAATTTAAATTATTTTTGATTTGTCTTCTAAAGTATATTTAGACAACCAAACTATACGTTTATTTTTTCAATACACTGATAAGTATATCACTTTCCCTAAACCTATATTATGCATTGAAATGTATTTATTGAATAATGTGGTTTATCTTTTGCGCCATGCTATCCGAAACCTTAACAAAAAATTATGTAAATTATTTCATTGCGTCATATTATCCATTCCCATACATTTAACTTAATTTGGATACTAATGACGCAAAATAACCATTTACATATTAGGGTCAATCCAGTTTAAATCACCTAGGTGGTGTCGCTCGATATTTTTAATTTTCCCAATCTTTTAACAAAGATTTCTTCATAGTTTTCTGAGTTTAAAAACATGACTAAATTTTTTTTTTATCATATAGTTTTTTTGAGGGGCCATTTTTAACAAACTACACAGCCATTTTTGGGAGAAAAACCTGTTTTACGGAAAATGCTGTAACTGCTTTATTTTTCTACCTGTCAAGAGGAATCTAAAACCAAAATGCTAAGCATAAAATTGTCGACATTTTATGTAATTATAAAATTTTCATTAGTCTTAAAATTGTCGACATTTTATGTAATTATAAAATTTTCATTAGACTTAAGGATCTAGACCAAAAACATGCTGAAAAACCGAAGAAATAAAAGGTCAAACCCCACATTACGCTGCCATTGTTTTTTATGAAGGAAATGAGACTCACCTTAAATATATATATTTTTTTAAGATCTCTTATAGGACTATTCATTTTTATAAATTTCAATCCTGAAAACAGTTTTTTGTACAGCTCATTAAAAACTGTGTTAAGTCTGCTTTTGGCAATTTTCACTAATTAATATCTCAAAAAGGACTGACTAAGAAATTCTGAAAACTTAGGATAATAAACATCTTTGTACTATAAAGTTAAATTGTAAATTTTATGATTGAGACTTAACTTGTTTTTGAATAACAGTTCACTAAAAATGCACCGCCCCCTCCCCACTTTCTTTCTCTTTTTGTTTTGTTCCAGATACATAGCATTACAGGTACTTTTTGCTTAGGTACGCTCAAATTGACGATAAAAACAAATTTTACGCATTATTGCTTAGTTAAATAGGGCAGTGGCCTCTTTTCAAAACTTTCTTGAATGGGGGAGGAGGGGGGCGGTCTTTTGATTTTATCGTGCGCATCTGAGGAGCACCTGATATAGTTTTATTCTGATATTTTTTGAAATTAGCCTAAATACTCGCGCTAAGAATTTTATAAAATATCTCGTTTGTATATGCCACTGCCCCTAGCTTTTTACGCATATTTGCCTTCCCCCCCCCCCCCCAGGGCCGAAACTAAACTACATAATTTTTTTTGTCAAAAAAAAATTATGGCCATTAAAAAATTATGGCCATTTTTTTTTCTTCCCATTCTGACCAGAAAATCAGAGTTCTAACTTTTTATGACTGCTCTTTCATCTTCACCTAACACTTCATTTATAATGGCTGTTTCATAATAATAGAAGCCATCAGTCCATCAGAAGAAAATAACTCGGTAAAAGCGGAAACTCGGTTAAGCAGGACTCGGATAATCGGGACTCTTATTGTATATTTCATTTTTAAAATGATCTTTAGAATATTTTTGTTGGTGTTCAGAGGGGGCTAATGACCCCCGTGACATCCGCCATTGTAGATTAAGTAGTTCAGTATTACATGTTTTATGCTTACATATTTTAAATTTTAAAATAAGTCGGCGATTAGAGAATTAGTAAAATTCTCTTTGTAAATATGGTTTGCGGAAGAGGGGGGGAGGGGGGGTTGCCAAAATTCATGTTTGCCCCGGGTGCAAAAAAGGCTAGTTTCGGCCCTGTTCCCCCCCTCCCCCTCCAACACACACACACAAAAAAATACCGGTTATATGAATCACTAATTAATCAACTTTATGCAACGTTAGCAACTTTTATGAATCAAATCTAATAATCTTCCATAAGGTAAGAGTTATTTGAAAAGAAAAAAAAAACAGTATGTGTCTTTTGCATTTCAGTAAGGAGAAAGAAATAGTGACCCTTCGTGACCTCGGAGATAAGGATTTGGCTGGGGTGTGGAGAACAGTAATGAGACAGGGTTGAGAGGGAGGGTGAAAAGGAAATAAGAAGAAACTGGATTCCTTATCTCAGTTCCGTATTTTAATTTTTAACAGTCCCCTGTAGGTTTCGGCTAGAATTTTTTCGGCTTTAAAGGAAGTCACGTTTTCTTTTTGACTTCTTCGAATCGGGTTTAGGGTAGACTTCAGTTGTAATTTTCAGGTTCTCTTCGGTGCTCGTCGATGGACATTATTTTGTCATTCTCGGACCGAGTTACGGTTCGATGGATTTTTATTTTCGTGTTCGGATAGTTTTCGGTTTGACTTTCAAGTTCTAGTCGGTGTTTGTCGACGGTAATTACTTTGTCTTTTTCCGATCGGGTTACGGTTCGGTGGAATTTTTTCGTTCGGATTCAATTCAAATGGATTTTTCAAGTTCTGGTTGGGTTGCGTTTCGACGGAAAATATTTTATCTTTCAAAAATCGAGTTACGACTGGATTTTTTTTGTCGGGTTCGGATCGGGTTTAGGGTACACTTCAGTTGGAATTTTTAGGTTCTGGTCAGTTCGTGATTGGATCGGGTTCGGATCGTGTTTCTGGTTGAATTCTAATAGAAGTTTCAGGTTCTAGTCAGGATGCGTTTAGACGGGAATTATTTTGTCTTGCTTGGATCGGGTTATGGCCAGTGGTGTAGTCGTAAAAAAAGCAGAGGGTATACGCTCTAAGCAGAGGGTATACGCTCAAGGCAGAGCGTATACCCTAGAGGGTACATACTATAGCTTTCTTGAGAAACAGAGGGTATACGGTGTTCCTTAAAAAAATCCAGAGGGTATACGGCGTATACCCCCGTAGCCCCTCCACTACATCCCTGGTTATGGCTCGATGGAATTGAAGCAAGTGGACATTTTTCAATTAGCCTAACGCTATCTAGGCTCTTTGCAATGAGCCTAGAAAAATTTAGACTGTTTGAGAAATTAATTACCTTATTGCAATTAGCCTAACGTTCATTAGTCTCGTTGCAATAAGCCTGAAAAAATATCAGACTGTTTCGAAAAACAGAGATGATTCTCCAATTAGCACGGCTTTTTGCAAACAGCCGGATTTCTCAATTAGCCTACGACGTATACAGTGTGGTTCATAAATATCGAAACAATGGGCTATCTTTTTAACCCCTTAACGCTCGAATTAAATTACGGTTGAATAATTCAAATTGCTTATTGGCACCACTTTTATGAAAAAGAAATATTCACCTTATTTAATGACAGTAAAAACGTTACTAAAATATAGCTAATTTCACTATTTTATAAAACCGGTGGGAATCAAACAATTTGAGTAAATTCAGTATGTGCCATATATGTCACAGTAGGCAGGAAGGGGTTAAATATTGTCCCTAGGCGCATACTTCCAATTACAAAGTTTTATATAAAAAAAAAAAATGTGCAAAATTTGATGAGATAAATTGCAACTCCTTTGGGGGGTCTATTTGAGAAAATACAAAAATTAAATTTTTATAGGGCCTCCGTAGGGTAAAATTTCCAATTAGGAAAAATTTTCTTATCCATTCCTCAATTAAACACAAAAAATTCCACCTCTATATCTATAAAACTCACAGAGTTATGCCCGTTTAAATAATTCGCCAGGTTTTAAGGGATTAGACACAAATTGAAATGCGTGTAATCCAAAGAAAAATGTTACTTTAAGAGTTCCAGGAAACCTGTAAAAAATATATTTATTGAGTTTGAATTTTGTTTTTTTTTCTTTTTTGTGATGGTTAACTGCATAATTTGCAACCAAAGTCACATCCTGAAATTTCTCATAAAATTTTTTAAAAAATTTAAAATGATTATTATTTTTTAAGTGTGGTAATTTAAAATTATTATAACTCGAAACATTATTTATCGAATTTGAACTTTTTTTCATTTAATTAAAGATTAGAGGTCTGCATGGGTTTGAATTTACAGGTCGGGCCTCAGCTTGGCCCGAATAAAAACTATCTTCGCACGGTTCGGTGTAAGAATTAAAAGTTCGGCACGGCCCGTATTAAAATTAGTGAAAACAGCAACGGCCCTAACCGTGAAATAATCAATTAAATCAACCAGTCAATCAAATTAATTAAATCAGTATAGGCCTCGGGCCAAGCCCGGGCCTATGAAGAAGTCTAAAAGAGGAAAATATAATTTTAAGTTTGTTTCAGGATTTGTTTAAATATTAATTTTTTAAAATGTTAAAAATACAAATTTAAAAAAATGATGCAAGTTATTTAAAAAAGATCATATTTTGAAAAATAAATATTTTTTTCTAATTTGCCAAAAAAAATTAATTTAAAATAATCCAAAAAGACATGTTCAAAGTCTGCACCTTTTTTCTTTAACGATTTTTGACTTATAACAATTTAAAGACGAGAAAAGGTGAAAAAAAACCATCATGCAGAAAAACGCATTTAAATTTTTAAACAAAGATTGTTTCCTAAAAAAATGTTTTAAATAGCTTTTAAAAAAATTGCGGGGGAGTAAAGTAACTCCTTCCTGTAGCTGAAACTTCTGATTCAGATTAACGTTTGCCCTTTCCACTTTCTTTCTGTACTATTTAAATATCCGTCAGTTGATTTAAAACAAGGTTTTTCTTTAACATGTCCATTAAGAGTTTTTTCATAATTTAGATCTCACAACTTCAGATTTTAAATCGTCCCGACGAGGTTGTTAAAAGTGTCTGTATTCTGGAGCCGAGCCAGGCACCGACCTTACTTTTTTTCTGAAGGCTCGGCTGGTGCGGGCCCAAGGTATATTTTTCCATACCGAACCGAGATTGGATTTTTTCTTCCTAGGTCGACACGGGGAGAAATTTTCTCTTGAACTAACCCGTATTAAAATCATTGCCTCTGACTGACCTGATCCGTGCAAAAATCAGTAAAATTTGGCTCAGCCTAAAAATTTTTACAAAAAATGCATATATTTTTAAATTGCAATTATTTTACAATTAAACTTAAAAATTCATTTTTTTAAAAAAGAACAGTTGATTTCTAGGCAAAAAAAAAAAAAAATAAAATAAAATAAATTAAAATACAGTAAAACCAGTTAAAAAAAACCTGCCAATGACGGAGTCCTGTCTGAAACGAAAAAATGTGTTGAACCATACAAAATGAATATAATAATACCTGAAAAAAAGAATAGACTACATTTAGACCTGATAAGAATGGAACTTGTCTATAACGCATTTTTTTTTTCATTTCCTATATTATTCCGACTTGGAAGATTTTAGTGTATAGCGTTTTTCAAAGTCTCCAATACATAGAATATGGATTAACGATATTAATGATAAGTGAAACATTTACATGCAAATAGAGATTCATAAAATAATATATATATCACAGCCTACGACGCTTCTTTACAAGTGAACATTATAAAAATGAAAAATAAAAGCTATAGTAAGTATTTTTGGTCGGAACTCCTCCAAGAAACAATTTTTAACCATATCGACATAAAAAACTATGTTTTGCAGAAATTCAGTCAGACCAGTTAATGTAAACCGGTCCAAGCTCGGGCTTACATTGTAACTTTTTTACAGGCCTGCCGAATTTTTTTGCTATGGGTTGACCAAGCACAGACCTGGATATTTCGACTCGTGCAGACATCGAGCATATTTTGAAAACAAGTTTAAAATAAAACTTGTATGCTGATATTTTATGTCCAAAGGAGAGGCGCTGTCTTAAATCGACGTTTAATAACGTACAATTTGTGGATGATCCCGCATTAAAAATAAGTTAATACTCGTCGCTCAGAGGAACGGGTATATGGTGTAAGTCACGAAATTTGGTTTTCAATACTTCTGCGAATTTTGGAGACATCGAGATGATTTTTTTGTTTTTTGTTTTTTGTTTAATTCAGGAATTGGATAAAGAAAAAATTCCTAATTGGAAATTTTACTCAAAGGGGGCAGTATAAAAATTTAATTTTTTATTTTCTCAAATAGTGCAAAATCTCATGAAATGTTGCACTTTTTTATGAAACTTTGCAATTGGAAGCCTGGAGGCAATATTTAAGGAAATAGCCTATTGTTTCGATATTTATGAATAACACTGTATATATTTTTAATGTTCCGCAGTGAACCATTCAGTTTATAGTGTTTACATGAATGTTAGATAAACAGTAACTTATTCCTCTACAATGTATAATAAGAACCATAAGATTTTGAAAAAATAGAAAAACATTCTAAACAACAAAAATTGGTTTTAAAATTTCAAAAACAAGCCCCAAATATTAATCAAAATCGTGCAATGTGCAAATTTCCATTTTGTGCAAAATCCATTTTCTCATTATTATTAAAAAATATATAAAATGAGTAAATAAAAGGTTTTTTTTTAATATATAACACTATTTTCCCTAATTTTTAAAATACAAGTATTTTTCTGAAGGGGGAGAGGAGGCATGCTGTTCCAACAACATGGAAAATATTTTGACATATTTTGCTAAGGTGGTAGAGGGGAGAGGTAATATTTAAAAAAAAATTAATGCAATTTTTTTTTTAATTAATGACAGGGCTATTTCATTGACATATTTTTATTGACATCTTATTTTTAGAAAATTTTGCAATTTACATTGTCTATTTGTCTCCAACAGCTGCACAATTATTGCATGTTTCATAATCTTTAGGTTCCTCTATCTGCACTAAGAGAAATAAACATAAACTTAAAAAATGTATCATATTATGGCTGAATTTATATTTAAAATACTTATTGTAAAAAAGGGGACATTTACAATAAACAAATTCAGATTTTCTTTTCTTTTCTTTTCATTTTCTCTTATGTATGAACAAGGAAAATAAGCTGTAATAATACGAGATACTTTTACCTTGACTTACTGAAGGATAAACCTGAATACTTCGAATATTTCGCAAAGTAATAAATAACTTACAGTATGTTAAAACTTTCGTAATGAATACACATAATACCTACATCAAAATAAAAATAAAAATTTACAAACTTTAAGTGATACAAGGATTTATTGGCTGCATTTATATAAATATTACTCCTAATGTGAAATCATTGCATATTTACAGTAAATAAAATAGGATTTGATTTTAAAAAAATACAACTACATTAAAACGAAATTATCTTTCTTCACTTTAAATAGGGAAAATCCTCAATGAATGAAATATCATGAAGTAAAGAATAATTTAACGTTTAATAAATTTAAGAAATGTGTGCACAAAATCTATACACCAAAAAAAAAAAATTGTATATATTCGCAAATTTTATATTATAAGGTATATTTCTCATATAAATTTCAAAATATACATATGACATAAATAATGGATATATACAAATATAAATATTTTTCTCCATGAATGTGCTAAGTAAGCTAAATTAGTATGAGACTATTTTTAAAGAGATAGTGTGGATACCTGTATTGTTATTAGATAAATTTGCAGCTTTATAAGATAAAGAAAATATATGCACATTATCTATGCATGATGAAAACAGAAAACACATTCGAAATAGCAAAGTACATTTGCAAATTTCATATAATAAAGTACACCATGAATAAATTGTATAAAAAATAACAATAATTCAACAAGTAACTTTTTTTCTGTTTAAAAAAATATGCTAATGTAAAACTGCTCTTTCCTCATTTTAGATAGACAGAAGCACGGATGAGTGTAATTTTATAAAATAAAAATAATTCCCAGTTTTAAAATATGTAAAAAATATATGCACATTATCTATACATGAAAATAGAAATACACATTTGCAAATTTCATATAATAAAATATATAATGCATAAATCGTATAAAAAAACAATAATTCAACAAATAATTATTTTTCCTGTTAAAAAAAATATGTTAATGTAAGAGAGTTTGTTCTTTCCTCGTTTTAAAGACATAGCAGCATGGAATAATAAATACATTAATACAAAACATCGTTTCTAAAAGAATAATAAGACTTTGTAAAAAACCATACAAGGTACGGTTGGGTATAGCTGTATATACTAGAAAAGTATAAATGGATATACCATGAAAGTTCAGAGAGATATGAAGCCTAAGTAGTATCAAATATAGCTCTCTGTATAACTCGTTTTTTTTTTTTTTATCTCATTCTAATCTGTTTATCATGAACTTAATTTGGTGCTGACAATAAAAATAGTGCATATTTAAACTTCATTTGTCATTTTATAAACACAAATTCAGCGTAATAGTAATCTTTTCTTTTTACAGTGTACCTAAAACAAAATCCTTGTTCAAAGTTTAAACTTGGAATTGTGCTAAAAGCGCTTCGAAAGGAGGTCGTAAAATTGCAACGCCGCGTTGGTCCGTGGCGCGTTTTTACAGATAGATTTTTAATTAACTTTTAAAGACACGGGTGGCGTATTGAGAGAGCCACTCAGTGCAAACTAGTATCGAATCTCATAGTAATTATGTGATTAACTCTTATTAAACTAGTCTATTTTTAACACTTTGGCGTTTATTGCTTTCATACGACTACTGGACATTGGCATTATACAAATATATCATTAAAAGTTGTTATCTAGGCTGTCAAGCCGCTAGCGCATAGAGTCCCCCGCCCGTGTCTTTATATATGTCCGAAACTTCCGTCTCCTTAAGGGTAAATATCTCGGCAATTACCGACATTGTTCTTCGAAAAGCATTATCAACAATCCTTTTATATTTCTGTGATGATAGGTACCTCAAGCGCTCCTCAATACCATTGCTGAACGCCCGCAAATAAAAATTTCTGTAAGTAGTGTGAGAATGACAGTTCTACGCTCCCGGCGTTCACTCAAGGTCAAATGAAGGTCATCCGGAAGTTTTTTTTTTTTTAATCGTAGAGTACAAGGCTGATAAGAGCGTTTCGGAAGGGAAATTTCGGAGGGGATTTTTTTTTCTTCAAGTAACTTAATTAGCTGCTCTACATTTTCCCTAAATATATTTGTGAATGGTTAATAATCTATAAAGATGGTGGGTCAATAGCCTTTATTATTTCAGCCAATTTGAACTTTCCACGTTCCATAGTTTACAAGTAAAATGGATGTGACAGACGGGCAAACAGACACCAGGAGTGATCTTATAATGGTTCCTTTTTTACTTTTTTGTACGAAACCCTAAAACTAATCCACAGTTTATACAATATGTACAAATATGCACATTATCTTTATATGAAAACAGAAAAGTATATTTTCAAATTTCATATAATAAAGTACATCATGAATAAATTATATAAAAAAATAACAATAATAAGTAATTTTTTTCCTGAATAAATCAAATATGTTAATGCAAAAATGTTCTTTTCTCGATTTAGACAGATAGAAGCATGGTTGCAATAAATTTTATGAAATAACAAATTATTTACAGTTTAATAATATTTACAAAATATATGCACAGTATATATGCATTCAAACAGCAATACAGATTCGAAATTTTAAAATGTTAAAGCATATTTTGGATAAATTGGTGTAAATACATTCGATGTAAAAAAAAAAATATATTACATTAAAAAAATATCCATAAGATAAGCTATCTTAATATTAGGTTGTTCTTTCCTTGCTGATGATAAGCATGAATGATGATAAGTATGATATAAGCATGAATACATAAAATTAGGCAAAATAAAAACGATTTTACAGTGTAATAATATTTATAAGTTATATGCACATATGCAGTATAGGAAAATGCAAACATAAATACACATTCGTAAATTTCGGAAGGATAAAGCATGAATGAGAAAAAGTGAAATTAAAAAAGAAATTTACATTTCAATAATATTTACAAAATATATACGTATTATCTAGGTATGAAAACAGAAAAGCAGATTCGCAAATTTCATATAATAAAATATATCATAGATAAATTGATATAAAAAATAACAAGAATTTAACAAGAAAATTTTTTTTTGTTCTTTCCTCGTTATAGAGAGATATAACTTTGGATCCTTGAAATTTCAGGACGTAAATATAATTTTCAATTTTTAAAATGTTTTCAAAATACATGCACAATGTACTTACTTACAAGCGGAAATGCACATTAGGAAATTTCATATAATAGAATTTATATTGGATAAATTGATGAAAAAATACTTTTGATATAAAATAATGGATGTGTTTAAAAAGTGAAATTTTCTTCTCTTTGAATTAATTATGGCAATGTGAAACTGTTCTTTCCTCACTTGAAAGAGATAACCATAAATGAGCGAAAATTGTTGAAATAAAAAATAATTTACAGTTTAATAATTCTTAAAAATATATATGACAGACATAAATACAAACAGTAATGCACTTTTGCAAATTTTAAATACGTGTACCTTAGATAACTATCTAAGCGATATATGCCCGTCTGCGATGGCTAGGGAAATCTACCGCGCGTAGAGGTCTGAAGATTTATATGATGATAGTGCAAGGCAAGTCCCAATCAACCTGAGGGGGTTTTTTAATTAGCTGATATATTAATTAAAAATTCATCGAAAAAGCATTCTTAAAAAAAGAAAGAAAAGAAAAGAAAAATCACGGACCGCGCCCGCACTTGCTCAGTTCTGCGTTTTGCGAAGTCTTATTAAAAATTAATATTAACCGTCTTTAAAAATAATTCAAAAGATTCGATTTTGGTGGGGTTTTTTTTCTCCCTTTCGCCGGCAATGTCTAATAGGGTTTCATTTCAGAGATACCAATTAACAAAAAATGCCCACTTTAACAGGAGTTCTTCTTCTCTACGATGGTGCAATTAATTTTTTAAAGTAAAAATTTTATTTATTTTTTTTTCCGACTGCAGGCCATTTTACGCCTCCAGTAGTCACTCTTTTTTCTACGCGTACAGAAACTAAATGTCGGTATTTTGACACAATATTTTCACACATTCTCAGCACACCGGATTTACATCACATAAAAAAATTCGTGAAACGTTCAGACAAGTAGAAGTGTCTATTAAAAAAAAAAAATCGAAATTTTTATTTAAAACGGAAAAACGCAGCTAGCTTCGGCTCATGTTTTTACAGCGAAATTTGCATATTTTTTCACAAAAGTTTTGCGAATACTTTGAAACCGTTTTTTTTTTTTTTTTTTTTAACCGATAAAAATTTCAGAGAGTTCGGAGAATAAGAACTATTTATTCTTATTATTCCGTTAAGACCCGATGCGAAAACAAACAAACAAAAGGGGGGGAAAAGCAAGTAGAAAAAACAGCACTTTTAGAATTAGATATCAATATTTTTTCGATTTTTTTTTTTTTTTTTTTTTTTTTTTTTTTTTTTTTTTTTTACACAGACTGAAAACAGTTTTATTTAACATTTTAAAGAATTTCAAAGTGTTTCGGCATAAGAACTAATTATTATTAATGTGTTATTTTAACGTCTTGTTAGAAGTGTTTTTAGCACAAAATATCAATATATTCGTAATGTTTCGCTTAGCTTACAAAAACATTACATTTTTAACTCATAAACATTTCAACGAGTTCGGAGAATAGCTTTTTTTTTCCTTCAATGTACCTGAAGACTTCCCTCCATCACTTTTTTCAGCATACATCAAAATTGCGCATCGACTCGGGAAATCAAAATATACAAAAAAGAAAAGCACCAAATTCCACGAACATTCATTTTCCTTTCCAGCGGCACATTCTGTTTATAAAAAAATGCGAATATTTACCCTTCGGAAAAAATTTCGTTTTCGAACTGTCACTTTTGGCGAATTTCGTTTATTCCGCGCATGTTCCGTAGAACTGACATTACGCACAATTTGACTAAAAAAAAAAAAAATTATATAATTGCACTGAAATTTTACTACAATATACTAACCTTCTAGCTAATGATCGAATATAAATTTAGTTCAGAAATTATAAGATTTATGAGGAAAATAATCAATTCGAAAAAAGAAAAAAATATCCATAGAATTAATACTATGCATTCTTTTAAAAGTTATAATGTAAACTTATTTTTGAGATATTACTCTAAAAATTTAATAATTTAAACTATTACTAAACTTTACTTTTAGCTTTTCTTTTAGTAAAATTTTAGTTCAGAAATAATGAGATTTAGGTGTATAATAATCAGTTTGAAAATAAAACTTTCCTTAGAGATGTCGACCTGAGAAAAAAGGAGAAGAAAACACTGTTCTTTACAACTGAATATCAATATTTTAGCATATAAATTATATACAGGTTACGAAAATATTATAACAGTTAAAAAATTTCAGCTAGGACAATAAGAATTATTTTTTTTTTAAGTAAATGGCTGGATGTTGAAAAAATGTGATAGAAAACACTTTTTGATCGTCGATAGCAATGAAACCTTATAATTGATTCATTTGGAAGGATTTTCGTTTAAATATATACACACATGCAACACTGATTTTAGGTATATCCGAGGCTATTATCTCGGGCACAGACTACTCCGATTTCTTATTTTAAAATATAAAATCACAACAGACCGAAGCGTGCTTAGCATGATCGGTGTCCCCAGCGGGATCCCCAGCTCTAAGTTAGCGTGGATAGATTTCCATATAAAAATCATACAACATCGAGGGTGTACACTACCGAAAGCAATAGGACCCCAGAATTACGATCGTTTTGAAAGATTTTGTTAAAATATATAAAATAATTCAACATTGATTTTAGGTTATTTAAGATTATTATCCCGATCCCGAGTAACAGCGGTCTAGTGAGTTAGTATTAATATAAAAAAATATTTTCGCTATAAGTAATGACTATATTTAATAATTTTTTTTTTTTTTTTTTTTTTTTTTTTTTTTTGCTTATGAATACATTATGTTAATATGAGACCGTTCTTTCTTTGCTTTAGAGAGGTATTATCAATACGCGGCGTGAAAGATAATTAACATTTTATTAATATTTACAAAGTGTATGCATATAACGTATCCATGCAGACAAAAATATCCATTCTTAAATTTTAATTTTTTTTTCTCAAATTATGATTCTCAAATATTCATTCTCAATTGTTTTTAATATGACAGTAATAAAGCATATTTTTGAGAAATTCGTATAAAAGTTTTTTTTTTATTATAATGTCGGATATATTTTTAAAAATATTAATAAAACATTCAATGCATATCTAAAATAAGGTTTTTAATATGAGACTGCTCTTTTTTCTAAAGAGAGTCATAAGCATGAATGTATGGAATTTTATCAAGTAAAAAATAATTTACATTTTAATAGTGTTTACAAAATATATGAATAGTATATATTACATTTAAACAGAAATGTGGATTTGTAAATTTTAAATAACAAAGTGTATATCAGAGATATGAATATAAAACTTACTTTTGATCTAAATAATGGGTAACTTATTGAATAGAACAAAGTGGTATAGGCGTGAATTTCAGAAAAAAGAATTTAAATTTTAACAATGTTTACAAAATATATGGATCATATGCATTCAAACAGCAGTATACATTCGAAAATCCTTAAAAGTTAATTAATAGTCCAGGCAATAGGGAATTTTACCTAGCAAAATTAATGGTAGTTCTAGAAATCGGCCTACTTTATGTTTTTTGGGTCGCTGAATCCGAATTTGTGACTTCCCACTAAAATTTCCCCCGGCAACCCCCCCCCCCCCAAATTTTGGTAAAAAGCCCACCAAAAAAGGTTTTTATTAAAGAAAACAATTTTTTTTTTATTGTTTTAGGGAAAAAGTATCTAGAAATTCAGAAATTAGACAAAATTTGCAACAAATCAGATATATGACATTATGACTTAGGATGAAGGGGAAGGGGGAATCTGCCTCGGAACATGCGCGCGGTTCTGCGGGAACTAAGTTGCGCAATTCCACTTAACCGCTCACGCGTTTACATTCGCCCTCCCATCTCCCCTCTGAACTTTCCTTATAAGGTTTACTTTAAGTTTTTTGGGTCGCTGAATCCGAATTTTTAACTTACCCCCCAAATTCCCACAAAATAGTTGTTATTAACTTAAATTTCTTATTGTTTTAGGAAAAAAGCAATATGAAATTCAGAAACTAGACAAAATTTGCAACAAATAGGATACATGATGTTATGACGTAGGATAAACGGGGAGAGAGGGGGCTGCCTCGGAACATTCCCCGCGCGCTTTTCTCAAAAACCAAATTTTTACAAAAAATCAATTTTTTGGGGGTTGCCGGATGAAATTTTGGTGGGAAGTTACAAATTCGGATTCACCGACCCAAAAAACATAAAGTGAGTCGAAATCCAGAACTATTATTAATTTTTCCAGGTAAAATCCCCTATTGCCTGGGCTTCATAACTTAGTGCACGTAGCGCCGCAGTGCATGTTCAGAGGCAGCCCTCTCCGTCCCCGTTCATGGTACGTCATAATGTCATCTATCCTATTTATTGCAAATTTTGTCTCGTTTCTGAATTTCGTAATGCTTTTCCTCTAAAACAATAAGAAATTTAAGTTAAAAACAACTATTTGCTGGGGGGGGGGGTTCGGGGGGGAAGTTAAAGATTCCGATTCAGCTACCTAAAAAACTTAAAGTAAACCTTATAGAGAAAGTTAGGAGGGGAGATGGGAGGGCGAATGTAAACGCGTGAGTGGTCAAGTGGAATTGCGCAACTTAGTTCACGCAGCACCGCGCGCATGTTCCGAGGCAGATCCCCCTTCCCCTTCATCCTAAGTCATAATGTCATATATCTAATTTGTTGCAAATTTTGTCTACTTTCTGAATTTCTAGATACTTTTTTGCTAAAACAATAAAGAAAATTGATTTTTTTTAATAAAAACCTTTTTTGGTGGGCTTTTTACCAAAATTTGGGGGGGGGGTTGCTGGGGGAAATTTTGGTGGGAAGTCACAAATTCGGATTCAGCGACCCAAAAAACATAAAGTAGGCCGATTTCTAGAACTACCATGAATTTTGCTAGGAAGAGCTCCTATACGGCCTCTATTGCCTGGACTATAAATCTTGGAAAATTGTTATAAATATTTTTTTGATTTCAGTAAAGGTCTAAGCAGTATCTAGCAAATTCACCAAATTTTTCCTTTTCGCTGTATCAATAAGCTATGCTAGTGCGAGGATGTTCATTCCTCGCTTTAAAGTGTTATATGCATGAGCACGTGAAATTTCATGCAGTAAAATATAAGGTAAAGTTAAATGATATTTACAAAATAAATGCACAATGAATATACATGCAAACAAAATTGCATATTCTTAAATTTAGAAAATCCTAAATATTATCTGGGATATAGTGATATAAAAATCATTTTGATATAAATAACTGTTATGTTCAACCAGTAAAATTTTCTCTCATGTTAATAAATTATATTAATATGAAACTGTTATTTTACTGCTTTAGAGAGATATAAACATGGATGTTTGAAATATGAGGAGTTAAAAAATAAATTATAGTTTAATAATATCTACATAATAATTTACATTAGTCAAAGTATCTATACAGAAGAAGAAATATTTATCTGCAAATCTCAATTAATAAAAGTATAGCTAGGCTAAATTGACATAAATATCATTTATTATATAAAATCATTAGATATTTATTATAAAGAAATTTAGAGTTCGTTTTTTCCTGTGTAAATAATCATAAAAGTTCTTTTAATCCGAGATTCTTCGTTCTGCGCTTTTGCAAAGCGTAATCATGTTTGAGTTAAATTTTAAAAAATAAAAATAATTCTCAATATAATATAATTTACAGAATTTATGCACAATATTTGTATTTCTAAACAGAAACAGACAGTTACATATTTTAAATAAAATTATATATTTTCTAAATAGAGATAAAAAATACTTTTGGTATGAACCATGCTCGTAAGTTACAAAATAATAATAATAATAATAATAATTTCTTTTCTCTCTGGATCTGCACATTATGATTAGTCAATGTGAGATATCTTTTTACTCTCATTATCATATATGAATGAATGCGGGAAATTTATCTAGCAAATTCAGTTAACAATATTAACCAAAATTCTAAATGAAGATAGCATGTAATAATATTATAGAAGAATCGTTATACTAAAACATATTGAAGTAAAGCTAATTTTGGCATATAGAATCCACTAGGAAATCTCAAAATATTGGCAATCCTAAACATTTTAATGTATGAATAATACCTAATAAAATTGACATAAAAAGGAAATATTTACAAATGGAACAAAATGCTGTAGAAAAATATAACAAAGGGAAATAAAAATTACAAAGATAGCAACACAGTATTTAATCATCAGTTGGCAAGAATTCCACGTATTACGACAAATGCATTATATATATATATATATATATATATATATATATATATATAAATATAAATATATAACCATTAATTAAACATAACCATCCACCGTCAATTATTATGAATTAAAGCTGTAAGTATTAAAAATTAATATAAGAATTATTATGGAAGAAAAAGAAAAAAGTGGAAACCAACAAAAATTGAAAAGCTTATACATTGAATTACGTTATCAAGGGCACAGAATTCAATGATATAAGCAAAATGGTTGTTTTCTGTGGGAAAAATAAGCTAAAGCTAAAAGTTATTTTCCCCTGTGCCCAAACAACCAAAAAATCAAGTGAATTGATTAAAAATGAAAGCAGAATAGAAACAAATATTATGAAATGGAAGAATCAATAAAACGTATTTAAATATTTATAGGATATAAAATATAAATAATAAACAATATATATATATATATATATATATATATATATATATACGATACCGCTCATAAGTAAATGTATATAATATAAATTAAAGGATGTATAAATAATTTGAAATACATGCATTTTCAAAAATTACCGAGACATTCTTTTCATAACTTGCATTGTTGGGGAAGTCAAAATGTCTATGGGAAGACTAAATGTCAGCATTGAGCAATTATACAGAATAAAATAATAGCTGGCACTGTATATTTTTTTCCTAGGGCAGGAAAACTTCTTATTGCTTGAATCATTGTATTCTTCCCACTGTTCATCACTTCTGCGGCAAAATGCTATATAATGTCCAATAACGTTTATGGATCTGTGACTAGTAGTAAATGATACTGCCCCACGCAAGTGATAGTCTACTTCACCATGTGTAAGTGATTTTGGGATTTCGTCCAAAACCACTTCTGGATCTTCTGATATATCATCTTTTTCCCGCTTTTCATAATCCTGAGAAATTATTTCTATTATTAGATGCCTATCAGACAAAACAATTTCTTCCTTCTTTTTCCCTTGACAAGCATGTCCATGAACATTCTTTTGTTTACAGGGGACATCACTTTCTAAACATTTTTCATTTAATTTGTGTTGTAAAATGTTTACGTTTTCATTTTGAAAACTGATAGTAATTACAACTGTGTCAAGAGATATTTTTTTGAAGGTGCAGTTACTATTGTCACAATATACATTTTTCGTAAGCGATGGATATGGGGAAAATAACTTTTGAGCCAAATATGAAACTGTTGTTTGAGCCGATATGTGATGTATTTTATTTGAGAGTTTTGCTGTTGCACAAATTTCTCTCAAAATTGTAGCCCTGTTCTTGTAAGTACTACAGTTAATTTTAGCATCGGCAATATGCCTTGCAGTATCCAAAAAAATGTTATCGTTGATAGTTTTATATTTATCATTATATTCCTCACTATCTACTAGAGATGAGGCAAAAATCTGTGCCAAACAATCCAAAGCGCATGTATTAGAGAGTGTATATATCTCTTTATCGATTTGTATTGGGTTTTGGAATTGATTCCCATTTCTTAATAAACCAATTGGCTTATTGGATTTCTTACTTTTGAAATTTATTCTCATCATTTCTTTTTGTGGTACTAAGTACGAATATCGCGATCTCTTTTTTAGTGGTAATGCTTGTCCTTTCCAATTTTCTACGAATTTTGCTTCATCAGCTCCATCGCTCGTTGTGAAATCTTCTCAATCTTGAGATTCTAATTTATAAGGCTCCATATTTTTCATTTTTTCGTTTGAAATCTGTGTATACTTCACTTGTTTTTTCTCTAAAATACTTTCAGATTGTCTCTCTGATTCATTTATTGTAATAGAGGATGTTTTTTTCTCCAGTTTCGCTGCTACACATTTCATGGTTCCTTCTAAGGAGTTTATATGAATTTTTAAAAATTCGTCGCATCTTATGGGAAGTGTTCTATTTTTGAATATTCTGTTTTTCAGGTTATTAAAGTTGCTTTCAACGGAAGCGCTGCTAGAAGTTTGTGATCCATACTGGAAAACAGGAATCATTATTCCTGACCATAATGGAAGGAATTTCACCAGTCTAATTATTTTTTTTACAATTGACGGTAAATACTGGTGATTATCATGATCACCTTCTACGTTTTGATCATAATTTTGGCATTTGTCGCCAATAGCTTGAGCAAAATTATCAAATCCACAGAATGTTATATCTTCAGCTGCATTTAGAAAATCTTCATTATTCTCCATGCCACCATTTGTCACAATTCTACTTAATGTATTGATTACGGATTCTTCACCGTCTATAATTCCAGTTGAAATAGTTTTTTTCAATTTATTTTTTTCAATTTCACAGGGTGTTATTTTCCCTGTAATTATGTCCATGCCTTCCGTTTCGCTTAGGGCTACTGTGAAAATTGAATACAGAATGCTTTCCACATCTTTGATATTTTGGGTTAATATTATTTGCGCCAAACTTCTTATATACAAATTTCTAATTCTGAAGTCTTTTCCCCGCAATTCGTTCCATGATGATATCATTTTCAGTGTGTGGGCTATATCACATCTGATAAATGTTTTGGGTTTCTCAAATTTTTTGCCCAGCAAAATAATATCTGCACATTTTTTAATATAATCATTCAAATTTAGCTCACTGCTAAATGTCCTAATTATTGCAGACAGCAATGCCAATGAAAAATCGCAGGTTATTTCTTTTGGAAATTGAGCGCCACCGTTAACCCACGCAGACATCCAATTATAAATACTGTTTCTGTCATGTTTCTCCGATAACATATTGCAAACTGAATACTGACTTTTAGTTGCTTGATCATTGACAGTTATGTCATACAAAAATATGTGTCCAGATTTATTATTGAAGGGTCTTTGTAATTTTTTTACAACGCTGCCAGTTGCATCAACACTTATTTTTGAATAATTTGTGTTACTGCAATATGCATTGAATAGTTGCATCTGATAAGGCATCCAATAATACACGAAAAAGGGATCATACCCAATAGCTTTTATTGAGTCATGGAAAATAGTCTCACCATATTTCATCAAACTTATAGAAATTATGGGATTTTCATGATAATAAGATTTTTTTAATTCTCTGCATTTCGCTATTCGGAAAGCGTTTGCGGATGGCAAAACAGGTGGATCAGCATCTCCAAACTCCATCATTGAATTTGCTAATGCATTTCTGAATTCATTGGGTGCAACATTTTTTTCACACATTTCTCTAAGAGCTTCACTTTTTGTCGCACCTTTAAGATGTCTTTTTTCTTCGGAAGTGCATTCTTTATAAGGACCCCTGTATTTGCATACTATTTCTACGTCACTATTAGCTTCTGGCTTTGATTGGATGTGACCAGAAAATATGGAATGACATCTGTTACAAATACCTTTTATTATGCAATAAATAGATGAATTGTGATAAATTCTTGCTCGTTTGAATATTATATTACACTTAAGCTGGCAAATTTTCCAAAATTTTGTATGTATCATTTCTGGCCAAACATTTGGTTTTAGAACAGTATAATTCTTAAACTTTTTATGTCTCTCGGAAGATTTGTATTTTTTACTTACAGGTTCAATGCGTGTCCATTCTTCAGAATTAAGATGTAACTTGCATCGAATTTCCTCATCAGTTTGAATGAATGATTCGCATTCAGAAGTACCACTAACATCACTTTTGGAGTCAGAATCGCTGTCCGAAGAATTCTTGTCATTTTCGGCTTGACACTGAAGATCAAGTGATTTCCACAAATTGTACCGGTTCAGTTTAATTAACGTGTAACAGTATTTTACCGTAAGCACATGATTAAAAGCTTCACTTATTTTTTTCCAGATTCCATTTGATGGGGGTGATATTTTCCCATCTGTGTCTAAAATATCATCTTTGAATTTTTTAAATGTGTCAACAATACATTGTTGACTCAACGCAGAATTTCTAGGCATTATGATTTTTCAGTTCATAAAATATAATCCATATCAATAGCTATGCACGTTACACATACGTAATATTTACGTTCCTACTAGGTTCAAAATCAATTTAAACTATTCTGGCTGGTCATCCGATGCATCTTTTAACCCCTGAGAAAACGTTGATCCTTAAAAAAGATTTATTACCCTAGTTTTAAGTGGAAGATGCATATAAGACAGTCAAGCATTGGCTATTTGATCCCTCTGTGCCGTCCCCCTTATTCGCGGTGCAGATTCAGCCAGTGACATATGAGTTTAACAGCCCATCCTTTCACTATCGTATTATATTTCTCACACTCATACTGCTTACAGTATAAGTATACAAAGATTGACCAACTTTCATGCTTGTATTTACTATTCTGAATTATCCTTTACTTTGCAATTTTCATAACAACAACAATAAAATTAATAATTATAAACCAAGAGCAAATTTTATAGAAAGAAAAACAGTGATTCAAACTAATTTATACACATGTAAAAAAAAATAAATAAATAAAAAAATAAAAATAAAAATAGACTCACACAAAAATATTAGAAATACTTTACAGTTATCCTGATTAAAATAATTAAATTCCTATTTCTCTAAGTAATATGGCTTTGGGTCGTCCGTCGCGCATAAATTTGATTTGATTTTTAATATGATTCATGATATTATTACGTAAGGTTTGAAAATATACAGTCGACAAAAAGCGCAGAAGCTTATACGCCAGATTATCACACACACACACACACACAAAAGGGAAACGGTAGGCGGAAAAAAGCGCACGGAAAAAAGCGCACCGGAAAAAAGCGCCCCGGAAAAAAGCGCATCCGGAAAAAAGCGCCCCGGAAAAAAGCGCACCTTTTTACAAATCACATATTAAATAAGTCTGATAATAATGCACAGGGTTAACCTCAGAATATAAACACCCGATTGAGATGATTTTTTGAAATCTGGCGTCTTGTCCCTCGGTACGGAGAGGCTGTGGGGGGGGGGGGGGGGGTATCTCAAAACCTGCATTGCCTCGATGATGATAAAATTTTGTAAGGTATGCAGAATCAGAATATAAACATCAGGTACTTATATATACAGTGAAACCTCCCTGTGTGACCACCTCCATTAAGCGACCAACTCCCTGAACGGCCATTTTTTCATGGAACGAAATTTATTCCCATAGGCTCAATACTAATTTTACCTCCATTCAGAGACCATCCCAGTTGAACTCCTTCCATAAGCGACCAATTTTTTTTAAAGAAAATGAAACAGATTTTGTAAGGTATGCAGAATCAGAATATAAACATCAGGTACTAATATATATACAGTGAAACCTCCCTGTGTGACCACCTCCATTAAGCGATCACCTCCCTGAACGACCAGTTTTTCATGGAACGGAATTTATTCCCATAGGCTCAATACTGATTTTACCTCCATTTAGAGACCATCCCAGTTGAACTCCCTCCATGGGCGACCAATTTTTTTAAAAGGCAAATGAAACAAATTCCGTTTTTTCCAGGTCGCTTGAAGAAGGTTTTATTAAGAAAATAATTCCGGAGAGCGCATTATTCATCAAACTTCTAAACTAAGTTTAGATTATTTTAAATTCCGGTAACCTTTAAATGTTTAAACCCCTTTGTGCCTTTTTAGGCAATGAATTTAACTCTGATGACAAATTAGGAATGACAGTCGATAAACTCCCTTTCCCTATTCTGTCAGGAAACTCTCAAAGAAATAGATAAATTAATGATATAGTCATTATTTGTTTCCGTCCAAAAACATTGCATTTATTTACTGAACTTCGAAAAGAAATAAAAGTTATAAAATATAAAACCGTAAAATCAAAGCAAAGGTCAATGTATTCATTTTTTAAACTCTACAGTAATTAACTTATGTAATTAACTTTTGTTTTGATACTTAAAGTTTTATATTTTTTCCTAATGTGAAAATTAAATTTTAGTAACGTTAATTGTTACCTTTTTCCAACAATTAAAATCTAGATTTAAACAGGACCTCCATTAAGAGGCCAACTCTCGGAGCGACCCATTTTTATTGGAACGGAACGTGGTCGCTTTTTGAGAGGTTTTACTGTATACATATATATATATATATTTAGTCTCCCTTATCCTTCTGGAGTACGGCTGTGGGTGTGTAGGGGGGGGGGGGGATCTACAAAATCCGAATCTATTACGGTTTTAGACGATAAAATTTTGGATCAGGATAAAATCAGGATGTTTTCTAAGTATATAAACATCTAATTGGATGAGTTTCCTTTAATTTGGCCCTTTCCCTTCTACTTGGCGGGAGGGAGGGGGATTACAAAAATCTACGATTACCTTCGTCATAAAACTTTACAAGAGTCCATTAACATTTTATATAACTTTCGCCCCGCCCCCCTCCACACACACACACACTAAATTTGATAAAAAACTTAATATAAGACCCCCAGTGATCAAATTGTCACAACGGTTTGTTCTTTTAAGGGTGTCCTCAAATCCAAAGGGGCAACTTTCTGACATAAATTTTAATTTATTTTTGTTCGAAAATGCATGAAACTGGCTAGTGTTGTTGTTCAGAAACTATGTAATGGAGCTGTTTTTTCCATATTTTTGCAAATGCAATAGATCTTTCAGAAAATAATGTCAAAGTGGACGTTTGGAACCGAATTTCCGAGGAAGGAAGAGTCTCAAGAGCGGGCGAAAAACGGGTTTGTCACGTGATCGAAATCCCTTATAACTCAATAGGTAATTGATTGATCTAAATGCTAAATTTCTTAAATTAATTCTAAATTTTTAAAACAGTGTAAAAAAGCATTGAAATCTAAGATGAAAATAATTTGTAAAGTTTCTATGGGTATTTTGTCTGATGAATAAACGAAAAATGCTTTAAATACGTATTTACATAAGCTTAAAAGATTATGTTTGTTAAAAAATAAGTACAACCAGTTTGTAAAAAGCAAATTCTTATCGGGCATAAAATGCATTCGCTTTAAATATGATATTTCAATTTAATGCTGCTATTTTATGGATTTTTTAACGCTGAATCAAAAAATTATCTTCACTTTTAACCATTATGTCAAGATTTTTCGCAAATCGTAAATTTCAAGGTAAATAAACTACGAAAAATCTGATACTATAAAATAGATGTAAGACTTTTTTATTCAGTTTAATTTTATTTAATTCAATAATTTATTAGATTTTTTGGCTTATACTGGGTTTCTTACAGCTAAACAGCTCGGTTGTAATAATGCGCTCTCCGGAATTATTTTCTTAATAAAACCTTCTTCAAGCGACCTGGAAAAACGGAATTTCTTTCATTTAAAAAAAAAAATTGGTCGCTCAAGGAGGGAGTTCAACTGGGATGGTCTCTGAATGGAGGTAAAATTAGTAATGAGCTTATGGGAATAAATTTCGTTCCATGAAAAAAATGGTCGTTCAGGGAGGTGATCGCTTAATGGAGGTGGTCACACAGGGAGGTTTCACTGTATATATATTAGTACCTGATGTTTATATTCTGATTCTGCATACCTTACAAAATCTGTTTCATTTTCTTAAAAAAAAATTGGTCGCTTATGGAGGGAGTTCTACTGGGATGGTCTCTGAATGGAGGTAAAATTAGTATTGAGTCTATGGGAATAAATTTCGTTCCATGAAAAAATGGCCGTTCAGGGAGTTGGTCGCTTAATGGAGGTGGTCACACAGGGAGGTTTCACTGTATATATAAGTACCTGATGTTTATATTCTGATTCTGCATACCTTACAAAATTTTATCATCATCGAGGCAATGCAGGTTTTGAGATACCTTTTAAAGACCCCCCCCCCCCCCTAACAGCCTCTCCGTACCGAGGGAGCAAGACGCCAGATTTCAAAAAATCATCTCAATCTGGTGTTTATATTCTGAGGTTAACCCTGTGTATTATTATCAGACTTATTCAATATGTGATTTGTAAAAAGGTGCGCTTTTTTCCGGGGCGCTTTTTTCCGGGTGCGCTTTTTTCCGGGGCGCTTTTTTCCGTGCGCTTTTTTCCGGTGCGCTTTTTTCCGTGATTCAAGGGAAACAGCCATTCAATTGGGAATTGTATTTTCTTCCAGTTTATCCTTAAAAGATAAGTTTAGAAGATCGTATTTATATAAAAATTGTATCAAACTCTGAAATTGCTAATAACACCCAATTTTAACATCAAATTTGGATTCTCCACCCCCACATCCCTTCTTTTTGTAAATTTGACTCTAGAATACCAAAGAATGAGTCATTCGCAGAAGTAGTTTAGGAATTATGGCGATTTAAAGATGTGAACTTTTAAAGTTAAATTCATTTTTAATAATGGAAAACAAAATACAGTATGGATAGCTTTTTTATGCAAAACTCGATAACTACTCAGCGAAATGAACTCCAATTCTGGTTTCGTTTATTTCAAACTTCCAGATATTGATTTCTGTTAAAAAAAAAAAAAAAAAAAAAAAAAAAAAAATGTATATATTAAATTTCACATATTTTTTTTAATAATTTAAAACTGTATTTATTTTGAAATTAATAATCGAAAAGAAAATAGGATTTGTAGCATGTGAATTTTTTTAACTGAAAACAATTCCTACAATCTTTAAATAAGCAAAATTACGATTCTTTAAAGAGCAGGACCAGCTGTGCCTAATTATGTTTCCTTGACCATGGGCTCCAAGGTGGTGTACAACATATGTACCAGTCAAGTTGTCAGCCTAACGCGGGACCCTCAATGTTAAATTCCCAAGTATGCTTGGGATTTCCGAAGGCCCGCCAAAAAAAAAAATAAATAAATAAAATAAAAAGTGGGTTTTTTATTTTCCTGTCGTATGCGCTAATATTTATTGTAAATTAAGTTAAGAATTTATTTATTTATTTAATTTTGATTTAAAGCATACTTGTTATGCCTAATCATATGTGAGTTTTACACACTGTTTTTATTTTCTTTGAAAATGACTTAAGAAAAACAACATTAACTACTCTTTAATGTTGTTTTTAAGCCGTTTCTGTTGATAATAACAAAATAAAGTGGAGTTTTGTAGTTCCACCTCCCCTTCCCCTCCCCCCCCCCCCTTAAAAGAAAGGTAGGTTTTCAATTTCTCTGTCGTACGCGCCCATATTTCTCTCTATTCTAAAAAAAAAGTAACTAACGCTATCGACGCCCCCCGTCGCCGTAAATGAATTTTTTGTGACTGTGAGCATTCTAGGCTAATATTAGGAAAACTATTGCATATAAAGATGTGGAAATTGGTAGCTTTATAGAGAAAAAACACGCTGAAATAAACAATTTTTTAATCGAAGATTATTTTGAGAGTTATTTTAACCCTCTGTGCACAAGAAATATTTGCACTTGCCCGTTTATTAACCTAACCGTTTTATACAAGCTGATTTTTAAATGTGTAATTGATTCAATCCTAAAAATAGCCATCAGCTGTTGCGACAGCGTTGGTTGAGGTCATGATAACCGAAAAATCCCACATTCAAACAAAAATGCATGACAACCCGATTAGAGAAGGCTTTCGCCGTTCGTGATAATTTCATCCAATCTTCCGTAACCGGGTAATATTTTTAAAACAGGGCACATTAGCATATTTTTAGAGGCTTTGAATTTTGAACCGGGGTTAGCAAGCGTAGCTAGCAGGGAGCAGAGGACCTAGTGTTGTAAAAAAAGTTAAGAATTTTTTTTCCCTTTACAGTATACTTTATTTAAATATTCTAAAGGGTAAGATAGTTAATTAGAACTTACTATAGCTACAACCATTGTATTTTTATCTTTCTTTCTATCTATATTTTATGACATTTCCGTGATATTTGAACTGTGTAAAATAGCCAGGGATTCTAATTGAGCACACTTTAATAATTTGGTTTTACTTTATCGAAAATAATAATAATTCTCTTACTTTACTATTTAATAGCATACTTTATATAAATATGTATACATGTATAATAAGGAATATAATGCAATATTTCAACTGAAACTGTATGCCAAAATATAAATTAGCAAATGGTGTAAAGTATAAATTCAAACAAATGTGTTTCACAATTCAGAATAAATTATTCAGAATACAGCAACATAAATATCTATACTTTGTGCACAATATACATACGTCAAAGCTTGTTCTAAAGATAAATATTTGAGGGGAAGTCTACAATCAGCTACCACATCCAATTAACATATGTAGCTAAAAAAGAATAGCTTTAAAAATTATATTTCACTCACCGTTTATGAAATTATTTATTTATTTGGAAAATTTTGAAAGTGAGATTTAACATCGAGAATCGTTAACTTTTCCCAAGTGTCAGATCAAATAATTATGTTTCCAACCAAAATTTCATTTAGTAAAACAAATTGAATAAATACCAGATTGAATAAATAACAGATAAAAGTTACTTTTGATTATCTAAAATTTCTGGCAAGAATATACTTTTTTGATTTAGTAGGTCAAACTTCCCTTAGGATGAAATAAAGTTCACTGAAGTGGACAAGCGTAGCCCTCTTTACAGAATTATGTTAAGTATATATTTATATATATATATATTTAATAATGTCTTCCTTTTCAGAACTTTTTTTTCCTGCAAGCATTTAGAATACATAATAAGTTTTTTTATATGTTGCAGGATGAGTTAGTATCATATTTCAAATACAAATTTCGAACAATACTAAAACATGGGATAAACTCCCCAGTCTCTCATATATGTGCATATTTCTTTATAAAAAGTAAAAGTGATAGTAGAGATATAACTGAGATGTAGACTACTTTCCAAATTTGTTTTAATTTTCTTTCACACGGTTCGAGTTTCATGTTGTTTTGAAATAGAATTTTTGGGTTCAAGTCCGAACTTATATGAACTTAACTTCCGAACAAGTATGAACTTAAGCTCATTGGAATGAAAAGTTTCTAAAAACTCAAAGTTTAAGGCGTACTATTAAGAATAATTCATTCATAAAGATTTGATCTTCAAAGATTATTTGTTGAAGGATATTTTTATCCCTAATTTATTAAGACTATATATATTTTTTAAAACGTACAAGTGTATTTTGTAGAGAGCACAGGTAAAAGTTGGACATTTCAAAATAGATTTCATTGATTTAAATTCATGCAAGGTTGTTGAGTTTCATTTATTATAATTAATAACCGACATAAATAGAATATTTGAATTTTGTTCTACTACTAGAAGTTTCTAAATTTAATGTTAGTATTATTATTGTTAGTAAAGTTCATATTAATTAATATTCATTTAACATTAACGTTAATTAATCCAGAGATAAATAGTTCTTATACGTTTAATACACTGGTTAGAAAATGTTAAAATAAGTTCTTGTTTAAAAGATGCTGTCAAGGTTTTCTTCCTCTCACATATTATTTTGACATTTAATCTGGATAGACTAGCTTCAAGGATCAAATGAAAAACTTCTCTCATTGACACCCGAATTTTTATGTATTGCAGTCACAGATACAAAGTGCCCAACCCTCAGTCCCATAAATTCTTATACTTCCAAGTAGTATCATTTTCTCACCACCCCTATCTTTTAACTCTTGTTACTTTGCTTTTACATAGAAGTGTACAGACACGCCTATTTCCGATCTATTTGCTCATTAACTATTATCACCATCTTGACAAAACGGATAAGAATTTGTTTCACAACTATTTCCTCTAAAATGTTGTTGAAAGTTTCTCAGTTTATAATTAATTCACTGTTTGAAGTACTTTTTATTCTAATAATTTAAATGTCTATTCTTAAAAGTGATCAACACAGTGAACTTAGATATCTTTGTGAAGAATCAACATGAATTATTTTATTTGGTAGAATAATTATCACAGAAATTGTGTATATGGAAAAAAAATCTACGAATTCAGGTCTGACACCATACATCAACATAAGAAAAAAGTTGCATATCAGTTCAAAAACGGGAATGTGGAGAAATAGAGATTCAATTACTTTAATTTAGAATTTAATGAGCTTTCATTTTATAATTTTTATTTAGAACACACAAGTAGATTTACACATAAATTTAAAGGTTTTTTTTTTTTTTTTTTTTTTTTTTTTTTTTTTTTTTTTTTTTTGTGAAATATATTCAATTCGAAAATATTTTGTTTTAATTCTTACACTTTTGGAAAAGATCTTAATAGTTAAAAAGAAACAATGATTTGTTTTGGATTCTCCGTAGCTTTTCTTGAAAAATCCTCTCCTTTTTCTTCATCTCCCCCCCCCCCTCCCGCGCGCCCCCAAAAAGAAAAAAATATATATGTATTTTATTTTAGTAATGCATTAGTTATTTTACTTAATAAGGTACTGAAAAAAAATGTCTACTAACTAGTTAAAGTTTGTTTACTAAAAATTTCAATTACTGTTATATCCTAGTAATATTATATAAATACCCTATCTCAAATGACAATAAAAGCTCGCCAAGTGGACGTTTTAAGGCTTTTTAATTTCTCTAAGCGATTAACACGAATACATCCTGTATAAAAAGGTGGAAATTGATCGTTTTATACAGAAATATATGATAAGAATGTATTGAGGCAAGCACTTTTTAAATCGAAGAATTATGTAAGTGCTATTCAACGTTGAAATCTGTCAATACGGTTCAGTTGGATAAGTTTTATATGTTCAAAAAGTGTAATTTAATCAAAAATAGCAATTTAATTAGCTTTTGGATGCAAATATGCTTGATTAGATTGCAAAGTTCAAACATTTTTTAAATCTTATTATTTTTTCGATTTTTTTTTCAAATTATTTTCTTTACAAATAACAAATATCTGTTTTTATTTACAGTTGCCGAGTTTTAAAAAAGCTCGTGCACATTTTCATAGCGTTAAATAATTACGAATTTTATTTCATGACACGCATTTATTTAGGATTTTCATAAGTGATTTTCTTTACGTGACCTTGAATTATAAAAATTCGTTATAACAAGAGAACGGAAGTGGCACAAACGAAACTTTTTGCCGCACAAACCAGCACAAACGAATACCGTACTGCAATTTAGAATTCATTGATGGGGCGAGGCCACTGAAATGGTCGCCCTGAGTAGAAATAGTGGAAAATTCGTTATATCGAGGGAACCAGAATGGCACAAACGAAACTTTTTGCGGCACTAACCGACGTTTACATGGGACGAAAGATTTACGTATTTCATTTCATGCCATGCCTTTTTTCATAGGCGATTTTCTATTTGTGCTCTTGGATGAAAAAAATTCGTTATAACGAGAGAACGGAAGTAGCACAAACGAAACTTTTTGCGGCACAAACCAGCACAAACGTAGCACAAACGAATGCCGTAATGCAATTTAGTTTTCGTTGATGGGGCGGGGCCACTGAAATGGTCGTTCTGTGTTGAAATAGTGGAAAATTCGTTATATCGAGGGAACCAGAATGGCACAAACGAAACTTTTTGCGGCACTAACCGACGTTTACATGGGACGAAAGATTTACGTATTTCATTTCATGCCATGCCTTTTTTCATAGGCGATTTTCTATTTGTGCTCTTGGATGAAAAAAATTCGTTATAACGAGAGAACGGAAGTAGCACAAACGAAACTTTTTGCGGCACAAACCAGCACAAACGTAGCACAAACGAATGCCGTAATGCAATTTAGATTTCGTTGATGGGGCGGGGCCACTGAAATGGTCGTTCTGTGTTGAAATAGTGGAAAATTCGTTATATCGAGGGAACCAGAATGGCACAAACGAAACTTTTTGCGGCACAAACCGACATTTACATGGGACTAAATATTTAAGTATTTCATATCGTGACGTGTAATTATTTGCGATTTTTATAAGTGATTTTCTTTATTTGACCTTGAAATTGAAAAATTCGTTATAACGAGAGAACGGAAGTGGCACAAACGAAACTTTTTGCGGCACAAACCAGCACAAACGTAGCACAAACGAATGCCGTAATACAATTTAGATTTCGTTGATGGGGCGGGGCCACTGAAATGGTCGTTCTGTGTTGAAATAGTGGAAAATTCGTTATATCGAGGGAACCAGAATGGCACAAACGAAACTTTTTGCGGCACAAACCGACATTTACATGGGACTAAAGATTTACGTATTTCATTTCATGCCATGCCTTTTTTCATAAGCGATTTTCTATTTGTGCTCTTGGATGAAAAAAATTCGTTATAACGAGAGAACGGAAGTGGCACAAACGAAACTTTTTGCGGCACAAACCAGCACAAACGTAGCACAAATGAATGCCGTAATGAAATTTAGATTTCGTTGATGGGGCGGGGCCACTGAAATGGTCGTTCTGTGTTGAAATAGTGGAAAATTCGTTATATCGAGGGAACCAGAATGGCACAAACGAAACTTTTTGCGGCACAAACCGACATTTACATGGGACTAAAGATTTAAGTATTTCATATCGTGACATGTAATTATTTGCGATTTTTATAAGTGATTTTCTTTATTTGACCTTGAAATTGAAAAATTCGTTATAACGAGAGAACGGAAGTGGCACAAACGAAACTTTTTGCGGCACAAACCAGCACAAACGTAGCACAAACGAATGCCGTAATACAATTTAGATTTCGTTGATGGGGCGAGGCCACTGAAATGGTCGTTCTGTGTTGAAATAGTGGAAAATTCGTTATATCGAGGGAACCAGAATGGCACAAACGAAACTTTTTGCGGCACAAACCGACATTTACATGGGACTAAAGATTTAAGTATTTCATATCGTGACATGTAATTATTTGCGATTTTTATAAGTGATTTTCTTTATTTGACCTTGAAATTGAAAAATTCGTTATAAGGAGAGAACGGAAGTGGCACAAACGAAACTTTTTGCGGCACAAACCAGCACAAACGTAGCACAAACGAATGCCGTAATACAATTTAGATTTCGTTGATGGGGCGAGGCCACTGAAATGGTCGTTCTGTGTTGAAATAGTGGAAAATTCGTTATATCGAGGGAACCAGAATGGCACAAACGAAACATTTTGCGGCACAAACCGACATTTACATGGGACTAAAGATTTACGTATTTCATTTCATGCCATGCCTTTTTTCATAGGCGATTTTCTATTTGTGCTCTTGGATGAAAAAAATTCGTTATAACGAGAGAACGGAAGTGGCACAAACGAAACTTTTTGCGGCACAAACCAGCACAAACGTAGCACAAACGAATGCCGTAATACAATTTAGATTTCGTTGATGGGGCGGGGTCACTGAAATGGTCGTTCTGTGTTGAAATAGTGGAAAATTCGTTATATCGAGGGAACCAGAATGGCACAAACGAAACTTTTTGCGGCACAAACCGACATTTACACGGGACTAAAGATTTAAGTATTTCATATCGTGACATGTAATTATTTGCGATTTTTATAAGTGATTTTCTTTATTTGACCTTGAAATTGAAAAATTCGTTATAACGAGAGAACGGAAGTGGCACAAACGAAACTTTTTGCGGCACAAACCAGCACAAACGTAGCACAAACGAATGCCGTAATACAATTTAGATTTCGTTGATGGGGCGGGGCCACTGAAATGGTCGTTCTGTGTTGAAATAGTGGAAAATTCGTTATATCGAGGGAACCAGAATGGCACAAACGAAACTTTTTGCGGCACAAACCGACATTTACATGGGACTAAAGATTTAAGTATTTCATTTCGTGACATATAATTATTTGCGATTTTTATAAGTGATTTTCTTTATTTGACTTTGAAATTAAAAAATTCGTTATAACGAGAGAACGGAAGTGGCACAAACGAAACTTTTTGCGGCACAAACCAGCACAAACGTAGCACAAACGAATGCCGTAATACAATTTAGATTTCGTTGATGGGGCGGGGCCACTGAAATGGTCGTTCTGTGTTGAAATAGTGGAAAATTCGTTATATCGAGGGAACCAGAATGGCACAAACCGACATTTACATGGGACTAAAGATTTACGTATTTCATTTCGTGACATGTAGTTATTTACGATTTTTATAAGTGATTTTCTTTATTTGACTTTGCATTATAAAAATTCGTTATATCGAGAGAACGGAAGTAGCACAAACGAAACTTTTTGCTGCATAAACCAGCACAAACGTAGCACAAACGAATGCCGTAATACAATTTAGATTTCGTTGATGGGCGGGGCCACTTAAATGGTCGTTCTGTGTTGAAATAGTGGAAAATTCGTTATATCGAGGGAACCAGAATGGCACAAACGAAACTTTTTGCGGCACAAACCGACATTTACATGGGACTAAAGATTTACGTATTTCATTTCGTGACATGTAGTTATTTACGATTTTTATAAGTGATTTTCTTTATTTGACTTTGCATTATAAAAATTCGTTATATCGAGAGAACGGAAGTAGCACAAACGAAACTTTTTGCTGCACAAACCAGCACAAACGTAGCACAAACGAATGCCGTAATACAATTTACATTTCGTTGATGTGGCGGGGCCACTTAAATGGTCGTTCTGTGTTGAAATAGTGGAAAATTCGTTATATCGAGGGAACCAGAATGGCACAAACGAAAATTTTGCGGCACAAACCGACATTTACATGGGACTAAAGATTTAAGGATTTCATTTCGTGACATGTAATTATTTGCGATTTTTATAAGTGATTTTCTTTATTTGACTTTGAAATTAAAAAATTCGTTATAACGAGAGAACGGAAGTGGCACAAACGAAACTTTTTGCGGCACAAACCAGCACAAACGAATGCCGTAATACAATTTAGATTTCGTTGATGGGGCGGGGCCACTGAAATGGTCGTTCTGTGTTGAAATATTGGAAAATTCGTTATATCGAGGGAACCAGAATGGCACAAACGAAACTTTTTGCGGCACAAACCGACATTTACATGGGGCTAAAGATTTACGTATTTCATTTCGTGACATGTAGTTATTTACGATTTTTATAAGTGATTTTCTTTATTTGACTTTCCATTATAAAAATTCGTTATATCGAGAGAACGGAAGTAGCACAAACGAAACTTTTTGCTGCATAAACCAGCACAAACGTAGCACAAACGAATGCCGTAATACAATTTAGATTTCGTTGATGGGGCAGGGCCACTTAAATGGTCGTTCTGTGTTGAAATAGTGGAAAATTCGTTATATCGAGGGAACCAGAATGGCACAAACGAAACTTTTTGCGGCACAAACCGACATTTACATGGGACTAAAGATTTACGTATTTCATTTCATGCCATGCCTTTTTTCATAGGCGATTTTCTATTTGTGCTCTTGGATGAAAAAAATTCGTTATAACGAGAGAACGGAAGTAGCACAAACGAAACTTTTTGCGGCACAAACCAGCAAAAACGTAGCACAAACGAATGCCGTAATGCAATTTAGATTTCGTTGATGGGGCGGGGCCACTGAAATGGTCGTTCTGTGTTGAAATAGTGGAAAATTCGTTATATCGAGGGAACCAGAATGGCACAAACGAAACTTTTTGCGGCACAAACCGACAATTACATGGGACTAAAGATTTACGTATTTCATTTCGTGACATGTAGTTGTTTACGATTTTTATAAGTGATTTTCTTTATTTGACTTTGCATTATAAAAATTCGTTATATCGAGAGAACGGAAGTAGCACAAACGAAACTTTTTGCGGCACAAACCAGCACAAACGTAGCACAAACGAATGCCGTAATACAATTTAGATTTCGTTGATGGGGCGGGGCCACTGAAATGGTCGTTCTGTGTTGAAATAGTGGAAAATTCGTTATATCGAGGGAACCAGAATGGCACAAACGAAACTTTTTGCGGCGCAAACCGACATTTACATGGGACTAAAGATGTAAGTATTTCATATCGTGACATGTAATTATTTGCGATTTTTATAAGTGGTTTTCTTTATTTGACCTTGAAATTGAAAAATTCGTTATAACGAGAGAACGGAAGTGGCACAAACGAAACTTTTTGCGGCACAAACCAGCACAAACGTAGCACAAACGAATGCCGTAATACAATTTAGATTTCGTTGATGGGGCGGGGCCACTGAAATGGTCGTTCTGTGTTGAAATAGTGGAAAATTCGTTATATCGAGGGAACCAGAATGGCACAAACGAAACTTTTTGCGGCACAAACCGACATTTACATGGGACTAAAGATTTAAGTATTTCATATCGTGACATGTAATTATTTCCGATTTTTATAAGTGATTTTCTTTATTTGACCTTGAAATTGAAAAATTCGTTATAACGAGAGAACGGAAGTGGCACAAACGAAACTTTTTGCGGCACAAACCAGCACAAACGTAGCACAAACGAATGCCGTAATACAATTTAGATTTCGTTGATGGGGCGGGGCCACTGAAATTGTCGTTCTGTGTTGAAATAGTGGAAAATTCGTTATATCGAGGGAACCAGAATGGCACAAACGAAACTTTTTGCGGCACAAACCGACATTTACATGGGACTAAAGATTTAAGTATTTCATTTCGTGACATGTAATTATTTGCGATTTTTATAAGTGATTTTCTTTATTTGACTTTGAAATTAAAAAATTCGTTATAACGAGAGAACGGAAGTGGCACAAACGAAACTTTTTGCGGCACAAACCAGCACAAACGTAGCACAAACGAATGCCGTAATACAATTTAGATTTCGTTGATGGGGCGGGGCCACTGAAATGGTCGTTCTGTGTTGAAATAGTGGAAAATTCGTTATATCGAGGGAACCAGAATGGCACAAACGAAACTTTTTGCGGCACAAACCGACATTTACATGGGACTAAAGATTTAAGTATTTCATATCGTGACATGTAATTATTTGCGATTTTTATAAGTGATTTTCTTTATTTGACCTTGAAATTGAAAAATTCGTTATAACGAGAGAACGGAAGTGGCACAAACGAAACTTTTTGCGGCACAAACCAGCACAAACGTAGCACAAACGAATGCCGTAATACAATTTAGATTTCGTTGATGGGGCGGGGCCACTGAAATGGTCGTTCTGTGTTGAAATAGTGGAAAATTCGTTATATCGAGGGAACCAGAATGGCACAAACGAAACTTTTTGCGGCACAAACCGACATTTACATGGGACTAAAGATTTACATATTTCATTTCGTGACATGTAGTTATTTACGATTTTTATAAGTGATTTTCTTTATTTGACCTTGAATTATAAAAATTCGTTATAACGAGAGAACGGAAGTGGCACAAACGAAACTTTTTGCGGCACAAACCAGCAAAAACGTAGCACAAACGAATGCCGTAATGCAATTTAGATTTCGTTGATGGGGCGGGGCCACTGAAATGGTCGTTCTGTGTTGAAATAGTGGAAAATTCGTTATATCGAGGGAACCAGAATGGCACAAACGAAACTTTTTGCGGCACAAACCGACAATTACATGGGACTAAAGATTTACGTATTTCATTTCGTGACATGTAGTTGTTTACGATTTTTATAAGTGATTTTCTTTATTTGACTTTGCATTATAAAAATTCGTTATATCGAGAGAACGGAAGTAGCACAAACGAAACTTTTTGCGGCACAAACCAGCACAAACGTAGCACAAACGAATGCCGTAATACAATTTAGATTTCGTTGATGGGGCGGGGCCACTGAAATGGTCGTTCTGTGTTGAAATAGTGGAAAATTCGTTATATCGAGGGAACCAGAATGGCACAAACGAAACTTTTTGCGGCGCAAACCGACATTTACATGGGACTAAAGATGTAAGTATTTCATATCGTGACATGTAATTATTTGCGATTTTTATAAGTGGTTTTCTTTATTTGACCTTGAAATTGAAAAATTCGTTATAACGAGAGAACGGAAGTGGCACAAACGAAACTTTTTGCGGCACAAACCAGCACAAACGTAGCACAAACGAATGCCGTAATACAATTTAGATTTCGTTGATGGGGCGGGGCCACTGAAATGGTCGTTCTGTGTTGAAATAGTGGAAAATTCGTTATATCGAGGGAACCAGAATGGCACAAACGAAACTTTTTGCGGCACAAACCGACATTTACATGGGACTAAAGATTTAAGTATTTCATATCGTGACATGTAATTATTTCCGATTTTTATAAGTGATTTTCTTTATTTGACCTTGAAATTGAAAAATTCGTTATAACGAGAGAACGGAAGTGGCACAAACGAAACTTTTTGCGGCACAAACCAGCACAAACGTAGCACAAACGAATGCCGTAATACAATTTAGATTTCGTTGATGGGGCGGGGCCACTGAAATTGTCGTTCTGTGTTGAAATAGTGGAAAATTCGTTATATCGAGGGAACCAGAATGGCACAAACGAAACTTTTTGCGGCACAAACCGACATTTACATGGGACTAAAGATTTAAGTATTTCATTTCGTGACATGTAATTATTTGCGATTTTTATAAGTGATTTTCTTTATTTGACTTTGAAATTAAAAAATTCGTTATAACGAGAGAACGGAAGTGGCACAAACGAAACTTTTTGCGGCACAAACCAGCACAAACGTAGCACAAACGAATGCCGTAATACAATTTAGATTTCGTTGATGGGGCGGGGCCACTGAAATGGTCGTTCTGTGTTGAAATAGTGGAAAATTCGTTATATCGAGGGAACCAGAATGGCACAAACGAAACTTTTTGCGGCACAAACCGACATTTACATGGGACTAAAGATTTAAGTATTTCATATCGTGACATGTAATTATTTGCGATTTTTATAAGTGATTTTCTTTATTTGACCTTGAAATTGAAAAATTCGTTATAACGAGAGAACGGAAGTGGCACAAACGAAACTTTTTGCGGCACAAACCAGCACAAACGTAGCACAAACGAATGCCGTAATACAATTTAGATTTCGTTGATGGGGCGGGGCCACTGAAATGGTCGTTCTGTGTTGAAATAGTGGAAAATTCGTTATATCGAGGGAACCAGAATGGCACAAACGAAACTTTTTGCGGCACAAACCGACATTTACATGGGACTAAAGATTTACATATTTCATTTCGTGACATGTAGTTATTTACGATTTTTATAAGTGATTTTCTTTATTTGACCTTGAATTATAAAAATTCGTTATAACGAGAGAACGGAAGTGGCACAAACGAAACTTTTTGCGGCACAAACCAGCACAAACGTAGCACAAACAAATGCAGTAATAAAATTTTGATTTCAGTGATGGGGCGGGGCTGTCGTTTCACTGGCCCCGCCCCATTGTGTTCGTTATAACGAGAGAACGAAAGTGGCACAAACGAAAATTTTTGCGGCACAAACCAGCACAAACCTAGCGCAAACGAATGCAGTAATAAAATTTTGATTTCATTGATGGGGCGGGGCTGTCGTTTCACTGGCCCCGCCCCATTGTGTTCGTTATAACGAGAGAACGGAAGTGGCACAAACGAAAATTTTTGCGGCACAAACCAGCACAAACGTAGCACAAACGAATGGTGCTGTTGAATTTTCAAAATGAGTATGGGGCGGGGCCAGTGAAATGCACGTATGGAAATCTAGTTTGTTGATACTTGTACCGTGCATTTTTCTTTTTCTCCCCTCCCCCTTCTTTTCGTGTCCGAATTTACTATTTGTTGTCCATTAATATTCATTCCTTATGCCGCTGTAACTAGGGCATGTTTTAAATATTTCTCTTCATTTTCAAAAATTTTTGAAGTTAATATTTTTGTCACACTGTGATTTACAATATGGTGTTTTTTTTGTCACATATATGACGTGACGTACGTTACATGCAGTGACATAACAGTGACGTTACAATATTTTTTTAATTGCCGGAAAAATAAAATTTTACAATAAGTAACATGTTTTGAAGAATTTTTATAATTGTTTAAAGTTTTCTAAGAAGTTCACATCTCAGTCACAATGTGACATCACTGAGTGGTGGCATTTTAGTCACAGATGTGACGTGACCACAGTGACTTACAGTGACGTCACAATGACGTCACTGTGACCATGCATGCTATGAGGGGGTGTTCTCCATCCAATCTATTTTGATTTTCTGTTCTTAATTCGGCTTCTTCACTTTCAAGCATTCGCCGAGATCTTTTACGAGCATTTCAAACAATATTTTGAAGCTCTATAATTGCAGCGAAAGAGCGAAACATCATGGAGCTTTTTCCTCCACGGCGAAATGTAAATAAACCTGACCGCCCTAAATCCTGACAAAGGATCAATCAATGAGATGCGTTTCTCGGGCGTTGCTATTAGACAATAACAAATAACCGTTACTTCTGTGCCACGTACGTTAGCGTAATATATATATAGATATTGGCCCAAATAGACTTTATACGTGCTACTAACTCAGTATTACTGAAAGGAGGATTTTCTTGGAGTATTTGCTTCATTGTACACCATATGTTTTCGATGAGATGAAGGTCTGGTGAGTTTGGTGGCCAATGAAGTACCTTAATGTTGCGTTGGTGGAACCAATTCTTAGTTGACACCGAGTATGCGGTGACTCTAAATCTTGTTGAAAGATGAAATCATCTTCAAATAAATCTTCTGATGATGGAATCATGTAATATTCTAAAGTTTCTTGATATATCTGAGAGTTAACCTTTTCGTAGACGATGCATAACTTTCCAGGTCCTTCTGCACTCCTGCAACCCCTAATCATGACACTAGCAGCTAATATTACGGAACGTTTAAGGCATTCTTTATCAAATTCTTCTTGCTTCATTCTCCAAACTGGAATACCTTGATTACCATATGAAACACAATTCATACTTTCATCACTAAATAATCTATTTTTCCAATCTTCTTATTTCCATAAGCGTCTTTACACCAATTCAATCTTATACGCTTTTGTTTTGCAGTCATGAGTTGTTTTGTTTTCTATACACGAGATTCAAACTCAAATTTATAGAAACGTGTTAATGTTGTCAATGTAGAAACTTCAACTCCTTCTTCTTTCAATTTTCGGTGCAAGAATCGCACACTTTTAAAGCGTTTTTTCTAGCAGATGTCTTTGGTTTTCGACCGCCATTTCGGCGATTATTTTGAAATTTTCCATTTTTTAAATATTGTTTTAATATTTTAATATCGCTTGATTGCGAACAATGTAAATAATTCGTTATATAACATTGATTTTTACCGTGCCGATACAAATCAACCAAACGAAGTTTAATAGATTCAGAAATGTCACTCACACAATCCATTTTAAGACGAAAAAGCAAACAAACTGCAAAAAGAATACTGATTTTAAATAAAATTGTCTGAATTTAATCAATGATGCCACCAGTTGTGAATTGATGATAATTAAAGGAGAATTAATGTGAAATATTCTATTATTTTGAACCACTTGAATAAATATTCGAATATTTTGACTTTTCAAAATAATTTTTTTTTCAATTAATCTTTTCAAAAATGATATTAATTTTAAGATAATAAATAAATTTAATCAACAATAAGTTATTATTAAAAATATCGTTTGCATATTTGCATTAAAAGACATTAAATTACCAAACGATATTTTCAATTTGTAAAAATAAGTAATTATTCAAATATTTTGAGTATGAGCTGTATATTGGAAAGTGTTAGAAATATTCACTTCAAATACAAAGCGCAAGTTAAATGAATGATTACATGCAACTCTATCAACTCCTATTCATTTCAAAAACAAACTGAAAAAATCCTGACTTTTCTATGTATCAGTCTGTTACAATCCTTTTAATGAAATTATTTTCTTTAGTTGCAAAATCGTGAATTTCATTAGCTCTGAGGAAACTTTCCCTTTAATTTAGCCCGTACTTTAATTAAATAGACATTTTTAATTAAAGAAAGAATCAGACATAAGGTTGAATAAACTTTAAAATTTAAAACAATTCTATACCTGCTTTTAAATGCATAGAAATTAAGAACAATAGTTTTTCATTTAAAAGGTCTCTATTTAAAAAACAATGTGTCTTGTTTTTTGCGATTTTTAATTACCTGTTTTACTACATACATTTTTTATTACCAAAACTAACTTTTTTAATGTGAATATTTTCATATAACATTTTAAAAATAGTAAGATTTAATAACTATTAATACTTAAAACTCATAACAAAGAAAACTCGTTAAACGAAAATTGTATAAAAATTTTTTAAAAATTAAAAAATGAGTGTGTTTATGCAATAGGATCATTATCAACACAAATTAATCTCATACATACTTTTTAATGTTAAAACTTCTAAACTAGTGCTAGTTTTATTATATCCAATTTAACTCTGACATGAGTAATAGGTGGGGTAAAATGATTAATTGTAAAAAGACAATTGTGACTATCTCAAATTTTACAGAAATGTTATTATTAACACTAGAACCGCCATAGCGGTCATTTTGACCGGTAAAAAATGAAAATATTTTTATTCGAATCAGAATTTTTTTTCTAAATTAAGTTAAATATGAACCACGGAGAAATAAGTTTAAAAAAATAAGTTAAATAATTTTAAATAAAAATTCTGGTGTAAAATAGTTTTATAACACTTGAGTAAAATTTCCGGCGGTTCTAGTGTTAAAGTTACCATAAAAATGTTTTAGTTAAATTAGATATAATTTATATTAAAAAACTTTAAGGGGTCTTGTACCTTTTAAACGCGTCGAAAATTAACGAAAAACTTCAAAGTTTGAATTAGTCTTTCTTCAAAGCCTTTTTATGTATAAACATGAAATTTTGGATATTGATTAAATAGATTATGCTTTGTAATATGCTACCATTAGAAATGTATTAACCCTTTACAGAATTTGTGTATTGTTGAAATCAAAATAGCTCTTTTTTTTACCCCATAAGTCATTGCGCGCATGATATCTTGAGAAAGTATGTATGGATTGGCATGAAATTCGGTAAAGATACTAAACATATATGCGTGTTTAAAATGATCTACTCTTAGTCTAAAATTATTTCATTAACTATATAAATATTTTCGTAAAAAGAAATGAAATTTTTGTAATTTTAATTAATAAAAATAGTCATAACTAAAAATATTACGATTGTAAATACTTAAAAGTAGATCATTTTAAACACACATACTTTTTTAGTATATTTACCAAATTTCATGACAATCCATACATACTTTCCCAAGATATCATGCGCGCAATGACTTAAGGGGTAAAAAAAGAGCTATTTTGATTTCAACAATACGCAAATTCTGTAAAGGGTTAATAAATTTCTGTTGGTAGTATATTACAAAGCACAATCTGTTTAATCAATATCCAAAATTTCACGTTTATACATAAAAAGGTTTTGAAGATAAACTAATTCAAACTTTGAAGTTTTTCGTTAATATTGGACGCGTTTAAAAGGTACAAGACCCCTTAAAGCCCATAATTGCTATCCAATGGCTCTTTTAAGATTTTAAGAATTTCTGCCTTCAATACAGCATATAAGTCGTCAGTTTTTGAAAATTTACGTTAATTACAAAATGGTGATTTGCTGTCTAATTGCACAATGAAATCGTTGTGATCCACCTCTGTTATCTTATCAATAAAAATTTTATGGATTTTTTCCCTGCTTATTCTGCAATAGACCAACTGCTCCGTAGTATCTCAGACAAACTTTAACTGGAAACTGAGGTCGATGTACTTTTGACTAGCGTTCCCACGAATAACCGGATACCACAGAATAGATCTTAGCATCATGGGATTCTGTATTCATATTTGTCGAAAACTGACGCCTGGATATTTTAAGTTTTGGCGTACAACTGCTTACTTGGCTAACCCATTGGGTATTGCACTTTATGGCTTTCATATATACACATTATATATTAACTATGCTCTATCGATAAACAAACGGTCATCGCATTCTGTGTTCCTGACACCGGAATCCCCCTTGTACGTAAATATGGACTAAATGCTTCCTGTTCTGTTTAAAAAAGTGAAATGGTCTTTGAGAGAAACCCAGTGATTGCTCATAAAGCTGAATCTTGCAAGAATACTGGATTATTTTGTTTTCTCTAAAAAAACCCTCTCAGTTTAAGTTATTATATCAAATCTAAACATTACACAATGTTTTTCCTGATTACTAAACAAAATGTCTTTTCTCCTGAATAATGTATTTTTCTACTGGAATAAATACTGTTTCTTGCTTTAATAATGACGCAATTTCTATGGACTAGCCCGCTATGCTTTTAAATTCTAGTGGAAACATTTTTTTTTTTTTTGTCAAATTTTATTTCTTTACAGATGGAATTATCTTATTTTGTGTTGATCCAAATATTCTTTTTTGTTTGTTGCAAACTACATTGGAAATTATTTCCCCTTTTTATTAAGCGAACAGCTTCTTTATATAGAACATGTTCTACAACATCAGATTGAGTCCTTTTCTTCTCCAGCCTTACTTCTAACACTCTTTCTTTTTTGCTTAACATTTTTCCAAAGCTTTTGTGTTCTTTGTAGCATAGGTGTTCAGTGGAAATTATTTTAAGAATGGCATATTTGAGATCTTTTTCAATGTTTCGACAGCTTTTGTTACTTTCTGAAGGCAGCTATTTTTATACCACATTTTCGGAAATTTTCTACAAGAATACTTTACTGGTGCAAAAACACAAACATGCAAATGTTGCAAGGCGTTAAACAGATTAAGATAATATTAAACTAACTGGATGTGTCAAACCCAAAACTTCCTTCAATCTCATACATCTTAATACTTCTTGATAAATGCAGCACAGCAGCGTCACCGGTTAGATGACTTATACCAAAATCTAATCAGAGACAACTTACGTGAACTTCTAATTGAATTTGAAGTTTAATGAAAATTCGTGCGTTAGTTTTTGAGATAGAGCTATTGCGGAAATCGGAGAAAGTTCTGCATAGCAGTGGCACCTCTTGGACAATTTACACCAAAAACTTATCAGGAAAAATCTATATCAGGGACTAACTGAATCTAAAGTTTCGTGAAAATTCATGCATTAGTTCTAGAGATACAGCTATTGCGGAAATCGTGAAAATTGCAGCAAGGTAGCGCCACCTGTTGGACGATTTACACCATAAACTAAACAGCACTAATATATATAATTCGGGCAAATTGAATCTGAAGGTTTGTGAAAATTCTTGCATTAGTTCCTGAGATAGAGCTATTACGATAATCATGAATAATGCAGCATAACAGCACTACGTCTTGGGCGATTTGCACCAAAAGGTTATCAGCACCAAATTATATCAAGGACAAACTGAATCTGAAGTTTTCTGAAAATCCATGCTTTAGTTCTTGAGATATAGCTATTGTGGAAATCAGGAATAATGCAGCATAGCAACGCCAGCTGCTAGGCGATTTACACCGAAAAGTAATCAGCACCAATTTATATCAGGGACTAACTGAATCTGAAGTTTTACTAAATTTCGTTCAATAGTTCTTAAGAAAGAGCTCCCACAAAATTTTTGCCACACACAGACAGACATTTTGCAAAAACATGTTTTTCATTATCTCTGTCCCCCATAACCGTTAAATACGTCGAAAACCGGAATTCGAAAATTTTTACTTATCTTTCTTCTTGTAAAGATAGAAGAAAGTAAAAATGAGTTACACAAAATAGCTATATTTGATATTATTTAGGTTCCATATCTCTTTCAACTTTCATGAGATCTTCTCTTTGAACTTTCATCCATTTACATTTTTCTAGTATATACTGTTATACCTAACCCTACTTTGCATAGTTTTTTACAAAGTCTTAGTATTCTTTTAGCAACGGCTTTTTTTTTAATAATACAATTACTAATTCATATATTTATTGTCCGGAACCCTCTGTACGCGAGTAATACTCGCACTTAACCGTTTATTTAATGATAACCTGAGTAATTAAAATCAAGGTAGTAGATCTGCTACCACGGGCGTTAATGATCATTAGCTCATGGTAGCATGTTTGCTACCATATTACTTTCAAAGGGAATTTGTACTTCTTAGTGTTGGCTTTGTACTTAAGATACTTGTTTTACATTTAATTCACAATCTCATGTTATTAAATAAATCCGAAATAAATTACTTGAAATTTATAATTTCCATATAGAATAAGAAAATTATTTTTTTTTTTTTTAACATGTATTATTTTAATATACAAATACAGGAAATTGTAAAATAAATCCGGAATTAATATTTTGAACTTTATGTCTCCAAGTACAAACACAAGCAAACGTTTTTTTACTGAGCCGTATCACTCAGGTATATTATATATTTAGTAGGTTTGTACTACGTGGTGTATATTGCGCTAGCTGACCCCGTGTAGATCAACTGAGCTGTAGTTTATTGGGTGTTTATAAAGTCCCGGACCCATTTTGATGTTTAATAACTCATAAAATAATAAAGATAGATTAAAATTAATAACATAAATAGTTAGATAGACTCAAAAAGTTTCATGACTCTTGTCAATGAATTTCCACGTGTGCCCCCTTCGTTGCACAGAGAACATCAAGTCGATAGTCAATTTCACGCCAGGTAGCGGCAAGAATGTCGGCATCCACAGAGGCTATTGCGGCTGTAATTCTGGCTTTTAAGTCATCAATGTTCGACACTCTCCTCCTGTAAACATTGTCCTTTACAAATTTCCAAAGGAAAAAGTCCAGCGGCGTTATATCAGGTGATCTGGGTGGTGCATCACCTGATTGGGGTACCGTTCGTACTTCTTTGAATGACCATTTTCCAGGAAGATGGATTGGGCGAGGAGGTCCAATTCCTTGGCCACCCAGATCACCTGATATAACGCCGCTGGACTTTTTCCTTCGGGGATTTGTAAAGGACAATGTCTACAGAAGGGGAGTGTCGAACATTGATGACTTAAAAGCCAGAATTACAACCGCAATAGCCTCTGTGGATGCCGACATGCTTGCCGCTACCTGGCGTGAAATTGACTATCGACTTGATGTTCTCCGTGAGACGAAGGGGGCACACGTGGAAGTTCATTGACAAGGGTCATGAAACTTTTTGAGTCTATCTAACCATTTTTAGGTGCGTTCGTAATTATATAAATACGTAGCACCTATAGTCGTCGTTCAGTCCGTCCGTCTGTCCGTCTGTCCGTCCGTCTGTCCGTCTGTCCGCATATAACAGAGCAAAAAGTACCCAACCGAATGGTCTGAAATTTGAAATATAAGATTGTTGCAAAATTTTGTCGAGCCATTTCAAATTTTATGAAAATCGGATGTATAGTTTAATTACAGGGACAGTCAAAAGTTTTTCTTTACATTACGGCCAATGGGAAAAATTATTGCAAGTGCATTTTAATGATGTTACAGCCTTCCAAATGGTCTGAAATTTTAAATATATAATTGTTACAAAATTTTGTCGAGCCATTTTAAATTTTAGGAAAATCGGATGTATAGTTTAATTACAGGGACAGTCAAAAGTGTTCGGGGAATGGGAAAAAATTATTGGGAGTGCATTTTAATGATGTTAAAGACTATGGACTTTATGAAGTGCAAAAAATTATACATTCAGTACAATATGGAGTGCAAAAAATAATTATAAAACTTGTTATAGTACGAACGCACCTCATTTGCCACGTTTGACGAGCAATTTCCAACTTGTTGTTATTAATTTTAATCTATCTTTATTATTTTATGATTTATTAAGCATCAAAATGGGTCCGGGACTTTAAACACCCTGTATTTTGAATTAATTGCTGTGCTTATTGTGCGTTAAATTTTATTGTGTGTTTTGAATTTTTGCAACAATAAATAGTAAATCTTATAGAAAATATCTGTTATCTTGTTTTTTTATTAATTAAAAATGAACTATAGTTTATTTAGAATACGGATTGTTTTATTTGCTTTCGCAATATTTTAATACGTATGTGTGTAAAATTTCATGGTTCTAACTTCCCAATTGTGTATTTTTTTTAGAAAGATACACAGAGTTACAAAATTTTATTTTTATATGTATTAGATTAATAAACCACTCGTTGCCATCGGCAAAAGAAACAATTGTTTTTTGCTGCTACATACTACATTAGTGTTCTATACAGGGTATCCACTTTAAACGGTGTCCAATGGCTAATTCTTAAACCGTTAGTCATAGACATATAGTTCCAATTACAAAAATGTTTTAAATGAGGTAAAGAAATATTTTAAAAGCGTCAATTTGGGTCAATAAAAACATTTCTTAAAAAATTACAAAATTAAAATTTTTATACGGTCCCCCAGTCCTATAAGTTATAGTTAGTAAAATTATCCTTTTACACCGACAAGTAATACAAAAAAAGTCCCGTTATTCTACGATTAAAATTGACCGAGTAATAGTTGTTGAAAGTTTGAGCATATTTTTTGTTGCAAATTGGGGGTCATTCACAAATTTAGTCGAAATATAATTTCGTCAGATATATTAAAAAAATGGTTGAGAGTAAAATTAGCATTGCAATATAAATTTGAAATCTTTAATCATTCTGACATATTAATGCAAAATATACAATTTGTAATAAACATTCCAGAAGAAAGAAAAAACAGAATTTTTGTTAAATAAAATTATGCTAAATTTACAGCCTCAATTGTTTACAAAATGATGCGTATTTTAAAATATTATTAGATTGTACTAGCCCGCAAATCAGAATCATATTAAGAAGGTATTCAAAAAAGTACTTTTCCATGCTCAACAACTCGAAATTTTCTGGCACATTTTCAGATTCATTTTTAATAGAAAAATATGAAACTTGATGACGTGATTTTTGAAGAGATATATAAGCGACCTGTGTTTTTATTTTTCGTTCAATTAATTAAAACTTGATTTATGAACAATTATTTTCTCAGTAGGACAACGTTTTCGTTTCTAACACAATCGCTTCGGGAAACTCTCTTCAAAATGCCCACTTTGACATCATTTTTTGAAATATATTCTGCCTCTATCAAAAAATCGATCATTACGGTACATTATATAGTTTCTTAATAAGAAAATCTACCAATTGGATGCGTTTGAGAGCAAAAATGAATTTAAAAATGAGTAAGAAAATAAGCAGTTTGGATGTGAATACACCCTTAATAAGATGATTTTTTTCTTCAACCGTTATGTATTTTTAATTTGTTTTTGCTGTAAAAATTGGTCCTATCAAAAACTTGTCTATATAAATGTTGAAGACAATATTAAGAAGATATATGATAAATTCATGGGGATTTTATATCTTGTGAATTGACGGAGTTATGGAAATTTTTCTTCTTCAACCTCCCTTTTTTGTTTTCGTTTTTAATTTTTTTTTCTGTACGAATTGGTCCTATCAAAAACTTGTGAATATAAAGCTTGTAGATAATATTAAGGATATGTATAATAAAATTAATTTGATTTGATTTCTTGAGAATTGATGAGGTTACGAATTTTTTCCCCTTATATATTAATAATCCCCTTAGGATTTTTGTTGCTGTAGCAAAATCCCAAACAAAACGCAAACAAAAATGTATAAAGGATTATTTTGAATGAAAATGTGTATTACATAAAATTCAGGCATTCAGCAAAATTGTATTTATGCCAGATAAACAGATTTCTTATTATCAGCTATGCTTTTATAAAAAAAAAAATTATAGAACGAATAAAAAAATATACTTTAATTGTTCTTTTTTATAAATTAACCTATTGAAATAAAATTTTAGTAACGGTCTTATACTGTCTTTCGATTATCCGCCACACCGTTGGTCCCGTGAGTGACGGATAATCAGAAGTTTATTGTATATATATATACAGAGAGAGATATAAACAAAGAAATTGCTTTAGGTCATACAACATGTCAAAATGTAATTATTTTCATAAAATAAAACACTTTTGAAATATGGCCAAATCCTTTATATCTCATCTTAATCTGGCCATGGTAACATATATGACACCATACAGCCCAGCAAAGAAGAAATTGCTGGCCAGCAGCAAGATAGGTGCTGGCTATGATGGAGAAGTGCTGGCTGATGGTCTACCACTACATGACCACTGCTGGACAGCTTCAGTCAACTTTGCTGTTGGAAATCATCAGATAAAATTCTGGTGGGCATCCATTTTAACTCATGTGCTGGCCCACCACTAAATGGAAGTGCACGAACTTTTTCAGTATTATCCTGGGAACCCTTACAATAGGTGGCGCTGCGAATATCGAAGACATTGAGTATTTGAACACAAATCTGAAATGAATATCTTAACACAGTTTAAGCTGTGAAGCTAATTTTTTTTGAAACTGTAAAAAATATACCACCACTGCCAACAACAAAATAAATAAGTAAATGAATAAATAAATAAATTCTTTATTTCAACGCACTTTTTTTTTTCTCCTTAAATCTGGTTTTACTAGGTTACAAAGGATTTCGGTTTTCATAATTTACGGAGTTCAGAATCAATAATAAAAAAAATACATAGGATTTCTATACAATAGAATAATTTCTATACCAGTTTAATGATTGGGAACGTAAATCACAAAAGAAACAAACTTGAAATAGTGTAATGAGAGCTTGAAAACTACTAGCAATCGTAGCGTACGCTGAAAGCACTTGTTCATGTCTGATCACGAAAGCCAAGCGGCATCGATCGCGGTCAGTACTTGGGAGGGTGACCACACGCAGTTCAAATATTTCTATAGACACTTCTATAGCTCTTGGTGAAGCTATCTTATAGAAAAAAGAGCCATAATTATATAATGCTTTGTTTTTTTATAGAATTCTATAAGAAACTTTTGTGAGGGAAAGTGCTGGGCCAATTATCTACACGAGGGATATAGGCCCGGGGGGAGTGCCCTCCGTGGGGGTCTTTCTAAGGGAACCTAATCCGTATTAACGCATGGAAGATCCACGGCTCGAAGAAAACCACGAAAACTCCGAACGATTAGGCCGACGGGCGCGATTGGGATCGAACCCAGCACCTCCCGTCTACCAGCTTCGAGAGCAGAACCTCTCGGCCACTGGTGGGGCGGCCATAATTAGATATGATGAGTTTGGAAGGGAAGGAGTGATAACCGCAAAATATTTTTACACATTATAACATATAAATTACTCCTAAGCTTTATTTCAACGCACAAGAAGAGAGAAAATCGGCCGGCCCATCTGTTTTGAAAGCATTAAAAAGGTGTTTCAAGGGGCATCCCTTTGACGCCCCGAAATTTTAGGCTTTTTCGGAACTTTTTACAATAAATGTGAAGTGTTTATAAAGTTCAATTTACACTAAATTATTATACATGCTAGCTGGCCCGCCCGGCGTTGCCCGTGATCAATGGCCCTTAAATGAACCTCAAATTTGTGTGATTTTATATCTTTAACTCCATTTTATCTTAATTTATGTATTTAAATGAAAAAATACTGATCTGAAAGCATGTGTTTTGGTATTTTATTTTCTGTGTAATTTGATTTTGGGAGTCTATGCGTACCGAAAGCGAGCGAAACAGCGACAAAACACTCAGGTTTTTACTAATTTCGACGATATTTTCACGCATTTTATTTTGTAAAAAAATATTTCAACCCGTCCGAACGTTTCGAAATTTTTCTAGGTAGTGTAAATCAAGTGTATTTAGATACTCTAAAAAGATTGTGTTACAATACGGCCATTTAGTTACTTTTAGCGTAGAAAACGTATCCTCTCCATGAGGCGCCAAGTGACATGAGTTCGCTTGTGTATTTGAAAGGGTTAAAAATCATATTTTTAAAAACCGATTACACCATCGATTATCAAACGGTTTAAGCTTTAAGATCATATTTTGGGTTTGTCGGTAACTCTAAAATTAAACCCTGCGGCGGCGTTGGAATAGAAGCAAAAACACTTTTTCGTAAAAAGGACCCTTTTTGAAAATTATTTTTCAACGGGTTACTGCGATATTTTTAAATTGATTTCGGCATTGGAAACGTAAGATCTTTCAGAACATATCTTCCGTTTTTAACTTTATTAAGCGGTTTCACCAATAATTAATAAATTTAGTTAATAAATTATGACACCAATAGTTAATAAATTATGACAAAATAACCGGAAATTTCTTCTTTTCGATCTTCAATTTCTACCGAAGACGAATAAAGCTTCTGTGTGTGCGCCAGCGCTTTTTCCCTCACGCAAGGACCTAGATGAGTTTTTAATGAGAGTGAGCAGTGATTTTTAATTAATAACAGAACTAATTATTTGAATTTCAAAATTATGAGTCTCAGGTGCATGAAGAGACACTTTGGGCTGGTCTCACAAAAATTTTCAGTCTTGTGTGTCCCGTATGTTTTGCTACCCACCGCACACAGATAGAAACACACAGAGACACACAACCAGGGCGAAACTTTATTTTATTAATCTAGATATTAAAGTAGAGACTTTATTTTTATCTGGATATATCAAAAAATGGCAGCATCACAGCTGATGGGCCTGAGTGCTTCCAAAATGCGTGCCAAGCTGTAGATATCATAATGCATCATAACTTAACCTTGAACAATGAGGCAAAACATTTTTTGTCCAAAAAAATGTGAAATACCTAGCCGTTTTGAAACCTGTGCAATTTTAGTGAAATGGCATCAACCCAATGTAAAATGTAAATTTTCAACCGAGAAATTCGTTGCTTAAAGTTACACAGAAAACAGAGATATCAATATTTTGAAAAAAATCCTACGTATCTCGCAAGAAATATTGGTGACAATTAACCCATTAACCGCCAAAACTATAAGGGGTTAAAAAAATTTTATACAAATGATATTGGTTATTCATTTGAACATATATAACATTAATTTATAGTGGAAATAACAAAATTTGTGTTAGCTTACGAAAAATGGAGTGTTGCGTTCACACAACGTCAACGGAATAAGAGTACTGATGTTTATTCAGCTCAATTGAGCATCAGCAGGATGTTCTTGCATATATCGGTACTGTAAGATTTTTTTTTACCTTTGTTACAATTTAGAAAGAAAGCAATCACTTTAATGTAATTAATTTATTATTAAAATTAAATATTTTTATTTTTTTAAATTACTGATCATATCCAGAAAACAGTTTCAAGTATCAAAATATTTACTACACTTATGATGTAAATCAACATCACAAATGTACTGAAGCGATAAATATTCTGGCTATGACATTGTTTACAATGCAATCTTCCGCTGTCATCGGACTTGACAATTAACCCTTTCAGGGGCAGTAGTATGTTTATGAAGCCAATTAATTTTATTTCCCAAATGCCACAATGGCACCAGAATTGTGGTAAAGTAATTGTCCTTTATTATGTAATTGCTCGTAAATACCGGTGTCATACATTCATTTCAACATTTTAGAAATTTAATTGCATTGCCCCGGAAAGGGTTAAATTTCCGCGTTCTGTCTGTAATGACTTTTGCATGGAAAACTTACTATGCCTTCTTTTGGCTGATTTGTTTATGGCTAACTCTTTACTTTCAAAGGGTGTTTGCAAAAGGTACAATGCAACTTCATGTCTGAAATCTAAGTGACAGTATTTATTTTCGAACATAATCTTTATACCTTCTCGCATTGGTCAAGGTTTTATTATTTTTTTATTTTTTCGCTGAGTCATAATCAATTTTTCTACCTTTATCCTCTCCAAATCTCCAGTTTTTTTTTTAATTTGTATGTGTGATTTGCACTACTTTTAGAGGGTACAAACTTCTTTTTCACGCACATTTAAATTTCGCCAGCAGTATCGTAAGGTAAAATATCATTATCACTTTTTGATATATTATTATTTCCTTCTTCATCAATAATTTCTGCTATTTCTGATGAAATAACGATAATATTTGTTTCGTTCCCGTCATAATTATATGAATCTTGATTAAAAATTCTTTGAAGACCTTCGAAGAACGTAAGATATGTATTTGAAGCATTTCTGTGAGCACAGAATAAGAAAAAAATCCACAAAGTCGAACGATACGAGTGAGTACTGGAACTACTTCTTTTCCGCTGACGTTGCGTAAACGCAACACCTATTGTCTCTTCCTCCCCCATTAAAACGAAAGCAACTGAATCGTTGAATGTTCTGATGTACTTTGAGCTTGTCTAAAAATAGATTTACTCTAAAGCTTACGTTTGTCTAACTATATTTCTTCTGTGAAAAAGACAACGTGAAAGTTTTCGTTTAAAAATGCTTTAAGTTTCGAACGCGTTATTAAATAGAAAAAAAAATGTTGAAAGAAAATATTTTTTTATTGAATTAGTAACCATAATATACCCTACTAAAAAATTACTATTAATATAAAATTCATTTGATAGCTAATTTTTTATACGCATTTATTTTGACTGTTGCGTGAACGCAACACCAGCGGTTAATGGGTTAATTAATTTTTAAGAGATCAATCTGGTTGATTGAAAATTGGTTGGGCGAGTCCACCGATTAGTTAGGTCCACATACTGATTCCACAGACCGATTAGTTAGGTGTCCACCGATTTTTAAATTGATGTTGACGAAACAAATTGCGCTTAAAAATTTCCTTTTTCTTTACTGGCTGTGACGCGCTCCGCTTCTACAAATCTATAATCGCTTTTTACCTTTCTATATCAATTTCTAAGTAATAAAATACGATTTTTGTGTGCATAAAAAGTACTTTTATGCGACAAAACAATCAAAATTTTAAATTTTTAAAGGGGTTTTACTCCTTGAGTATGAAATGAACATCTACAAGGAATACTGAACCAGCAATGATCGCATGCAGAACAAAACTAATGTATAGAGATTACAATAAATCTTTATTTCTAGAAACACAACTACGTTTGAAGAGGGAATCATTTATTCCAACCTCTTTACATTACGAACACAGTTTTACAACACCAGTTTCAGAAGATAACTTCTCCTATTCATATAGAGTAACAGTCTTGCACTTAAATACAAAATACTAGCACTACATCACTGTAAATAAAACGAACTAAAATAAGGAAATACTACTGGCAATCGAGAAGCCAGTACTATTTCCGTATTTTAACGGAACTTTTTCCCGGTAAATTACAGAAAAATTTCCGTTTTTTTCTGAATTTACGGGGAAAAACTTCCGTTAAAATACAGAAATAATACTGGCGCCTCAATTGACAGTAGTATTTCAGTATTTTAGTTCTTTTCTTTTTTTTTTTTTTTTACAGTGTAGAAGCAATTGTTGTGTTATCTTTATTTGTTTTAACGCAGTAATTTGTCATTGACCTAGATCACAAGTTAAGGCTGCTAGTCACGCAGCTTCCTAATTTTCCCCGGTAATTTTAAGTCTATGGGCGTTTGATGCGCTCGTATATTTAAAATATCTCCTCAGGAAATTAATATTTTTAACTTCTTTTTTCAATGTTGTCTTCTTAAAGGATGTCAACTTTTTTCTTTCTTGTCGAAATATTTCTAAAATCTATGCTTAATTTTATATGAAGGGTTAAAATTTTACTCCCAGTTCTTCCACTTTTAACACATAAAATATTAAATTATGCATAGATTTTAGAAATATTTTGAGAACTAAGAAAAAAGGTGACATCCTTTAAGAAGAGAACACTGAAAAAAGAAGCTAAAAATATTAATCCCTTGGGGAGATATTTTAAATATAAGAATGCATAATAGACTTATGCCCATAGACTTATCATTACCGAGGGGAATTCGGAATCTGAGTGACTAGCAGCCTTAAGGGGGCTGGTCAGTCAGCTTCGGAATTCTCCTCCGTAATGTTAAGTCTATGGACTTAACATGGACTTAACACTATGCATTCGTATATTTAAAATATCTTCTCGGGAAATTCATATTTTTAACATCTTCTTTCTGTGTACTCTTCTTAAAGGATGTCTCTTTCTTTCTTAGTTTTCAAAATATTTCTAAAATCTATGCTGATTTTAATATTTTATGTGTTAAAAGCAAGCGAACTGTGAGTAAGAATTTAACACTTCATATAAAACGAAGTCTACACTTTAGAAATATTTTGAAATCTAAGAAAAAAAGAGACATCGTTTAGGAAGTGTACAGAAAAAATAGAAGTTAAAAATGGTAATTTCCCGAGGAGATATTTTAAATGTACGAATGCATCAAATGCCCATAGACTTTACATTAGTGAGGCGAAATCGGAAGCTCAGTAACCAGCCCCCTTAAGCTCGAAACCCGCGGACAAACCCCAAATCGTATTTTCTTGAAGTCCACTGAATCCTCGACCATAGGTTTTATACTTAACCTGCTGTCCAGGTTGATGGAGAATTATTCTGTTAACTCATGAGAACTTTCACAACCTTATTTTAAATAATTTTAGTATTTCGGTTTTGTTGAAAATAATTTAAAATTGCATCAGTAAAAATGCTAATTTCGAGCATATTTTTAAAACTCTATAATTGTTTTAATAATTTATAGGCGATAAAACTCATTTATCTATAATTACAGGGTTTATTAATTAAAAAGAGATCAAAATTTAAGATATATTTAATTAACGTACTAATTTTTTAAAAGTCCAGACCAAATTTTCATATAATTTTCATTCATGAGTACGAATATAAAAAAGCTAATATGAACTAATAATTTAATCTGAGTTCTAATTAAGAATGAAATTCGAATTAGTTCGCAACATAATCAATTACCATTTAAAATGTGATAAAACTGCTTTTAAGTCATTAAAATATATTTAACTAATCTACCTACTATTTATTTTGTTTAGTATTTATGAATAAGTGAAAATAACTTTTCTCTTAATGTGTTTTAAATTTACCGAAAATCTTACAGAATTACCAGAAATATTAAATGTCTAAAACTTTTTCTGGAATCAGTCACATGATTTGATAAAGTCTTTTATACTCAATAATTTTTGTATATGTAACCCACATACACTGATTATAGAGCAGATATTTAGGTTCAAAAAATGCAGATAAAATTAAATTAAAATTTTAATTGAGGTGTTTTCGTAAGATATATTCTGAATTGATTTAAAGAAATATAAAATTAATTTTCAAATTTAAATAATGACCTTTTCAACTTTTTTATTAGCTTAAGCAAGTTAAATTTCATGGATTTTTTTTAAAACGTAAGATCAAAAAAAGAAATGCTATATGAAATTTTATTTCTTTTTACTTCATAGGGAAAAATAGATTCAATGTGATGTCCTTCTAAAAATACATATATAAATAGCGAACAAAGGCCGAAAAAAGTTTACAAACTCATTTTATTAAATGGGTTTCATATGTTTGTTTTGTATGTGTGTACGCACTAAAAGTTCAGAAAATTCAGCCTTTGGCAAAATGTTCTAAGAAAAGGTATTTTAGTTATATATATATATAATACTTCTCGTTTTTCAATGTTTATCAATCTAAATAAATGAAATATATATTGCATGGAAGACAAAAGCAGTAAAATCAAGATTTTTTGTGAAATAATCAATATTTATTTTTCAATTTCTGGCGCTATTTTTTTATTTTACACATTTTTACTATAAAAAAGTGAAAAAAAAAAAAAAAAAAGAGGGAAATTTTTGATTTAAATAGGCTTCTATTACAAAATTAGAATTAACATCAGTATTTATTTAGATGCATGCTTAATTAATTTTGAATATATCAAATTAACCCCAATGAACTTTCAAATTAAAATAATAATCTTCTCCGGATTTTTTTTTTTTTTATTATTATTATTATCAGGGTTTTATCTTATTTGAGTTAAACGGCCTGCGTTTATTTTCCAAATGAACTATCAGAAATAGAAATGTCTTATTCAGTTTTGTTTCACTTTATTTTATGTAATAAAAATGGTATCATGTTATGTCTTTCTATAAATACAGGGTTCCAAAGAACCACGGGGGAAATTTTTTTAAAAATTACAAAGAAATTTCAAGACAAGTATTTATTTTTAAAACTGAAAGAGATGTGCAAATTTCAGTCCTTTAATTTCTGTATATCTATGTTGCATGTTTAATGTTGCATGTTTCACGAAAGTAGGTTTCAGCATGCAGGTTATTGTACGATCTTTACAAAATCGCATCATTAGTCGGTTAAGTTTAGTGTCGAATAACTCATACTGCTCACACGACTTCTCACGAAATAGTCATCTCACGTCTTTGAGCCAGTTCTAAAGGGGGGGGGGGGGGTAAACACTGCCAGTGAAAGTAACTCTTCTGCAAAAAAACACCACGTTGAAGTGAAAACGTGTGCGCAATTTTCTCGACATTTTTCTGAACTCCGTCCGCTACTCCGATATATCCGCTAAAATAGCAGATGCAGTAATGCACCTAGTTGCTTTTAAAATGTTCTTGTATTTGTTTTAATAGCGTTTGGATTATTTAAATTCCAACTAGCTCTTTTTGAACTCCCTGTTCATATCAGAAGAACAAAAATGGAAATTTATTTTTTACAAACTTATATTATTGAATGAGTTCGAAATGTTTGTTTTGTATGTGTATATGCAACTTAAAAATTCAGTCCTAAAGTAAAAAAATAGAGCAAAAGTCATTTAAGATAGTTCTCGCTTTACAATGTATATCAGTTTAAAAGAATGGGATATGTATTGCATGGAAGACAAAAGTAAATAAAATAGCATTAAAATAAAAGGATTATTTGTAAAATGTTCAATATATATTTTCAATTTTAGCACTACTTTTATTATTTTTCATTGCCATAACAAAATTTAAATTATATACATGAAGTGATTTTTTAAATGGCTTATTAAAAAGATATAATATCTTTTTAATTAAGAAAGAAAAAAACACCGGGAAATGTTTTGTCTATCTCATTTTTTTTTTCTATTTTCAGTATTCCCAACTTGTGTACAAAGTACGATTAACAAAAGAAATGATTTATTCCACTTCGTTTCATTTTATTTCATAGAATGAAATAGCGAACGGAAGCCTAAAAATGGTTACAAACTCATTTCATTAAATGTGTTCAAATTATTCCCTTTGTATGTGTGTATGCACTAGGGTGGATCGAAAATTCGAATTGTGGATAATCGAATCGGCGCGGGGTGCAAAAGTTGTTTCTTATGTATACTAGTTTATATGTTTGTTTTGTTGTTTTTTTAAATCCATTTATATCTTCCGGTGCCCAAGCGATCCAAAAATAGGTAAAAATTGAAGTTTTTATTAAAATGTACATTTTTTTTTAGCTTTTTAATTTTCTGTTGGCGCGGGGTGCGAAAGTTGTCTTTTACGTATATTACTTTACATATTTTTTTATTGAAATCCATTAATATCTTCCGGTGCCACAAGCGCTCCAAATGTAGTTAAAATTGAAATTTTCATAAAAAAATTATAATTTTTGTTAATTAATTTTTTTAATTAAATTACTTTTGGCGCGGGATGCGAAAGTTGTCTTATAAGCATACCAGCATGCATACAAAAATTTTCAAATTCGATAAATTTCTTCCGGTGTCTGAAGACACTTAAATATTTGCCGAAAGTCGATTTTTATGCACATTTTGAACAAAAAAAAATATAAGTAAAAATAAGAGTTAAAGAATTAATTGCATAGCGTAAAAGGTACTCTCTATAAAAGATGAAAAATTGTTTATTGTTTATTATTAAATGTATAAAAATATTTTTTATACTATATATAGAAAAGTCCACACAAAAGTGCAAGTGATGAAGGCCACCCAGTTCTATACAAAAGCTACAAAGGAGATAAATCATACTCTTGTAAAAGAACATTACTCTCAGTATATTGGACACGTATCAATATCAACAGGAGAAGCTTAAGCCATAAAAAAGCAATAATATTTTTTTTATCGAATAACATACAATTATATGGCCTTACACTAATTGGATGCGACGGATCAAATGTAAATATTGGCGCAAAAGATTAGTTATTAACCTGATGGATCTGAACTCAATAGACTCTTACAGTAGTCATTTGTTTGCTTTATATAAATGAGTTGCCTTTACGACATTTACTAAATTATTTACATGGTATAACAATTGATTCTACAGCCTTTTGTAGGCCAATTGGTACAGCAATCAAAACCTGCGAGGAGCTAGCTACCTGTAGTTTCCTTTTCTTCAATAAGTGTGAAAAATATGCCAGATAACATAGATAGAATGGTTCTTAGCAATAATCAGCAATAATTATATGATATTTGCGTAGCAATATCGCCTGGTGAATGTGGTTCTGACCTGGCATTAAAAGTTACCTGGTACAGTTGTTCACTCAAGATGGTTAAAATATGCAGGTAGAATTTTAAGGTTGTATGTGGCCGCAGAAAATCCATTTGAGAATCTTATTATTCTTACAACATATATTATGGAGGTATATGCCCCTGTATGGTTCCATATCAAAACAAAGCCCTTCATAACAAAAAGAGTGCGGCATATTTGGAAACTTATCACGTTTTCTAGACATTTTGAAACCAATCTGAGAAAGATAGTAGACGCTGTTATTCAACGATATAGCTGCTTTTGTCATCCTGAAAATTTGTTATTGTCAATGCTCTCCGATTCAAAGAGTTTGGCGTTTTGAACCACCTCTTTTGATGAATGTGCCTTAATAAATGCCAAAAATAAGTGCCAAATAAATTAAGGCCATGGTAAACGTAGGAAAAATGGAGGAATGGTCAAAATATCCATGCCATACCCACGTGTTGAAAGATGCATTCGCCTAGTGACTGAGGCATCAGAAAGCGTATCTGGACAAGAAAAGAGGCAATATTTCTTATTGAATAGAATAACATCGAGAACATATCAAACGTTTTAACACCAAAAATTTTCACAAACTTCATAAATATGTAAAGCTTCAAAATCAAATAAGCAAAACATTTTCTAGGTAAGTTCAATTTTTATAATTTGTATGATTTAATGCTTTTATTTTTAAATTTATACTCCATGTATTATTATTATTATATAAAATTATTATTATTTATCAGTTTATTCTTTATTAACACTTTGCCAGATTTGTAAACAATTTTTGTAAATTAAAAATTTTTAATACATTTTCCTAAAAATTACAATCTTCAATTATACTTGGGACACCGGAATATATGAATGGATTTGGATAAAGAATTATCCAAATTAAAAAATTATGTAATACACCTAATACACAACTTTCGCACCAGGCGCTAAATGTAATTTAAAATAAATAAATAAATTATAAATTTTCATAAAATTTTCATTTATTAACTATCTTGGGGGCGATTGAGACACCGAAAGATATGAATGAAAATGATTTCAATTTAAAAAAAACCATGCAAACTAATATACATAAAAGAAAACTTTCGCACCCCCCGCCAAAACTAATTTTAAAAAATTTTTAAAATAAAAAAATTTATAAACTTTCATAAAAATTTCAATGCTTAACTATTGTGGGCCGCTTGGGGCACCAGAAAATATGAATGGATTTCAATAAAAATAATAGGTGCAAACTAGAGTACATAAAAGGTAACTTTTGCACACCGCGCCAAAAGTAATTTAGAAAAAAAAAATTCGCATACTTTTTGTTCTATCGTAGCACCTTAAAAGAGTCGAAAAGTTCAGCCCTGGGGAAACAGGTTATAAAAAAAACATTTTTTATTTTTTAATATAAAACCTTTCTTGTTTTCCAATGTTTATCATTTTTAAAAGAATATAATGTGTATTGCATGGGATACATTGGTAATCAAAGTAGCGCTAAAATAAGAGGATTATATGTGAAATATTCAATATATATTTTCAATTTTAGCACTACTTTAATTATTTTTCATTACCATACCAAAATTTTAATTATATAAATGAAGTGATTTTTTTTAATGGCTTCTATTATATATTTTTAATTAAGACAGAAAAAACACGGCAAAAAAGTTTAGTCTATCTCATTTTTTTTTTCAATATTCCAAACTTATTTACTAACTTAAGTTAACTGCCCTTAATTTATTTCTTTTAAGTACGATTAACAAAGGGAATGATTTATTCCATTTCGTTTCATTTTCTTTCATAGAATGAAATAACAAACGAAGGCCTAAAAAATGTTTACAAACTCATTTTATTAAGTGGGTTCAAATTATTCCTTTTTTATGTGTGTATGCAACTTAAAAGGTTCTAAAAATTGAGCCCTGGGGAAACAGATTAGAAATAACGTGTTTTATTTTTTATATTATATAACCTTTCTTGTTTTCCAATGTTTGTCATTTTAAAGGAACGGAATATGTATTGGATGGAATAAAATAAAATAAAAATAGCACTAAAATAAGATTTTATTATGAAATAATTAATATTTTTTTCTCATCTTCTACTTTAATTATTCTTCATTACCATGAGAAAATTTAAATTATGTAATTGAAGTCATTTTTTAATTCTATTATATTTTTTTAATTAAGAGCGAAAATCACGGGAAAATGTTTTGTCTATTTTTTTCAATATTCGAAACTTATTTACTAACTTATGTTAACTGGCCTCCATTTATTTTTTTAAGTACGATTAATAAAAAGAAAATTATTTATTCCACTTCGTTTCATTTTATTTCATAGAATGAAATAACGAACGAAGGCCTAAAAAATTTTACAAACTCATTTTATTAAATGTGTTCAAATTATTCCCTTTGTATGTGTGTATGCACCTTAAAAAATTCTAAAAATTCAGGCCTGTTGAAACAAATTAGAGAAAACGTGTTTTATTTTATTTTTTATTTTTTATATAAAACCTCTCTTGTTTTTCAATATTTATAATTTTAAAGGAATGTAATATGTGTTGCATGGAATAAAATAAAAAAAAAATAGCACTAAAATAAGATTTCATTATAAAATAATTAATATTTATTTGCAGTTTCTAGGACTTCTTTAATTTTTTTTCATCGTCATGGCAAAAATTAAATGTTATAAATGAAGATATTTATTTTTTAATTTTAACTGACTTCTATTATATCTTTTTATTTTAGAAAAAAATACGAATAAACATTTTGCCTATCTGATTTTTCTCTTTTTTTATGTATACCCAACTTGATTACTAACTTAAGTTAAATGGCCTGCATTTATTATTTTTAGGTAGATTTCTTATGAAATACTACCTATTGGGATCGTTCCTATGTTGGAATTTCTGAAAAATTTTTGCAGATCTACACCGATCATGACCCCTAGAACCCAAAACCATCCTCAGTAAAAAACTTTATATATCTATCTATCTATCTATCTATCTATCTATCTATCTATCTATATATATATATATATATATATCACTTTCTTCTGGACACGATAACTTTCGTAATTCTGCACCAAACTCTACCAAACTGATACATAAAATCAATGGGCATAAAATCTCGGTCAAGTTCGTTAATGGTCAAAATCGGACCATGGGGATGGAAATAGGGAGGGGTTTTGTGAAAACCGAAAACCCCATAACTTCATAATTTTTGTACATATCAAATCAGTTTAAAGTTTTTATTACTTCTAAAAATAGGGCCAAAAATTTATGTATCACAGATTATTGATAAAGTTAAAAATGGGCTCAAGGGGCGCAAAAAATGGGGCTTTTGGGAGAAAAAAATTCATAACTTCGTCCATTCTTAAGATATCAAATCCAATTAATTTTATTATAAATCTCCAATACATTATCTACAACTTTTATATTCACAAGTTTTTGATAGGACCAATTCGTACCGCAAAAAAAATTAAAAACGAAAACAAAGAGGGGGTTTGAAGAAGAAAAAAATCCATAACTCCGTCAATTCAAAAGATATAAAATCCCCATGAATTTATCATATATCTTCTTAATATTGTCTTCAACATCTATATAGACAAGTTTTGGATAGGACCAATTCATAGAGCAAAAACAAATTAAAAACACATAGCGGTTGAAGAAAAAAATCATCTTAGTAAGGGTGTATTCAAATCCAAATTGCTTATTTTCTGACTCATTTTACAATTCATTTTTGCTCTCAAAGACTTCCAATTGGTACGTTTTCTTACTCAGAAACTATGTAATGTACCGTAATGGTCGATTTTTTGATAGAGGCAGAATATATTTTTTAAAATGCTGTTAAAAAGGGCATTTTGAACCGAATTTACCGAAGCGGATTGTGTTGGGAAAATCATTGTATTAAGGATGCACTCAAATCCAAACTGCTTATTTTCTGACTCATTTTTAAATTCATTTTTGCTCTCAAACGCATTTAATTGGTAGATTCGCTTATTCAGAAACTATATAATGTACAGTAATGATCGGTGTTTTTATAGAGGGAGAATATATTTCCAAAAATGATGTCAAAGTGGGCATTTTGAACGGAATTTCCCGAAGCAATTGTGTTCGAAACGAAAAATATTGTCCTTCTGAGAAAATAATTGTTTATATATCAAGTTTTAATTAATTGAACAACAACAAAAAAAACACAGGTCCCTTATAAATCTCTTCAAAAATCACGTCAGCAAGTTTCATATATTTTTTTTTCTTTATTAAAAATGAATCTGGAATTATGCCAGAAATTTTCGAGTTGTTGAGCATGGAAAAGTATTTTTTTTAATACCGCCCTAACATGATTCTGATAAAACCAGCTATTATATAAAAATCAAATAAAAACTCGTCAAAAGCGGCCAGATAAAATTGTTAAAGTGAATTTATCTCTAATCATGATTTAGTTTTTGTTTGTGAAATTAGTATATTTGACTTCGAAATCTATCTCTGCCTGTAGGCCGGGCCGGCAGGGATTTTTTTAAGTATGATTGAAAAAAGAAATGATTTATTCCACTTCGTTTCATTTTATTTGATAGAATGAAATAACGAACGAAGGCCTAAAAAATGTTTACAAACTCATTTTATTATATGGGTTCAAATTATTCCTTTTGTATGTGTGTATACGCCTTAAAAGGTTCGAAAAATTCAACCTTGGAGAAACAGATTAGAAAAAACGTGTTGTATTTTATTTTATCTTTTAATATAAAACTTTTCTTGTTTTCCAATGTTTATCATTTTAAAGGAATGGAATTTGTATAGCATGGAATAAAATAAAATAAAACTAGCAGTAAGATGAAATTTATTATGAGATTTTATTATGAAATAATTAATATTTATTTTCAATTTCTAGTACAACTTTAGTTTATTTTCATTACCATAACAAAAATTAAATGTTATAAATGAAGAGTTTTTTTTTATTTTAACAAGCTTCTATTATAGCATTTTATTTTATAGAAAAATATACGAATAAATGTTTTGCCTATCTCATTTTTTATATTAAATGGAACAAACCGTTTCTTTTCCTGGTCTTACTTAAAACAAATAAATGCAAGACAGTTAGCTTAAGTTAGTAATCAATTTCGGACAATTAAAAAAATGAGAAGTTAGAAATTGAAAATAAATATGAATTATTTTATAACAAAATCTTATTTTAGTGATAGTTTAAATTTTATCTATCATCTATTATATCATTTTATTTTTTAAAAAAATAAATAAATGTTTTGCCTATCTCACTTTTTTCCCAACTTGATGAACTTGAACTTAAGCTAATTGACATGCATTTATTTTTTTAATTACGACCAGGGAAAGAAACGATTTGTTTCATTTAGTTTCATTTTATTTCATAGAGAATAAAGGATATATTGAGATGTCTTTATAAAAATAGTTATATACATAGGGAAGTAAGGCCTAAAAATGATTGCAAAAATATTTTGTTAAATAGGTTCAAAATGGTTCTTTCATGTATATGTGTGCACCAAAAAAAGTTCGGAAAATTCATATCTGGGCAAAGGGATGAGACAAAAATCACTTGAGTTTTTTAAATATAAAATATTTTTCGTTTTTTAATGTTTAATAATTTAAATGAATGGAACATGAATTTCATTTAAGGCAAAAATAAAATAGCACTGAAATAAGATTATTTTTTTCTTAAATAATGAATATTTATTTTCAATTTCTATCACAAATTTAATTATTTTTCATTACTATAAAAAACATTCAATTTAATAAATGAAGTTTAATCTCTCCTTTTTTTTCTTTTAACTGGCTTCTGTTACAATACCTTTTATTGAAGCGTAATATATATATATATATATATGAAAAAATAATTTTTCTATCTCATTTTTTTTGTCGACTGTTTTCACTATCTGAAGCTAATTGACCTGTATTTTTTTTTTTTTTTTAAGTATGGTCAGGGACTATTTGTTTCATTTCGTTTCGTTTTATTTCATATAAAAAATGATTATGATGTGATATCCTTATAAAAATACTTGTACACATAGAGAACGAACGCCAAAATTTTTTTACAATCTCATTTTATTAAATGGGTTCAAAATGTTTGTTCTGTGTGCGTATGTAGCTTAAAAAATTGAGTAAATGTCCGTCCCGGGCAAAGAGATTCGAGTAAAGATATTCGACATTCTTTTAATGTAAAATCTTTCTTGTTCTTCAATATTTCTCAATTTAAATGAATGGAATATTATGTGATAGCCTTAGAAAAATATTTTTATACACAGAGAACGAAGGCCAATATTTTTTAAAAAACTTATTAAAGGGGTTCAAAATGTTTTTTTGTGTATGTATGCATCTTAACAAGTTGAATAAATTCCGCCCTGGGGAAGGAGATTCGAACAAAGGTATTCGAGATTCTTTTAATTAAAAATCCATCTCGTTTTTCAATATTTCTCAATTTAAATAAATGGAATATGAAGTGATATCCTTATAAAAATACTCGTATACACAGACAAACAAAGCCAATTTTTTTTCAACTCACTTTATTAAATGGGTTCAAAATGTTCCTTTTGTGTGTGTATGCACTTAAAATGTTAAGTAAATTCCGCCCGGGCAAAAGAGATTCGAGCAAAGAAAGTCGAGATTCTTTTAACGTAAAATCCTTCTCGTTTTTCAATATTTCTCAATTTAAATAAATGGAATATGATCTGATATCCTTATAAAAATACTTTTATTCACAAAGAACGAAGGACAATTTATTTTACAAACTCATTTTATTAAATGGGTTCAAAATATTTGTTTTCGGTGTATATGCACCTTAAAATGTTGAGTAAATTCCGCCCTGAGCAAAAACATTTGAGATTCTTTTAATGTAAAATCCTTCTCATTTTTCAATATTCCTCAATTTAAATAAATAGAATATGATGTGATATCTTTATAAAAATACTTCTATTCACAAAGAACGAAGGACAATTTTTTTTTTTTTTTTTTTACAAACTCATTTTATTAAATGGGTTTAAATTATTTGTTTTGTGTGTGTATATATCTTAAAAAGTTGAGTAAATTCCGCCATGAGCAAAGATATTTGGGATTCTTTTACTGTAAAATCCTTCTCGTTTTTCAATATTTCTTAATTTAAATGAATGGAATGTGATGTGATATCCTTATAAAAATACTTGTATACACAGAGAAATAAGGCCAATTTTTTTTTTTTTTACAAACTCATTTTATTAATTGGTTTCAAACTGTTTCTTTTGTGTGTCTATGCACCTTAAAGCGTTGAGTAAATTCCTCCCTGGGCAAAGAGATTCGAGCAAAGATATTAGATATTCTTTTAATGCAAAATCCTTCTCGTTTTTATTTATAAATTTTAATGAAATTTTAATGGCATCAGCAATATGTACTTTCAATTTATAACACTGAATCTATGTTCTCGAACAATTCAGTTTTAAAAATCGACTTTCGAACAAAAGATTCGAATGAAATTTCAACCTGTTTTTGAACATTGTCGTCAACAAATCGATCTGAGGAACAAACGCAGGAGAAGCGGCCTATATATACATATTATATATATTGACGCAAAGCAAACCATACTAGAGCAGCCATACTCAACATGCCGTCTGCGGCCCTGATTACGATATTTGGAGTGGGGATGAGGAGCGTTTACTTCCTGTACTAGACGGTCTAGAAGACTACGATTTGTCTGCCCAACATCTAGAGGATGTTTCACATGGTCTTCAGAAATGTTTTAGCAAAACGATTCCTTGAAACAAACAGGTTAACAAATAAATAAATAATAAATAAAAAATCATTTAACAAACAGATTAATCCAAATTTCGGAAGCATTAAATACAGACTATACCCAATGACTTATCTCTGGGAATAAAATACTTTGAAACACCGTGTAGTATAAAATAAAATTTAACACAAGAAATAAAGAAAACTGCAAATAGATCACATAACCGACAAATGCATTGTTAAACTGTGCATTATACATGTCAGGAAACAGATATCAAACCTTATCGATCTGAAGAACAAACGCAGGAGAAGTGACCTATATATATATATATATATATATATATTATATATTATATATTGAGGCAAATCAAACATACTACAGCAGCCATACTCATACTCAACATGCAGTCTGCGGTCCGCATGTAGCCTGCCGACCTCTTATGTGTGGCCCGAGACACGCAAACATTTATCCATAATTTAAAAAATTCGAGGGGGAGATAAAAGCTATTTAAGACCTTCATTTTTTAAAATTATTTTTAAGAAATGCAAAATTTGCCCAGTTATTTATAATTAATTTAAAATATCCGAAAACATAGTGGTGTTATTTGCTTAGCCAAAAAGATTTTTTTATATATATACGTAGTTCTTTTTGTGTTTCATTGAAGTATATATATATATATATATATACATCAAATAATTATATTATATACATCAAATAATATACATCAAATAATAACATATTAAAGCAATTCATGTATTTTAGGATTCGTACTCAGCGAGATTGCCGATTCCATAAATTTATCTTTTCTTTTTCCTTTTTTCTTCTTTCCTTTTTTTTTCTTTTCTTTTTTTGTTTCTTCTCTTTCTTATTTTTGTTTATATTCTTTTTCATGGGTGCTAAGCACATATAAATGCCATATAGGCATCCCAGCGGAAAATATTTTGATTTTTGAGATTGAAAAACAGTGAGTTAATTTATGTAACGTAACTCCATAAAATTTGCGTTGGTGTTATTTATGACGGCTAATTATCAACACCATGGATATGGGCCCAAGGGGGTGCCTCCGTGGGGGGTCTTTCTAAGGGAACCTAACCCGTATTTACGCAAGGAAATCCAAGGTTCGAAGAAAACCACGGAAAACTCCGAAAGATTAGACCGACGGGCGCGATTGGGCTCGAACCCAGCACCTCCCGTCTACCAGCCGTGAGAACAGAACCTCTCATAAAATTGGTGGCAACATGCTGCCTGCAATTTTATGGAGTAATTTAACTTATATAATGGTGTAGTAACTGAGTAATGTTCCAATATAAAGTCTAGAAACACCTTTATTTAACCCCTTCTGGGGCACAGTACTTATATTAATTAAATGTTGAAATCATTGATACACGCCGCGATTTAAGAACAAAATTATTTGACAATAAGTAAAATATATTGTCTTCACGTATAATTATAAAAGCAAAATTTCATTCCAAAATTCCGGTGCCATTGTGGCAGTTCAAAATTAAAATTAGGTGGGATATATTATATCCCACCGCCCTTCAAGGGGTTAAACAAATCGGACAGGAAAGTGATAGAGATTCTTCCGCAAATCTAACCTAAGGCTACTCAGCAAACAAGCGAGAACATTCACAAATATACACGGAAAGATTTAACCCACATAAGCCTCTTCGATAGTTAACCTTGATAGCAACAAGCTGAAATGATACCTTGAGCTGCAACTTAAATACAACTTAAATCTTCAATACAATCTAACTGACAACCCGTGGTTTTCAAAAAGAGCTTTATTTATTCAAGTTATGAATCAAAAGTTCTTACCAACGCTGACGCTTCAATCACAATCCCAAACTTTACTCCACGTAGAGTAAAATTCCTTCTCTAATCTTTTACGCAGGACTAAAGTACCTTCAGAGGCAGGACCCGACCCAAATCCGACGACACAAATTTATGCTTAGTCTTATATACTCCACAGATTGAGCAATAAGCCTAATTTGAATAAAATAACTGCGAAAACAAGTAACCGTAGACTCAAAGAGATTCACACATACCAAAGACTTTTAAGATACTAGACTGGCAATTCTCGGTCATTCCCATCCAAAAGCATGGCAGCATTCTGAAATAATTTGAAGCAAATTGAAACACCTCAACCACGAGGTTTGTACGTCAGTTGTGAGTTATTTACCATTAGAATGAGCTTAAAAATTTAATTTTTATCTATATATATGAAGCTTATGGCATATTTTTTTTTTTTTTACATGAAGTTATTTTTTATATCTAAATATGCGTTATAAATATGGAATTTTCAGAAATAAAGTTAAATAAGCCGATTTATTAATACTTTTATGGATAGTATGTTTGAAAAAGGGTATCTAATTTTAACATGCCTTATAAACCAAAGTAAAGGCGAAATTTATATGGAAACAGATTGCTAAAAATTATAATTCCATCTTTTTTTAAATTGACTTACAAAAGTATAACTGGTAGTGAAGTTTAATTTCAAGGTAGCAAATGTAACATAATATAGTAATTTACAAAATTTTAAATTACTTGTAAAGAAATCTACGTTTTTTAAACTATTTTTTATGCAAAAAGGAAATTAAAAAAATGCATATTAAGGAAAGTAATAGTATATTTTTATCCATGGAGGCGATATTTATTCAAATACTTACTTGCTATACGAAAAAATAAATGAATAAATAAAATTATGAATAATAAAGTATTTTTTTAAAGGCCTAAATGAAATAGGATCGACTAATACTTAATGATCCGCAATAAAAAATACGCTGATAAAAGCATTTTCTTAGGTAAATTAAAATAAAACATATATACGGCGGTACAACAGCTGTAATAAAAAATCCTCAGTTAAACTGACAGTTTGTCGGTCTATGTATCTTAAAAGTCTTTGACACATGCCTTGGAAAATTATAGTAAAATAGAATTGAAAGGTCCCTGTTGCGCCACACTGGTTAAATGTTTGACGTCACGCTCACACTCAAAATGCTATAGACACTTTATAAGCGAGTCGCTAGTCCATAACAGAACATGAAAATGTTTACTTGAGAATGAATAGCATCCGTAAAACCTATATTCGGGGTTAAACAAACTTATACCCTATAAAAACTGCTCGATATATTTCCGAAAAATAGTGACAGCAAACGAAACATTGATTTTATAAATTCTTCTTTAAATATAAAATGTATATTGGTTTCTAAGATTTCTAAAGATAAACAGCTAGTTTCGAAATTGTTAGTAACTCTGAATAGGTTATTATGTATTTTCGTTTATGTTTATATATTATATGGTGCCAGATTATGAAACATCTGTTTTTTTTTATTATTAAGTATAGCTAATTAAATAAGGTAAAACAGGGTAACTAAAATAAGGAGTATTAAATTTAAAAAATCAAAAACCCAACTGCGTAAAAAGCGAACTAATTACTTATTTCTCATCAATGTGAAACTATTTTTTATATTACTTACCTATTTTTTTATTTACTTGTATTGATGACTTTTAAGTTGTGTTTAATTGTTAGTTGCTATCTATAAACACTGCTTTGATGAGGCCTATAGATGTCTATGAAGGCTAGAGATCCTACCTACACAACTTCCAGGTTGTGTAATATTTAAACGGAGTTTCTTACAGTAAAATAGTCAATGAAACATCGTCTTCATTTTGAAAGACCTATCCAATGATATGCCACTCAATAGGGTGCGTAAAAAAATTTTCTTCTCTACCACCATTTTGTATTTTACGACCGCCATTTTAAATTTATAAAAACAAAATCTAGTCTATAGCAATCAGATGGTTAAGACGAATCGATAGATATCTCATTCGTTAAAATCCATCCAGTCATTGTGATGTTTCGAGGGTATAAAAAAATCCACATACCCAGATACGCGTGAAACACATAACCCTTCTTAGCAGTCGGGTAATAAGGAAACTTTTTAATTATCTTATTTTACAACTGATCCTTTCATTCGATTCGGTTCTCGTCCAGTTCTTTAGAACATGTATGTTCAAAAATCGAGCTACTACTTTTTTACCTTCGGTTTTTTACTACACCAACAAACAATAAATTTAATGAATGAAGTAAAATAGTTTTTTATCTATATTGGCTTCTACTTCAATCCCTTATTATTCAAGATAGAAAGAAAAATATCCTCCCTTTCTCCTTGTTTTTATATATTTTTTTTTAACTCTTGTTCCAACCAAGAAATTTCATAATCAAAAGAATACCCTTCTCACTCATCACATGGCGGCAAATTTTAAAATAAAGAAAAATGGATAAAAATATACAAAAAAAAAACTTAAAAGTAAAGAAAAACACTATTGGTTTAAATTTCTGTCGCTCTTAAAATGTCCTTCGCAATTATTTTCCTTTCTGCCACTCAAAGGCATTTTTACCTTATTTATTTTAATATATATTGTTTCATTGCTTCTGGAGTTTCATTTCTCGCGTCGATTTTCTGTTATGTGTGATTGTAAAAGGAATAAATTGGTTGTTTTTGCTAACTCCGTTCTTATTCTATTGGAATTTATAGAAAAACGGTGCATTAATATCGTACTGTGATCAAGATATTATAGGATCATAAAAATTTTATTATATACAATTATTTTTGTTTATATATATATATATATATATATATATATTCAAACAACGCATAAAAGAAAAGAAAATTCAGGGCAAAAGATGAATTCTTTTATATAAATTATTTTTGTTTTTAAATATTTACCAATCTAAATTAATAAAATATGTATTCCATGGACAAACAAAGGCAAGAAAAATAGCAACAAATTCAATTTCTTTTTTTTTTCTTGATTGTGAAATAATCAATATTTATTTTGCATTTCATAATCTTATATTTTTCATTACAGTAAGAAATATTAAAATTTAAAAAAGTCATTATTAAGTAAATTACATTATTATTCAAAAGAGAAAAAAAAATAGAAAAATTCCTTTTCTCCGTGTTTACTTTTAAAAGGTCAATCAAGACTTTTCAGTTATAAATAATTTTTGAAAAAAATAATTTGATTGTTTTACAAAAAAGATTCTTATCTTATTGGAATTCATGAGGAATTGTCTCAATTGATATAGCATTTTTATCTAGAAATGCAAAATAGCGAACGAAAAATTTAATTATGCTGTATAATGCACAAAATCGCATTTAATAGCATATACAGAGTGTTGCCGAATTCGACCGATAAATTCAGAGGGGTGATACTAGAAATCAAATACATCAAGAGGATGAAAAAATGCCCCAGAAAATTGGATAGAAAGCCACGTTTAGTCGGTGAAAATTGCAAAAATAGACGTCGAGAGGACAGTGAGACAGACGAAAAGAGTGGCCAAACAAATTCAAGGATTAGGAGTACTGGGGTCGAAAAGAAGAAACCTTCTCATATCCAAACTTCCCATGCGTGTGGGAAAATTAAAAGAATAGAGTAAGCATTCATTAGTGTCATTGCAATATTCGCGGGTGTTAAACATCATTCGAAAACATGTAAGATTACACGAATGAAGAATATGCGGATATGCATCTTAATTACAGAAGAGCAAATGGCAATAGCACAGAGGATATATCAACAGCCATATCCGAGGAGGTGTTGTCTGCACCATACCACCTTCACGAACATCGATCGAAAAGCTGCGGGAGACGGGATCCTTCCAAATAGAGAGGCGTAATGCAGGGCAAGAACGCAATATGTACACATCTAAAAAGAAAAAAACAGAGTATTGCAACGTTTTGTCGTTTCCCCGTGGACTCACTACACGATCGGTTACAGCTGAACTGCGTATTCAGCACGAAATTGTGTGGAAGGTTCTGCGTACAGAAAACATGCACCCTTTCCACGCGCAGAAGGTCCAACTTTTAGGCGATTCCGATTACCCACTTCCGGTAAAATTTGTACGCTGGATGCTTAATGCCACACAGAATTATTCACAGTTTCACGCAAATGTTTTATTCTCTGATGAAGCTTGCTTTACGAAAGAAGACGTGGTCAACATGCACAATGCGCATATGTGGTCGTTCGAAAATCTCCAGAGTAACTGTCTGGGCAGGGAATATCAGAGATCATCTGTTCGGACCGTACCTTCTGCCCGAACGCCTCAATGGTGCAAATTACCTTGCTTTCCTACAGCTCATACGAATTTTATGCAGGGAATATCGCCCATTGTGCGGCAGAACATGTGGTCCGTGCATGATTTTGCACCAGCATATTTTGTGATTGCAGTGCATAACCACCTCGATGCTACATATCCCGTGAGATAAATTGGACGCGGTGGACCTGTTGCTTGGCCTCCACGCTCCCCGGACATCAAACCTTGGATTTCTTTCTGGGCCACCAGAAATCGGTTGTTTATCAGACGCCAGAAGATACACCGGAGGATCTGACAGCAAGAAACGTCGTCGCTTCAGCAGACATACCAGGTATGTTTGGACGCGTCTGTTCGTCGGTGTCGGCTGTGAAACGACCTTCGCCGCCGCAATTTCCAACAATTTCTATTAAAACGGCTCGTCGTCTCTTTTCTGGCGTTGAACTAAAATGCATCGGAATCATTCTTTACGCAAGTAAATGTTTGTCTACTTGTTATTGGACCTTTTTGTTCCACTAGACGTCACACCCTTCACAACTGTTTTTGCAATTTTTTCCCACTAAACTTGGTTTGCGACATCATGTTCTATGGCAATGTTTCATCCTCTTGGCGCGTACTATCAGCCCCTGAATTTTTCGGTCGAATTCGGCAAAATCCTGTAGATACAAATAATATAGCTCATTCATCATCAATATAATAATAACAAAAGTTTTCATTAAATTGTATGGAGAATTTATTTTTTAAAGAAATTAATTGTACGAGTCTTGAAACTTGAACGCATGTCTTTCAAATGTTTTTCTACTATCTTAAGGCATTTAATTTATTATAGGCACGATCGGGAAAAAAAAATATTTTGCCCATTACATTTTATCTTATATAGGAAACAACTTATTTAAAAAAATTGAACCGATACCAAAGGATTATTTCTTAACTTGTTGCAACAGTCATATTGTTATCCACGTTACAGTTCTGCAGGGGTCGCGTTATACTTGACCCGAACCCGAAAAGTATATTACTTTTCAATTATGTTCTACTAGATTAAGTTAAATCGACGCATTTATTTCTTAAAGGTACGATCGGGAATTCAAAAGATTTGGTCCATTACATTTTATCTTATAGGAAACTAGTTGTTTTTAAGAAAAAAATAAAACCCATTCAAAGGGATTGTTTCTTCAACTTCGTGTTTCTGTATCAAAACTATATTATTATGGACATTAAAGTCCTGCCGGTGTCACGCTATACATGTGATTAACTGGAATGTTACATACCTTTCAAATTTTTTAGTACTAACTTAAGCTAAATGAATGCACTTATTTTTTTAAAGACACGATCGGGAATAGAAAACATTTAGTCTATTACATTTATCTTAGAGAAAACAAGTTATGTGTATGAAAAAAAATGTATGTGTCCTACGGTTGTGTTTTTGCCACAGTAATATGTTGTTATAGACATTAGATTCCTTCAGGGATCCCGATATACCCGACCCGAAACCCGAAAATTACGTTTGAACTTAGCTCGAAACCCCATCTGAAACCACAACAATAGAAAACTTTCTTTGACTTGAACCTGGTGCACTTCAACGTAAATTCAATTCGAAATGAAACAAACTAAATCCATATTTTAATTCTTATGAAAACATGCTAAATGATAATATCTCTTTTAGGAATTTTAACTTTATGTTGAAAAATTGACACATATATATACTGAAATATGTTTAAATACATAATTTATACACCTGAAGCAATATTATAAACTTTCTTTGAAAAATGAGTTACAAAACCCAACTCTCAAGATTCAAAATCCAGTTCTATATCGAAGGGATTAGAGTCAACTCGACTCAGATACGAAGCGCAACGAAGAGTATAAGCACCAACCCGATACAGGACTCTAATACAGGTTTTTTTTATTTTCCTTTTATTGAAAATATTGCTCAACTAGTATACGCACAACTAGTATGACCATGATACAGTAAACTTTTATATGCATTACTGCAAAAAAAATAACAATTCTGCATGGTACAGCGACTATTTTAGTACTGTGTACCTTAACACAATATAAGAACTTCTTGATGATTGGTCAATATTTACGCAAGTTAAAGTCTATAAAGTAAAATATAAACGGTCAAGTGCAAGTATTACTCGCGCACAGAGGGTTCCGTAGAATAAATATATGAATTTGTAATGGTATTATTAAAAAAAAAGAAGTTGATAATAGAGAGAATACTCAGAGTTTTTAAAAATCTATAAAACGTAGGTTTGGGTATAACTGTTTATACAAGAAAAGTGTAAATGGATATAGTACCATGAAAGTTCAAAGAGATACGAAACCTAAATAATATCAAATAGTAACATGAATTCTGTATAACTTATTTTTTATTATTATCCTAATCTGTTTATGATGAACTTAATTCGTTACTGTCAATAAAAGCAGAGCATATTTAAACTTCATTTGGCATTTCATTAAACTAAATTCAGCGTAGCAATAACCTTTCTTTCTACAGTGTAGCTAAAAAAAAACCTTTGTTCAAAGTTTAAATTTGACAATGTGGGATTCGAAAGCGAGGAAAGCTATTCGAAAGGAGGTCGCAAAATTGCAATGCCGCCTTGGTCCGTGCCGCGTTTTTCCAGATAGGTTTTTAATTAATTTAAAGTCACTAGAGGCGTATTGAGAGATCCACTCAATGCAAACTAGTCTCGAATCCCATAGTATTCAGGGGAGACTACTGAGGGTTGACCCACTTTTTACAAAATGATTTTTTATTTTTTAAATATTGAATGTAGAATAAAGTTTTATATATCATTTTATTCTATATACAATCAGTTATCAAAAGAAAATTACGACATAAATTTAGCATATAAGAAATTGGAAAAATGATTGATTTTAATCATGAAAATATAATGGGTCAAGGCTCTCTACGTATGGAAGGGTTGACCCACTATATGGGAGGCTTGACCAACTATATGGGAGGCTTGACCCACTTGTTTTATATTGCAATATTTGTGAAGAAAAATAAAATCAGTTTAAAAAATGAAAAATAACTTTATACTACATGCTTTAATTATTATAAAAAAATATATTTTTTTTAAAATATGATGCTTAAACAAACCTGTTGAGACGCCATCACAAGTCTAAGGAGAAAAATTTTGTTCTAAACAGAATTTTGTCAGAGCAGGTATAATTGTATAGCAGGTAAAATTAAATTTTAACATTTAAGGCAGTATTCTGTTAGAGAAACTTTCCGTTTTCATAGTGTTTCATGTCATTATGTCCGGATTTAGGAGCCACTGTCCCGCTTTTTTTTCCTCCTTGTCCATTTTCTTGGCAATCAACATGACAATGTCAACTATGTGACAACTCTATATGTCAATTAGCTTGGCTTCATCTCACTGTAGTCACCCTGGTGAAATTTGTCTACATACCTTCCTAAAGTTTTTCGATCGATGCAATGTTCTTTTGCAGCCGTTTGAGTACTTAACTTATCATTAACATGATTTAAACCTTTAAAGGGCAAAGTAATTTCAGTATTAAAATGTTGAAATAAATGGCTAACATCGGAATTTACGAACAAATTTATTTGGAAATAAGGAAAAGTCTATATTTCACACACATATTAAATGGAAAAGACTTTAGTAAAATTCTAGTGCCATTGTGACGTTTCGGAATTAAAATTAAGTGGTTTTATAAGCATACCACTGCCACTGAAAGGGTTAAGACTGTTGCTTTCATCCTTTCTAGTCTTTCCCACTGTTTCTATTTACCTATTGTAAGTAATATTTAAATGGAAAGAAGTTCCTATCAACTTTCCGATTTTTTTGCATTTTTCACATCTATCTTTAGTCAGTTTTAAACATTTTCTTTTCCATGGCACCATTTTATTGTAGCTTTACTGAATAAATTTACATTATTTTATGTATATAACCATTAACTTTTCATTATGCACGGTCCATAATAAAAATATTACTAAAACCGCTCAATTAATGGAGCCTTGAGCATCTGGTCAACCCTCCCTCACATTGACTGGGTCAAGCGTCCCTACATAGACCTTTTCTAAAGAAGAGCACATTGTTATGTTAAGCCTAACTTTCTGTACAATCTTTATGCCTGGAATGAAAGCTCGAAATTTCTGCATTACTTTAAACATACTTACTTAAAGTTATATGATATAATTTATCTGAAAAAAGCTTACAAAATATTTCTAAAAAACACAACTTTTAGGTTGAAAACACCTCCCCATTGATTTTTTCCACACCTATTTCGATTACCTCTATGAAACGAAGACTGTCGTTTGAGCATTCCAGTAGCTTTGGTTTACACCTATTGATAAAACTCTGAAAATCTTTTAAATATGAAAAATTATGGGTGGGTTAAGCCTCCCGTATCGTAAACCATCCCTAGTCTCCCGTATGTGATTCATTCTAATTAAGGGGTCTCAGGACTCTTAAATCTTCAAAATTTTGAAATTTAAATTTTTTTAGATGTTAACCTGCTATCTTTTCTGAACATTTTGATATAATTGTTTTCTTGAAAGTCCCATTAGAACAGAAGTTATAGCTTTTAAAATTATACTCACTCAAAAGCTGAAGCGGCGTTTCCGAAACTTTGAAGTCATATTTTTTCCAAATGACGTTGATAACACAAAAACGTGTGAATATTTTTCCATGAAATTTTCAAAAAAAAAAAAAGAATTCATGTTAGCCTATATAAACCGAACCTAAAATTTCCTTTTTATTGTTAACATATATACTATATATATATAGGTACTCTTTTATACTGTTGAAATTTTCAAAATTTTGTATTAGCTAAATACACCTTTGCATTAAAAATATGAAAATGCTCTAAATACAAATTTATTTAGGTTCAGTGTAATTATTATAATCTAAAGCATAAGCATAGGCACTAAGATGTTCATTCGAGTTTCACTATTTATTTTGTAATCCTGTGCGTAATCTGTTATACCAATTTTCTGCTCGACAAATGTCTGACAGTTACGAGCCCCCTATAATTACTAATTCTGCATCTTTCAATTTTTTAAATACATGAAATGAAAAAAACATACTTATATCTTTCATCCCAATAAAAATTGTGTTTTAAAGTCATATACATTTTAAGATATTAAATGTTGAAAATGGTCTTTTCTTTTTCATTTTCTCCAATTTTAAGAGTCCTGAGACCCCTTAAATTAGTCTGTTTTTAATAATTTGACGTTTATTACTTTTATACTGCTACTGGGCATTGCATTACATATATATATATCGTTAAAACTTGTTAACTAGGTTTTAAAAGCCGATAGCGATGGTACATAGAGTACGCCGCCCCTGTCATTATGTATGTCCAAACAGTCCGTATCTTTAAGGGTTAATATCTCAGCTAATTACTGACGATTTTTTTCGAAAATCACTATCAACAATGCTTTTATACTTCTGCTACGATAAGTACCTCCAACGGTGCTGAACACTTTTGCTGAATGCCCGTAAATCGAAATTTGTGTGTAACAGAAAAATGCGATTTTCTCAAAAAACTGTCTGTCCTAGGGTAATTGCTATAATTTTCCTTCAAGGTTTAAATTAACGTCTACTACTTCTAATTTTTTCATAATTTTAGTTTGAGTAGATTCGGAATTAGATGGGGGGGGGGACAGATTTTTCGCTACATTTTCGACGATATCTTTGAAAATATAATATCTAAAATTAAAAGGTATGTATTTTTCAGTTCAGATTTACGAAAGCTTTCACGCGATATACAAAAAAAAAAGTGTTTTATTTTTCAAGTAGATTAATTAGCCCCGGTACATTTTTACTAAATATATTTATGAATGTTTAATAATCTGAAAATATGTGGGTCAATAGTCTTTATTACTTTCCCCAATTTGAACTTTCCACCTTCCATAGTTTACGAGTAAAATGTCTATGTCGGGCAGGCAGGTAGACACAGGAGTATTCTTATAATGGTTCCGTTTTTACTTTTAAATACGGAACCCTAAAAAAGAAAAGAAACAGTACAGACAAACATATTATTGTTAAATCTAGATGATATTGAAGCGAGTACACTATCAGAACGAAACCTTTCGAATGAAAAAAGAAATAAATTAAAATCAGAGCATCTGGTTAAAGATAATGTAAATGTATGTACATATATTAGATGTATATAGAAGCGTGGAGATATGAATGGAGGTAGAATTGGAGCAATTTTTATAAAAATATTTCTTACTCAATATATTTTTAACCGTCTTGAGTACAAATGTGCTATAATGCTTTTTAGTGTAATATGAAAGTAAAAAGTATTAAATAAATCAAAATAATTGAAAATTTAAAATTCCAGACCATTTAAAAATTGTAAAAATTTGTAAGGTAAACATCTAAAGAAGAGGATAAGTATGATGAATTTATATTTCAAAGAATTTTGTTCTTTCATGTATTTAGGTTAAATGAACATCATGATTTTGCTTTATTTAATACTAACTTTATTTAATACTACAAAAGTAATAATATCTGGAACATTAAAAACATTTGTAGATGTAAATTTTCCGTTTTGCAATCAAAAGTAAGCAGTCAAATCTACTTTGAAATTGATTTTATCATGCTTACTAAATAAATACAATCCAGGTCGCATATTACGCTGTCGACGGTACCTTGAAAATATTCAATATATCCGACATTTGCAATAGACGATACAATATAAAAGATGGAAAAATTAGTGGCAAGGGACTTATCTTTTTCTCCTAAAGAGTGTTATCCAATTGTTTATTCAATTTTATTATATTTTAGGGAAGGGAATCAATAAAAAATTTTTGAACAGCTGAATTTAAAATACTTTTAAGCAATTCTTTTTAAACGCATAAATTTAATACTTTCAGTTACTATTATTTTCTTAAAAATATACTCATAAGTTTTTTAGACTCTCCACAGAACATTTAAATGACAATGATTCTTTGTTTTCCAGTTCTGCGTCGTCTTCTTTGAATTAATCAGATTCGAATGGATTTAAAATTAAAGCAATGATGTTTTCATCTGTTTCTTGATCATCCATTTTTAGGTTTGCTATCACTGCAAATGCAATGGGTCATTTTCATATTGTTAGTTAGGTACTTTTTTGTTTTCATTTACTCTGTTCAAAAGAAAACTTTCTCCAGGTTCAATTTCTGGAGAGAAATCGAAATTTTTTCATTGAAAATCCTGAACGTTATCAGAAGTTTGAATGGATTTTGGTTCCATAGAGCGTCAGCCCTCATCTAAAAATTCGCATGGGATTTTTACATCAGTAACAAAATTCAATTTATGATTTAACAAAAAATTGGCGGATTATCCTCATTCTGTATTTATCTTTGGAGCATCGTATTATCTCATTTTCGATGAGAATTAGTTGTATTTACCATGTAATATTTGGCAAAAAACGGCTTTTTTAAACAGGATGTTTGTTTTATGGACAACGCAGTTATCAATCAAAAGCAAAATGTGACTCTCTTGCTTTCCCATTTTATTATCAAATGCCTACAGCTATTTGGCGATAACTTCTGAAGTCAATCATGCCTTTTGATTATTCTGTTATTCTACATGTAATTGAACATTTTAATTTGATTTCAACACAAGGCGGAAGTCTTTTTAAAATTACTTAAAAATTTAAGAAAACATATTGTAATTTCTGATAGTGAAAAGCGTATTTTGATAACCATAATAGGTAATGATTAATCACGTATTTAAATTTTTCCATACATCAGTATGAAATTTCACGATTGTTTGACGATTCCCCTTAGGGATTTTTATTTTTTTAAATTTCTGTGTAAGAATATGGTATATACACTATATGGCCAAAGGTGACCGGTCACTTCCGATTTTAGACGTTTTGTTAAATTTCTAGAAAATTACATGAGGAATTAACCTGAAACTGCAGGTGTGTAAACAGTATAGTATAGGACATATATTTCCGTGAAGTTTGTTTTTCCCAAAACCCCATAAGGAACAGTCAACAAATTTAAAAGGAACGAATATCTTTAGGATAACTCTGTAAAAACTAATGTAGCAAAAGCGTTCAAACTCGAGATCACTAATAAGTGACTTATTGTAATATACTGTGCTCATTTTTATGAGGATGGCTTGTATACTCGTAGATAATTTAAGGTTTTTATAAAAGCAATCCCAAATTTCGCCAAGTTTTTTTGCTTATAATTTGCAGAATTCTTAATATAAAAAAAAGTTATTTTCAGAAAATATGACAAACAACACAATACTCTGTAATCAGAATTAAACAATAATAAAAACTGGATGAAAAATGAGCAGGTTTACTAAACAATTTTTCGCTGCGCATGCGAGAATGCAATCAAAATATAATACGCAATACGCATAATGTATTAACTAAGTATATAGAGCAACTTTTGTGAATGTCCCAAAATCATAGCTTGGAAATTCTGAAAATTATCGTCGTTAGAATAAGCTCGAAATCCGTTGTTCCCCAAAAGAAGCAAAAAGATGAGGGGTTATATCAAATATCTGTTGATTCGTGACAAGATAGCGTACACAATATTGCACTTACTACTATATTTGGATACAAACCCTCATCTTTTTGCCTCCTTTTGGGAACAACGGATTTCGAGCTTATTCTATCGACGATAATTTTCCTAATTTTCAAGCTATGATTTTGATACTTTTACAAAAGTTGCTCTATACATTTAGCTAACACATTATGTACATTATATTTTGATTGCATTCGGGCATGCATAGTGAAATATTTTTTAGTAAACCTGCTCATTTTTCATCCAATTTTTACAATTTTTTAATTCTGATTGCAGAGTATTGTGCACAATGTCGTTTGTCATATTTTCTGAAAATAACTTTTTTTTATATTAAGAATTCTGCAAATTATGAGCAAAAAACTTGGCGAAATTTGAGACTGTTTTTATAAAAACCTTAATTTTTCTATGAGTATACATGCTATCCTCTTAAAAATGAACACAGTATTTTACAATAAGTCACTTATTAATAATCTGAGTTTGAAATCTTTTACTACATTAGTTTTTACAGGGTTATCCAAAAGACATTCGTTCTTTTTCAATTTGTTGACTGTCCCCTATGGGGTTTCGGGAAAAAATCTTCGCGAAAATATATCACCTATACTATAACTGTTTACACACCTGCAGTTTCAGGTTAATGCCTCATGTAGTTTGCTAGATATTTAACAAAACGTCTAAAATCTTAAGTTACCGGTCACCTTTGGCCATATAGTGCATTAACACTAGAACGCCCTGAAATTTTACTCAAGTTTCATAAAGATATTTTACACCAGAATTTTTATTTAAAATTATTTGACTGATTTATTTCAAGTCAGTCTGCGTTTTTTAAATTTAATTTATTTTGTGAAAGAATTTCTGTTTCCAATTGACATTTAATCTTTATCTGTTACATATATGACGATTACCAAGCAACTGGTGAACATAGACCAAAATATGATGATTATTAAAATGATTATCAAAGAATACTGATTATTACCGAATATGTTAAATGGAAGACATTGTCTTTTCTCTATTTTATTTATGAATAGTTTAAAAATACTGTATATAGACTAAATGAGGTTATTTCTTTATAGGTCTTTTTCCTACAAAGGTACAGTAGTGGAAAAAAAAGTAAACACCCCCTACTAACTCCTCAACAAATTATCGTAGACAAAAGTTACTGATACCGAACGATTTGAAATAAAGCCTACATTAAAGTGATGCATATAAAATTCGCTTAGGGGGCAATCTACATATTAAAACGAATCCAAACTTCATTTTTTTTAAATGACAATACCCAATTTTAACGAGATATTTCAAATCATTGGTTCAAACTATGCCTAGCCACCAAATTTGAAGTCATTTGAATCATAAGTTTTTGAATTATAAACATTCAAAATTTAGTGCTTCTAATGTTAAATTACATTTTCATATTTTTATTTATATCTCCTGAAATTATGCTCCTAATGTGCTAATTTTTTGTGTAGCAATAATTCTAATGTACCCAAACGTAAATACGCTGAATTTGCAATTTTTATAATTTTATGATATGAATTATGAATTATGAAATTAATATTCGAAAAAATTATGAATTGCAACATACAATTTTTTTGATGGATTTCGATTTATTAAGTCCTGCTTTATGGAAATCCAAAATTTCACATTTTCCTTCCAAGTAGTTTTCAAATTATGCTTAAAAAACGACAAAATGATGGTTTAAGGGGCCATCTATGATAGAAGTGAGTAGATATTTTGAAGTTTCTTCTACTGGCCTGTAATCTTATCGGCTTCATTGACTGCTTCAGTGGTGCTTAAGGTGCCTTGATCAAGAAGGGGGCTCTCTCGATTAACAATCGAGTACCGAACTTCAATTTGGATATAGCCCTTAAAATACGCTCGTTTTAAAATAATTAATTTCTCGGGAACTTATGGTACGAATTGCATAAAAATTTGTTTTTAGGCTAATTGAAGGGTGTAGAGTTCATTTATGCTGTCAGAATTGTGTAGTGCTATAGAAAAAACAAAGTTATGGTTTGTTTTAATATGTAGATGGCCCCCTAAACAAATTTTACATACATCATTTAAAAGTAGACTTTATTTGCAATCGTTCCTTATCATCAGTAACTTTCTTCTACGATAATTTGTTGAGGAGTTAGTAGGGGGTGTTTACTTTTTTTCCACCACTGTACATATATATTCCTTCTAATACAAAGACAATAAAAGTAAAGTGAAAATTCTAGCGTTTCTTTTTCATTTTATTCGTTTTTTGGCTTATAAAATAATCAATATTTATTTTCAATTACTAGCACTATTTTCATATATTTTTCATTACTAAAACAAACATTGAATGTAATAAATAAAGAGAAGTTTTTTTCATTTTTATCGGCTTCAACTCCAACGCCTTATATTTCAAGAAAGAAAAAGATAAAAGATAATGATTTTCATATCTCCTTGTTTATTTTTAAAAGCTCTTGTTCCAACTTACAATTTTCATAATCAAAAGAATATCCTCCTCACTCATTATATGGACGGTGTTTCTGTTAAATTTTTATAATAAAAGGTTAAAAAAGGGAAACTAAATATTAAAAAGAATATTTTCTTAAATTTTTGCCGCTCTTAACAAGTCTTTCGCTATCATTGCCTCTCTACTACTCAATTTATCACATTTTTAGAGTTTTATTTATCACATCGATTTTCATTAATGTGTAACTGTAAATTTGTTGCCTTTATACGACTCATACTTTATTGGAATTTATGAGAAAATGACGCATTTTCTATAGCATTTTTATCTTGAATTGAAGAAAGAGGACGAAGAAAATTATTACATTTTGTTAGAACGTATAACACATATTTTTAGCGCATAAAATCAAATTTTTGAACAGAATGGGAATTTGCTGTGATTAAAAGTGTTCGAAAAAACGTTCATGATAAAGCCGCTGTTCTGGCAATTAAAGAAAACTGTAAAAGCAACCGTAAAATTATAGTTTCATTTTTTTTAGGTACAGAGCGATAGTGTCAAAATTAGAATACTTTCCAGTTTATGATGTTATGTAGAATATTTATTCTTTAAGGTGTCTCAGGACTCTTAAAGCTTCAAAATTTTCCAAATTATAATTCTTTTAGATGTTAAACTACTATCTTTTCTGAACATTTTAATATAAATGTTTCCTTGAATTTCCCATTAGAACAGAAGTTATGGCATTTAGAATTATATCCACTCAATTTCGGAAGCGGCGTTTCCTATACTTTGAAGTCTTTTTTTCTCCAAATGACGTTTTTGGGCATAACGCGCACGATATCTAAAAAATTTCTAAATATTTATTCATGAAATTTTCCAAAACATATGTTTCATGTTATTCTGCATAAACTGAACCTAAAATTTCATTTTTGTTGTTCAAAAAAATGTGTTTTAGCTGATTATACTGTTGAAATTTTCAGAATTTTAAATTAGCTAAATACAACTTCGCATTAAAAATATAAAAATTGCTCTAAATACAAATTTACTTATGTTCCGGGTAATTATTACAATCTGAAGTACAAGTAGGCACCAAAAATTTCTATTCTAGTAGCCAAATTTATTTTGTAATCCTGCGCGTAAGCTGTTATACCAATTTTCTGCTCGTCAAGTGTCTGATAGTTTGGAGGTTCCTATAAATGCTAATGCTGCATCTGGCAATTTTTTAAGTACATGAAATGAAAGAACATGCTTATATCTTTCATCCATATATATATATATATATTAATCATATATATTTTAAGATATTGAATGTTGAAAATAGTCTTTTTTTTTTTCATTTTTTCCAATTTTAAGAATCCTGAGACCCCCTTGAATAAGAAATGCATCACTTGTTTTATGAAGCATTTGAGGCTTTGCAGATATAAACACTTCAACGACCATAAGTAAATATATACAGAGTGTTCCAAAATTAGACCAACAAATTAAGAGGGGGTGATAGAAGGCATCAAGAGGATGAAAAATTGCCATAAGAACATGGGGGCGTAAGCCACTTATTTAGTCCCAAATATAGGATGATTCATCCTAACTGAGCTTGGATTGACGGCAATAATTTCAAGAAAAAAAATTTGCAATGAAAATGCAACGATATGTACCTTGTTTTGTTTGAAATGTTATATGATTACGAAACATTCCAGGAAAACATGGTGTTCACTCAATCGATGATACCGTATGAACTAATAATCACAGTCCAAAATGTGAAGAGTCAAGTGCATATTGCTGCCGCATCTAAGGGAAACTTCTTCTACTTTTTTGTGTTGTATTATTTATAACAAAAGTGAGCATATCTATTATAAGTTTCATTATAATATACTTCAGTTTTCTGAAAGTTATTACGTCAACCCAAATTGAGTTAGGGTGGAGTTGATCACCCTGTATTTTTGATTAAATACGTGGTTTGGGACCCCATGTTCTATGGTAATTGTTCATCCTGTTGATGCCTTCTATCACCCCTCTTAATTTATCGGTCGAATTATGAAACAACCTGTATATATATTTTTCAAATTCATAGCCGTATTGAACTCTTTTCACTAAAAAAAATAGGTTTTTTTCTGTACTCTTTTTACTTTCCTCTATCTTCAATAGAAGAATGTATTGTATTCGAAATTTTTTTCGACAACCAGTTTTCGACGGATTTACACGTTTTAGGGGTCAGAGATCCCAAAAAACATATTTATACAAAATGTCTGTCTGTCCGTGTGCCCGCTTATCCATGTGTCTGTCGCCATTGTACCATCAAAAAGTGTATGAAGTTATGCATAGAATTGAACCAATTTTTTTTTTAAAGATTTTGGATATGGCAAGCAGGTCGCCCCTTAATTTGGAAGCAATCCGCCGGAAGGTGACGCTGAAATACCGATTTTTGTGCCATTGTCAATATTGTACCATGAAAAAGTGTATGAAGTTATGCACAAAATTTAACCAAATTTTTCATGTATGTGTTTGACTACGGCAAGCAGATCCCCCTTGAATTTCGAAATATTCCGCTGAGAGGGGGCACTATAATAGCGAGTTTTGTGTAATTTTCTAATTTTTCGTAGCTCTATTGTACACCGGTGGCTCGTGAAGCGGCGGGAACTTCGCATCCTGATAAGTCGGCTATTTGCGAACAGCTGATATACAACAGATTAACAGATAACTATTGATTTTAATTAGTATCATGATCGAGATTAATTCGTTTTTGCACCGATTAATTGACTGATGCAGAAATTTCAGGTGAAAGTCAAAGTTGCTTTAGTATTGAACTAATAATAATGAAATATTGACATTTGTAACAGCCTTTTGAAATGTTAAGATATATGCGATAGAAGAAAGTTTTGGGATTGGTACATCCAACTAGTTTGGTTTGAACTTTGTAATATGCGAGCTTTTCCTGATCATACATTTTTTAGGTTGCTATTACTGCAAAAATGAAATAGGCCTTTTTAATATTGTATAGTTACTTTTTTAGTTTCATTTAGTCTATCCTAAAGAGAACTTTCATCGGGTTCAATTTCTGGAGAAAAATCTAAGTTTGTTCATTAAAAATCCTGAATGTTATCAGAAGTCTGAATGCATTTTGGTTCGGTAGAGCGTCAGCCATCATCTAAAAATTTGCATGCAATTTTTACATCAGTAACAAAGTTCAATTTAAAGATTAGAAACAATTTTTTGTCAAAACGCAAAACAAATGAAAAAAGCAGAAACTCAAGATCGCATTACAGCAATAAAAATTAATCAAATATTCTCAAACCTACAAATATCAATTCAGCATTTAGTTAACTTTAACTTTCAGGCAAAACAATATGAGACTTATTGCTTTTTGACATTTATATCCCAAATAAAGAAACCAGCTCAGGTCTATCAAGGAGTTGTAAACTGTGATTTGTCTCTTTACTCCGAAAAGTGTTGCAGAGAAATATCAATATTATTTATACGTCATTTTGAGTACACTTGCGATGCGTACGTCGCAGAACCCACGGGCTCTCGTCCCGAAATGCTGAATATAACATAAAAAAGCACATAGCAATCCATGAAAAATAGTTTATTTGCTTATCCAGGAATGCTTGGTTGGTGGTTCCCTTTATACACTCTAAGTTTAGACCCTTTCTAGTCGATGGTCAGAGGTGATCTTATCTGATTTTCATATCGAATATGCGGCCAACACGAAATGCGTCCCGAGCCAAGACGACCATTTAGAAAAACAGCTGTTAGGGGGAAACAATTTAAACTTTTTAAACAACAGACACGCCAAAGCATACTATTCCATAATTGGAAACTTAATAGAATAGGTAAAATGAAAAAGTAAAACTAAATACATCTGTAAATGCAGCTGGTAAAATGTAAAATCCGTGGTTTTCGTATCCTCTCATTGCATACTTTACTGTTAATTTAAGACAGAGCAGATGTCAGAATTAGATACGTGTGCTTCTTTTTTGTTATAATTTTGAAGAAAGCATGAGACATTTATGCGAGTAAAATGCAGCTGTTATAAAAAACCCACAGAACATACGCACATATCTACTGTTATGTATCTATCAATAAAGTTTGAGCAAGTTTAAAATTTAGATAAAAGTTATCAGTTAAAGCATTAGAATAAGTGATTAAATCTGAACACACGAATAAATAACCTAGAAAATAATTTAGGATGTAATAACTTAAAAATTTAGGAAGATATTAATATAAGGTTCAACAAAAAGTTCTGGGAAATTTTTAATCTAATAGTTACCAGAATTTGTATAGTATATAGGAGTACTAGTGGTAGATTTCTAGGAGTCCAGGAACTTTGGCTCCAAAATGCCTATTGAGCAATATGATTTGCGTGTGTTGACCCGGCATTATTAAAGAAAAGGCTTAACGATTCTTAAAGCCATGGAAGAGATTAATGAGGATGAAGGTGCTGGTAACGGCGACAAACTTAGCCAGCAAATCCGGGATCTCGCAAAACGGTGGCAGAAAGCCGTGGACTATGATGGTCTCTACTTTAAAGAATAGCTCTTGTTGCTTTTGTTGTTAATTTGCGCATAACAACGCAACTTTCACAAATTTCCTAGAACTTTTTGCTCAACCTAGTATTTAAATAAATTAACCTAACAATACATGGGCGACGCAATAAGGTCATTGCTTGTTTGGAGCAGGTATAAAATTTTCGAAGTATCATATCAGAAAATCCCAGAGATACGGGACTCTTTTCTATGATTAGATAAAATCTTCTAGATCTCATTAAAAGTACATATTCACTTAAAATATAATCCTACGCGTCCTTCAATGAAGTGTCACCTGGAGGTCACAATGCGCGTTGGCGGGTTAAAGGCAAAATAGAGAAACGTCGATCTTTCTCTTTTTTTTTACATCACCTGAAAGACTGTAGTAATTGGTGCAATCTCTTACAAAAGTCCAGTTCGCCTCTAAAATCCTAAAATTTGCGGAAAATACAAACTAAAAATTGACCATGATAATAAATGTGTATTTTGAACCGCGGATTCTTGAATCTTGTATTTTGAGAGTTTGTTCAAGAACGCGCAATGCCGTATATTACTTAGAGAATTTATCAAGTTATACGTTTTACAAAGAAAAATCACAGAAGTGAAAAATACTGCATTTCTACTTTCCGACTCTATCTCACTGCGGTACATGCGTTTTTTAATGCTGTTAAAAATATTTTGGCTTATGAAATATTATTTATTTTCGTTTTCTAGCACTACACTGTAAAAAAATAGTAACGTTCCATGTAAAATCCAGGAACGTTTCGCCTTTTCTCAGGTTTTCAGAATAATTCAGCTCTTTCCTGTGAAATTCTGGTTTTCTTATCTGAAACGTTCCTGAACAAAAGTTGGAAACAGCAAAACGCTGTGGCCGCCATTTATTATTTTTTTTGCTATAATCCGTTGCTCGCGCGCGAGTGTCGAAAACGAATTCCTTAAATTAATGTAAAAAAATCAATATGGAATGCAAATAAATCAATAGACGACATAATCCTTTACCTCTATATTGTCAAGACAATTCAGATGAAAATACAATACCTCTGTGACATCGCTAAGAGATTATCTCTCGTACTTGTCTGTAGAATGTTTAACGAGCAGACCGTGTAAAAAAAATACACCTATTATTTGGATCTCCATTAACCAGGGGACCATCAAACATGATTCTCACCGATTTTGATTAATTTAAAGTATGTTTTAGAGTTCTTATCTCTAATTATTCTTGTGAAAGGATTTCTTCAAATGGGCCTTAGATTTTCAGAAATTAGATGCCGAGGTTTAGCATACGTTTCAAATACCCATTAGTTTGCAGCTCTCAACGTGTCTTTCATGGTGTGGACGCAGAAAGCTCGCATGCCACCCGTACGGCCCGAGTTCGATGCTACCTCTTGACTTTTTTTTTCTTTTTAATTAATTTTATATTTTAACACTTTATTACAATTTGATTTAAATTTGATATAAATTTGACAATTTGAATTGCTGCAAATTTGATTTTTTTTTCGGAAAAAATATACAATTACGTTTAGGTTTTTTTTTTTCATGAAAATTTATATGTATTTTATCTAACTTGTAAACTAACATAATTACTGACGAAAATCCAAAATATTTTATGTCTAGATTTTTTTCCTAATTATTATTTACATTTATATATTTTTATATTTTAAGCAAAGTTCAGAAACAATATATCATATATATATTTACTTTATTGAATTTTAACTGAAAATTTATTTTTTCGTGTAAATTATAAATAATAATTTTGATGTCAATTTCAAAATATTTTTTCATTCTAACAAATAATGATAATAAAGCGAAAATTGTCAACTGGAAATGTAAAAATCGTCTGCGGATCCCGCATGCTGTGAAATGTCAGTAATGTTTAGCTGTCAACAGAAATATTCCTGGTATTTCGCAGGAAACTTACTAGCATTTCTGTAGAAAGTTTTTAACATATACAGTAAAGTTCCAGTCATTTTCAAGAAATGTTTCTTGGAAATAATGGGCAACTCAGCTGCCCATTTTTTCCCAGGAACGTTGCGGAATTTTTTTTACAGTGTATCTTGAATTTAATTTATCATTCTTTTAACAAACACGAATTTTAGTAAATAAACATAATTTTGTTTCCAATTTTAACGGACTGTTAATAAATACCCTACGTATTATGAAAGAAAAAACGTAACGCTATAAATAACGATAGAATAGTAATAATAATAAATTCCTTTCACCATGTTTATTTTTAAAAACTCTTCTTCGTTTCTCCTTGTCTATTTTTAAAAACCCTTCTTCCAAGGTAAAGATTTCATAAGATAAAAATACCCCTTTTCACTGCGGCGTTCCTGTCAAATCTTAAAATAAAAATATAACAAAAATAACAAACATTAAAAAAACACTAAAACGTACTTGTTTAAATTTCTGCCATAGTCAATTTCCTCTCTACAACTCAAAACTTTCTTTCCTTATTTAGTATAATATATATTATTTCATTACTTCTCGAATTTTATTTATAACATCGATTTTTTATTGTGTGTAATTGTAAAGGAAGATGTAAATTAGTTATTTTTACTAACACTTCTTATTCAGTATCATTATCCAAATAAGAACGTAAAAATAACATATAATATATATATATATATATATATACAGGGTGAATCTAAACTCTTGGGTAAAACTTTAAGAGATGATAGTACACATCAAGACAAACAATAATAAGTAGGGTCAATCTATTTCAAGTAGTCCAGAAAATCATTAATTCGTTGCTCGACCATTTTTTAAAAATCTAAAATTTTTTGTACAACAACCATAACATGATGGAAGTTCAAAATGACTATTATTTTAATTTTATTAATTTTTGTTTGTGCATGGCGGCCATCTTTGTTTCATCGTCTGCAGCAATTTTCTCACAAGAAGGGTCTACGGAATTGTAAATAATTCATCGTTTATTTATCCAATTCAAGTGCGGATTAAAGCAATTTGTACAGAATATATTGTGCTAAAAATTTAGTAATGGAGTAGTTTCCGAAACTAATTGCTTATTGGTAAAATTTAAGCATAAAATTTCAGTTTTTTCCAAAATTTGTCCGTTTACAGGAGGAAATTTTTCAAGCAAGGAAAACTGTCTACATGACATAATTTTTTTTTTACAAATAGGCCGAAAGTACATGTACTCACACGCCGAGTTCCAGATCTGAGACTTGCTTTCTCTTCGCTAAAAAAATCCAAAATTTTTCAAAAATGACAAGAATTGCACTTTTCAGGCTTTGATATCTCTGGTGGGGCACGAGATAAAAATCTGATTTTTTTTTTTTTTTTTTTTTTTTTTTTTTTGTAAGAGTATTGTATGGTAGTGTTATGCACAAGAAATTTCAGGATGGAGATTTGACTACAAGCTGAGATATGGCAAGGGCAACATGTCAAAACAATACTGCCAAACTATTGTTTTGTTCTAGTCACAGCTAAGTATTTATCTCAGAGTATCATTTAAATTTATTCTTTAGATTATCTTTAAATAATAGTAACAGAAAATAAAGCCTTTTGAAATTAATTAAAAAAATAATTATGCCTAAGGCCCACATTTTGTATGATTTCAGTAATTTTTGTTGTAATTTTTGTAACTAAAAGAAACCTCAGCAATTTTACATATCTATATATACATATATATATATATATATATACAAGACCTGAGACAAAAACAGAATAGGGAAAGAGAAAAGCTGTTAATGTTGGCATACTTGTTGAGAGATGATCAAACGTGTCAAAACACATTCCTGCTTGTTGATTTAAAAACCACAATTTTAATGCTGCTTGCCAGTCCCTGAAACTTGTTCCTACCATAAGTATGTTCCTGTAAATGAAACATTATGCGATGTTACCATGTGTACGATGTTACTCAAGTAATTTTCAGAAAGTAAAGATATCCAAAGCCTTTTCAAAATTTATACTGCAGAAAAATCACATTTTTGCATAAGAAGTAAGATAGGAATTATTAATGAATTGAGACTTGCACATAGTGATTTCAAAGTATATTTCTATGAGCCAGCAGGGCCAAGATCTTCAATCAAGTTATCAAGAGATGACAAGACTTGGTTCCTACAAATAAAATTTTGAGAAAGATCAAAATTGTGGTTTTTGAACCAACAAGCAAGAATGTGTTTCGACACGTTTGATCATGTCTCAACAAGTATGACAACATTAACAGCTTTTCTTTTTCCCTATGTTGTTTTTGTCTCAGGTCTTGTATAAAAATATTTTTTTTCTTTATGTAAAAGTGCTGAGGTTTCTTTTAGTTACTAAAATTACTTACAGCAAAAATTACTGAAACCATACAAAATGATAATTATTTTTTTAATTAATTGCTAAGCTTTGCAAAGGGCTTTATTTTTTGTTACTATTATTTTTTAAAGATAACCAAAAACATAAATTTAAATGACACTCTTAGATAAATACTTAGCTGTGACTACAACAGAACAATAGTTTGGCAGTATTGTTTTGACATGTTGCCCTTGCCATATCTCCGCTTGTAGTCAAATCTCCATCCTGAAATTTCTTGTGCATAACACTACCATACAATACTCTTATATAAAAAAATTTCAGATTTTTATCTCGTGCCCCACCAGAGATATCAAAGCTTGAAAAGTGCGATTTTTGTCATTTTTGAAAAATTTGGGATTTTTTTTAGCGAACAGAAAGCAAGTCTCAGATCTGGAACTCGGTGTGTGAGTACAAGTACTTTCGGCCTATTTGTAAAACAAATTATGTCATGTTGACAGTTTTCCTTGCTAGAAAAATTTCTTCTGGTAAACGGACAAATTTTGAAAAAAAAACGGAAACTTTATGCTTAAATTTTACCAATAAGCTGTTAGTTTCGGAAACTACTCCATTACCAAATTTTTAGCCCAATGTATTCTGTACAAATTGCTTTAATCCGCAGTTGAATTGGATAAATAAATGATGAATTATTTGCAATTCCGTAAACCCTTCTTGTGAGAAAATTGCTGCAGACAATGAAACAAAGATGGCCGCCATGCACAAACAAAAATTAATAAAATCAAAATAATAGTCATTTTGAACTTCCATCATGTTAGGTTGTTGTAAAAAAAATTTCAGATTTTTTAAAAATGGTCGAGCAACCAGTGCTGGACCACTTGAAATGGATTGACCCAGTAGAAAACTAAGGGTCCCAAACGTCTTCCGAAGGAGATAGGCGCCATTAAAGTTTAGGGTCCAAATTTTCAAATGACTATAAAAAACGGAAAAATTGGTCGATTCGTTTACAGTTTTCGCTAGAACTATTCTTTATGTCAGTATTTTCGTGAAAATAAATTTTAAGGATAAAGAAAAAAAATGTCGATAGAGGGCGCTTTAGACTTTGGAGCAACGAACAACTATTTTGTACCGTTATTTTTTGTATCTCATTAAATGCTTTCAAAAGCTTAGACTTAAACTTAAATTTTAAGCTCAAAATCTGAATCGTTGCGAGTGATTAAGTAGCGAAAACTGAACTGTGTTCAGGAGGGTGGGAGGGTGGGTGGGGGTGGGGGGGGGGGGGTTCAAATTTCAATTCCGGAACACATTCAGTTTAGACTACTTAACTATACCCAATGATTCAGATTTTTACCAGTAGTAGACCGCATCAAGTAGTCCACATCGAAACCGTTACATTCACGTGTCAGAGCAGCTTTTAAAGAAGCGATATTCTTGTGAGATTTAGCACAGGTTAATGCTTGCAACAATCCCCATACTGAGTAATCATGTAAATTCAAATCCGGACTATTTGGAGGCCAGTCTTGAGAAGAAATGAAATGAGAAGCAATGGGAAATTTCCTTTGGTCTTTGTTAATGCTGATGTCAAGATTAATCTGAACAATTATCTCAACGATATTCTGATAAAGGAGGTCCTTCCATTGCTAAATTCTCATTCAGGACACAATCCATATGAGTTCGAACAAGATTCAGCACCAACCCATAAGGCTCACCAAACGCAGCAGCGGTGCCAAGCAAATCTTTCATTTCATTTCTTCTCAATACTGGCTACCGAATTGTTCGGATTTGAATCCACTTGATTACTCAGTATGGGGGGTATTGCAAGCAAGAGCCTATATTAAACCTTACAAGAATATCGCTTCTTTAAAAGCTGCTCTGACACGTGAATCTAACGGCCTTGATGCAGACTACTTGCGGCGAGCCATGGATGCTATTCCGCGCCGTCTCCGCAAGTGTATCAAGGCAAAATGGGACCGAATTGTAAATGAATGATAGAATAGCAACTATTACTTAGTTGTTAAACTTACTCAATAAAAAGTATTAAAATAATTGCATCTATGGCGTTGTAGTAGAGATTGATTTTACGATCAATACTTTTTCCGCACCCTGTAGTTACGAATAACCCTGCACTACTGGTAACATGACAGCTAGTTACTTCATTCACTAATAAAACCTTAAAATGTTAGAATAATCTAACACACACATATATATATATATATATGTGTGCATACATATATATATATATATATATAATATATATATATATATATATATGGATATATGCGGATATAAAGCAATCATATTACAAAGGTTAAAAAAAAAAATTCTAATCATACTTTAACAATCGTCCTTATCCAACGCAAACCATTTAATGAATATTATGTGTTATAATATACGAACGAATATTATGTGTGTCCCATCAAACGAACTATAAGAGTTACATATTTTGTTAACGAACTTATCCAAGATACTAGTAATATCAATACACTTTCCTTATTAGATTCGAATTGGTTTAAGTATTTCGGACGTAATTGTGATGGCAAGATTTGCATTATATATAGATAGATACATAGATATGTATATCAATGTTATGGCCAAATCCCGAAATTGGCCAGTTCCAAAAATTCGCCGCCCCACCAGTGGCTGAGAGGTTCTGCTCTCGAAGTTGGTAGACGGGTGCTGCTGGGTTCGAATTCAATCGCGCCCGTCGGCCTAATCGTTCGGAGTTTTCGTGGTTTTCTTCGAACCATGGATTTCCATGCGTTAATACGGGTTAGGTTCCCTTAGAAAGACCTCCACGAAGGGCACTCCCCCTCGGGCCTATATCCCTAGTGTAGATAATCGGCCGTCACAAAATCAACCAACCAACCAAAAATTCGCCGCCATTTCGCGAATTTGTCAATTTGGCTGTAAATTCATTGGCCAATATCTGATCTTAATTCGAGAAATTAAGATCTGATCCAAAAATTAAATTAATAATTCAGGACATGGAAGGCCATTTTGCGAAATGGCTTGGGGCTATCTTCCAAAGACGAAGAAAAAAATTCACGAGACGATTTTGAGGTCCTGTATAGTTTCAGGAATTATACCGTTATCTATATACCGTAAAACTTCCGCAATGGATGCTCACGAATAGCGGACACGAATAGCTATTTAGCGAACACTTTTTCAATCTCCAACACAAATATTATTTTCTTGTTTTTACCTCTGAATAGCGGACACCTCCGAAAATAAGGCAAATTTGGCGCTCCCGGTCTGTTATTCGGTGATTTTAGTGTAATACCAACTATCATTTTTCGTCACCTGCCCTGAAATTTCTATTATTTTCACATTGAGAAAAAAAAATAAAAAATGAAAGCTTCCCGTTTGTAGATGAGAGAGCACTTGCTATTTAAAAAACAAAATACATTTTCATTTTCATTTTATTTTTTATTTAAAAATTTTTAATGAAGTTTCTACAAAATTATGGCAATCGGGTTATTTTTATTGTCCCAAATGAAAAGAAATAATTAAGATTATTATACATTTATTTGTGAAATTTTCTTATTACAATAAAGATGAAAATGTATAGCAATTTTCAAAAATAGTGTTAAGGACTTTAAAATGAACTGATATCATTTGTCAAAGAAAGCATCCACTAAATCATGAAACTGTAGTATTTTCCTGTAATTGGGTGAAAATAATACTATTTTTGCAGGCTTTTCATTCCGCGAGCTCTGAAATTAAATCTCAAATTTTCTATGGAAAAAAGTGTTTAATTTTTTGAAAACGACGCCATTTTTAAAAAGAATTCGTCTGGCAATATAGGATAAAACTAGCTATGATGGTCCATATACCAGTAATGGTCCTCATTAATATTTCGGCGATGCACTGTAGAAAACGGACTAAAATACAGAAATACGGAAATACTACTGGCAATCGAGACGCCAGTACGATTTCCGTATTTTAACGGAACTTTATCTCGGTACGGTACAGAAATATTTCTGGTTTTTTTTATTTATAGAGGAAAACTTCGTTAAAATACGAAAATAGTACTGGCACCTCTATTGCCAGTAATATTTCCGTATTTTAGTCCGTTTTTTTTTTTTTTTTTTTTTTTACAGTGTGCTAGATAGGCAAAACACGCAACAACCGAACGGGACGAAAATAAGTGAGTGATAGAAGGACCCTTCGACTATTAGATTATGCCTTTGTTTCGACAAATCATTGCACTTCACGTGATCGATAGCTGCTTCCGTCGAAGCTTGTATTTTTTACCTCTTTTAGATGTGAATTGCTTACAAAAATTTTAGTAATCAAAGTCGGGTTACGTGCGATTTGCGAAAATTTCAAGATAAACAAACGACGAAAGGTGAGTTGTAATGACTTCTAAAAAGTGTAAGGAATGTGTACACCTATTGCAATGTATGTAGCAAAATAAGCTTATTAAGCCAGCTAATGGATTGGGCTATTACTGATGCCTTTTTTTTCATGATCGCAGCAGTGATGGCCCACAGTTATTTTTAATATTTAATCGCTAAGTGTTGGCATTAATTGAAGTAATTTTATTGGGTACAGCTATTTATTTCTCATTTTAACTAAATGACTTGTGTACACATTTATAATAGCCTTTTCCTGTTGTTAATTTTCACATTACGCCTTACTCTCTATACTCGCGACATTCTTTTCTAAACAAATGGAGAGCATATTTGGCTACTTTTTTACCACCCAAAAGCATTTGTTCGTATTGAATATAATCAAATTCCAGTAGGTAAACAAAATATTTTATATGTAGAATGGTTTATGCATCTGATTACATTGAGAGTTGATTCGCATCAAATAATATTGTTTATTTATATTATAATTTCTGAAACAGGCATCGCTAGTTTGACTATAGCCGAGACCACATGCCCCTTTTGTTTGCATTCCGACATTTTCCCTTAAGGTCCAAAAAGACTACTTTTCTTCGCGTCGGAGCTTCTTATATGATTAGGCGTTCCCTTTCATGATTTATGACTTTTGTAGGATGTCTGACGATCAGGGGTCACCAATGAAGATCGTTGACATGTCCATCTCCGCCTCTCTCTTTTATCGAGACTTTATGGCCACATAACGCTTGGGAAAGAAAGACCAGTTGAAACGTTTATGGTTTTCTTCAGGTAAAGCAAATAAACGCTTATGGTGACAATCGGCACGACGAATCTCACTGTTCATATTGCATATGAGGTGGCACTGCATGGAGGTCGGTTCAAATTCGTTACCTCTTTACGTTTGTTTGAGCATTCCCAACTCATGCGAACGGTCGTGCGCACTATTTCCCCTCCAAGTGCCTCATGTGTGGGATCAAGAATTCAACATTCAGAAAAAAGAAAGGTTTTCTCCTCCACCAGCACGATGTTCTAGGCTGCGTCAAGGTGTTTCTACTCTAAGTAAAAACAAGTTTTATCAAAATTAAAAATTTGATCATTTATATTTTTATTTTATTTTCTAAATGTTGAACGTGTTAAAAAGAGCCTATTTTTTTAAGTATGAAAAATTGTCCGAGCACCGTAATTGTTAGTTTGTGATGTGTACCGTTCTCAAAAATTCTCTCACCTCCAGCTTTTTCCTAGCCCATGTACTAGGATAATGATAGCGATTTAGAAAATAGTAAATTGCCCTTTTTTTAAGTCCATGATCTGAGATCGCGCAGTGATCACCGGAAGTCATTACAAAAGCTAGAGGAAACGTCAAAAAAAAGGATATTCGTAAATGGCTCCCGGACACCAGTGGCTTGCTTAAGAAAAAAACTTTTTTGGGTCCTCACTTGATCCAAATGTATTCTTCAACACTGACTAGACGAACTATAAAATTTTTGGCCTGAGGTACCCAAGGTTTTGTCAGAAAAGAACACGAAGTGTGCCTATGAAATCAACAAAGCTGCCTCCACGTTTTCGATAACTGTCAAGTTTGCATTTTTGATTTCAGTAAACTCAGCGGAACTTATTATCCTCTAAAAGTTTGAAAGTATTCCTTCACAAGTGATTCACAGCTCTCCGCGATCATGGGGCATTTGTAATGGCAGCGATATTTGGATGATTGTAAAAACGTAAGCGATAGGAAATGTCTTCGCTTTTTTTTTCTAGAAAATAACAGTGTTCAACTGTCGGTAATTTTGTTTATGGACAGGCACATAACGCATTTTAAACGTGAAACAAGAAAACTTTGCAAGCCTCTACAGATAATATTGACCGTTTTATACACAAACGCTATCCACATTCTTCAAACCTGTGACAATGCTGACTTTGTCAGTAAAACATTAATTGTTGTAAAGCTCTCCTACGGTGGCATCGCTCAATCTTGAAAATGGCTCTTGAAACGATATGACGATGGCAATAAAAACCGTCTCAATGCAATGTGACATCATACATTCGATACAAACCGCTGTACACTTCTCAAAGTGCTAGAGTAACATCATTAGCAATGTCTGAACTGTTAGTAGTTGTAATGAGAGTTTGAACGCCGTGAAATCTGCAAAATCTATCTATTGAAGGCTTTTATTAAGTCGTCGGTGAGAATATGGTAAAGATGGTCAAAAACACTCAACAACCACCAAGTGAAGAGGTGAAAGCTTTACGCCGTTTATGTAAGTGTCTGGAGAAAAAAGCAAACATTCAAACTAGGTTCATGTAAACAGCAACGGAATCAGCGGTAGAAGATGACTCATATCCAGTGGACACCACAATAATTAAACTACGTAGGATTTCAGTAACAACAACATTGAAAATATTCTTGCGAATCTGAAAATTGTTAGACACTAGCCGATAATTACCGACGATGACAGTTTTTGAAAGCCCAAAATTTGATATCCTTCCCCCTCCGCAACCGAAGATCACTGTCATTGGTTAAACGAAATCCTTGAATGGCTGCAGAATCAGAAAAGGAAGGGGAATAAGAGGTCCGATAGAATGCCTTTCGTTCTGACATCGCAAAGATGGCACGAGCTGCAAAATGCCAACGATGGGGATGAAACAAGAAGTCCATCATACAGAAGCAAACTAGAAAGAAAGATTGGTAAAACCCGGAGTAAAGCAAACTGAGAAGTTCAACAAAGAAGCTAAGAAGGTTAATTAAAGGCCAATAATCAAAGGCGGCGAAAAATGATCACAAAAAAATTATTGATTTCGGTGGGCCATCTTTCGTACAATGACTGGCGTGAAGTGGGTCATCATTGGTATTTTAGGACTTTTTTGTAAAACAAATCATGCAAATTAATATATTATTATTTTCTTGACTCTAAATTATTCTTCCATCCTTGCTTCTTATATTTTAATCATCGCAATGGCAAAATTTTGCTTGGCGTAGTATTTATATGATATTAGCCAAAACTATGTTCTTAACCTAGTCGTCACAGGTGGTTTTACCCTGTATTTTCATTCAGAAAACGGCAGTGTTTTGCTACAATTGGGTCCAATTGATGTAATTTTCATGGCTTTTCATTCCTCCTGTACCAACATTAGACTCAAATCCCCTTCCTCACACTACAAAGGTTCCTAAGCGCAGAAAGCAATGTGTTTTTATTATTAAAAAAGACGTTATATTTAAGAGAAGATACACATTTTCATTCATAAAACTTTACATTTCTGTATAGTTGTGTCGAAATGTTTTTCAACATTTTTTAGGTGCGTTCATACTTATATAAATGCGTAGCGCCTATAGTCGACGTCTGGTCCATCCACCTGCTCGCATATAACGGCGCAAAAACTACCCAACCGAATGGTTTTAAATTTAATATATATAATCCTTGCAGAATTTTGTCAAGTCATTTCAAATTTTATGAAAATCAACTTAAAACTTAAAAAGATATTAATAAAAGTTTTCTTCATTCCATTAAATCCTATCATAAGTAATTAATTCAATGATATCCCATGATATGTAATGATTCTAGGTTGCCATGCTGATTACGTCCTATTTAAGATGGAGTCATGTTATTTCCATATTACTGCTTTTAATATACATAATCGAAATAAATTCTGTATTCATGCATTTTTGCATGAGAATGCAACAGCTATTGCACCAACATATGAATATTTATAAAGCTAGTTATAGTACAAACAGTTACTAAAACTAGTTATAGTACTAGTCATTTGCCACGTTTGATGTATAGTTTCCGACTTGTTTGTTTCTCTGGTATGTAAGTTTGGAAAGTGGTAGGGCATTACATATACGCTGGCGAAATGAAAAATATCAGCGAAAAAATACGTCATTTGCACGTGATTATCTAGAAATGAAAAAAAAAATGAGACGAAAAAAATTAGTATAACATGAAACTATGTATAGCACACATTTTCAGTGCAGAAAAGCAAATTTTGAAACAGAATGGGGATTCTTTTTGATAAAAAGGGCTTGAAAGAAAATCCATGATAAGATCGCTGTTCTGATCTTAAAGAAGAATGTGAAAGGAAAACGGAAAATTACATTTTCAATCTTTAAAAAAATATACTAAACGATATGGATTAAATTCTGAATATTTTCCAGTTTGCGATGTTAAATACAGAATTTACTCTTTAAATATGAAATATGAGACTTATTTTATGAGATTTATTTCTTAGAGAATTAATCAAGTACTAAATTTAAAATAAATTTAGACTTTTTTTCTTCTAAAAATACAACCTTCATATTCTATAATTCGACTCTTGTTCACAGCGATACATATGTTCTTAAAAGTATTTTGACTATCAAATAATATTTATTTTAAAGTTTTAGCTGTATATTAAATAATTTTTTAAACTATAAAAAACATTATGTTTCATAAGTAAAGGAAAAGAAAAAAAATAGGAGACTTTTATTATTATTATTATTATTTTGTATCAGGAAAGAATAAAAATCCTTTCTCCTTCCAGGCTTCACCAGCGGCTGAGAGCTTTTGTTCATTCTGCAGGTATACGGGAGACGCTGAGTTCAATCTCAAATCGCGATCGTTGTCACAATCGTTTAGAGGTTTCTGTTGTTTCCTCCAAACCTTGCGTAAATACAGATGTGAAACAGATAAATACAGATGTGTACAGATTGCGTAAATACAGAAACCCTTATGTACTGAATTATGAATTCATGAAAATTTTATCTTCTAAAGCATTTTTCGTGAATTGTTTAAACTACAGTAGAAGATTTACACAATCATTTAATAAATTTTATAAAGATTTTAGAAGGATTGGATGATTTAGAAGGATTGATTGAATTTGAATTTATAGGGATTTTGTGCAATATTGATAAACCACCTCTAAGCTTTTATTATAAAGATTTTTCTTAGTATTTTGTAGAATTAGAAAATGTACAAATATATTGTTCTTACAATAGAGATATAGAAATATTTCTTAATTGAAAAATCCCCTCCTCCCCAAACGCCAAGAAAGCTGAAAAGATGCAAAGGCAAATGAAATCATCCTTTTAAAAATATTTTTCTTTTGTGTAACCAATAATGCTTTTGGAACAAGATAAAGTAATGTATCTACAACTAACCTGTATGACAACTAATCGATGTATTAAACTAATTTTATAACAAGTTATTTTAATGGTACTTATAAGTACCGTCTGTAGATAAAAGGTTAAGCTCCCTTAGAATAAAAATGCTTCATATAGCAAATGCACCAATTTCTCAAAAATTCCAATAAAGTAAATTCTTGTCAGCAAACGCAACCAATTTACAATTTCTATTACGATTACGCATATCTGAATATCGATGTGATAAAAAAATTACTCTAGAAGCTATGAATAAATATCAATAAAATAAATAAAAGGAAAAAACTCTGAATGGCATAGGAAAGTAATAACGAAAGTGTCAAAAATGTAAATAAATATAATTTTTTAAGCTCCATTAGAATAAAAATGCTTGGAGAGTAGCCAAATTTGGACCACTTCACTTATTTCCAGGTGTAACTCACTTAATTTTTGGAATATCTGCAAAACATCATTACACGCGGTCAATCTATTCATCTACTAACTAAATAAATCTTTATATCAATTTCTTTTGGAAAATCTTAAATTTTATTTTCGTTTTAAAAACTTGTCAAAAGTGGTCTAAATTCAACAACTGGTTGCCTAAGTTGGACCCCCAGTCTCCTAAATTGGACCAAATAATATCAGGTTGTTTTAATGACTAGGGAATATAACTAATTTTATTAAAAGCAAAGTTTGCGGTTAATGAAACAATCAAACAAAATAACCGAATTGAAATATAATGAAACCAAATATCTGAAAATAAAAGTAATTGTTTTCAATCAAAATGTATTCAAAATATAAATCAAAGTTATGAGTAATTAATTATAGAAATAATGGAACTAATTGTCAGTTACTTGAATATCATGTAAGGAACGATGCAAAGCTTGCACATGAATTTCGTTTATTGATTTTTTTTTTCAGCGCACATAACACGGAACTGTATTTGGCAATCTGAACACAGAAACATTTCTGTTATTTTATTTTTCTTACAAATTAGGCAAAACCAATCATCATTGTCTAGCTATTTCGTTTTAGATTCTGAATTATTAGACTTTTTTTTGCAACAGGAGTTTTCTTTACATTATGTTTGTAGTTCTTGCCTTCTATCATTTTCTTGCTAATTGCATTACGCCTATTTTCTAAAACTTGATGTTTCAATTGCTTTTGTGCTGTGATAGCTTCATTTTTGTCCCTTTTTTTTTTTCAAGGTTTACTTTATATGGCGAAGATGTTAACAAAACTTTTTTTTCTTCTTCTTTTTGGCTTCCTCTGTACTTTGATTTAGCTGAATTTAGCAAAGGAGATAACATTTCTAAAGATTTTTTGGATTTTGGGGAGGATTAATTGCTGCAGCCTAAATGCATGTCAATTTCTTCACAACTTACTCTCTTCTTTTTGTTTCCTATATCTTTAACAGCTTTTGCTGTGACGGGTGTTTTTCTTCCAGACAGTTTATCTGTGTCTTTTTCAACATTTTCAACATTATATTAAAAGTGTTTAAGAAATTTCCTCTATTGAAAAATACGCTACGATTAATCAAACGCAAACAATCAATATTCAAACAGTGCTGAATTCAGCCCCCCCCCCCCCCCGGGGTCTTGAAATAACCACTCTCCCCGGAAGGTTTGAGATTTTATGCGTTTTAATGGCAAAAAGTGTAATTCCACCGTTCAGAACTGTAAAAAGCCATGGCAAATATCCTCCAGGAGGAAAATGTGTGAATTCAACTCTGTAAACCAAATACGCCCGCCGTAGAAATAAGGAATTCAAAGAAAATAAATAAAAATACCTATAAGATAAAAGAAATTGCAAACAAAATTTATTGCATAAACATGTAAAAATATTTTTATGTTTATATAGGTCTAAACTGTATAAAAAAATTAATCCCGATATTAAAAAAAAATACCTTGCATGGAGATAGTAACCATTATAAAATATTTAAAAAAAATAGTGTACAAAGCGTATCGATCTCGAAATTTATTACTTACTTTTCAAATTTATGATCGCATAACTGGTCCAATTTAAGCAACTTAAATTGGCCCAATTTGGCAACTGCGCCATTTTTCAAAACAGATAATCTCAAGACTAAGAACAAAAACGAAATCAAAGAAATCGGCGTGAAAAATGTGCACAATAAACAGATGAATTCATACATGTATATGAAAACCTAACAACTTACCTTAGTTTTAAAGTATTCACTTACGTTTAGTAGGAGAAAATTAGATCAAAACAGCTAACTTTAGGTTTTTAAAAATTGTCTGAAAACAGCACGTGGTAGGCGGTTGCTTCTTCTAATTATGAGTGGCGTCATTCTGATGAGTAGGATTTCAGCGGTATATGGCGCCTCTTCCTTTAATTAATGGCAGAATGGCAACGGTCCAATTAAAGCGACGGTCCAAATATGGCTACTCTCCCCTAAATGCACCACTTTATCAAAAATTCCAATAAAGTAAATTCTTGTCAGCAAACACAACCAATTTACAATTTCTGTTACGATTACGCATATCTGAATATCGATGTGATAAAAAAATTACTCTTAGAAGCTATGAAAAAATATCAATAAAATAAATAAAAGGAAGAAACTCTGAATGGCATAGGAAAGTAATAGCGAAAGTGTCAATAATTTAAATAAATATAATTTTTTTAGGCTCCATTAGAATAAAAATGCTTCATATAGTAAATGCACCACTTTCTCAAAAATTCCAATAAAGTAAATTCTTGTCAGCAAACACAACCAATTTACAATTTCTTTTACGATTACGCATATCTGAATATCGATGTGATAAAAAATTATTCTAGAAGCTATGAAAAAATATCAGTAAAATAAATAAAAGGAAAAAAACTCTGAATGGCAGAGGAAAGTAATAGCGAAAGCGTCAATAATTTAAACAAATATAATTTTTTTTGTTACAAGGTGATTCAAAATTCCATCGACAAATTAAGAGGTGTCATAGGGGATGAAAAATCACCATTGAACATGGAGCCGCAAACCACATATTCAATAAAAAATACAGGCTGTTCTACCCTAAATCAATTTGAGTTGACGGTAATAACTTTCAGAAAACTGAAGTATATTATAATGAAATTTTTAACAGACACGCTCACTTTTGTTATAAATAATACAATATCAAAAGAAAGGGGTAGAAGATTCCATTATAAGCGCTAGCAGCATGCACTTGACGCTCCATATTTTGGACAGTGATTATCTGTTCATACGGTACCACCGATTGCATGAGCATCCTGTATTCCCAGAATTGTTCGTAGTGTTGTGGAATTTCACACAAAATAAGGTTTGCATTTTCATAACAATGTTTTGATTTTTCTCAAAATTATTGCCGTCAACCAAAGTTTAGTTAGGAGGATGCACCCTGTATTTGTGACTAAATAAGTGTTTTTTCACTCTATGGCAATTTTTCATCCTATTGATTACTTCTATCACACCTCTTAATTTGTCGGTCGAATTTAAAACACCCTGTATATATGGGTGAATATCACAAAATGTGAGATTTTGAAAACAAAAATTTTGAAAATTTAAATTGGTTCAAAGCTTCGGATTTTTTTTTTAAATGTTGGTTGAACAGCTGAATAAAGGAATTTATATGTAAAATTGTCAAAGTTTGAAGAGCTTAAGTTCATTTTTATGTAATTATAATTATGTGTCATTTTCTCGGCATATGTATGCCAAGATAATGACAATTTCATTCTAAAACATTTTTCACATTCTTGTTTTTTCATTTTTAGACCTAACATTTTAATTTTGTTTAAAGGAACATGTTTCCTCTACAGTACCTCAAATTCAGTGTAATGTTGAGTTTTAATTGTAATTTATAGAAGCCAGGAAAATTACATAATAAAAGTCTAGTCAATTTTTACAAAGCCTTTAAACACATTATTTTCAAAGAAATGTCTAAAACATCTTGCTGGTACCAATGATTTTACTACTTCTGACTTGAACTATGTCAAGAACAAGACGAATTATTCTGCAGCGCCATCTTTATACCTCATAAAAAACTAAAATGAGCAGGCCAGGAGAATGACATTAATTTTCAGTGACAAACATATTTTAATTATGGAAAATTATTTGTAAAATACAGATCTTGTTACCTTCCACATATATGTGTTACATAAAGAATAATTATTAATTAGAAATTAAAAAAACTAGAAAAAGATATTTGTACATCATAGCAGAAAGCCTTTTACTTTGCACGCATCACAGTGTGGCATGCCAGGAAAATGACAATCTGAAATTTTAAGTATTTTAATTGGTTTATTTTTGTGTTACTATGAATATAATATCTCTTGAAAATACTTCTAAGAATATTTGTATTAGAATGTAAAAAATAAAATTGCATTACATAACATTAAATAGAAATTTTATTGTGCAGACTGCAGTTTCCGTATTTTGTGATATTGACCCATATATATAATGACACGAAATAAAAATCCTGAGAATCCCCCACGCAGGGCAATCGTCCCCATCTATATATCTCTCGCAGATGGCCGTAATAAACGCTAAAAAAACTTTCTCCTTGTTGATTTTTTAAATATCTCGTTGAAATGTAGAATTTTCATAGCAAAAAATAGCTCTTCATAGCTCTTTTTACGGGTCATACGGCGGCGTTCCCTTCAAATTTTTAAATAAAAAGTTTAAAAGTTAAATAAAAATTTAAAAAGGAAATTAATTTGTTTAAATTTCTGTCGTTATAACTTTCCTCTCTTTCACTCAAAGCATTATTTCCTTACTTATGTTAATATACATTGTTTCACTGCTTCTGAAGTTTTATTTATTATATAGAATTTCAGTAATGACAACTGCAGCATAATTTGTAAATTGGTTTCTTCTGTTAACACGTTCTTTATTTTAGTAGAATTTTAGAGAAAATTGTACATAATTCCGCATTTTTATCTTGAGATTTTAAAAAAAGGAAAAAGAAAATTTAGCATATTTTCAAACAACATAGAGCACATGTTTTAAATGCAGAAAATCAAATTTTAACACAAAAATAGAAATTTTCTTCGATAAAAAGGTTTTGAAAGATAATCTCTGTTAAGATCTCTGTTTTAATATTCAAAGAAAAATGCAAAATTAACTAGAATATTACGGTTTTATTCTTTTTTAAAAGCACGAGACGCTATAGATAGAAAAGTATGAATATTTTCTATTCTGTGATATTAAATAGAAAATTTATTCTGCAAAAATCAAATATGAGATATATTTTATGAGAAATATTACTCAGAGTATTGATTAATATTAGTTTTAGAAGAGGAAAAAGACATAAGCTATTTTTTTCCTTCATAATTTCGTATTATTCTTTCAGTTAAATGTCAACATATTTCTTTAAATACTGATTTTCCATGCTTCTGCTCTTAATAAGATTTTATTAAAAACGGAATTATCAAGAATTAACGCAGAATTTTTATTTCGTATCATTACAAAAAAAAAAAAAAAAAGAAAAAAGAAAGAAATATAATATTTGTTTAAATTCTTGTTACTTTCGCTATCATTTTCCTCTGCCATTCACAGTTTTTTCCCTCTTATTTATTTTTATACATATTTTTTCATAGCTTTCCTCCTATTTATTTTTATATTTTTTTTTCATAGCTTATATCACATCGATTTTCAGATATGCGTAATTGTAACAGAAATCGTAAATTGGTTGTGTTTGCTTACAAGAATTTACTTTATTGCAATTTATGAGAAAGGTGTGCATTTACTACATGCATAGCATTTTTATCTTGAAATGAAAAAGGTAGGCGAAGCATTTAGTATATTTTCAAATGACACACACACACACATATATATATTACAACTCGAATTTTGAGTCCATAAAATCAAATTTTTACTCAAAATGAGAATTTTCATTTTATAAAATAGGTTTGAATGAAAATCCCCGATAAGATGTCTCCTTGGATATTTAAACCCTTAACGGTCACATTAAATTACTGTTTAAAAATTCAAATTGCTTACTGGCACCAATTTTTTAAAAAAGAAATATTCACCTTATTTAATGACAGGTAAAATGATGCCATAATAAAGCAAATTATACTATTTTATAAAACTGGTGGGAATCAAACACTCTGAATAAAATACACAGCCAGTCAATTTCACGGGAGCGAGAATTAAGGGGTTAAAGTAAAATGTAAAAGCAACCGAAAAAATGTGGTGTCTATCTCTTTCAAAAATACAGGAAAGCATGTCTTAAAATCTATATATTTTCTACGGTATTATATTAAACAGAAAATATGTTATTTAAATACAAAGTATGACACTTCTTTTATGAAAAATGTTGCTTACAGTTTCGATCATATATTAATTATGTAATGAAAAGTTTTAAGCCAGATATTTTTCCCCAAAAATATCTGAATATTTGTATTAATTCGACTTTTGTTCACTGCGATACACGTCCTTAAATATCAACTTATCTTATTAAATATTCATGCTTCATGTTTCTACGCTTATTAAGATCTTATTTTAAGAAAACGCTAGATCAGGAACTAGCACAGTATTCCTTTTCTGTATCGTTACATTTAAAAATAACTTTAAAAAAATAAATATATATTTGTTTAAAGTCCTGTCACCCTTGCTGCGATTTTCCACTGCCACTCAGAGCCTTATTTATTTTAATAGATTTCTGCCTAGATTTTAATAGATATTGCTTCACACCTTCTCGTGTATTATTTATCACACTTATTTTCAATTATATTGGTGGCCAAAATTGTGGACATTTTTTGAAATTTTCATGTTTTATAATTTTGTGTGCTTGAAGAATATAATAAATTTTACTTAAATACAAATGCATACACTGTAAAAAAAAATCTGTAGTTCTACAGATGTAAAGTTACATGCTTACTAAACTTTCACCTGTAACTGTACGAAAAAAGCTGCAAATCTACAAAACTAGTTTTTGTAAAGCTACAAAAATCTGTAACTTTTCAAATGAATCTGCTAAAATTTCAGTAATCTTACTAAACTTTTATTTGTAACCCTGGCTGCAGTTACATGAAAAGTTCTCGGAATCCCAGTCTCCAAAAAAATTCTTAGTAACCTTACAGATTTTTTGATTTTCGGCGCAAAAGTGTGTCTGTTACATGAAATTTTGTTGTTGCCGTTACATGAAAAGTTCTAGGAATCCCAGTTTCCTAGAAAAACTTTAGTAACTTTACAGATTTTTTTTTACAGTGTACATCAAATTCAAGGACATTTAATGTATAATTCAATAAAAAAACAGAATTAAAATATCTGCATTACAAAAAATGTTGCGCTTATAAAAAGTAAGATCTATCTTAGATTTCATTATATTTTCAAGTTACACTTACACATTCAATATTTAGTAGGATAACCCTTGTTTTTTATTACAGCTTCACAACGTCTTTTCATTGAGAGAGCTAGTGTTTGGAGTACATCCTTTTTAATCAAATGATGCCAAGAATAAATTATAGCTTCAATAAGTTGCGTTTTATTAGATGGGCGCTTCTTACGTACAAGGATTTTCAAACGTCGGCAAAAATTTTCTATAGGATTCAGATCAGCGCTGTTTCCTGGCCAGGTTAATAATTGTATGTTTTTATTTTTAAACCATTCTTTGCATATTTTCGCCGTATGGCATGGAGCTGGATCTTGCTGAAAGATAAATGGTGCTTTATTGGGGAAGAGAACCCTGATAGAAGGTATCAATTTTGGTTCCAGGACATTTTCGATGTACTTTTTGGTATTCAGAATGCTATCAATTACTTGAATGCAGCCCACACCATCGGAAGACATACAGGCCCAAATCATGACATTTGTTGGGTTCTTTGTAGTTGCTTCAATGCAATCAAGATGCAGCTCTTCCCCTACTCTGCGTCTCACATATTTTCGCCCATTACTACTAAAGAGCGATATTTTATTCTCATCGCTCCAGATTATTTGCTATCACTGATTTTCTGACCAACTAATCTGTTCTTTTGCCCACTGAACCCGTTTCTTACGTTACTGAAGATTTAAAAATTGTTTTTTCTTCGGAATTCTACCTTTCAGCCCAAATCCTGCTAATCTTATCCTTATTGTTCTTGAACTAACTGGAATACCTATTGCATTCATTTCACATCTAACAGCATCTGATGAAATTCTTCTATCTTTGAGGCATATACTTTCTATCTTTATATTGTAAGAAGCAATTGCGTATTTTTTTCGGCCTGATCCTGCTTTATTTATCATTGATTTAGTTTCTTCATAACGTAAGGACAACTTTCGTAAGCTAGATAAAGTGACTGATCCACCAACATGTCTTGCAATTTCAGCATAAGAGAGACCATTTTCTCTCAGTATGACAATTCTGCTTCTTTTTGTAGGTGTCCAATCAGTTCTTGTTGTTGATGACATTGTTTTAAATTATTTTCATTAAGAAAAATATATAAATATTAAAAAAAAAAATTATTCTATTTAGTTACACTAGCATTCACCCTTCTGCAATTCTCCTTGCATTCCAGGAAAATACCGCTTCTACAAATCAAAATATACTACAGTTTAGGTACTGAGATTTAATTGGTTCTCCGAACAGTCATTGTGATTGGGTAGGAAGTTTTTATTACGATTCGCTTCGGTGTTCATGGCTAATTGTGTTTGTATTTTAGACAAAAGTAAGCGTAACTTTTTTTGTAATATTTCAATACTGTTTTCTTTTTTTTTTTTTTTAATTCTACATTACATTTTCTTGAATTCCATGTACAAACATTTGTATTTAAGTGAAAATTAATATATTCTATAAGCGCACAAAGTTAGAAAACATGAAAATTTTCAAAAATTCCATAATTTTGACTACCATTGTATGTGAACTTGTAACAGAATTTGTAAAATGAATAGTATTGTTTACAAATACTATTCATTTGCACGACGTTTTTTTATTGGAATTTATGATAAAATGGTGTTTTTACTATCACGTTTTTATCTAGATATGAATGTATCAAAATTATATAAATATTTAACTAAATTATTTATTTTAATACATTCCTGCCTAGATCTTAATCCTTTAAGAAACGACGGTATTTTAAAGTACCATTAAAATAACTTGTTATTAAATTCATTCAATACATAGATTATACAGTTTAGAATGAGTGATAGATACTTTACTTTATCTTGTTTCAAAAGCATTTTTGGTTGCAGAAAACAAAAACATCTTTTAAAGTATGATTTATTTTGTCTTCGCGTCTTTTAAGCTTTTTTGATGTTGAAAGATTGGGGGGGGGGGGGGGGGGTCAGTTCGGGAATGTTTCTATATTTCTATTGTAAGAACATTATATTTGTACATTTCTTAATTCTACAAAATACTAAATAAAATATTTTAAAGTGGAGTTGAGTGGAGTTATAAATATTGCACAAAACCCCTACAAATACAAATTTAAATGAGTGTTTAAATCTTCTGATGTAGTTTCAAAAATTCACAAAAAATGCTTTACAAGATGACATTTTCATGAATTCGTAATTTGGGATATAAAGGGTTAATAAATATTGCTTATCAGCTTCTCGAGTTTTATTTATCACATTGATTTTTTGTTATGTGTACCTGTAACAGAATTTGTAAATTGAATGATTTAGTTACACAACTTTTATTTTATTGGAGCTTATGAGAAACTGGTGAATTTATTATCGGGTTTTTATGATGATGATATTGCTTCATATCTTCTTGAATTTTGACTTTCGTATCGATTTTCAGTTATTCGTACTTGTAACAGAGTTTGTAAATTGAATATATATTTTTTTATTTGAATTTATGAGGAAGTGGTCACTTTACTAACGCGTTTTTATCTACATATGAGAAAAGATTGTCTAAAGTTATATAAACATTTAAGGCTAATCGTCACTCCGTTTCCGAGATCCCCTCGGTAATGTTAAGTCTATGGCTGTTTGATGCATTCTTATATTTAAAGTATCTCTTCCGGATGTTACATTTTTTTTTCTGTTTTCTGCGTGCTTTTTTTAAAGGGTGTCTCTTTTTTTTCTCGTAGTTGTCAAAATATTTCTAAAATATATGCTTAAGTTAATAATTTATGTGTTAAAAGCGGACGAACTGGGGGTAAATTTTTAACACTTCATATAAAATACAGCATAGATTTTAGAAATATTTCGAGAACTGAGAAAAAAAAGACATTCTTTAAGAAGAGTACATAGAAAAAATAACTTAAAAATATTAATTTCCCGAGGAGATATCTTAAATATAAGAATGCAATGCATCAAATGCCCATAGACTTAACATTACAGAGGGGAATTCGGAAACTGAGCAGCCTTAACCAAATTATTTATTTTAATGTATTCCTGGCTAGATTTTTATTGATATTGTTTAGTAATTCTTCGAGTTTTATTAATCACATTGATTTTCAGATATGTGTACCTGTAACAGAATTTGTAAACTGAATGGTTTAGTTACACAACTTCTATTTTTTTGGCGTTTATGAGAAAATTGTGAATTTATTATCGTGTTTTTACGATGATGATATTGCTTCATTTCTTCTCGAATTTTGACTAAAGTGTGGATTTTCAGTTCTTAGCACTTGCAACAGAATTTGTAAATTGAATAGTTTAAATTTTATTGGAATTAATGAGAAAATGGTAACTTTACTAACACGTTTTTATCTAAATATGAGAAAAGATTGTCTAAGTTATATGAACACTTAACCAAATTATTTATTTTAATGTATTCATGCCTAGATTTTAATAGATATTGTTCAAGATAAAAGGAACTTCCTAAAACAACCATACAATTTTTAATACATGCACAAGGCCTTTCGAAAGAACTAGTCTTTCTTCATCAGCGCAGAAAACGCGTCCTACTACTTTAAAAGCAGCAGCAACAGTCAGCTTGCTGTTGTTTTCAAAGTAGTAGGACGTGTTCTTTGCGGCTGATGAAGAAAGACTAGTTCTTTCGAAAGGCCTTGCGTATTTATTAAAATTTTTATGGTATTCTTATGAAGTTCCTTCTATCCTATCATTTCAAACCAGCTTTTTAAATTATTTAATGAGATATTGTCTAGTGGTTCCTCGAGTTTTATTAATAACATTGATTTTCAGATATGTGCACTTGTAACAGAGTTTGTAAATTAAATGGTTTTATTGCGCAACTTTTATTGCAATTTGTGAGAAAATGGTAAATTTACTATCGCGTTTTTATCTTTATATGAGAAAAGTGTACCCAAAATTTAGCATTATTTCAAACAAAATATAAGAAATATTTTGAGCCCATAAAATCAAATTTTTACACAAAATGGGAATTTTCTTTGATAAAGAGGGTTTGAAAGAAAATCTTCGATAAGATCACTGTTCTGACCTTAAAGAAAAATGTAAAAGCAGCCGGGAAATTACATTTTCAATCTTTTAAAAAAGTACAGAGCGATATGGATCAATTTCTGAATATTTTCTATTTTGGAATGTTAAATAGAAAATTTATTCTTATACTATGAAATATGAGACTTATTTTTTGAAATTTCGACAGAAGTTTAGTTAAAATTAGGTTTTGTTATAAAAAAGACATAAATGAGATTTTTGTTAAATTCTACATTATCTTATCAATTTGTCTTTACTTCAGCGCGATACCATACTATTAAACCTACCGCTTTTTTAAATAAAAAATAATCAGACTTTGAATCAGAAATTTTACTTAATGATTGAAATCAACAAAAGGATCAGGGTCCATAGAGCCGCGTTTTTGGCCCATGAAATAGACTAAAATTCGATTATGTTATACTGACTTAATTATTTTACCTTTAATATTAGAAGGTATATATTCTACTATTTTAACAATAATTTTTGTATTTTATTCGAATTTATATGACTTACACAAGCTCAAAATTTGTATAATTCGTACACTGTAAAAAAAAAAAAAAAAAAAAACGGACTAAAAAACGGAAATACTACTGGCAATCTAGAAGCCAGTACTATTTCCGTTTTTTTACGGGAATTTTTACCCATAAATTACAGAAAAATTTCCTTTTTAATCAGAAAAACGGAAAATTTTCTGTAATATATGGGTAAAAAATTCCGTAAAAAAACGGAAATAGTCTTGCCGTCTAGATTGCCAGAGTATTTCCGTTTTTTTTTTTTTTTTTTACAGTGGGTTTTGGTTAAAAATATGGAATTTCTGCTTTTTTATCTCAATTATTTATATGAGCGCAATCGTGCAACACTTTGTTCTTGATATATATTATAAAACACATCAAAATATACAAATATATTAAAATAAAAATGTTTCAAAGCTGCGCTCGTACACCGTAAAAAGAAAATTGTAATTCTACAGATGCAAAGTTGAAGAAATTTATTTGCTTACTAAAATTTTAACTGTTCACTGTACAAAAAAGGATACTTTACAAACGAATATACTAAAATTACCGTAATATTACTAAAATTTTATCTGTAACTCGGGTTCCAGTTACATAAAAAGTTCTAGGCATCCCAGTTTCCTAAGAAATTCTTAGTAACCTTACAGATATTTTGATTTACAGCGCAAACGTGCATCTGTTACATGATTTTTTACTTTTGCCGTTACATAAAAAGTTTTAGGAATCCCAGTTTCCTAGAAATCTTTTAGTAACTTTGCAAAAAATTTTTACAGTGTTGTAAAATATTAAAAATAGAGAGTAAATTGATGATAAAAATAACAGAAATTGTGTATTTTTCATCAAAACTACGAATTATACAAACTTTGAGCTTGTGTAAGTCCTATAAATCCGAACAAAATACAAAAACTATTATTAAAATCGTACAATGTATACCTCCTAATATTAAAAAGTGAAATAATTAAGTCAGTATATCAGAATAGAATTTTATTCATATTTCATGGGCGAAAACGCGGCTTATGGATCCTGACCCTTTTAATTGACTACACTGTAAAAAAAAATTGTAAAGTTACAAAAGTTGTTCTAGGAAACTGGGATTCCTAGAACTTTTTATGTAACGGCAACAACAAAAATTCGTGTAACAGACGCACTTTTGCACCGAAAATCAAAAAATCTGTAAGGTTACTAAGAATTTTTTAGGAAACTGGGATGCCTAAAACTTTTCATGTAACTGCAACCAGGGTTACAGATAATATTTTAGTAAGATTACTGTAATTTTAGCAGACTCATTTGTAAAGTTATAGATTTCTGTAGCTTTACAAAAACTAGTTTTGTAGATTAGCAGTTTTTTTGTACAGTTACAGATGAAAGTTTAGTAAGCATGTAAATTTTTACACTGTAAAAAAAAATTTATGATGTTACTAAGAATTTCCTATGAAACTGGGATTCGTAGAACTTTCTATGTAACTGCAACAAAAAAAATCATGTAACAGATTCACGTTTACACTGAAAAAAATATCTGTGATGTTACTAAGATTTCTCTTGGAAATTGAAATACCTAGAACTTTTTATATAACTGCAACAAAAAAAAAAAAAAAAATACATTATCCCGGGTTACCGATAAAGTTCTAGTAAGCATGCATATTTCTGTAGCTTACAAAAACTAGTTTTGTCGATTACATCTTTTTTTCTTTACAGTGTAGAGATAAAATTTTAATAAGCTTACAGTTTAGTAACAGATTTCTGTACCTTTTACAAAAACTAGTTTTGTAGATTTACATCTTTTTTTTTTTTTTTTTTTTTTTTTTTTACAGTGTAGAAGGAAGACATGTTTAATTAAATAAAATCTGTTTTAATGTATGTTTTTTTTTTTTTTTTTAGAAAGTATGCGATACATATGTTCTTAAATGAAAACATATTTCATTAAATAATGATTTTCATATTTCTGAGTTTAATAATTTTAGGTTAATGATTGAAATCAAGTAAATTTCAATGGACTATAACATAGAAAGGAGACACACTTAATTTTAAATATATTTCGGGTTTAAAACATCTTTTTTCGTTTGTTTATTTAAGCTGGAGGTTGTTAAGTATCAAATACATATATTATTAAATGTAAACCTATCTCATTAAATATTGATTTTTCATACTTCTGCGAATTAACTTTTATTCAGTAACTGAAATCAAGTAAATTTCAATTGACTACCACATACACTGTAAAAAAAAATCTGTAATTCTACAGATGTGAAGTTACACAAATATGTATGCTTACTAAAATTTTATCTGTACACTGTACAGAAAAAGATGTAAATCTACAAAACTTGTTTTTGTAACGCTACAGAAATCTGTAGCTTTACAAAAGAACCTACTAAAATTACAATAATCTTACTAAAATTTTATCTGTAACCTGGATTGCAGTCACACAAAAAGTTCTAAGCATCCCAGTTTCCTAAAAAATTCTTAGTAACCTTACAGATTTTTTATTTACGGTGCAAAAGCGTATCTGTTACATGGATTTTTGTTGTTGCCATTACATAAAAAGTTCTAGGAATACCAGTTTCCTGGAAAATTTTTAGTAGCTTAATAGATTTTTTTATAATGTAAGAGGAAAACCTATTTAATTTTTTTTTTAATTCTGGTTTAACACTAGAACCGCCGGAAATTTTACTAAAATGTTATAAAAATATTCAGCATCAGAATTTTTATTTAAAACAATTTAACATATTTATTTAACTTATTTCTCTGTAGTACATATTTAAATTATTTAAGAAAGAAATTTCCTGTTCGAATCGAAATATTTTTATTTGGTACCGGTCAAAATTACCGCTATGGCGGTTCTAGTGTTAAAACATATATAAAAGAAAAAAAAGCGGAAGGTTGGTAAACATGCGATACATATATTGTTAAATATAAGCATATACTATAATTAAATTGCATTAAATTGCCGTAAATATTGATTTTCCAACTTCCGCGTTTATTAAGATTTTATAAAAATTTAAAAAGCACCACTTCATGAACTAACTTAGTACTATTATTCACTATCATTATCTAACAAAGGAACTAAAATTTAAAGAAGAAGAAAATAATTGATTAAATTCCTGTCGCTTCACTATCATTTTCCTCTGCCATTCAAAGATTTCTTGCTTTATTTTTTGATAGATAATGTTTCTTAACTTATTTATTGCTATTTATTCCATCGATTTCCAGTTATGTGTAATCGTAGAATACATTGATTATTATTATTATTTTATCACGACTGTTAGTTTATTGGAATATACGAGGAAATGTTTTAAAAAATGAAACAAATTTAGTATATTTTGAAGCAACGGGTAACACATATTTTGAATGCATGCAATCAAATTTTTACCGAAAATAGGAATTTTCTTATTACAAAAAGTGTTTGAAAGAAAATCCCTGATAAGATCTCTGTTCCAATCTTTAAAGGAAAATGTAAGAGCAACCGGAAAATTACATTTTCAATCTTTTGAAAACGTATAGAGCGATATGGATCAAATTCTTAATATTTTTTGGTTTACGATGTTAAATAGAAAATTTATTATGTAAAGAGGAAGTATTAGAGATATTTTATGAGACATTTGATCAAGTATTAGATTTTTTGTAATGAAAAGAAGATATTCGAGACTTTTTTTTTTCAGTTCGATACCTGTTAATGTCGATACATATTCTCTTAAAAGTATAGATATCGTATTAAATACAGTAGAAACACGATAACGCGACACCTCACGGGGATAAATGGAAAAAAATATGTCGACTTAGGCGCGGCAGCAAAACAGTTCATAATTTCATTTTACAAAATATATTTTAGAGATAATTTTTACACTGTAACTTGTAAGGCATAAAATATGTTATAATAAGTAAGGTTGTATTATTAGAAATTAGAATTATTAACCTTTAAACTACTTTATTTAATAAACTGATTTTCATTTATGCCTAAATAAGGGAGATATAACAACTAATACGGAATAAGCTTAGAAAATCTTCCTTAAATACAATAGAAGTCATTTTAGATAAAATAGGAAGTTACGATTGATTATAGAAACAAATAATGAATATTAATTAGAAAGCGCTGATCAGTAAAAGAGCTATTTTTGAAGATTAGGTATTATAAAATGGTTTAAAATATATATTGTTTCATAACTTATAGAATGCTATTTATTCCATCGATTTTCACTTGTGTAATCGTAGAAGACATTAATTATTATTTTTTTAATTTTGTTAAGTTATTGGAATATATGTGGAATTTAAAAAGAAAAAAAAGAAACAAATTTAGTATAGTTTGAAGAAACGGGTAACACATAGTTTGAGTACATACAATAAAATTTTTATTCAAAATGGGAATTTTCATATGACAGAAAGGGTTTGAAAGAAAATTCCTGATAAGATCTCTGTCCCTATCTTTAAAGGAAATATAAGAGCAACCGGAAAATTACATTTTCAATCTTTTGAAAACGTGTAGAGCGATATGGATCAAATTCTTAATTTTTTTCTGGTTTACGATGTTAAATAGAAAATTTATTGTGTAAAGAGGAAATATTAGAGATATTTTATGAGACAATTGATAAAGTATTAGATTTTTTGTAATGAAAAGGTGATATTCGAGACATTTGTTTTTCAGTTCGACTTTTGCTAATGTCGATGCATATGCTCTTAAAAGTACACATATCTTATTAAGTACAGTAGAAAGACGTTAACGCAACACCTCACGGGGATAAATGATAAAAAAAACGTGTTGACTTAAGGGGTCTCAGGACACTTAAAACTGGAAATAATGAAAAAAAAAGAGATTTTTCAACATTTACTATCTTAAAAATATATATGATTTTAAAACACAATTTTTAGAGTTATGAAAGTCCTTTCATTTCATATATGTAAAAAATTATAAGCAACTCATGGCCCATAACCTAACTCATGGACCCAACAGCTTCTTTCACAAATCAAACATATCCCATCGAATTTGTGAAAGAAGCTACTGGGCCATCAGTTCAGCTAGCACCGAGTGATTGTCACGTTTTTCGAGATCTGAAGACAGGTCTGAGACGACAGTACTCCATTCCACTTCCATTCCAACAAAAATCTTCAAGACGCTTTGGAGCCCTATATATATAATATGGATTCAAGTACAATCAACGCTACTTTTCGACATAGTCGCCATGATGCTTGAATCATTTCTCATACTGGTGGGATAATACGTTGGCGTTAACGTTATGTGAAAAGGGTATCCCCTCCTCACCCACCAGTATGACAAAAGTTTCAAGCTTCATAGCGACTATGTTGAAAAGTAGCTTTGATTGTACTTGAATCTATATTATAGAAGTATTTTTTATTCACACTAGTCATTATTTTACGGCCCATCGGAGGTTGAAAAAAAACAGCCCTCGTATTAAAATCAAAATTTTACTTCATTAGTAAAATGCTCATATTTTGTAGAGATGTAAAATGTTTTATGTAGCTAAATTCACGCAGAGATTTGAGGACCAGTTCCTCTTTTGTTAAGATATACATGTTTGCTGAAAATAAGTCTTTTAGATAGGAAAATGACTTTTCTTATTATCTAGCCTATCGACTAACTCCCTAAAACCATTATATCAAGCCGAATGCTAGAGCAGATACAAAAATGACAAACGCTATAAGAATTTTATATATTGAATAATGACTGAATAATACAACTAACAATGGTTAAGGTGCATTTTTATATAATATATTGTCTATGGACGTGTTTTCGATGCCCACTGGTTGCTTAGTGGCTGGAAGCTTTGCCTCATTCTAAAAATATAGAGTCCTGCTATAAGCTTACAGGAATCCCTTACGTCGGTCCAATGTTGTAGAGACGGGCCTTGCTGACCTAGCAGCTTGATGTGGGCGTCGAAAATTTAATTGCACTCTTCTTGGGAGTTTTATGACCTCCAATGAATCTCGTGATTGTAACATTTTTAAAATAGTGTCTAAGGCTGCATAAAGAAAGGAAATTTGCCATGCTTCTACAGTTTTCTAGGAAATCTTTTCTTCTGGACCCTTCAACGGTTTATTCACAAAAGGATGTGGGGAATTAATAATGGGTCAGGAGAGAAGTAGTTTAGCTCTACTTGACGGAAAGATTCCTCTCTTGCAGGACATCAGTGAGTTTCCTTTTAAAGCCATTAAAGATTAAAAACACCGCGTGGCCATAAGAAAAGACGCCGAAACTGATAACAGTAGAATTATGCATCTATTCGCACCTTAAAAAGGTTCGTCTAGTCAAGGAGCAGTGTGAAATTGACTTGTTTCTCCTAGAAAAACATTTAGGCATCTGTACAGAAATACAAAGAAACATCCCTATTTATACCGGTGAAATAAATTTTACAGAAATGCAATATTTGTGTATATTAAGTTATACGTTCTGAGTTTTGTCTAACTTTATTTTTTATATTTTTGTAAATGATTGTTCTTGTTATATAAATTTTCAAATAGTTTTTTTTTTTTTTTTTTTTTTTTTTTTAATGACGCAAATATTTAGTGTCCGTGTACGCAGAGTAAACAGAAAAGATGAGGAAAGTGTGAAGCTTTCCTACAGTTATATTAACTCATTAAACCGGTTGACAAGAAAACTTGCCATGTAAGGCGAACAAAAATTTTAAATTTGAATACCGGTGTTTTAGTTTAGAAATTTTCACATTATCCAAACTCAAATTTTGAGCGATTAAATAATTCAAAATTACAATGTGGAAAAATCTGGTGTTGAAGAATTAAAAGAAGTGTGATCTTTCACACATTAATATCCTTAATTCACACCTGAATCGTCCTTAATGCGTTAATTAAAAAGCTACATAAAAATGAAAGCATGAAAAAGGTATTTTCACTGTCTAGGATAAGATACCAATGAAATATATCATTAAAATATATTTTGTTGATACTTTTCTCGTGCATTATTCTTTTGGTGTATCCCATCCTTCAAATCAAGTACTAATATCCACTAACGTATTCTAACCCTTGTTGCCACTGTATCATCGCTAATGTTTATATGCATTTACTTAGAGCTTATTTACATATTAATATATTTTTAATTACACAATTTCCACTTATGTTGTAGTAACACATAAATTACCTTAATTTTAAAAACAAGCCACCTCACCTAAAAATTGGTACTCGGGTGCAGTAATTTCATTACCATTTTTTGATTTATTGATATGAAAACTGTAAGTATCAACCCTTATTTATTTAATGAGGATATTGGTGCCGACCAGTGTAATTCATCTATAAATGCCAAACATGTCTTCGCGCATTAATAATTGTGACAAAGGAAACAGTTGTATGCTTAAAATGCAAAGTATGGCAAGAATTAATTATGTGAACTAATGGGTTAATACTTGGTCGAAATTTTTCTGATAACTGAAATCTATTTAAACTTGATTTATTGAGAGACTTTACAGGGAAAGGTTATAATATTTGTTTTATTCTTGCCCTCGTTGATTATTATACAGGTTTAGACAAAACTATGCTAATACTTAAACGAAAAGACTTCTATTGAATATATTTAAACGTATTTAATATAAGGTGTCAACCTCTTTTTCGTTGTTATCAACATGCGCATGGTTATATTCTAAATAAAAGGTTTTACTATTTGACGCTAAAGCTCTCATGACGGGATCATTTCATGTACTACATTTAAAAAATTCTATGAGAGTTTTCACCGATATTTTATGTTATAAATTCTCGCTTTATTTAAACACAGATCCCTTCCAGCGAATAAGGCAAAAATTGTTTTTTGAAATTAGTTGTAACAAACACTCGTAAAAGTTTGCAGTTATGCACACTGTAAAAAAAATACGACCAGTTTTCCTGTAGGAATCGGAAAAATAGTTGCCCTTATCGTACCGGAATATTTTCCGGCCCAGCTCGGAATAAAATCCTTAAAATCGGAATCAAATTCGTAAAATACCGTTTTATTGACTATTTCCCTTTTTTTACGGATTTTATTCCGAGCTGGGTTGGAAAATTTTCCGGTACGATAAGGGCAACTATTTTTCCGATTCTTACAGGAAAACTGGTCGATTTCTTTTTTTTTTACACTGCACCCGATCTACTATATTAGACACTCGGTAGTTTAGTGTTACGTATTAGCGTAATTTTAAATAAAATTTTCCCATTTAAATGTTAATATTTTCTGGATTTCATTTTTTTTATTGTAAATTAAAGGCAAAAACTGCTATAGCCCATCCAGTGTGCACTGTAAAAAAAAATACTGCCAGTTTTCCGGTAGGAATTGGAAAAATAGTTGCCCTTATCGTATCGGAATAATTTCCGACCCAGCTCGGAATAAAATCCGTAAAAATAAGGAAATAGTCAGAAAAACGGTATTTTAAGGATTTTATTCCGAGCTGGGTTGAAAATTATTCCGGTACGATAAGGGCAACTATTCTTCCGATTCCTACCGGAAAACTGGCATTATTTTTTTACAGTGTAAATATAGGAAAAATTCTGAGAATACAGATTAATCTTGTTCCAAATGTTGCGAAAAATTAATTTTCGTAAGCTTAGATTTTTCGCATTTTTACTCGTGTGATCTATAATAGAAGAAAGTATTCAATTCGGGAAATTTTTCTACTTTTAGTTTTCCGACGGATTTATACGTATTAGAAGGTCCTGAACACGGTTTGACAGTTTTAGAAAATGTCTGTCCGTGAGTCATCTGTCTGTCTGTATGTATGTGGCACAGATTTTTGGGCGTTACTCGTGAACTACTGCGTAGAATGGGATGAAATTCCATATGATTTTCTATCAATATGTGAAATGGTGCTGATTAGTTTTTTGGAAAAATCCCCCAAGAGTCAGTGCTGCAAATAAATTATTTGTTCGATTTATTTCATGCTTATATCTCCAGCTTATGTGCGTATAATTGGACGAAACATCAAATTTAGAATCATCATGATAAATATAGATTGTCGTTAAATTTCGGTTGCGGTCATCTTGTCAAAGCTATAAATCTTTTTTAACATCATTTTCTACTTTCAACATTTAAACTAAAATTAAAGGCGATAAATATGGAAAACTCATTTTTTATTGGATTCTTGACATAATATTTGTCAGCTTCATATTTTCAACTTAACATGAGATTTAAAATTACTTGAACTTGCAATTTATCATCACCTAGCTGCTGAAAACCTGAATTGATATTTGCATTTTGCCAGCATTAAATTGAGAGAACAGTATATATATATATATATATATATATATATATATATATATATATATATAATTTACGATAATATTACAGCTAAAACTTATGTAACTAGCGTTATGCGCTGTTTATCGGGTTCTATTGTTATAAAGATATTATCGTGCAGAATATTATTTACTTTCTCCAAAATCATTATTTAAAGCTGACGTCAAGTCTACTTGAATGCAGGGCTAGACACTTTCATAAATATAATCTTCGCTGCCAAATTGTTTACCTTGATAAACTTGCAAATATTGCATTAATGTAAAATCTAAAATTTTATCAATAAGAAATATATATATTTTTGAAAATAAGTTACTTCGAAAATCATAGCTCTTTCATTCTTTTGAAAAGAAAATTATAATATTTGAAATATCAATGAATAACAAATGAAAGCAAATTTCTTTCATGTATCACAAAAGTGAATAAGCTTACATAAAGAAGAAATATTCTATGAGAGCCCAACTTTTTATAAATAGTTCTATTACGTCATAATAACCGTATGACGTAAAAGAAAGTAACTTATGATATATTTTTAAAGGAAATAGACTGTTTTTTAAATTGCATAGTTTATCATCCGATAAAGAAATGCGCAAATATATCAAACTTTACAGACATGGGAAAATCTTTCAAGTATCGTGCGTAAATGAACCGTCTTGCTTAGAGAAATTATTTCTTTTTTAAATAAAATTCATAAAGAATTACATGATATTTTAAACCAAAAAGCACAAGGGAAAAGCATAAAAAGTTTCGAATAGTATTCAAACATAATTTAAAATTCTAAAATCGAAATATTCGTTTACTTTTTCAGAGTCATACTAATAAACTGATTATGTTGTTTCTGAAATCACTTTTTCTATACACATACAAAACGCTCAACGATGAATGAGGTATCATACGAAAAGCCTTTTTGCATAGTGTAATCACATTTCGTTTAAATACATTGTTTGGTTATAATTCGTAGTTAATCAAAAATGAATTAAAAAAAAGTATCAACGAATAATCTCAAAGACTGTATGCGAAAATCTCGCACGGCTTCACTAATAATGCGTTAATGCCTAACAGGCCAGTTTTTCATTAATGTAGTTGCTATGGCTCTGATGATGTCTATTGCTATGGCTCTGTTCGAAATTGGAAGAGTTCACTGCAAAACAGAAGGGGAAAGTAAATAAAATGATACAGTAGTTCAAGAAGACGCAATACTTAATGAAAAGCGTGGAACTAAATGACATATGATTCACTGAATGGATTGATTCAGGGTGGGCCCGTGTAAATCTTCCAAAAAAAGTAACCTACAAAATTCTGTTTCTTTCTGTTTCCAACGTTGTCTTGATCAAAGCTCACTTAAAAAAAAAATATTAATAATGATAAATAAATAATATCCGTGCTTCTATAGCCTTCTCTCTCGTCTCTATCTCCATCTCTATCAACCTATCTCTGTTTCTCTTCTCTCTCTCTCTCTATCTCTACCAACTTATCTCTGTCTCTCCTCTCTCTATCTCTCTCTATTTATCTATGTATATATCTATCAATATGAACCTATCTGTCTCTCTTTTATATATATATATATATACCTTTGCGTCGTCTGCCAAAGTCAATACCTCTTCCAAAATTTTTAATTGCTTTTTCATCTACATATAATTCGTTTTTTAAATGTGTGGCTGTGCAAAAGTTAATAATGGAGCTATCGATTCAGTTTAAGATTAAGATTAAGATTAAGCTATGATTCAGATATGGAATGAAACTACATGAAACATGTACTTATCTGGAGAATCGTTAAATTTGTCTTTATAATTTCAATTTTGTTTTAACAATCTTCAACATTTTTTTTCAACAATCCTTTTTTGAAAAAAGATATTTTTTTAAGTATTTTAAAATTAAAATAATAATTCTTAAAATTAATAGTTTTCCAGATGTTTACATTAATCTAAAATTTTTAAACACATATTTGCTTGTTTGTGACCCGCCTTTACCAAACAACAATTCCCACTAATCAGAAGGGTTCTGTAGTGAAACTTGCAAGTCATTTTCTTGTTTTGAAACTCCTGGTGATCAGATTAAATTTATTTTTGTTAAATCCGTTGTTTAAAATTTGTCTAATTTAATAGTGCCTTCCGTTTTAAGAAATATTGCTTGAAAACACACAAATTGCGGCGAATAATAACAGTACTTATATACAATATGTTTACAAAAAACAGTTTCTGAGATTGTACAGTGAAAATTATGTAATTCCATTTGAAACACGATTGATTTAAAAGTCTCATGCTGTCAGGAAAGTAAATATTTAAATAATGATTATGGTATATTTTCTACGAAATATTTAGCATATCTACAGATGATGTAGATGTATTTCGATAAATTTAAAATACAACTGTATTGTTATAAATATTCCTTAAATTTAATTTTGAAAATATCAAACGCACTAAAAACAGAATTTTTAAAAACAGAATTTTTAATTAAAGAAGAAAATATCATCATCAAAGTATAAATCAGAGTCTTAAGAACTATTTAAAATGTAATGACACAAGTCAACCGATCGATAAATCCAATAGGTTGGTTTACCAGGCCATCATTTTGCCAAAAAAATATTTTGCAACAAGCTAAATCTCCTGATCAATATTAGTAGCAAAAATGAGTAACAAAAATGTAAGATAATTTTCTTCAAAATAATGAGTAAAATCATGACTAAAGTTTCGGTAGCAAACACTTAGCGCCTCTCTTTCTTGGGTGTAGCGCAAATGTGTTATCCAAGTTAAGGTAAAACCTATTCGCCAAGATAATTCTAAATCTGCAACACTTACGGAAATCTGTCTTGTTTTGCCAGAATCAGTTTTACCTTTGCTGGGATAAATGCGCTCTTCTACATTTGAAGAAAGAAGTCGCTAATTACTCTGAAAAGTATAGTCGTGATTTTACTCATTATCCGGACTAAAAAGAACTGCTCCTTATAGCATGCTGCATTGTTAGAAATAGTAAATATTGCGATTTACAAATAATTATGACGAAAAAAGGGGAAGGAATTTGTGCTACACACAAAAAAGAAATTTGAAACATAAATTCCCTAAGAAGATATTTCAAATATACGAAGGCATTCCATACCCATAGGTTTAATATGAGCGAAGGGAAATTGAAAGTTGACTCACCAACAGCCTTAAGATGACAGCGCTTCCTTTCCTCGTGTGTAGCAGACATACGTTATCCGAGTTAAAGTAGAGCTAATTTGGCATATATTATGCCAGATATTAATTCGGCATGCTTTATAGATAATTGTCTTCCTTTGACAGAATCGATTTCACCTTTGCTCTAATAACTTCTCTATGATATGCCTCAGGAAGCAACTTGCTGCTTAATTGTCCCGAAAACATTAGTCGTTATTTTACTCATTGTCTGCAGGAAAAAGAAGATTCCTTTCTTAAGGGACCGCTTTACTAGAACTCCGATAGCTCAATCCCATGTTAACCTATGGGAAAAATTAAAAGCGCGATTACTCCCCAGCAAAGAGGAAATTGCTGGCTAGCAGCAAGATAGGTGCTGGCAATGATGGAGAAGTGCTGGCTAATGGTGTACCACTGCATGACCATGGCTGGACAGCTTCAGTCAACTTTGCTGTTGGAACTCATCAGATAAAATTATAGTGGGCTTCCGTTTTATCTCATGCGCTGGCCCACCACTGCTAGAAGCGCACGAACTTTTGCAGTTGTATTGTTGCGAACCCTTACGCTAGGTAGGAATATCGAAGACATTGAGTATTTGAACACAAATCTGAAATGAATATCTTAACACAATTCAAGCTGTGAAGTTAATTTTTTTTTAAACTGTAAATAATATAGCACCACTATTACCAACAAATTTAATAAGTAAACGAATAAATTAATAAATTCTTTATTTCAAAGCACTTTTTTCCCCTTAAATGTGGTTTTACTAAGCTACAAAGGATTTCGGTTTTCACAATTTACACAATTGAGAATCAATAATAAAAAAAAAAGCGTAAAAAATAAAGTGTATAAAATATATAGGATTTCTATACAATACAATAATTTCTATACCAGTTTAATGATTGTGAAGGTAAATCACAAAAGAAACAAACTTGTAATGAGGGTTTGAAATTTACGAGCAGTCGTAGAATACGATGAAAGTACTTGTCCGATCACGAAAACCAAACAGCACCGATCGCGGTCAGTACTTGGGAGGGTGACCACATGGAAACCGCTGCAAGTTAAAAAATTCCTATAGACAATTCTGTTATAGACACTTCTACAGGTATTTCTATAGCTCTTGGTGGAACTAGCTTATAGAAAAAGGACTGTAATACTTTGTTTTTTTTTATATAGAATTCTATAAGAAATTTTTGTAAGGGAAAGTGCTGGGCCAGCAAAGGAATAGCAGTGGGGTAGGTTCTAACACTGCAGCAAAATACCGGATTGAAACAATGTGATGGCATACCAATGCTGGTTTGCTGTTGTCCATCACTGATGGGCCATCTGCATTCCGCACGGACACTTTTGTACTGGTTTAAGTAATGGCAACATTGCACTTTACCGCTGATGGCAGTGCTGGCTGCCATCTTTTTTCCAGCTGATGGCCCACTGTTTCTTTCTTTGCTGGGTCATTATCTAATATAATTATCGAAATACTGTTTACGCAATCGAAAAGTACGCGTCAGATTTCAAAGATGTTCGTTTTTAAAAATTATCTCCTTAAATTTTAAGTATTTAAAAATTCACTAGGAAATTTAAATTTTCTACTTGATGAAATTTCTTCATCAAAACGCACATCTTCGACTTCTCACGTTTCCTTTCTGATGGTGAAAACCGTATTTAGATAATTATATTAGGAAATGAGTAATCGCGCTTTAAATTTTTCCCATATGGGAGCATGGAATTTACCAATGGGGATATTTCAGTGAAGCGGTCCCTTAAAGCGCTGATGCTGAATTATTCAAAATGATAAACATACAAAATTACAAAAAAATATACTCTATATGACAAAAACCGAAAGAGACAAGTGATATTAGATTGATTTCTTTAGATATGACCTGTTGCAATTACTTCCTTTATATATTTTTATATAAGGCAAAACTTGTCATTACAATTCCGCCCAAAATACTGAACAAATTAAGCCTCAACTAGGACAATGTTTTGATCTTGGAAATACCTTGGATGAGTTCTTCAATCAACAAGGGTACACATTCCATTAAAAAATAACGGCCTTTTAAATATCTGAATAACATTGCAGTCGATTTAGGTATATTTTCAATTTCATTTTAATATAAGTTTATATTTTTCGACTTACGATAACATTTTAGGATTGCATACTTTGTTAAATAAGTCTTACTAAAAGAATTTCGTTGGTATTTTCTTCAATGATTTGGGTTCGAACCTCGTTTGAGTGTAGAAAATACATTATAGCTAAGTATGGTCATACGATGTAGCCTTGTGACATCACGTCATATTTCTATCAAAACTACAATTTTAAACAGAGTTTAAAGGGAGTAGAATCAATTTGTTTAATTTGTATTAAATATGCTGTGTGTACCTTTGCCTTGTTATGCCTAGAGCTCTACATTTAGGACGCTCCGAATCTTAATAAATTTATATAATTTTGTTTTGTCTCTAACAAGAAAGAGGCATGAAATAATTGTCTGTAAATGTCTTATATGTTACCAAGAGATGACAATATTTACTTGCTTAAATGATGTTTATTTTCGATGTTCATAGATTTTACATTGTTCAAGATGGCAAAATGTAAAAAGTAAGATTATTTGTGTTTTTTGTATCTTAGATCCAAATAAATGTGTTATAATCATAGCTTACAGATTTCATTGAAATACGTATTTTTTTAAATTGTCAAATTTTGTGTTCCAGTCTACTTTTATGCATGTTTGTAACGTCCCAAATATAGGGCGCTCGGCACGAATGGGTACATATTTTTGTTAGCCATTTAGGGAACAATTATTTATGTAAAGTCTTTTCAAGGTGATTATGAAATAAATCGTTTTTAAGAATAAATAACGATTATTCTTAGTTTATTAATAAAAAAATGGAATTTTATTAGTCTTTGTAAAGAAACAAATGTATATTTTTAGTAGTATATAAAAACACTAATTATAGTTTATAAAAAACAATTTAAACCGATTTTATACAAATCTAGACAAAACATATAATTATGCATATTATACTATTATTCCCATATTTAGGACGGTTACATTTTATCAAATAAATACAAAAAAAAAAAAAAATAGCGTTATTTTTTTAGCATTTTTCTGTTTCATTTTCCAACATTTTAAAGTGATTTTGCGAGAGAATTTGAGAAAACAGGAAGTCAAAAAAAGTAATAATAATGATAATAAATAAAATAAATTAAAGAAAAATTAATCAACCTATTCTTCGGCTGAATGGAATTTTTAGGGGACGAGGGACCTTTTAAATCAATTTATTTTTTGCAAATTTCAATTAAAATATTATTCAAAGGTACATTATATGCATTATGGCATACATCTACCACAAAAAAATTTTTAAAAATGTTTTTTTGAGCAGAAAAAGGAATTTCCCGTAATAATTTAGAACTTTTCAAAATGCCCCATGCGAACTGCATATCAGTGAAAATCCCCAATATTTTTTATATAAGTTTGGTTTATATATAAATAAAAATGTGCATCGAATTTGATATTTTTGAATATAAAGGTAAGAAAAAAAATATTTTCGATTTTTCTTTTAAATCTCGAGGTTCAAAATTTCAAAAAAATTAGAAAATATTTTTATTGTATATTTTATTATATATTATGTAATTTTTGTAATATATATTAAAATTATATATATATATTAATAATTTGTAATGTATATATGTAATATTTTATTATATATTTTTATTTTATTGAATATTAAATTTATAAATACTTTTATTTATATGTATAAACCAAACTTACATAAAAAATGTTGGGGATTTTCATTGATATGCAGTTCGCATGGGATAGTTTGAAAAGTTCTAAAATATTACGGAAAATTCCCTTTTTTGCTGAAAAAACAAATATTTTTTTTAATTTTTTTGTGGTAAATGTATGCATATAATGTACCCTTGAATAATATTTGAAGTGAAATTTACAAAAAATAAAAAAAATGAAATGTCCCTCGTCCCCTTAAGCGAAATCTTTAATCCTTTATTTGCATTCTTGCTAGAAAGCAGCATTTATTTTCTACGAATTTTATGGAAGACTTGAATTTACAAACGGTATTAAGATGACAGCTGACGGCTACTTTGTGTAACTTAATTTTAAACGACAGCAACAATGGGAAGTAAAAAACATCTGGAAGTGCAGATCTCTACAACACATAAAATACATTTGCTACCCTATAATAGCGTCAAATAAATGGTTGGTATTAAATAAATCATGATGATACATCTTGAAAAACTATAAAAATGACTTTATCGTTAAAAAACTGCCTCAATTTTTCATTTTAAAGTATATCGAAAGCATACTAAATTAAACTTATGTTTAAAAGAAAAATTATCGCAATACATTTCAGAAATGTAAAATTACTTAACATATCTATAATGACTAAATTCGACATATCTATCAGAATAATTATTCGTGGATTAAATGCATTAGCATCAATGTATTAGGAGACAATGAAATAAAAGATGTTGGAAGCTAAAATTTCTCATTCTGCATAACCTATTTTATAAACAGTGGCTTAAAACAGCTTTGTTAATTCTAATTAATCATTATTGAATATATTCCGTGGAATAGCTTAAATATAACACTACAATTATCAAATATTTACGTTATACTTTCTAGAAAGAAAACCTTTAAATATTTTGAATTCAATTAGAATTACAAAACTGAGGATAGTGTTAAATTAGTTAACAAATTTACATGCTGGTAAAATAATTATCTTGCAGAATCTCTTAAAGAATATACAAAACTTATGACTCAAAATGAGTTGAAATGGGAGTGATTAATGAAAACGCCTTGGTGACAAGACAAGTTTTTAATTACCTTATGTAACATATTTTGTAGGCTTTTACAAAATACATCAAATACTTTCAGAGAATTTGCTTTAGGAAGGTTCAGGGCTTTAAAAAGTATATTTTTTATTAGAATTATTATTAAATTCCTAAAAAATCAAATAAATCCATCTAAAGCTATAAACTACAGATTATTTCTACCGTAAAAAATTTTTCTATCTAAAATGTTTGCACCCAATTTAAATAATCTTACTTTTGACCTATAGAATACTTTTATAGTATTTATAAACAGAATTTCGCAAATGATATAGCTCAAATGCTCAAATATGCAAAAGAAATTTGTCACGCATTAATATTAATTACTACACGTTCTCTTTTTCATAAGTGCATTTTTATATGTCCTCTGTACACATGGGAATTGCAAAGAAGAGTAACACCCATAATAATCAAATTGTAGAGTTTTGCACAATACATCAAATACTTTTAGAGAACTTGCTTTAGGAACGTTCGGGGCTTTAAATCATATTTTTTTATCACAACTATTATTAAATTCTTAAAAAATCAACTAAATCTAAAAAAATGTTCTATCTAAAATGTTTGCAATCATTTTAAATAATCTTACTTTTGACCTATAGAATACTTTTATCGTATTTATTCCAAACAGAATTTCACAAATGACGTATATGAACACTACTCAAATACACAAAAGAAATTTCCCACGCATTAATATTAATTACTACACTGTTTTTTTTTCCCATAAGCGTGTTTTTATATGTTCTCTGTACACATAGGGATTATAAAGAAGAGTAACTCCCATAATAATCAAGTTGTTTGATTGAGCGATTGTGACTAAAATTGCATGGTGTATCACATTTCTGCTATGGCATAATTTTTGAACTTGTACTACTACCCCATGGCATATTACCATATACTGTAAAAAAGTCAAGTTTTTCTTTTAATCAATAAAAATATAATGTAATCACGCAAGAAAACATACTTTTCGGAGACCTTTTTATAGTTACCTATTGCCGGACAGAAATAAGCACTTTATTATTATCTGGATTTTATCTAATTTCTGTCCAACATTCCAAACGCCACCTCAAGTCGTGTAGGTACAACAAATTTACTTTATAAAAATTAAAGAAATGTCATCGTAATTATAAGAATATTGTTCTGGTGATGGAGTAACGCGAGCTTTAATTAAAAAATAATAATAATAACAACAACAACGCTCACGTTAAATATTAAGAAAGTAAACTAATAAAAAGGTTTCGTTGTGTAAATTTTACGAAGTCCCATTACTTATAAACCTTACTCGATTAATTATTTGTAATTTAAATTAAATATAATATTCTATATAAGATATCTATCAATTAAATTTTAGCAGAAAAAAGTAAATAGCACTTACCTATAAAAAAATAAATTAAGTTAAAAAGGATTAGCCTAAAAATAATGATTACACACATGCTCTAATAATAAGTACAAAATAAAAATCAATTAAACTGAATTACTTATTTACATTTAATCACATCAAAATTACAGAAGATAGAAAAAAAGAATATGGAAACTATCATTCCTTTCCCAAATGAGGTTCTCAGCATTATTTGCTGATTGGACAAGTTTTAACTTCATTATTTTAGTTGACATTAACTCATGACAACTAATTATTAACATCTAAAATTTTATATTATTCCATCAATCATATTATTTACTTATTCTATATTAAACATCTTAGATGTGGATAGTGGTAGACTTTATGATTCATAAAATACAATTAACCCCTTAACCTACAATGACGGGCATAGCCCGCGTACGATGATCGACCCAAATGTAAATTCTTCTTACCACTAAAATTTCACAGTAAATATAGTTTAATTTAATCGTCGAAATTCCATGATTAAACAAGGCGAAAATCTCTATTAAATTTTAGTGGTAGGTATGGATTTGCCAAACCGTGGAGCTGTTAGACGTAAATCGTAGGTTAAGGGGTTAACAAAAATTGACACGAAATGAGTAATTCTAAAGAGAATACCTCTAATTGCAGGTTGCTTCTGGCTCATTGCAAAAATCGTTCTTTACCTTTAGAAACCTCAGGTACCAATATCTTCTACATCTTTAACCTCTTTGTTCCCGAAGCTAAAATAATACTAGAAATACTGATTCATTGGTTTTAAACAAACAAATGACATCATAGATGACAGAAAAAGAACTTTTCGGAAATTGATAATTCGAAAGGTGGGGGACGTTTTATCTTTACTTGTTTGTATTCGATGATTTTTTTTCTAGTTTTCATATGCATTGTGTTCACATGTTCAGTGAACACATACATTTGTTACGCAACTATTATAATTTATGAGAAACCATTTACAGAAAAATCACTTCAACTTAAATCACTTTAGAGCTATTTATTGCTATGACTGTTATTTAAGAAAAACCTTATTGATATTTCTTGAAATAATAATCTAAAAACATTTATCCATCATAAATCAACATCTCATTTCCTGTTGTAATAGAAATATCTACGCAAGACATAAACAATCCCATAAATTCGTCATTATTGTGAAATATGTTCCTTTAGCAATTAGCAATTTTGAAACTATAAATCATCTGAAATAGTGTTATACTTAAAAACATTATCTTTCATTTTCTTATTGAAATAACTTTGTTTATCATATCAAGATACTTTTCTATTTAGACATTTTTCTCAGTTGTTTAAAAATAATTATTGTGATTTATATGTGTTAGTCAAGGACACTTCCTGGTTTCAGTGCATTTTACATTAGAAGAAGCAGTTGAACTCGAACATTCACACTGTACGCAACAGCTCATCTTTCTAGCTGTGATTTCCTAATTTTCGCAGCCGGGTAACAAAATCCCCGGTCCTTGTAAGCCGCAAGCACTCTTTCCTGTGCACATGCAAGAAATTGTAACATGTCAATTCTCAATGTAGGTTTATTTACATCTCGTGTTAATTTACTAATTCTATAAACACACACAGTTTTCCATAGACATTGTATTTGTAATTTCTGTTATACATTGAGATGACGACTCAGTGAAGGAGCTGAAACACATCAATATAGGTTTTTAATATACTTTTAATGTGTTTTTAATAACATCTTTTAAGCAAATAAATATTTTAATATATGTGTTGACTTTTCCATTTGGAATATATATTGTGATATGAATTTATGCATGCAAGAGTAACAAAATAATATTAACTTTAATGTCAATGTTAATGCTGTTAATTTATCATGTTGATCTCTAAAGCATGTTTCGTGCACATGAAAATGTTTACTTGGAAATTGATAGCATACGAAAAACCCATATTCCTGGTTGAGAAAACTAATTATGAACACTATGAAAACGACTCGAAAACGTATCCGAAAATCAGTGATTACAAAAATAACCTTTTTTTAGGGTTTCGTTCATCTTCGTCTCATTCCTCTGTCTGTCCGTCACAGAGCCCGTTCTCAGACACTAAATATGTTGGAGAATTGAAATTTTGGATTCTTATAGCTGAACACCTCACATCAAACGACAAATCATAAAATTTTGAAAAAGTCTTATATTTACCCCTCTGGGCTCTAACTTGTGTATTTTAAGCAATTTTTCAAATCTACACCCTTTTCATCCGGGGTGCACTTTTCTAACTTTTCCCGACACCCTTTTGACCACTTTTTATATTATGCACCATAGCCGTACATATTTTAGTTCCAATATTTACCGCCAGGCGTGCCTACCTATCTCGGGTGCTATGGGCCCGATCTCCTCGACTAATATAGCTAGGACTAGTTTCTAAAACGGAATTTCGTTCGGATAGAGGTTTGTTTAGAATAGAGTGCGCCTCCTGGTTGCGAAATGTGGAACTAACAGATTTTGCAAAATGATAAAGTGTTTTGAAAGGAATATTAAACGAAACTCTCTGTGCGATATGTGATCACACTTACTCACTTGTTTTATAAATGCTTCTCTAAAGCTCCAAAATAGAATGGTTAGTGGGGTTTCTAAAGATAAAGAAAGCTTTTCAGAATAGTGGGTAACTAGGAAGAGTTTATTGTCTATTTTAGCTTCTGTTACATCATATTTTCCTAGACTATTAACTATTTGTCTCTTTTTACACGGTATTGATTCTTGTATACGTTTCTTACTTTTTCAACATTTCTTCGGTTCTAAAAGTAGGGTATGCGTAAAATATGCAACTATTCTTATAGTATTTATAATTTTTCTTCAATGGTAACTAAAAGGGAAAAGAGAAATAGCTATTTACAAGATAAATGTAACATTTTAATAAATGAATAATATTAAACAAAATATATAACAATTTCAATTTTTCATCGATATTTTCTTAAACAGGAAAAAAATATTCTTTTTTACATGCTTTCTTTTAACTTACAATTCTGTTTGTATGTTTATATGTGGCATTCAAATCTTGTTACTCATTTTTCACCCCCTTCCTGTTTACATACAGCTTTGAAATGTGGAATATATATGTATTCCTGGGGCAATGCAGGAATGAAACATTGATCCAGCACGCCCAAATTTCCAAAGATATGGTTTAATTTTCTATAATTTACACCCTTCACTCCCCGCCCCCTTTTTTCTCCGCTCAGTTTGAACTCTTCCGGAGCAATTGGGCGATTTTGATTGGTCTCCCTGTGTGCGCGCGTGAGATCGAGTCCGTGGCTGTTTGTCAGCCGTATGTCGCATTTCGCAGTTGACAGTAGAGCTGTAAGGTACGCCTTTCTGGTTCTCCCCCCCCCCCCCCTTTTACTCAGAGTTTTAATTTTACTTTTGATTTTTAAGCACTGATGATGAAACCTTAGGGGTTTCGAAACAGTTGTATGCTTTATAAACATATTTATATTTGTGTCTTTATACGTTGTTTCTCTTTCTTAATTAAACATTTATTTTTTAAAAATTCGATCCCTAAAGGGGGAGGTAACGCTAAACAAATTTAAAATTAAAAAAATTACCATATCTCATAAACCAATAGAAATAAAATCTTGAAACTTCTTGATATGCCTATAGTATAACTAAAATTAATAAACAAGTGTTTCGGAATTTTTCAAGATTCTATCCCAAAGGGGGGCTTTGCCGCCAAGTGCCCTCCGTGTTCGAAAGACATCACAAAAACACTTCTTAAACTTAATAGTCACTCAATTATAGTTTGATTTCCTATGTATAAATCAGTATCAGCTTCTACAATGAGTATTTGTTGAAAAGTACTAATGGAACGGCTATTACAATAGCGCCCAATTTTGTCCAACTTAGCAAAATATCGCTAAATTTGGTAGTGCATTTAAAAAGAAAAATTTCTACATTTTAGTGAATTTTAATTGAAGCATTTTTTTTTTTTTTTTTTTTTTTTTTTTTTTTTTTTTTTTTACATTTATATTATTTGTTTTTAGGAGCATTGTGCAATAAAATATCGAAAACAAGCTCCGTTTAAGTTAGTAACCAAATACGGAAAGTAATTTATAAGGATTGTATAGAAACGTTTGATGTAATTAAATATTTTATGTTTTAAAGCATTAAAATAATTTAGAAAATCTTATTAAATGTATTCCCACGATTTGCAGCTACAAAATTCTCATGCACATCTAATTGTTTTTCTTAGCGGAAATTATTTTTTACGCTAATATCAAATAAGTGTTCATTCACTCCGAATTCTTTTCTATCTGTCCTATTACTGTTTTGTTCAGCACAACAATCTATGAAGACTATAAAATTTTCGGCGTAAACAAATCAGCAATCGTGTATATCATATTGCATTATCAATTATAATGTCACTCGCATACACTGTTGAAAATAAAAATAAAATCGTCAGAGTTGAAAATGAAAGATATCGCGACAAAAAAATAGAGAATTCGTTCCTAATAAACAGCGTGAAATAGTGAAAAAGGAAAAACATCATGACACATTTGGCATTATTTTTTCAAATAAAAACACAACATTACACGAAATTTTGTTTTTCATCGAAATCTCCTTTGAAAGCTAGGGGGTGCGAAAAATAAGCGGGGACATAAATTACGAGAGTAAAAACTATAATTTTAAAACGTTTTTATCGAACAACTTTCAAATAATAATCCACCTGCAAAAATATTTTTTTTTCTTTTTGAGGAATTTAACAGTATGTTTCTGGTTTCAAATATCTTCCTACTGTATAAACCATAAGACTGCTTTTAGTCAGATCCTTTCTGAGAAAAATATGAAGTAAAGAATGACTCATCTAAAATCTCTTTATTCATAATATGAGAAAACATACATGGTAGCATATATTTCGCTTTCATTGAATGCATACGTGATATTTTAGGTCCCTCAGATTTTTTTCGTTTTGATAATATCGAATGGTACAGAAAAGTAGCGTGGAAGTAAGTGAAATGTTTTTCCACAAAGACACCCTGCGTCTATTATTACAAAAGCATAAGGTGGATTTTTCATATTTCCATAGTTGCATAATACTTTTAAATAATAATCCACCTCGAAAAATCTTTTTTTGTGTGTGTGTGAGGAATTTAACAGTATGTTTCTCGTTTCAAATATCTTCCTACTGTATAAACCCTAAGACTGCTTTTAGTCAGATACTTTCTGGGAAAAATATGAAATAAAGAATGACTCATCTAAAATCTCTTTATTCATAATATGAGAAAACATACATGGTAGCATATATTTCGCTTTCACTGAATGCATACGTGATATTTTACGTCTCTCAGATTTTTTTTCATTTTGATAATATCGAATGGTACAGAAAAGTAGCGTGGAAGTAAGTGAAACGTTTTTCTACAAAGACACCCTGCGTCTATTATTACAAAAGCATAAGTTGGATTTTTCATATATCCATAGTTGCATAATACTTTTAAACTTAAAATATATTTATGAAATTTTATAAATGTGGAGCAAACATTCAAACCATGATTTCTCCTTTAGATAAAAATTTTCAAAAAACACAAAAAACTCATAAATTAGAAAATAACTTGTATCTAATTTTTATTGTGTATTTTTATTACTGTTTATTAAGTAAGAATTGCAAGCATACATAAGATATTAAACATAAAACAAATTAAATGCATTTAATATTTGGAGAAATCACGTTTTGACCGAATTCAGAGGAGGAAACATGTTTTGATTGTTTGACAAATGGATAAAACGCTTTTTGAATGAAATAAGTTCTAACTCACAAATAATACAAAAGCATTATTTTATATACGCAAATACCGAACTTCAGTTGATTATTGATAAAATAAAATGACAGATTATGGTACCTAGTAGAATTCATTAAATATTTACTAAATAAATACTTGTTTGACAAAAATCCACTTCAAATTTTAAAACCAATATCTTCATTTGACAGTCACACACTCCTCCTCTTCTTCATTGCAGACTGGTAAATCATGGATAATGTGGTTATATAATTTGAAGACATCATCAGGTTTATTTCGCCAATGTTCACCATACATTACTTTCAAAAGTTTGTCAATATCTTTTTCTTTTCAACTGATATGGCGTGGCTAAGAGGAAGAGATTCTAAAACAACTCTTTGAACACGGGCAACAGTAGCTCCTTTTTTAAGAAGATTTACATCATATTCTTCACTTAGATCTGGAAATCTATAGGTGTGGAAGTCTTTAACATTAACCGTTCTTTTATTTTTCTCTAAAACAATCTATTTCAATTGTGACATTGTATGGTAGGTTTCGAAAGTACGCATTAAGTGACAACTGTGATTGGCAGACTGGAGGAATCACTGTTTGACTGAATGCAGGCTTTGGAGGAAACACTCTTTGAGTGAAAGGTCAAGTTTTAAAATTGGTTTACAATCGGAGAAAAAATTTTGCTGTTAGAAATACCGTTTATTTCTATGCAATTTAGCACAGAGTTCATAAAACTAACAATAACTCTTTTAACTTTTGTGTGAGAAAACACGGTTTGAATGTTTGCTCCTCAAATGTAACACTTAAGGATGTATTAATGTCTGCTATTGTTACTGTTTTGACATTTTTCGGATGAAAAATGTGTTTTCGGGAGAAGTCGTCGCGAAGACTTCAGGTGGTGAAAGATAACCTAAAACTATTTGCGGATGTAAACCCTTGAAATTTTACACGGTCACCTCAAAAAGATGACTGATTTTGACTGTATATTTCGGCCAAGTTTCTTCCCTTTATAGAATGTTGCTTGTTAAACAATAAATTTAATAATTTGATACATTGCTAAAGTTATTTCTTTGTAAATACAGGGTATTTTTGAAATGATTATCAGAACTCATAATACATATCAAGACAAACAATTTCTATAGATGAAACCGGGGTCGCAATCAACTTATAGAATCAAACACAGAGTGTGTCCCAGACTAAGCCGAATCGTTCATAACTATAACAATAATTAAGATTTTTAGGAATATCTCCAATAAACTTTCTTTGTGAAATGTATTTAAATCGCAAGAAGTGGAAGAAATGGACATCTTTCATGTCCAAACAAGACTGAGCTAGACAATTAAATTTTTTTGGAAAGTAGCTGACAGTGCCTACGGCGTCACTGGTCGGATTACGATGCAATTCCAGCAATTTTCTTGATATCATGACATTTCACACAAAGTAAGTTTATTATGGTGAAGATTTCACTAAAATAGTTTCATTATTGTTGCAGTAATGAAAGTAAATACGGGTTCATCTTGGTGTCAGACATATTGTATTATTAACCGAAAAGGTGGATTTTGGCTCTGGTTTCCTAACAAAAACTGTTTGTCTTAACATACATGTATCCTCACTTACAGTCTTCGACATCATTTCAGATACACGCTGTATGCGATGTTGGTCTGTACATGACTGGGCATTTCGATATCTGCAGCGTGCTGAGACTTTTTAGCGAGAGATTTTCGGCGAATGTAGTCTTTATCCAAATGTGTAGTCAAAGTTTTAAAAAATTGCATTTTTTTTGTTTCATTATTTACATAGATGCAACTCATAAGCATTTAGTATGTTGTACTATTGCAATATTTCAATACTAGATCTTTAAAATCCCATCTAAAAATTATCCAATTGTGCATGCAATTAAGAGTTATTAAAATATATTTATTCTCTCTTTCTATATATATATATATATATATATATATATATATATATATATATATATATATATATATATGTATGTATATATATATATGTACTGTGCAATCTACAACTAGAATCTTTCTGATACATTCAGATAATAATTTTTATTTAAAAAAAAAAGCGTGAAATTTGTAGACTTTATACTTTAACTGCGACAGAATCGAAAAACGTCTTTCCTGTAATTTTTAAACATCCTTTGTTACAATCCGTTCCTAATCTGACTGCCATTTCTGAATAAAAAGTTGTTCAAAATGTCAACTTTGAGAGAGTTTTCTAAGACATCATTTTTGTAAATCATTTTTGTATTATAGAAAAAAGAGAAACACTACTCCATTTCTTGATGTCCGAATGAGAATACCTGCAAATTTCCTGTACTTATGAATAAAATTAACATGTTGAACATGCCTTAAAGTGGCAATTTGAGTACAGTTGAAAGAAATACATGCATATCAAATTATTTCATCTTACCTCACATGTTAAGCGTTGGGAACCGTATCATGGTTGTATTCAGGGCCACAAACTGTCATAATCTAATCTTGATCAAAGGTCAACCAACCTCTACTGCTGAAGCACTAATTCCTGGATCTCCGATAAGCATACTTTTAAGTTGACAAACTAATTGAGTGCTGCTTTGTAAATGGATTTATAAGATAGAAACAAATTCAAGTAACTGAGGGTAATATGGTCACTCTTACTTCAAACTAAAATATAGATGGTTGTGGTAGAGTTAAAACAAGTGAAAAATACGCAGTTATTAGTGTTTTCATTCTTCTTTATTCCATTCTCCTCCATTCTTCTTTATTCCATTCTTCTCCATTCTTCTTATATTTCATTCTTCTTTCATTCTTCTTCAAGTTTTAAAAGTCTTTGTTTCACTTCTGATTTCTTTGCAAATTTCAAATTTTGTATATCATCATTTCTTGAGGATAATATGGTCAGTGAAGTTAATTTGGACATTTTTTTTTTTTTTTTTAAGTAAAATCATTTCTACTTTTACTTCATTTAGGCAAAAGGGGCAATAAAAAGTCATACAAAGGGATGTGAACAGCATTTCATTTGTATTGGAATGAATCAAACGTAAATAAAATTATTTATAAAAGATAAACATTCCAAACGATTGACAAAATCTCAAACGGACAAAAAGTCGTAAACCACCACCTGAATTCCCAATAAAAGTGACATAGGAGTGTCATGTCTAAATTTGAAATCTTGCCATTTAAAAAAGATTTTATTTTGTTTCGTTTGTAGTGGCAATTTTTCTCTGCAGCTAGATTTCTGAAAATTCTTGTGATTCATGAACGAACCATAAATGATTAATAAACAATTAAATTTAAAAAATCAAAAACCCGACTGCGTAAAAATCGAACTAACTGATTATTTCTCATCAATGTGAAACAATTTTTCTTTTCAATTCCTACTATTAGCTCACACTCTCGCTATATATATCTTGTTCACATTTTCAATCGTTAATAAAATACTTATTATTCATCCAATCAAGCTCAAATAATTTTTTTTTATCTTGTAGTGAATTACATTTGATGTTAATCCAGTTTTTTAAAAATATTAATTCATTAACTAAATTAAATTAATTAATTTTCAATAATCGAAAGAGCCCCCTTCTTGATCAAGGCATTTTAAGCACCACTCAAAAGGAAAGAAGAATGGGAGAAAAAAAATTATCTTATTGACCTATGTAGGAATTGACTTAAAATATATTTTTTTTATATTACTTGTTTATATTACTTACCTATTTTTAATTATTATTTACTTGTATTGAGGACATTTAAGTTGTGTTTAACTGTTACTTCCTATCTATAAACACTGTTTTGACGAGGTCTATAGATGTCTATAATGGTTAGAGTTGCAGTAAAGCTAGAGATCCACAATACATACACAACTTCCAGATTGTATAATATTTTAACGGAGCTGACTGTAAAATAGTCAATGAAACATCGTCTTCATTTTAAAAGACCTATCCAATGATATGCCACTCAATAGGGTGCTTTTTTTTTTTTTTTCGTCTCTACCGCCCTTTTGTATTTTACCGCCGCCATTTTCAATTTATAAAAACAAAATCTAGCCTATAACAATTGGACCGTTAAGACAAATTGATAGAGACCTTATTCATTAAAATCCATCCAGCCGTTGGGATGTTTCGAGGGTATAAAGAAATCCACATACACAGATACGCGTGAAACACATAACCCTTCTTTTCAGTCGGGTAAAAAAATATATTACACATAATTGAATAGTACTGAAAATCTAACAGATTCAAGAGTACGTCACATTTTTCTAATTCCGTAAAGGCATTGTCAAAAAAGACATTTTTTTTTTTTGACAATGTATATTTCCTCTCAGCAACCACAGCAAAGAACCATTATCGTCTTATATTATATTAAGTCGACAAGCTTCGGAGATACGCAGAATTCGAAATAATATTTTACAAACTGTGTTTAAGTGTAAGTAGGCATTTTCCCTTCTTATAATATATTTTTTAAATAATACTTGTAAATACCAAATAATATTCTAAAATGGCAAAAAGAAAGTACCGAAATAAGTGCACCCTGAAATTGAAAGTATTAATGACCCCCTGAAATACCCTTAAATTGATAAGACATAAGATGTAAAGATTGTTCTGCAAGTTCAAACGGAAAAATTAAAGGCTGAATATTGGATACTGCTTTGAAATATACCACACGACGGAGAACTATAAAATATAATTTTTACATAAACTTAAAACGTATTATTGTATTAATATATCTAAAGTTTAAAAAAGAATTAATAAATTTTGTTTATCCCTTATAATCTTGCATATTATGTATTATTGTTTATACACGGTCTTCCCAGGTTACAGAATATAAAGGAAACCCAATTGTTTTCATTATTATTGAAAACTCTAATAATTTTTATACATTTATTTTTATTTATTTATTTATTTATTTATTTAGCAAATAAGAACACCAAAAATATAATTAAACTGTACAAATAATGTTTTGAAACTTATTAAAAGCGATACTTTTGTATTGGCCTCGTGCCAAGAGTTAATAACCGAAGAAATCGCCGAACATCGCCACTTACTGCAGTAGATTTTAATCGGATAATTTTAGTTGTTTAAGCGCGTATTTGAATTACATGTCTTAAATTTGTGCTTTATTTATTTTCCATTTCTTTATTCATTTGTTGATGAAATTTTAATTTCGTTATGGAATATAGGCTGGAAACAAATGCCGAAATATTTATATTGCTTTAAGAGCAACCGGCGTTATGTTTCGTAGTCGTCTTCATGCGATAAAGATATATTAAAAAACATTCATGCTTGAAAATTATTTTAAAAACCATAAAAAATGTGTTAATAGCGATACAGTTTTCAAACAAATTGCGATACTGTTTTCAAACGAATTGCATTTTAAAATACTATTTTTTTCCTATTCCATGGAATAAAAATTGAAAATGTGCGATATTTAGAAGTTTTAAAAAAGTGCAGTAAAAGCGAAATTTTTTATCGTCTGCTGTTGTCACCGCCAAAATGACGTCAGCGTTACGCACGGACACGTTTATCCTTTATAATATAAACATTATATTTTCCTGGATTAAGGAACATTTGTCTTACTTTTACAGTGTAATGGAGCCATTTGTTGGTAAATGTTTACAGTAGTGTTAAAACCGCCATATTAGCTGCACTGGCCGTATTACCCCGAAATACCTTACTTAAGCTTCTTTAGTGATAAGCTTCTTTTTTTATATTTCAAAGCTCCCTGATTAGCGAGGTAAATGAAAACTATCACTCATAAATTCTTTACAACACTATGTTCAAACTACAACTGCAAAATTAAAAAACGCTTAACATCAAATTATTTTGATGGATTTATATATATATATATATATATAGAATGATTTTGCAGAGTAATTTTATTTTTAGATGACAGCTGGTAATAAAAATCATATGCAATTATTTCTTACCAGAAATTAACTTTACAAAAAACTGCTAGGGTATGTTTTTAGCTCACAGGCTATCAAAATCTCAGAGCTAATGTGCCCGCAGTTTCCGTATGCATATATGTAGCGATAATTCTTGATAGAAATATCCGATTTACTTGAGATTTTGGATATAGATTTATTCTGATAAGGCGCTTTCCTGTTTAGTTTTGGGGATTCAATTCTTAAGTATAAAGGAAAGGGACGAGCCCCCCCCCCCCCCTTAATTCAGATAAATGGGTTTTTCATGCAGAATTATCCGATTTGCTTCAATTTGACATACCGATTTATTCTGATAAGGCGCTTCCCTGATTATATTTGGAGGTTCATTGGTTAAGTATAAAGAGGATGAGGGGGAACTAACCCCCCTCAATTTAGCTAAATGTTTTTTTTTCTTTTTTTCTGTTTTTTTTTTTTTTTTTTTTTTTTTTTTTTTCGAGGGGCATTGTTCTTTGAATTAAGAGCATCATATGCAATTAGTATGAATAGCCTGTGAGCTCAATGCCATCAGTTTAACTATGCACTTTTCTTTTTATTTTATCATTGTTTGTTAATTCAGCATGTTCTGATTACCTTTTTTTCTACTAAACAGTTATTCTATAGAACATCATACAAATGAAGAAAATTATAACTAAATATTAACTATTTAAAGAGTGAATTATTCTTCTCATAATTCATTAATGCTCTTATCGTTACTTGACCGTAATGTTTAGCTGCGATAATTTTGATAGAATGACGATCAAATTTAACTTTCTTTTTCCAGAATAACGGCTCTTGAAAAAATTGTTAAATAATGTTTTGAAAAGGAAAAATGACAAAAATTAAATCGTTAAATTTTTCTCATGTTTAAAACCTTGTTAAAAAAATCCGTATAATGTAATTTTTTTTAAGTTATTTTTATTCCTTCTATCTTTTTACCAAATTTATGGGCCAAAGATTCTTTGTTCATGCATTATGTATCGCTGAAAGGTTTTATTAACTAATATGAAACTGCTTTTATTAATTAATCTGAAAGCTAACACTTTGTGTAATTGGCTGTAAGCACAAAGAAAATTAAAATAAACAATCTTTCTTTATGTTTAATTATCTGAGTGAAAAAGGCTGCTTCTTCATCTAATCTAATTAATAACATGAACTTTTTACGGATTTTACTCTTTGCAGTATTAACAAAGTAAGGTTTAAAAGAAATTTATTGTTTACATTTCGGAAAAAAATAAAATGAACTTGCTATGTTTTATTTCCCTTTTCCAAAACAAACTGCTTCTTCATCTAATCAAGTTTACATTGTGAAGTCTTTTTTAGACTGCAAAATGTTAATAAAGTAATCCTGAAAGGAAATATATTGGTTTTCAAGCAAAATTGTAAAATTATCTTTCATTACTCTTTTTAAAAATAGAGAGCTTTTGTGTGTAGTCAAATTAGCTATATGAACGCTTCATAATATTTTATACTTTTAAATATGATTAAAGTTATCTTCAAAAAAGACTTATTGATTGCAATTCATATCAAAATAAATATGTATTGTCTCTTCTTCATTGTTTTATTTCCCTTTAAAAAATAAATTGCTTCTTCATTTAATCTAATCATCTTTTTTACGGATTTTACGTTTTTGATACTAAACAAAGCAACGCTTAAAAGACATTTATTATTTGCATTTCGTAAAAAATAAAATGGACTCACAATTTTTTATTTCTAACTTCCAAAAGAACCGGCTTCTCCATCTAATCAAGTGTACATAATGAAACTTTCTCGATCTTCTATAATTTAGAATGTTAATAAAGTTATATTTAAAAGAAATATATCTGTTACAATTTTGGAGGTTTTCATCTAGTCAAATTAATTATATGAACACTTCACGGTATTTTGCACCTTTAAATATTATTAAAATTAACTTCAGAATAGATTTATTGATTCCTGTCCATAAAGAAGACTAACTATTCATCTTTCCTTAGTCATCTTACCGTTCTTTAAAAATAAACGCTTTTTCAGCCAATCTAATTAACAGTATAGCCATTTTAAGTGATTACACATGTTAATGTTAAGAAAGTAACCTTAAAAAGTTTTTTGTTGATTACAAATCGTAATTATTAAACATCCTCTGTCTCATAAAAGAAAAATATTCATCATCATTAATAGAAAAATATAAAGTAATTGGTTATTCTTTAGGCTGGTGTTTATTTAAGTCTTTATTTAATATTTATTAACTTAAAAAATCGAATAGACTATTAAGATACCTATGTATTTAGAACAGTTATACGCATCCATGAAAAGGAAAATCAAGGTAACTAGATTTCATAAATGTTTTTTATTGATTACAATTCGTAATTATTAAACATTCACTGTCTCACAATAGAAAAAAAATGATTATCACTCATTGGAAAATATAAAATAATTGGTTGTTCTTTAGACTAATTTGTATTTAAGTCTTTATTTAATATTTATTAATCTAAAAAAATCGAATAGAATGTTAAGATACCTATGTATTTAGAACAGTTATACGCATCCAAGAAAAGGAAAATCAAGGTAACTAGATTTCATATTTTTTTTTATTATTATTATTGATTACAATTCGTAATTATTAAACATTCACTGTCTCACAATAGAAAAAAAAATGATTATCATTCATAGAGAAATATAAAATAATTGGTTATTCTTTAGGCTAATGTTTAAGTCTTTATTTAATATTTATTAACCTAAAAAATCGAATAGAATATTAAGATCCTTATGTATCTAGAACAGTTATACGTATCCAAGAAAAGGAAAATAAAGGTAACTAGATGACTTGGAGTAATTTATTACATAACCATTTTTTTTAACAATTGCTCCAATTTTCCCAGCAATAATATATTTCCTTTATTTATCTCTTTCAAAATGAAAGATTTTTCATTTAGAATTATTAACTTCTAGGAACATTCTCGGTAATTTGAACATTTAAATATTAATAAAATTATCTGCAAAAGAAATTTATTGATTGCAATTCTTAAAGAAAACCAAGTTAAACATTTATCTTCCCTTCATCATCTTACCTCCCTTAAGACAAAACTGTTTCTCCATCTAACCTAATTAACAATATAAGTCAACTCTTAAGTCATATTACACTTCTTAATGTCATTAAAGTAACCTTAAAAAGATATTTACTAGTTACAATTCATAATTATTAAATAAGCAGAGTCTTATAAAAGAGACGAAAACAGAACAAAACAAGAATTAAAACTGAAACACTTTTAATCTCCGAAAATCCTCTTTCTAAGGAACGAAATATCTCATGATTTCGAAAAGGAATGCAATGAAATGTTCGGAATGAGAACTAATGAATCCTCCTAAATGCTAGATAATTACACCTCGAAATTATTGCTTGGCCATGATTAGTCATCATTTAGGCTTTACTAAGTCTTTATGTTGATGTTGCCAACAGAAAGCTTTAAGTCGGAATGTGTTGTCATGTTTCCGATTTCTCTTAATGGAGATGTTCGTCATTTGCTGAAGATCTCAATTCTAAACGTCATTCGTTACATTATTGAAACACTGTTGGTTGCCTGGATTCACTGCTGGGAGAAATTAATAGAATTTTTCCTTCAAAGATACATAAAATAGAAAAGTACTATTGAAAAGTATAAAGGATATTTTTTCACGTTTAACATTTGTAGAGTATGCTTAATTGCGTTTTCTATGTAGGCTGTAAACCAAGTTAAGATATAATGCGGTAATAATTAAATAATGCGAAGAAAATCTAATAATTAAACAAGTCTTTATATACAAATATTTAAACGTAAATCAAGTTTAAATCAAAAGGACTGACACCATAGTCAGTGGCTAACTATATAGCGGAAATAATTTGTGGAGAATATCACTTTACGAAAAGACATAATCTATATTATATGCGATAATAATTAAATGATGCAAAGAGTATCTAATGGTTAAACACGTATTTACATAGAAATATTTAAATGTGCATCAGATTTAAATCAGAAAGACTGACACCATAGTCAGTAGCTAATTATATAGCAGAATAATTTGTGGACAATACCACTTGAAGAAAACACATAATCTGTATTATGTGCGATAATAATTGCATAATGAAAAGAATCTCTAATAATTAAACACGTCTTTATACAGAAATATTTAAAGTAGTTAATTAAAGTAGTAGAAAGATTTAAAGGACTGCACAACCTTTTTGTCAGAAAGTTGGTTGCCACCACAATATTTGAAAGGTAATATTGGACTTATTTAATAGCAAAACTTCTGTGATTTAATAAGAAAAAACTATTCTGTATGAAAATATTGGTATCTTGGTGGTCCGCAGGCCCTCGGTTGTGCACCCCTAATTTAAAGGTACATCAGGTTTAAATCAGAAGGACTGACACCAATGTCAGTAGTTAACTATACAGGAGAATTAATTTGTAGACAATATCACATGAAGAAAAGACATATTCTAAATTATACTTGATATCAGTAAACTATTAGTTATTATTATTAAACGTAGTGACCCCATGGTCATTTTAGCTCAAAAAAAAATTGGTAAGTAAATGCAAATTATTCCATGAACTACGCGAGCAAATATACGTATGTAACTGGCTGTTTCAGAAGGTCAAAACGAAAGTATGATAGAATGCGCTAAACGTCGTTACATTATTGAAACAATGTTGCCTAGATTCACAACATAGAGATATTAATAGCATTATTTTCCTTCAAAGATACATAAAATAGGAAAGTACTATTAGAAATTATAAAGGGTAGTTTTTCACGTTTAACAATTGAATCAGTGTTTTCAAAAACTACATTAGTCCCATATTTAATTATTTTTTCATGAATATATAAACTTGTGCTACTCACAACTTTTCTGTGCTTATTATATTTCTTAAATCTTTGAATATGTATATCGGTTATCAGTTATTTAATTTATAAGAATTAAAGTTAAAAGCTTTTAAAACACCTTTTTATTTATACTGATTTTGCAGTCTATGGGATTTAGTGACCTACATATGATAAAAAAATATATATATACAGTAGCCTCCCGCTTAACCGGCCTAAACGGGACCGAGGGTTATCCGGTTAAGCGAAAAACCGGTTAAACTGGAGAATTAAAAAAATTAAATAAGTAGCTGCATATTTAATTAAGTAAATGCGCAGGATGCATTTAGTTTTTTAATTTGTGTAGTTTTAAAAATGTACATATTTTCTATATTTTGTGAAATGAATACTAGTTGTAATTAACTGAATTGAAATAAAAAATATCACTAATAACAAATAATGAAAAAGTTTTAAATACAAACTAAATAGTTCAAAATCTCCTCACATAGCTTTATAAGAAGTTTATTATTAGAAGATTATTCTACATTACGTAAAATTTGTGTTAATTAACCATAAAGAAATGAGAACCAAAATTTTCCTTCAGAATTTTGCCTGATGTTGGAGTAAAAAGTCGCCGGTTAAAGCGGAGTTCCGGTTAAGAGGAGGCCGGTTAAGAGGAAGGCTACTATATTACTAATATTTTTATTCGGTATTTGAGGAAGCAGACAAAAAATTATTTACTTGTGCAGCTTAAGAATTCACATTAAAGCAGTTCCCAAAAAATGGTTTTCCTCGCTCTGCAACGAGAAATTTTCTGACACATTTTTTAACTTCAAAGCACGATACTTGAAGGCATGATTATTTAAGTGATTTCTAATCTAACAGTTTTAAATTTTGCGATAAATGCATTTCATCTTGAGCTACAGGTGACTGTGGTCTGAGGACGGCAGTATTTTCCTTTCCTGCACTGTCAAGACAGAAAACACGCAATTTGGCACCACTTTCTGAAAAATATTCTGCCTTAACCTAAAAATAGAAAAAACAGTTCGATCAGATGACTTCTTAACAGCAGCACCTGCCAACTTGATACGTTTGCGAAAAAAGTTAATAAAAAATGTATCAGAAAGTAATCAGTTTGGATTTGAGAACAGCTAAAATGCATATATATACCAAATATCACTGATTGTAAGTACCACTATTAGACAATTACAATATCCAGCTTAATAAGTCACAAAATTCTGCGGTTAAGTAAGGCTAATGTCACTATTCGAAAGTAATAGTATTCAAAATTGGTAATCCTCGGCACCAATTCCTTAACCGTTTATGTTCCAAATTATGCTTGAATGAAAATCATATCTTCCAAAGCATTTTTCTGGATGACAAAATATAAATTTTTATAGATACGTGGAATATTTGCGCAATCATTAAACAAATTGTATGTATAAAAATTTTAAAAATCAAATCTTTATTTATACGGGTGAAGTGGAATAATTACAATTCGACTCAAATCATTATTTTAAATTATTCTTTTTAGTATTTACTTTAGTAAAACCAGAAAAACAATTTGATCACATAATTTCTTAATAATATCACCTGCCATTTAGATACGTTTGCGAAAAAAGTGAATAAAAAATGTGTCAGAAAGTAGTCAGTTTCGAATAGCTTAAGTACATATATGCCAAATATTATTGATTTTAAATACCTTATTAACTAATATAATATCCAGCTTAATAAATCGCAAAATTCAGCGATTAAATAAAGCAAGTGTTATTATTCGAAAGTAACAGCATTCAAAATCCGTAAACGCTGGCGGCAATTCCTTAACGGTTTATGTCCCAAATTTTGCCTTAATAAAAATCTCATCTTCCAAAGCATTTTTCGTCATGACAAAACATGAATGCTTGGAGATATGCGAGAATATTTGTGCAGTCATTAAATAAGTTGTATCTATTAAAATTTTAAAAAAATAATCAGTATTTATATGGGTGTGGTGGAATAATCACAACTCTACTCAAAACATTATTTTAAATTATTATTTTTAGTATTTTTAGGGTTCCGTATTTAAAAAATTAAAACTCAATCATTAAAGATCACTCCTGTGTCTGTCTGTCTGTCACAGCCATTTTACTCGTAAACTAAGTAACGTGAAAAGCTGAAAGGGGGGGGGGGAATTAATAAAGAATATTGACTCAGATATTTACAGATTATAAAGATTCACAAATATATTTATTAAAAATGTACAGGGGCAAATTGGGTTACTTAATTTTTTTTTCTTTCTATATCGTGTGGGGTATCGCGCGAAATCTTTCGTAACACAGAACTCAAAAATACATTTCTTTGAATTTTAGGTATTATATTTTCAGTGACATCGTCGAAAATGTAGTGCAAAAATATGTCCCCCGCCCCGCCCTATTTCCGAATCTACTGAAACTAAAATTATGAAAAAATTAGAGGTAGTAGACGTTAATTTAAACCTTGCATGAAAACTATAGCTTTACCCCTAGGTCACATAGTTTTTAAGAAAAGCGCATGTTTTCCGTTACACACAAATTCGATTTGCGGGCATTTAGCAAAGGAGTTGTGGAGCGCTAGAGGTACCTATCGTAGCAGAAGTATAAAAGCATTGTTGACAATGATTTTCGAAAAAAATTGTCAGTAATTAGCCGAGATATTAACCCTTAAAGACACGGACGGTTTGGACATTTATAATGACAGGGCGGCGTACTCTATTTACCATCGGCTTTTAAAGCCTAGGTAACAACTTTTAATGATATATTTGTGTATTGCAATGCTCAGTAGCAGTATAAAAGCAATAAACGTCAAATTGTTGAAATAGGCTAATTTAACTCGAATTAATCACATAAATTCTATGGGATTCGCGACTAGTTTGCATTGAGTGGATCTCTCAATATGTCTCCCTTGTCTTTAAAAGTTAATTAAAAATCTATCTGGAAAAACGCGGAACGTAACAAAGCAGCGTTGCAACTTTGCGACCTCCTTTCAAAGGGCGTTTATCACAATGTGAAGTTTAAACTTTGAACAAGGGTTCTGTTTTCGCTACACTATAAAAAGAAAAGTTTATTACTACGCTCAATTTAGTTTTATGAAATGCTAAAGGAAGTTTAAATATGCAATACTTTTATGGTCAGTACCGAAGTAAGTTCATCGTAAACAGATTAGGATAAGATTACAAAAAGTGTTATGCAGAATAGCAATATTTTATATTAGTTAGGCTTCATATCCTTTTGAGCTTTTATGGTATACCCATTCACACTTTTCTAGTATATCCAGCTATACCCAACCCTAAGTTGTATAGTCTTTTACAAAGTCTTATTATTCTTTCAGAAGATTTTTTTTTAAAATAATACAGTTTGACCGTTTATTTATATAAAATTAGAAATTCTACAAATATATGCCTTGCATAACAAATATAGAAAGAATTTAGGATTTCAAACTTTTCACTTCATGTCTTTCAACATCAAAAGAGCTTAGCAGTTATAATTTGAAAAGAAATTATCCATTTAACCCCTTAACTGCCTAATGTTTTCAACCCATAAAGTAAAAACAGGCAACAAAAAAACAATTTTTACGTGATGAAGTATTCGCTTTAAATAATCGAAAAATGTCTGCTAACTAAGTAACCGAAGATTACAGGTAAAAATTATTGGGATCCAAAAGCTTTTAGTAACAAAGCAAGCAAACTTTCCTGGCAGTTAAGTGATTAAAGATATGTTTGCATTGTACAACGAATAATGCTTTTGGAACATGATATAGTGCATAAAAATCATCCTATATTGATGTGTTAAATAAATTTTATAACAAGTTTTTTAGTGGTACTTTAAAGTACAGTTGCGGCATAAAGGGTTAAGACACATTGTTGTATTCATCTTCGGGTTTGATCACATTCTCATCATGTTCTGTTGCCCGCTGTTGGAATGTATATTTGTATCGTCATTGACTACGTTAATTTTCCGATAATTGACCATTTTGAGTGGAAATGAATTAATAAACTCGTGTTACTTTCTCTGCGCATGTGAGCCACCTTCAAGGATATTTTTCCAATGAAACAAGAAAGAAAAATACTGCCTCTAGACTATATTATGAAGCATTTTCCAGCACATTCATAATACTCTAATAAAACTTCACTATTTAATAAGTTGAATGCTAATGACGAAGTAAATATATTGGAAAACGCATACTACATTTAAAAACCTAATTTCTGCGAAACTCGTCAATAGTCTGATAAATATCTGAATTATTTTATCTAGCCTGTATATATTCTATATATTTGCATATATACCACATAGTATGCAAAAACTTATTTCAGTTAGGAAACGCAGAACACAATTAAAAGTTCTCCTTCAGCAATTTTCACTGGTAAGCAGCCCTGTATATGATCTATAAAATTTATACCCACCAAGTAATATGCAAAAAATTAGTTAAATATTAAGTCTCATACCACAATTGAAAACGCACTGTCAGCAATTGTTGTTTACAGACAGTACTGAAACCGAATTCTTTCGCAAATAAAGTTTAAATGCTATGTACACCATATTCTATACATAGTATCTTGTAGTGCACCCCAGTGATGTAGATTAATTTCATTATATTTTATATTGTGTACCATCGTTAAAATATACTGCAAACGATTTATTTCCATAGACTATAATGTAACGGGATATCTTTGAGTACCCCTGTAAACAAACAATAAATGCTACACACTACATTTTAAACACCTTACATGCCATAGTAAACCTACTTAACATATCCCAATTACTTAGCGATCCGAGTATATATACGCATGTTAGAGGACAGAAAGATAGACGGGGAGACAACTCAATTTCACGAACTATTTTCAATGATATTGGAAAGTGTTAAAAACGCACTTCGAAAAAAGAGAGAACTTGTGTATTTTTTTTAAACATCGATCCGTTTTTTTTAAATGCAACGTTTTCATTACGGAAGATTTAAAGAACTTCAAAGACCAAATGATAAAAGCATCGGAGATGATGTGAAATAGTTACGAAATTTTACACTAATATAGAGGTGAAATACTATAGTACTATACAAAAAATACATAATCATAATAACAAGTATCATGTTTATTATTTGCAAATATAGATTTCTAAATGTTTTCACATTCTAGGTGTTGGCAGATAATGAAATTAACAATTTTTGTTTTTTCTTTTAACTATCTACAAACTGTGCTAGGCATAAAATAAATTTTTTCTATGCATATATTTTGTTCTGAAATAAGGTATATATGTATTATTCGTAAAAAAGGCCTTTAACCCCTTACCTGTGGAATATATTTGAGAAAAACGTGCCAAAAATGGAAGAAAAAAATCTCTTTAATTTTGTTCGTTATCATCAAAATGTTAGAAATAGATTTTTTTTTAAACAAAATGACTACTATATTCAATATTTCACTATATGGGAAATGTTAAAGGATTACAGTAATTTTTGCTTAAATTATAGCAACATAAATCAAATGACATAATTTTCAAGGTAAATATAATAAACTAATACCAGAATATTATTACATACATCAACTATCATGAATTCCATGTCCCTCAGATTCCCTTGAATTTCACAAATCCTTTACAATATGGTAATGTGGTTTGAATGAAATTTAAGAAGAACTGCAAAATTACAAAAATTCGTCAAATGGCACGAAACTGCTGAACTTTTCACAGGAAAGTATCGCCATCTATTGGGAAAATGGTAAATTACATATTAAGCATTGGACGAACTGAGTTCCAGCTTCACGGAATTGAAACTCCTTTTTTTCTCTTGCCCAAACTCAGGTCGGACATTCCAAAATTGGCGCATTTTCCTTGCCCGAACTGAGTTCGGGAGTCACAGGCAAGGGTTTAAAATAAAGAATAGGAAAACATAACGTTCTAATTTTAATTATTCAAAAGCATCAACTATTTAAAAATAAGTTCATCCTATGCACGTATTTGTGAATTCATTTTTCTATGTAAAATTTATTATCGAAATCATAGAAATAGTTTCAGTAAATTGGTAAAACTTACTCCATTTCCTGCTTAGTATTATATTTGATTAAAACTCTGGAACTTATTCTTTGTTTTCAAAATGCATACTCATTTGTTTTGGCAAATAAGACCATTATCATCTTTGAGAGATTTGAAAGTTATTGGAAGAGTAATGCTTCAAATGGGGTATTTTAATCCTATTTACGGATGAAATTCCACAACTGCATAGTATTAGTATTAAATTTTATCGGATTTATACCAAATTCGGGTGAGTAAAAGAAAAATAACATTAAATACAAGTTAAAGTAAAACAGGGATATTTAGTGCCTCTATTCTCTTCCAGAACTCAGGTCGAGCATTCCAAAATTGAAGCATTTTCGTTGCCAGAACTGAGTTCGGGCGTCTCAGGAAAAGGGGTTAAAATAAAGAATAGGAAAGCATAACGTTCTGATTTTAATGATTCAAAAGCATTAACTCTTTAAAAATAAGTTCATCCTATGCACGCATTTGTGAAATCCTTTTTCTATGTAATATTTATTATTGAAATCATAGAAATATTTTCAGTAACTCGGTAAAACTTACTCCATTTCATGCTTAGTATTATATTTGATTAAAACTCTGGAACTTATTCTTTCTTTTTAAAATGCATACTCATTTTTTCGACAAATAAGACCATTATCATCTTTGAGAGATTTGAAAGTTATTGGAAGAGTAATGCTTCAAATGGAGTATTTTAATCCTATTTACGGATGAAATTCCACAACTTCATAGTATTAGTTGTAAATTTTATCGGATTTATACCGAATTCGGGTGAGTAAAAGAAAAATAACATCAAATCAAACTTAAAGTAATCCAGGGACATTTAGTAAAATTTTCTTAATTTGATATTTCATAGATTCTTTTCATTTGCAAGTGCCAATTTCGCCCTAAGGATTTCTTAAAATTGTACTTGATACCAACATTTTTCTGTTTCAGTTAATTCGCATTTATTTGGTTCAATAGAAAAATCCTTTATGATTTTATTCTGAGGATTTAGTCAGCTTCATCTGACACGTTTTCAGTTTATTTGAAAGCTAAATCTTATCTAATATAATCGGTAGGGAATTAAAAACAAAATTCGACATGAGATTATTTTTTACATGAAATATAAAATGTTTACATATTTAAGAAGTCAATATTTTACGTAGTCATATTTCAGAAAACATTTAGTCCAAACGATTAAAAACAAGTTCAGTTTTTCGTAGTTATAAATAATGAGTAAGGTGCATGTAAAAATCTTTTAAATTTTGACTTACGCATTTCAATATCCTTTAACATTCAAAAAATTTTTAGAAATAAGTTTAGCATTAAAAAAGTTTTTAAAATTTACATGTTTCAAAACAAAATCAAAATTAAACAAAGTATTTTATTCAAATAATATAGATGGATAAAATATCAGATGTCGAATGTAACTTTACTAAGTAGCTATTACGATACTTTGAATCAATAAACTTGAGTTGCTTCTTTGCTTCCGTAAAACAGTAATTGGTACTGTTATTTTTTTTTTCAAAAATATCAATGCAATGAGGATTTGTACCTTAACTAACATAAGTTGTAGTTGCATTTTTTTCTCCAAAAGTTTAGAATGACATCTTTCTAATCAAAGATTTTTTTTTTTTTTTTTTAAGAAATGTTTGGGCAAAATAAATTTTTCAAAGATACTCTGTCTCACTTAGGAAAATCACCCTTTTAGCAATCTGTCTTTGAATGATTTCTGTCGATTAAGTGGACAAGGAACCTTCAAATTCATTTTTTTTCACCTTAACCCTTCATGTACGGAATTATGAATTCATGAAAATTTCATCTTCTAAAGCATTTTTCGTGAATTTTTGATACTAAATTAGAAGATTTCATCATAATCATTTAATAAATTTTAGAAGGATTGAAGGATTTAGAAGGATTCATTAAATTAGAATTTATAGGGATTTTGTGTAATATTTAAAACCCCACTCAAATCTTTTATTTTAAATATTTTTCTTAGTATTTTGTAGAATTAGGAAATCTACAAATATAATGTTCTTACAATAGAAATATAGAAATATTTCTGAATTGAAAAATCCTCCCCCTCCCCCTCCAACGCCAAGAAAGCTGAAAAGATGCAAAGGCCAAAGAAATCATCTTTTAAAAAATATTTTTGTTTCGTGTAACCCATAATGCTTTTGGAACATGATAAAGTAATGCATCTATAACTCATTCTAAACTGTATTACTACTAATCGATGTATTACATTAATTTTATAACAAGTTATTTTAATGGTACTTATAAGTACAGTCAGTAGATAAAGGGTTAAATACAGGGTAAGCCAAAAGTTCATTAAAACTTTAAAAACTCCTAAAAAAAGATAAAATTATGATAAAGGAGTGCAGTTTGCATAAAAGGGCTCACAAGGTTGTCGTATTTTTAAAAATTCAGTTAAAAAATCACATGTAGAGGGTGCTTAAGACCCCGAAACACAATGAACAGGTACTACGACACAACCTGGTTGTGTCGTAGAATGTTCTGGAGGTCATGTTGAAAAATTTGTTATTGGAAGAACAAATGAATGGAGCGTGTTGTTGTCCTGTTCATTGTGTTTCGGGTAGTCAGCGCCGTTACATGTTATTTTTAACTTTTTTTTTTTTTTTTTTTTGGATGCAAAAGAAAATCCGGCTATCTTGTGAGCCTTTTCTTGCAAACCGCACTTCTTTATCATAATTTCGTCCTTTTTTATGAATTTTTAAAGTTTTAACGAACTTTTGGCTTACTCGGTACTATTCAAGAGCCTATATGAATTATGGTACATATTTATCGCGCAGCAAATAAAAAAAAAAAAAAAAAAACATTTTTTGAGAAAAATAAAGAATTTTCCTGAATATTTTAGGCGTTATCAAGAACATTCAAAATAGCGTAGCCACACTCCGTATCAATTAAAAAACCCAATATTTTTTCTGCGATTTTCGTTTATATATGTAAATAAAACTGTGCATCGAAAATTATATATTTGAATATAAAGGTAAGAAAAAAATATTTTTTAAATTTTATAAAATTTTCAGCATTTTTGCATCATATTTCTGAACTTGACTACCTTTAACTTTTCCAAGTATTTTTATTTTCAAAAACATATGCAGAGTTTTATTTGTATATGTAAACCAAACTGCCATAAAAAATATTAGGGATTTTCATTGATATGGAGTGAGGTCGGGATATTTTGGAAGTTCTTAACAACGCTTAAAATATTCGGGAAAATTCCTTATTTTTCTCAAAAAAAAAAAATTAATTCGTTCTGTGGTAAATATATGCCATAATTCATATAGTGTGCACTTGAATAGTATTTAAGGTGCAATTTAAAAAAAAATAAAAAAATGAGTTTGAAGGTTCCTTGTCACCTTAAACTGTATAAAAGAGAAATATTTCCTTATCCAGTAAGAATCTTTGCGAAAATACAATATAACCTATCCACGTTTCCAAAAATGGATCCTTTACCTTCAGAAACTTCAGAAACCAATAGATTTCGGAAAATTATAGAAGCATTTTGGAAAACAAAATTGTTTCTTTTATTGCCCGTAATTTTTGAAAACATCGCGAAGTAGTTTTTACTGCATATTAATCAGATTTCTAAATCCAGTATCAACACAACATAACAGTTTTTTTTAATGCAATCAGTTCGCAAGTAAACCTTTTTAGTTGCGTAACAGAATTTATACATGAAAGAGTAAAAAAATAATGTTCATTTTACGCTATTTTGACATGTTTGTTGGACATGTTTATTGAACATGAAAATGTTTACATGAGAATTGATAGTATCTAGAAAATTAATTCTTCGTGTTGATACCGGATGGATAAATCTGTTTAATACACTATAAAAATTGCTTCGTAACAATAACGAAAATAACGAACAAAAATAGAAAATTTCAGAAATGCTTATTTAAATCTCGTAAATCTTTTAGTTTTTGAGAGTTTCTGAAGCTAAAGTACAGTCATTTAGGGTACTTTGAACCATGGGGTGTAACTTTGCACCACCTCCTAATTTTCAATATTTTAGACTCCAAACGACTAAATAAACTCCAGAACTGGGCTCTGTTGGCAAGGTTCTAAACTGAGATTTCTACTCTTTATATTAGAAAATAAATTAGCATCATTATGCGCAATCAATTGCATCATCTAACTATTTTTGTGAAGTACTGTTTTCAAGTTAATTTTGAATGCTGTTTTGAAGTTGTTGAAATCCAATTAAATTTTCATAGTAAGTAACAATATACTCATTTATCAGACATATTATTATCTAAATACTGTAAATGTGTTAATTGTTTGTGATTATTTATTTATTAATAGTTACTAAAATGTAAAATAAGAAGGCACTAACATTTTACCACTTTTTTCAGGGTAACTTTGAGCCCGCTCAAAGTTATACTGATGTTTATAATTTACTGATTATAGGTGCTACTGTCAAAAATTTCATATATTTGCACGTATATTTTATATAAATGCCGAAAGTGTGCATTAGATATAACATGTAAATATTTTCACAAATATGTGTAAAATACATAAAATTCATTTAAAGGCGTTATTCGGGGCGGAGCTACTCAAATTTGATATTTCCTACATTCGACATTTTTTATTCTTGTTTGAATAATACTAGTACTAGTATGTATTACTGTAACTATGGATATATTATAGAGTTAAAATATTGAAAATTGTTTTTCACTGCATTTTTATATTTTATATGAATAATAAACAGGTTTTTTTTTATTTCTAAATATTCATGGTTCTCTTCTTCCACTTTTCTTATTCCTGATATTTGTTATAATATCATATTATACAAAGCTTGTGATTTTGGGAAATGTAAATTCGGAGTCTTTACATATCTGAAAACATTTTTTCGGGTTCAGAGTTGTCCTACCTATAATACTTTTTTTTATAATGAATTATTTTAGATAATATTTATCATATGGTACAAAGTTACCCTAAATGGCTGGGTAACTTTGAACCAGGTTAATAATTCATTTTTTATTGCTTTTATCATTATTATTCCTTAATTTTTGATAGTCATGCAATAATTTAGGATCATTTCTTCACTTTTCTGCCCTTAGTTGCAACAATATTCTTAAAATAAGAGTGTGGCATATGAAAATAGAGAAAATGCGGATCAAAGTTACCCTGAATGACTGTATTGCTTTTTAGAATTCTGAGTGAATCGGAAGACGTTATGTTATACTTTCATAAACTTTCTTTAAAGATTAAAAAATATTTTTTTCAGGGTAGTGATTTATTACTTTGAGTTATTGCTATTTCTCTGCACTCAAACAATCACATATTCTGGAAGCGATCTTAGTGTCACATTCAATGCTTACAAACATTCAAATCTCTAAAGAAACAAACAACACTCATAGTTGGTATAAATACAAAAATTATTTTTCTGAGCAAATTACTCATAAAACTTAATAAACCGTATAAATATCCACTGTATCGTTTAAACTGGTTTAGTGGGAATTCCAATATTTTTAATTTTTTATTTTTATCTCATTATATTTACGAAATGTTTAGCGTTACGCGTGCCCATGCGTATCCCTGGAGAAAAAAACTCTTTGCTTGTAAATGTTTGGACAACTCTTTTCAGAAAAATCAGATGAAAGCTTCATTTCTCTTAGTCACTGTACAAGGTAACATTGTAGTTATATTATTATGGAATTCGCTAACTGTCAAAATACACGAAGGAATGCGATGTATGTGAAATCAAATTGTAGACCAGACTAAAGACACTCCATACATGTCATCACACTGTATTGTAAGTTTTCAATTAGAACCATGTCACCCCAAGGCATCAAAGTATGAATGTTTTAGCATTTTATTATTTTATTCACACATAAGTGTGAATCAGTACTATGTATAAACATTGTAAAAAACAAGTAAGTTATTGTAGACTGGACACTTACAAATGGCACACTTGAATGCTTACGTAGTTTAATTTTCGCGTCACTGTTGAATGCATAGATACAATACCGCAGCTCACTTAAATTATGATGATAAGAAAAATAATTAAAGGGCAAGGGTAATTATAATTTACTTTCCGATTTTAAAAGGGTGTAACTTAAAACTACTGGTCGCAATAACATGGCATTTTACCCAAATATTCATGAAGCATAATGGAATTTGTTTGATGTAAGAAAAAAATAGTTAAAATTTACAACTATATAGTTCCGCTGTCTAGGTCATCATAAAGAAAACACACAAACGCGGCTCACAAAGCTGGAGATAAATTTCTCATAAGTATTCTAACCAAACAAAATCATGACTTTAGCTGAAGGAAAAAAGCAGTTAACTAAAGGAGAATGACTATTTAATTATAGAAAAATACTCACTTGAGAAGGTGAACAAGCAAAACAATGAAGGGAAACATTGCGAAAAGAAAATAATGAAACTACCTATGACAAAGGCAAAGAAATTAACATCCTGTTTATAGCTCTCTGCTACAAGTTGAAAGCACAAAACCGAATGTTCCACAACAAGTTAGAACGTATCGATGGTGATGCTGCAGGGGGATAGGGTGCGTAATGCTTGCTTCCAATTTTCCTTTTGACTAGTTCCAGTGTTTTACGAGTACCGATCTATATTGAATGCCTGATGGAGACTATTTGTCTAGGAAACCAAGAGGTGGAGCATTAACACCTCCCGCGATCTACGTATTGAAACATTTTTTAACATTCATTTTCCTTCACCAAATTCCACTATTTCATAAATATTTAGGTAAAATGCTTAATCACTTCACCCAGAAGTTTTTAAGTTACAGAATTTCAAAATCTAGCCTCTAATTATAATCACCCTGTATATTTAGTTTAGATTTTATTTATAAACACAAAGAAAATGCACCCACACTACCAAAATAAACATAATATTTCATTATACATTGTATTTCTAAAATTACAATGAAATTCTTAAAAAATATTTTTTTTATTTTTTCCCTTTAATATATCAGGTAATTTAAAATGATTTCCTTGATTACAAAAGGCTAGACTTGTTTAACGAACAATCAGACGTGGGAAGTTCAAAGTTTTGCACGGATAAAATCTAATCGGCATTCCATTTCGCGTCATGCAATCTGGAGTATATCAGTAGTCACCGACACCAGCGGATTCAAAGTGTACATTTTCAGTTCTTGAATTGTTTTCGCCAAAGGAGGCATAAGTACAAAGACTTTCACATAGTCCCATAAAAAGAAATCACACGAAGTTATGTCAGGTGGTCTAGGTGGCCAAGTGCAGAATACGACATCGTGAGGTCCACAACAATCGATCAAATGGCTTAGATGTTGATTTAAAAAGGTACGGATCTCCTTAGTACAATGTCGAGATGCTCTATCTTCCTGAAAAATGTAACCTTTGGAATCTATATCAAGGTGTGGCATGAGGAATTATTGAAGCAAGACAGGGTAAGCGTTTAAAGTTGGGGTGCACAACCTTTTTAAGAGAAGGGCAACTTACGAAAATGTCTTGGTTGTCGAGGGCCACATCAGTAACACAGAGATAATTCTATTTCGAGGAGGTGATTTGTGGCCTATAATCAGATAAAAAATATGCTTTCAGAAGGAGGGGGGGGGGGGTTACTCCTCTAGGTTCCCTACCTAGTCAGCATATCCAATTTAGTTGGTAAGGACATATCAGCAGTGTTTACGTTTGCATGTATAATAGATATAACAAGGATTTAATTTCAAGGAGTGATAATTTGACTTTATTCAGGAGAATATTTTTTTTTTATTAAAAGTGCTAAAAAACAAACATAGTGCTGAAAAAAATATGAACTTTATGAACGAAGCCGATCAACGAAATTTAAGATTTTTTCCGCGCCTGATCAACGAAATTCGCAACTTTTCTGCGCCCGATCAACGAAATTTGCTATTTTTCCGCACCTCATTGACAAAATTCGCGATTTTTTCGCACCCGATCAACGAAATTTACGATTCTTAACCGACTCCGATGAAATTTGCATCCTTTTCGCGCGGCAAATTCAGAAAATTCGCGATTTTGTTTCTCACGATAAACTGACGAAATTCATGGTTGTTCCACAGCTGAGAAATTTTCAATATTTCCGCGCGTAATCGACAAAATTTGCGATTTTTCCATGCCCGATCAACGAAATTTTCGATTTTTCCGCGCTTGATCGATAAAATTCGTGATCTTTTCGTGCCCGACCAAGGAAATTCGTGATTTTTCCGAGTCCAATCAACAAAACCGCGATTTTTCTTAGCCTGATTGACTAAATTTGCGTTTGTTCCGCGCCTGATAGACGAAATTTGCGATTTTTCTGAGCTCGATCAACAGAATTCGAAATTCTTCAGCAGCGGATAAAACAAAAATTTGCCAATTTACGGAGCATCGTGAACAAAACTTACGCTTTTACTGCTCCTGATCAATGAAAATTTTCTTATTTTTCCGCGCATGATCGACAAAACTCGCGTTTTTTCCGTGGCCGATCAACGAAATTCTCGATTTTTCAGAGCCTCATAGACAAAATTAGCTATTTTTTTTAAATCCGATTGATGAAATTCGCTATTGTTAACTGACTCATGAAATTTTCATTTTTGTCACGGCAAATTGACGAAATTCATGATTATTTCCTGCCACCAACGGACAAAAATTGCAATTTTTTTTAGTTATAAATTGGCGAAATTCGCGGGCCACACGTTAACCCATCGCGGGTCACAGGTTGTGCATCCCTAGTTTAAAGAAACAGTTCGCTCAAGGAAAAAATGAACCGTGCATTTTTTTCTCTCGACATTGCAGAACACGCTGATGTTCATTTACATGTGTAGGCATATGTGTACCCTAAATGCAAACGGTTTTCTGATTTTTCTTCCCACTTACATGCAAGATTACTTCAAAGATAAAAATTAGACGTGAATCAAAATTATTTTCCTCCATGACTTCCCGTATTCCCGTTGAACATAAGTGAATATTCCTCTTTCAATTCTTGCACAAGTTGAATTCTGTACGCTTTTTTATGCAGCTTGCTTCTGATAAAAAGTCAAACCGTTGCTTGTAGAATATGCAGATTCCTACTGCTTTCGCACGTCAATTTCCGTAGACTGCGTTCAAAAGAACTGTTAATTCTATCAACGTTTTGCGATGAGACACTTGGAAGGCACTTTTTTTTTTTTTTTTTTTTTTTTTTTTTTTTTTTTTTTTTGCTTACATATCCTGTTTCGAGAAAACGACGATGCCATCTACGGATGGTTCTGGTATCCGCAGGTGCATGATAGTATAGCAGGCAAAATCTTTTTAGCACTCTTATGATTGAATGACATTCCTTAACTGACTCACGAAATAAACTCCAACTGGCAGTACGCCCTCTGTACCGGAGTCAACATTTTTATTTATTACACTCCATGTGCACCGGCTTTCGATTTACTGCCCCACAAAAAACAAAACTTTGAACTTCCATCTACTACAGGGGTGGCCAACTTTGTCACACCAGATACTACTAATATATTAATAGTCCAGGGAATAGAGATCGTATAGGGGCTCTATCTAGCAAAATTCATGGTAATTCTGAAAAAAGGCTTACTATATGTTTTTTGGGTCGCTGAATCCGAATTTTTAACTTCCCACCAAAATTTCCCCCGTCAACCCCCCCAAATTTTGGTAAAATGTCCACCCCAAAAAAGGTTTTTATTAAAAAAATCAATTTTTTTTTGTTTTAGGAAAAAAGTATCTAGAAATTCAGAAAGTAGACAAAATTTGCAACAAATTAGATACATGACATTATAACTTAGGATGAAGAGGAAGGGGGGATCTGCCTCGGAACATGCGCGCGATGCTGCGTGAACTAAGTTGCGCAATTCCACTTAAACACTCACACGTTTACATTCGCCCTCCCATCTCCCCCCCGAACTTTCTCTATAAAGTTCACTTTAAGTTTTTTGGGTCGCTGAATCCGATTTTTTAACTTCCCCCCAAAATTTCCCCCCTGAACCCCCTCCCCCCCCAAATAGCTGTTTTTAACTTAAATTTTTTATTGTTTTAGGGGAAAAGCATTACGAAATTCAGAAACTAGACAAAATTTGCAACAAATAGGATAGATGACATTATGACGTAGGATGAACGTAAAGGGGGAGGGCTGCCTCTGAACATACCCTGCGGCGCTACGTGCACTAAGTTATGAAGTCCAGGCAGTAAGGCATTTTACCTGGAAAAATTAATACTAGTTCTGGATTTCGACTAATTTTGTGTTTTTTGGGTCGCTGAATCCGAATTTGTAACTTTCCACCAAAATTTCACCTGGCAACCCCCCCCCCCCAAAAAAAAAAAATTGGTTTTTGAGAAAAGCGCGCGGGGAATGTTCCGAGGCAGCCCCCTCTCTCCCCGTTTATCCTACGTCATAATGTCATATATCCTATTTGTTGCAAATTTTGTCTAGTTTCTGAATTTTGTAATGCTTTTCCCCTAAAACAATAAGAAATTTAAATTAATAACAACTATTTTGGGTGGTTTTTGGGGGGGGGGGGAATTTTGGGGGTAAGTTACAAATTCGGATTCAGCGACCCAAAAAACTTAAAGTAAAACTTATAACCCTTTAAGACCCGATGGATTTGTAAACAAAACTTGTCATGCCTGTAGAAAGTAAAATATGGACTGGAACCGCTACCTGTTGATAAAAAATGATACTTTACTCTATCTGCTAACCAGAACGATCGTTCGATTCGAGTTTTTATTACATACGACTCAGAAGCAAGCATTTAAATGAATGTCTAACCCGCACGATCGTGCGGGTTGGGTCTTAAAGGTTATGGAAAGTTCGGAGGGGATATGGGAGGGCGAATGTAAACGTGTGAGTGGTTAAGTGGAATTGCGCAACTTAGTCCACGCAGCACCGCGCGCATGTTCCGAGGCAGATCCCCCCTTCCCCTTCATCCTAAGTCATAATGTCATACATCTAATTTGTTGCAAATTTTGTCTACTTTCTGGATGCTTTTCCCCTAAAACAACAAAAAAATTGATAATTTTAATAAAATCCTATTTTGGGGGGCATTTTACCAAAATTTTTTGGGGGGGAGGGGGTTGCCGGGGGAAGTTTTGGTGGGAAGTTACAAATTCGTATTCAACGACCCAAAAAACATAAAGTAAGCCGATTTCCAGAACTACCATTAATTTTGCTGGGTAAAATTCCCTATTGCCTGGACTATAAAGAAAAAGCCGATTTCTTAAATCGCAGATATTAGATGATTAGATAAGACAATGATTAAAACCTTCACGACACAAGTTTTTCAATACAGTGTTTTGACTCTATTGAAGGCAATGATTACTGTAAAATTTTAATGGTGTGCAACGTGCCCCTGGTCTACTACTATGCTTAAATCTTATCTTTGTATAATTGTTACTTTAATAGTTCTCGCCATTTGTAATCCGACAATCATTTTGAATTTCCCTGTATATTATATGTAATGAGGTATCCAAACTTTGTATTTTTATAAAGTATGCTTTGCCATCGAGAACGTACAGATAGCTGTACTCTTAAATTTTATGCCAATATGTGGGCTAAATTGTCTTCACAATTTGTGTACAATACATTTAAAATTTCTAAAATTTTTTCAACAAAGTTTTTTATCTTATTTACATTGCACAAAATTAATTAATTCTACCATTTCTATTGCATTTCTAACACTACTTATTAAACAGCAATAGTTTTTAATTCCCGAACACAAGTAAAGTTAAGGAAAATATTGTAATCATGATTTGCATGTGTGCGGGAGAGCAAACACGTTAACTTCCAAACGATACTTCCGACTCAGCTCAAATTTGGCGAATATACTGTAAACTACTGTCGTAAAAAATATGGAGACTATACAGAGAGAAACTATGTAAATTTTTCTAAAACTCCGCTGAAGGATTACGTATTCAATCTATTTTTAAACCATTTTGCATCCGGTTTTGTAGAACAATTGTGGTAGAGTATAAGTAATAGATATTGCGAAGATGTAATCAAGAATTAGTAGCGCAGAGGCAACGCGTCCAATTTCAAAACGGAGGTCTTGCATCCAAATTCAGACGTCACAATTTTTAGCTCACAGGCTATCAAAGCCTGAGAGTTAATGTGCCCGCCGGATCTGTGCTCGTATGTGCGTATGTACGTATATATGTACGTAACGCGATAACTCTTGATAGAAATATCCGATTTGCTTCAAATTTTGTAAATAGGTGCATTCTAATATGGCGCTTCCCTGCTTAGTTTTGGGGGTTTATTGGTTAAGTATAAAGGGGAGGCGGAGAATCTAAACCCCCCTTAACTTAGATAAATGGGCTTTTCATTATCCGATCAAAATTAGCAAAATTATCCGATTTGCTTCAAATTTCGTATACCGGTTTATTCTCATAAGGTTATTCTCATGAGACTTTTCCCTGATTAGATTTAGAGGTTTATTGGTTAAGTATAAAATGGGGGGGGGGCGGGGGCTAATCCCCCTTAACTTAGATAAATGAGTTTTTCATCAGAATTATCCAATTTGCTTCAAATTTGACATACCGGATTATCCTGATACGGCATTTTACTGATTAGATTTGGAGGTTCATTAGTTAAGTATAAAGAGGGGGACGGGGCTAATCGCTTCCTTAATTTATTTACCGTTATGCTCAAAAAGAGTGAGTTCTATTTTATGAATAATAGACAAATAAGAGTATAATATACAATTAGTGTGAATAGCCTGAGAGCTCAATGTCATTAGTTTAACTGGGCACTTTCCTTTTTATTTATTTTTTACTTTATGGGCAAGATAAAAAATATTATTTTTCTATTAGAAGCACACATAAGATCCTTCTACCGAACACCCTGGAAAACCTCTATTGTAGATGAATGTCAATGAATATCCTTTATTTCAAAATACAGATTTTTTTTACGAATATCTGTTCCTCTAATTATGACTAAGACATGTACTTCCTGTCTTTCAGTTAAGATTTATAGAAAAAATACTCTTTTCTTGTGTGTGTGTATATATATATATATATATATATACAGTTTGATTTTTAAATAAATATTCGTATTTTTCTTTGGTCTGGTTTTATTTAAAACAACATAAAAAACACACAAAGGTTATTTTTTATGTTCTTGTGTTTTTTCTGCCGAGTTTTCAGCTTTTTTTAGCCAGTCATTTTTGTGCTCTAGTAATGAGCTAGGTGACTCATTACTAAAAAAGATCTGAAAAAAAAATTCGATTGAAAAGTAAACCTTCTTTGAAAATGAATATAAACTTTTCACCTATAACAAGCTTTATTTAAATGTTACACAAAATAATATTCTTGGAATATTTTACACATTTTTGCCATGGCAAAGTCTCTTTAGTAGAAATAATAGCTGTTTAAAATTATTAAAAATAGAATAACATGCCTTTAAAAAAAATTATGCTCTATGGAGATGTACTATTAGATTGCTAGAAAGCTAATAAAAATTTTTCTTCCATTATTTTTATATGGTTTAAACTAGTTACTGTTTATTTTAATCCGCTTTATAATATGTAAAAGACATTTATTCTATAACTTTGAAGGTGTCCGGGGGATCAATGTTTTTTTTTTCTTTATTTTACAGCCATTTTTAATGAATTATTTTCCTGAAATGAGTTTTTCTATAAAAATTGCTTTTCATTTAAAAAAAAAATAAACTTTGAATAAAAAATAATGATAATAAATTTTAAATTTATTTAATTTTTTTAGATAATTCATGAACCATTTGCCCGATCTCATTACTTTTTTCACTTTTGTTATTGTTAATTTGTCTTTAAGATTTATAAAAATATTACAAAATTTCTAACAAATTTAAAAGTTTAAAAAAGAGATTTTTACTTCGAATAATATATTTATAAAATTTTAACATGAAATTAAAAATCCCGAAGACAATTTATTAGAAGCATAACATAAAACTCTGTACAAAATTTCATATACATATCTTGTAAGAAAATTTAGATATATTATTTTAAATATGACAAATTCTGAAAAAATCCATTCTGAGATAAATGGAATTAATCTGATAGTACAACACAAATATTATTATATCTGCTGATGTAATCAACGCAAAATTACGCGGTTTGCTTTATTAAATTTATTTACATTTGTAATATTTTATTCACAAAAATATGCATTTTTCTTAGAATTTTGACAAACGTACTCCCTTAAAATAAAATAACTTATTATAAAAACTTTTAATCAAATTTATTATTCAACACATTTTGTAAATCATTAAATTGCAAAATATTTGCAATTCAAACAGTATAATCCAGAAGGTTATTTGAAATATCTATTTTATTTTTAAAAAATCTTACTTTATTCATTGTAATCGTACAATCCTCCCTATTATCCCCCTTATCCTTATACCCTTATGTTATACACTGATAGAAAAACTCGTCAATATACACTAAATTATTCCTCATTTTTTTACAAATGATTTCCGTACTCCTAGAAAACATGTTTTATCCGTGAATTCTCCTGGAACGTCTAAAAAAGAGGGAGAAATTCCGTTCATTCCTAGCACGTATGCGTATTGGGTCTATTAATTATAATTCCGAATTTATTTTAAAAATGAAAAAACAAAAATTCTATAAACTAAAATTTCTAATTTATTTTTAAAAAAAACAAAATTTTTCGAATTAGGGGACAGTTATTTATGAAAAGTCCTCTTCAAGATGAATATGAAACAAATTGAATTTAAGCCCCAGATACGATTATTCTTAGTTTATTATTACTAATACTTATAATATTATTAGTCTCTGTAAAGAAATGAATATCAGGTTGTAACGAAAGTTTCCCGCCACAGTTAATACCGTCTGTGCAAACAGTCCACGTTGACGTGTTTGCTCATATTTTGTCAAACAATTTTTGGTATTTGAAAGAAATGGACTTGCTTTATAACACTGTGTTGTGAAATTTGAAAAAAATATCGTTATCATTAAGGACAAGGTGTCTGAAATGGAACTATCACGCTACCAGATTAGAACCATCATTCACTTCCAGTTCTGTTGCGAAAAGTCAGCTACAGAATGTCACCTAATGAAGTGTACAGCTTTAGGTACTAGTGTTGTATCATATAACACTGGGAAGGTTTGGCGGAATGGTGGTTATATATAAAATTACAGTTAATTATATATACTATAATTAGTATAATGTAATGCTGATTTGGCGGAAAACTTTCGTTACAACCTAATATATATATATTTTTTAGTAGTTCATAAAAATGGTAAATATAATATATAATATACAATTTAAAAACTTATTTTATATAAATTTAGACAAAACACATAATTATGCATATTATACTACTACAAAAATTATGCGTATTCCCATGTTTGATACGCTTACATTTTATCAAACAAATACAAAAATATTTTAGCGTAATTTTTTTTTAGTATTTTTCCATTCTATTTTGCAACATTTTAACCCCTTAACGGTCGCATTAAATTTTAAATTCGGTTTAAAAATTCATATTGCGCATTGGCACTACTTTTTTGAAAAAGAAATATTCACCTTATTTAATGACAGGTAAAATGATGCCATAATAAAGTCAATTACACTATTTTATAAAACTGGTGGGAATCAAACAATCTGGATAAAAGACACAACCCGTGAATATCACGGCAGCGAGAATAAACCCTTAAATGTGCATTTTTTATTTCATTTCGAAAAAATTATATATGATTCTCTGAAAGGTTTATTACACAGGAAAAATAATGAAAAAAATAAGAGATACATTTTTCATACACTATGTCAATCTTTTCGTCTGTTGCACATTTGCAGTACAAGTAAAAACTACTGTCGTGTGGCTGTTTTACGCTAAAATATTGCAAATTAGTATATATTTTAACCCTTTGATTCTCGCTCCCGTGATATTCACGGGCTGTGCCTTTTATTAGATTATTCAAATTTGTTTGATTCCCACCAGTTTTATAGAACAGTGTAATTGGCTTTATTATGGTATCATTTTACCTGTCATTAAATAAGGTGAACATTTCTTTTTCAAAAACGTGGTGCCAATAAGCAATTTGAATTTTTACACCGTAGTTTAATGCGACCGTTAAGGGGTTAAGAAGTATGTCTCCAAATACCTTATTTTATATATTTATTCATTTTATAAAACTTAACATTTAACCCTTTAATTCCCATGATAGAATACGTTCTAGAAATTACGTAGTTTAGAGAATCCGACTTTACATCAGAAAGTTTCAATGGTTAATTTCGCTTTGTTTAAATACGGACTGCCTGTTTTTAGTTAAAGCAGATATTGCTATTTTAACTTTCTGGTTTGAATTAGGTATATACGAATAAAAAAAAATCTATTAAATTTAAAATACTGTTGTTTGCACTAAAGGGTTAAGGGGTTAAAGTGATTTTTACCAACAATTTTGAGAAAACAAAAATTCAGACACATATGGGTTAAAGAGATAATGTAAGATGCGGCTAACAAGAGAAGGGGGTGAAAAAAATCTTATTGAATCACCTTAGTGTCCAATCTAGCGATTTTAACTTGGTGTTATTTCGAGTATTAACATGTATGAAATAGGAGGAAGTTTTGAGATTGGCTCATCTAAACTAGTTCTATAAAGGGTTTTTCTTAGGGATAAAATACCATATGAAATGAATAATATGACAATCACATTTTCAAAATATGCTAACCCCTTTAGTGCGTAGATTTGCATATATGCAAACTGTGCAATGCTGTTTTGAATTTAATAGATTTTTTTTATTCGCATATACCTAATCCACACCAGAAAATTAAAATAGCAATATTTGCTTTTATTAAAAATATAGACATTTTGTATTTAAATAAAGTGAATTTAACCATTGAAACTTTCTGGTGTCAAGTCAGATTTTCTGAACTACGTAATTTCTAGAGCGTATTCTATTATGGGAACTAAAGTGTTAAAAGTTAAGTTTTATAAAATAAATAATTATATAAAATAAGGTATTTGGAGACATACTTATTAAAGTATTTACTAATTTGCATTATTTTAGCGTAAAACAGTCACACGACAGTAGTTTATACTTATATTGCAGGTGTGCAACAGAGGAAACGATTGACGTATTATATTAAAAATATATCTCTAATTTTTTTCATTATTTTTCCTGTGTTATAAATCTTTCAGAGCATCATATATAATTTTTTCGAAACAAAATAAAAAATTGCGCATTTAATGGTTAAAATCTTAATAGAAGAAATGTTTCACGTAATGTAAGTACATGTTTATTAACACTAGAAAGACCGGGGATTTTACTCAAGTTTTATAAAAATATTTTAGACCAAATTTTTATTTAAAACTGTTTAACTTATTTATTTAGCATTTTTTCGTCTTTGTATCTTTTAAATTTAATTTATAAAGAAATTTCTGATTCGAACCGAAATATATTCATATGGTGGGGGTCAAAAAGACCCCACACGGTCCTTCTAGTGTTAAAAAAATCATAAAGCATCAGTCTTCATTAAATACATTTTTGAATATATTGTATTGTATAAAACGTTAAAACATTTAAACACTTTCCAACAAAGTTGAATAGTGTTTATGCACTCGGTTTGTCTCTCCCGTAAATATACTCGAATTTTCATGCAATTGATAAACTTTATTTGGGGTCACCAAGGCATGTTTGGTATTGTATAGGAAGTATGTGTGATTAATAGTTTATTTACAGGTATACTCAAAAGAATTATTACATTATGGTATATGGGGAAAATCGTTTGCAGAGTATTATAATGAGATTACGCTATTTCAAATGTATTGAAAATAATATAAATCACTGAATTTCATTACATTATAATTAAGATGGAATAGGGCATTCATAGCATTTGTCGTTCATTTACAAGAACACACAAAAAAAATCGGTTACAGTACCATCTTTGAGTAATAATTGCTGGAAGTGCGTTTTAAAATTCGGTAGGCAATTTTAAACGTAACTAATTTTTTGCATATTACTCGTGGTATAGAATTTCTATACCTCATATACAGGGCTGCACAAAAGAATTCCCTTACTAATCTCCTTATTAGCAGAAATTGCTGAAGGAGAATTTTCAACTAAGGTACATGTATTTCTTAACTGAACTAATATTTGGCATGCATGTAGTTAATAGATATAAATCTATATATCATATACAGGGCTGCTCAAAGAATTCGTATAATTTTCTGATTGTAGATGGGAACAGCTAAAATTGGGTTTTCAAATGTGTTATGCTTTTCCATATGGTTGAATTAGACATAATATTTTAACTTATTAAACGGTGCAGTTTTGTTACATTATTCTGAATGTGTTGGAAAGCGATTCATAATCTATACTTGACGCATGATTTTTTCTTTCTTGTTAAATATATATTCTGCCAAAAAATAGCTACCGCAAACCGAAATATTAAATTGTTTTCTGTCAAATTACCCATATTCGTAAGGCTTTTATGATTACATCAAAAAATACTAATTATCTTAAAATAAGCTTATTTCATGAGTTATCTCCAAACTGATACCCGGTACTTAATTTTTAATTTCTACTGAATGTAAATATACGTCTAATACGATGGAATTAACAGCTATTAAAAAAATAAAATCAAAGCAAGAAAAGTTTCAATCGTGTATCGTATTACTGTCGGAAAAACATTTTTTATTTTCAATTTACATCTTTTAAATAATAAAAAATAATTATGACCTTAGCTTAATAAATCCGTTTATTAATTAGTCAATTAAATATCATACGATACAATAAAATATTTTATTTGTGAGATATTTTAACTGTTATTTATTGCAAAAATTAGATCTATATAACGAAACTTTATTGAAAATTTTGCAGCAATTGCAGGTGAGAAAAGATTCCCACAAAATTTCCAAAAATTCCCAATTTTGGAACCGGTTTCGAAAGGGAAAGTACATTTATTTTAAATAATCTGCGAAAAAATCGAAAAAGTAAAAAATATAATAATAAAATAAAATAACCCGTTTAGAGATCAACTTTAGCAAACCTATGCAAAAAAATTGTTTAAATATATTTAAATTCAAACGAGAAATTTTAAAAGAACACTTACATATGTTTAACGTCAGCTTGCGATCATCCCAGCCTGACTGAAGAGTTACCTTGAGTCACGGAATTGATAATCGCCAGTTTTTGCAATATTTTTTTACAATTATGGGAAAAACTTCTACACAAAATCTGTGGTAAAGCAATACGCACCCTGCATATGGTACATGGCTTATAGATGGGATGGGGTGACACAGACAATCACCTCATCGAGTTCACGGCTGAAATCCCAGAATTAGTTAAAACTCGATTCGCATTTTAAAACGCAATCGTTCTGCCCAGTCATTTCTTGGTGGAAAAGACCTGAAAACCCTATTTTAGTGCTTAACACATAGGTTTATCATTGTGTTTCATTGCACCCAAAGGTATGAAAACATGGAGGACTGGGAGCAGGAAAACACAATGTTAAACCTACGAGTCAACTGCTAAAATCTGGATTTCAGGTTTTTTCCACCCAGATAACGATTTGGCAGACCGATTGCGTTTTAATATGCGAATCGAGTTTTAACTAATTCTAGAATTTCAGACGTAAACTCGATGAAGTGATTTTCTGTGCTGTCGCCTACTGGTCTATTATATTTTATTCAAAATCAACTCGAACATTTCATTACTTAGAATTAATAAAACAATCACTTAACTTTTCTCCCTTTCCGGCACAGTGTGCCCGGGTCGGGATACGTAATTTTAATTCCAAACTTACGAACGGCACCGAGAATATTTTAGAAAAATTTTGCTTTTACTATCAACATGTAAAGTAATACGTGTTTTTAATACCTAAAAAAGTCGTTTTAAAATTCCGGTGTCAGTCAATCATTTCATTATTTTACAATAAAAATTGCATGTGCCGGAAAGGGTTAAAGCATGAAGCACAGAGGCTGAATAAAAGCTTCGAAATTAAGAAAAGAGAAATTACTTATCTTTTAGTACGTGACGTAATGAAAAAATTCGTGAATCGAAGGAGTTTATTTAGATGATCTATAGACACATTCACATGCAATAAGGTTGAAACGAGTGCTATATACATGCAGCATAAAAAGACACTCGCTTTTGCAATGCAATTCAAAGAAAAGGAAAAATCCGCGTGATAATTTATTCGACTACTTTTTAAAATATAAAATAAAAAGTACAAAAGTTAATTTCTAAAGATGCATGTTAATAGCATGCTAAATTGACTAAGGTTAAAAAAGTATAACAATTAAACTGCATTTTGAATATACATATGGTACATGGGTTATATTTTATTCGGAATCAGCACAAGAACATTTCTTTGCTTAGAATTAATAAAGCAGTCATCTAAAAATTATTAAACCGTAAATCACTGAGGCTGAATAAAAGCTTTGTAATTAAGAAAAGAGAAATTACTACCTATCTTTCTGTACGTGACGTTAGGACAATTTAGTAAATAGGTGAGTAGATTTAGAGATGATCTACAGCCAAATTCATATGCAATAAGATTGAAATTAGTGCTATATAGATGCATTTTAAAAGGAGGCTAATAAATTGTTTTATTTTCTTAGAAGAGTGAGATTTAGAATAGTCGTCAGTAACAAAAGTTGGAACATGCATTATTGTTTGATTTCTGATAATACATAATTCATTACCACATACTTTACTGCAATAAGTTTTCAATGCAAGATGACTAATAAATGCTCAACTGTTTTTAAATTATTGTTGTTATTCTCTGATCAAGAGAAATATAAAACATTATAACTGTTTAATTGTCTAGTTTTACTTAATTCTTTTCTGATTATTACAAGGTTATTGCGTTTTTAAAATACAACAACAAGTAAACGGTGACGGGTATTCGAAGAAGCTTTTCTATGAATACTTTACTATGTTTTCTTGTTTGATTTCAAATATCTCCGATTGATATCTGTGCGCTGTCTCAAACTGTTGGAATGCTGGAACTAATAAAAACTGCTTTAAATATTCACCAAAAAACGGTTTAATTTTGTAATCGAGAGGCTACTTTAAGCAACATTACAATTTGACACAATGAATCGCCCTATAACGGTAATATTTGGAACTAAAACAAAGTGTAGTAAAGTAATTTCTGAATTCCTGCATTGCATGTTTCCAAGAATAACGACGATAGCTGTCACAAATTACTTGTTATTGAATTTTAAAATCACGGAGATCCTTTTAGGACACTTTGTAGATTATTGTAAATTTTGTTTAGATCTAAAAGTATTAGTAAAGAATGTAGAATTTTTTCGGGTGAAATCATAGTTTTTAAAATTATAGGAAACGCTTCAATAACTTATTGCTTCAAATAATTAATTTTGTATAGTTCCGACTAATTAAAAACTAAACGTGCATTACTATTTTATTTCTTTTAAAGACAGTCGGTACTTGCCATGTTAAATTAATGTACCTTTTCCCATAAACTACTTAAGATATGGACTTGAAATTTTTTTTATGCATAAAATAAACTATTCTTAATAATATGAAGATAAATTTATAATTAAATAAAGCTTAGATATTTTTTTAAAATCTCAAGTAGAAATAGCATTCAAATTTCAAAAAACATGCAATTTTTTCAAAGATATAATAATAATAAAGGTTTTATAATAATAATAAAGGTTCTTTTTATGAGTTTAAACAATTCACCTCAGATTAAACAGGGATATGTATAGAGTGTTCAGGAAAAATTTCAAAGCAAAATGTATAATAGTTTTCTCAAAAAGGTACATCGAAGTTAAAAAAACAACATTTTAAGAAAATCACGTTTAAAGTAAATAAACGTACTAGTAGTAAAGCAGATAAACAAACAGACTAAAAATTTTCCAACTTCTGATTGCCGTAGAAACAAAAGCAATCTATCAGTAGAAGGAGGAGAAATGGTAGATTCAAAATATTAAAAAATCGAAAATTTTGACCTTCCAACTGCCCTTAGCCCTTTCAGGGGCAAACAATTGTGTTCCTGTAATGTTGAACACACACCGGAATATTCGAAAAAACTTGTTTCAAAATAAAGAAAAGCAATTTTTTAACTTTTTTCCACCAAAGTAAGAAAGGTAAATTTTAATTAAATTTTCTGGTCCAAATCTTGATTAAAATTAGGTGGGATAAAATATATCCCACCGCCCTCAAGGGGTTCAAATTCATAAAAACTTTCTATAAAGGTGTTACATAATACATTATTAAACAAATTAAACAAATCACTTGACATGTTTCGGCAGTGGTGGAAAATTGGCGAAGTGGAGTCTATTGACACCACTAATTTTTTATAGTATTCTCCACCTTAATAAAAACTCAGGAATTCTGTCATTATATAAGTCGAAAAATACTACTAAAATTTAGTGGTGTCAATAGGTTCCACCTCTTCGCCAATTTTCCACCACTGCTTTCGGTTTTAATTGAGTTAAAAACCATAATAATAAAATTCGTCTCCGGTCAAGTCGAATGACTCTAGACAATGAAACGTATACCATATATTTAACGCACACAAAGCACATACGCCCTCTACTGTCAATCATGAATATAAAATAAGACAATGATTTAAAATTGTTCATCAATTTATTTTTGATATAGGGCAGACTGGGGAGGGTTGACCATACGGGAGGCTTGACCCACCCATCAGTTTTCATATTTAAAATAATTTCAGAGTTTTATCAATAGGTGTCAACCAAAGCTACTGGAATGCTCAAACAACAGCCTTTGTTTCATACATCTAATTAAAATAGGTGTGGAAAAATCAATTGTGAAGCGTTTTCAACCTAAAATGTGCGTTTTTTAGAAATAGTTTGTAAGATTTTTTCAGATAAAATATATCATAGAAATTTAAGTGAGTAGGTTTAAAGTAATGCAGAAAAATCGAGCTTTCATTCCCGGCATAAAGATTGTACAGTAAGTTAGGCTAAACATAACAATGTGCTATTCTTTAAAAAAGTGGTATGTGTGGGGGGGGGGGGGGACTTGACCCAGTTAATGTGAGGGTGGGTTGACCAGATGCTCAAGGCACCCTTAATTAAGTAATTTTGGAAATCTGTTTATTATACACTGTGCATAATGAAAAAGGTTATACATATAAAAATAATGTATCTTTATTCTGTAAAGCTACTGTAAAATGGGGTGATGGAAAAGAAAATGTTTAAAACTGCTTAAACAAAGATGTGAAAAATTGCTGTAGTATCCATTGCAAGAAAAAACTTAATGAAATATAAATGGGAAAGTTGATTAAATATTACTTAAAATAGGTAAATAGAAACAGTGGGAAAGAATAGAAAGAATGAAAGCAGCAGTCTTAATCCTTTCAGGGGCAGTTGCATGTTTATGAAACCACTTAATTTTAATTCCCAAACGACACAATGACACCAGAATTTTGCTAATTTTTTTTCCATTTAATACGTATGTGAAATATATCCTTTTCTTATTAACAAAAAACTTTGTTCGTAAATTCCGGTGCCAGTCATTTATTTCAACATTTTAGTACTGAAAGTACTTTGCCCCTGAAAGGGCTAAACGATGTTAATAGCCCTGTTAATAGTTAAGTGCTCAATGTGGCTGCAAAAGAAAATAGCATTGATCGAAAAACTTTAGGAAGGCATGTAGACAAATTTCACCAGGACGAATACAGTTAGATGAAGCCAAACTATGTGCAACTAGTGTTTTCAGGTCGAGTGTCACAAAAGTAGGACAAGGAAACAAAAAAACAGGCGGGACAGTGTCTCCTAAATCCGGACATAATAATACATGAAACCCTATGAAAATGGAACCGGTCTCTAACAGATTACTGTCTTAAGTGTTAAAATTTCTTTTTTCCTGCTGTATAATTAAACATGCTCAGACAAAATCATGTTTAAGATAAATGTTTTCTCCTACGACTTGCGATTGCGTCAAAACAGGTTTGTTTAAGCGTCATATTTTCAAATATATATATATATATTAATAATTAAAGCCTGTAACATAAAGTTATTGTGCTTTTTTTAAACTAATTTTATTTCCCTTCTCAAATATTTCAATATAAAACAAAATGGGTCAAGCCTCCCATATAGTGGGTCAACCCTCCCGTATGTGGGGAGCCTTGGCCCATTATTTTCTCATGAATAAAATCAATCATTTTTCAAATTTCTTATACATCACACTTATGTAGCAATTTTATTTTGATAACTGATTGTATTACGAATAAAATGATATATAAAACTTTATTCTACGTTCAATATTTAAAAAATAAAAAATCATTTTGTAAAAAGGGGGTCAACCCTCCCTAGTCTCCCCTATTAATTATTTATTTCTAGTAATAATCAAAAGTGCTTATTACATACGAGTACTTTACTGTAAAAAATTTGTCTTGTAAATACTGAATTCTTTAACAGTTGGTAGTTATTATATCTGCAAAAGAAGCAGAAATCAGTACCTTTAATAAAATGCTTTTAGCTGATAATTGGATTTTTGTATATTCTGTATGCATCTTCAAAGGATTAGTAATGCACGTTGAACATATATGCTTATTATTTTAGAATTTTATTTAAATTTACGTGTTTCAATACAAAACAAAACGAAAACTATTTCAATCAAACAACAAAATAAGACAAAACATTAGATACTAAATGCAGCTTTATCTGGTAGTTATAAGATAATTTTAATCAATAAACTAGAAATGGTTCTTTCTCCTACAGCAATTCACGACGAAATATTATTTGTTAGCAATATTTGTATTGCAAAATTTTCAAATACATAAATGCGACGAAGGTTTGTACAATAACTTACATAACTTACACTATTTGTTTTCTCGAAAAATTTAATTGATTTAGTACATTTTTATGTTTTCGCAGATTAGCATACATACGTCCAAGAAGTGCTTAAATTTCTAAAAGTTTACTTTTCGTTATTGCAGATTTATATCCCTGAATATCTTTTACGTCAAAATTTACAAATATTTTTGCAATTGGAAAATAGCATAAGTGATTATTACATACTTTATACTTATAACTTTGTTATGCAAGAAGACTAATAAATATTCATTTAATTATTTGCACATACCGTAGTTATTCTCTCTACAAACGAAGTGCAAGACACAAACTGTTTTGTAATTATCTCGTTTTTATTTATTGTTTACTGGCAATTAGTTTTTTTATGGAATTTATTTGTTCTTTTAAAATATTGAAAGTATAAATTGATTAATATGTATCATAAAGATACATAGGCGATATGCTACTCTTTATTTGAAATCAGTTTTTTGTTAGAAATTAAAAATACCATAACACACTGAAGCTCAATAAAAGCTTGAAATTAAGAAACGATAAATTACTTATCTTTCTGTAAGTGACGTAATGGCAATTTCGTGAATAGATGAGTAAATTTAGTTGATCTATAGCCAAATTTATAAGCAATAAGATTACAAAAAGTGTTATATAGATGCAATAGCATTAACACTTCAATAAGTTATTTTATTTGTTTCAAAGATTTACATTAAGAATAAGTATATAATATCATAAGTATAGGAATATCATAAATGATTATCACATACTTTATTGTAGTAATTCGGTAATGCTTGAAGACCAATAAATACTTATTTAATTGTTTTAACTGATATTAGTTATTATCCTCTAAAGAGAAACATAAAACATTGCTAATTTACTGACAAAGAGCTTTTTTTTAATTATTCATCTGTCCAAATTATTACAACTGTCGCAAAAAATAAAAATTGATTAATATTCATATAATTGATATATAGTCAATTATTAAGCTTTATTTGAAATCAGTTTTTAACATTCATTATTTAGAAATAATAAAATATTTGGTTAACTATTGTTAAAATAAAAATGTCAAGCACTGAAAGCTGAATAAAAACTTGAAATTAAGAAACGAGAAAATACTTATCTTTGGGTAGGTGTAGTAATAACAAGTTCGTGAATCGATGAGTAGATTTAGTTGATCTACATAAGCAATAAGATTAAAATAACTGCTATATTGATGCGGTATAAAATAACACTAACAGTTCAATAAACTACTTTATTTGTTTCAAAGATTTACATGAATAATAAGTATATAATATCGTGACTATAATAATATCATAAATGATCATTACATGATTTTTTGTAATAATTCTGTAATGCGAAAAGGCTAATACGCAAATACTTATTTAATTGTTTTAGCTGATGTTAGTTATTATGCTTGAAAGAAAAAAAACAAGTCACTAACAATTTAATTTTCTCGTTTTGGTTGCCAATTTACTCACAATAAGCTTTTTAAAACTATTCTTCTCTCTCAAAATATTAAAAAATAAAAATTGATTAATATTGAAATAATTGACATATAGTCGATTGTTTATGCTTTAGTTGAAATCAGTTTTTTAAACATTCATTATTTAGAAATAATAAAACATTTCGTTAACTACATATAAAATTAAAAATTTAAGAAAATTAGAAATTAATAAAATTAGAAATTAAAAATACCATGAAGCACTCACTAAAGCTGAATAAAACCTTGAAATTAAGAAACGAGAAATTATTTATCTTTCTGTAACTGACGTAATGGCAATTTCGTGAATCTATGAGTAGATTTAGTTGATCTACATAGCAATAAGATTAAAATAAGTGCTATATAGATACGATATAAAATAACACTAACATTTCAATAAATTATTTTATTTGTTTCAGAGATTTACATTAAGAATAAATATATAGTATCCAAACTATAGGGCCCTCCAGTGGCCGAGAGGTTCTGCTCTCGAAGCTTGTAGACGGAAGGTGCTGGGTTTGATCCCAATCGCGCCCGTTGACCTAATGATTCGGAGTTTTCGTGGTTTTCTTCGAACCTTGTTTTTCCAAGCGTAAATACGGATTAGGTTCCCTTAGAAGAACCCTCACGGAAGCACTCCCACCCCCTTTGGGCCTATATCCCTCGTGCTGATAATTGGCCGTCATAAACACAACCTACCTAACAATAAGAATATCATAAATGATTATCACATATATTATTGTAATAATTCTGTAATACAAGAGGACTAATAAATACTCATTTAATTGTTTTAACTAATGTTAGTTATTATCTTTGAAAGATAAATACAAGTCACTAACATTGCAAATTTACTGGGAAAGAGCTTTATTTAAATTATTCTTCTGTCTCAAAATATTGAAAAATAAAAAAATGATATATGTAATTGATATATAGCCGATTGTTTATGCTTTATTTGAAATCAGTTTTAAACATTCATTATTTAGAAATATTAAAACATTCGGTTAACTACTGTTAAAATTTTAAAAAATCGTCAAGCACTAAAGCTGCATAAAAGCTTGAAATTAAGGAACGAGAAATTACTTAGCTTTCTGTAATTGCCGTAATGGCAATTTCGTGAATCGATTAGTATATTTAGATGATATACATATGAAATAAGATTAAAATAAGTGTTATATAGAAGCGGCAAAAAATAACACTAAAATTTCAATTATTTATTTTATTCGTTTCAAAGATTTATATTAAGTATAAGTATATAATACCCTATTACCTATTAACTATAGAATATCATAAATGATTATTACATGATTTATTGCAATAATTCTCTAATGCGAGAAGACTAATGCATAAATATTTACTTAATTGTTTTAGCTGATGTTACTTAATATCTTTGAAAGAAAAATCCAAGACATTAACAGTTTAATTTTCTCGTTTTGGTTGCCAATTTACTCACAATGATCTTTTTTTTAAATATTCTTCTCTCTCAAAATATTAAAAAATAAAAAATTACTAATATTCATATAATTGATATATAGTCGATTGTTTATGCTTTATTTGAAATCTGTTTTAAACATTCATTATTTAGAAATAATAAAACATTCGGTTGACTACTGTTAAAATTAAAAGTTCCATGAAGCACTGAAGCTGAATAAAAGCTTCGAAATTGGAAAAAGAAAATTACTTTTCTTTCCGTGCCTGGCGTAATGGCGATTTCGTGAATCGATGAGTAGATTTAGTTGATCTATAGCCAAATTCATAAGCAATAAGTTTAAAATAAGTTCGATATAGATGCTGCATAAAATAAACATAAAGCTTAACAAAATATTATATTTTCTTCAGAGAATGATATTTGTAATAAGTAAAACCGGAATTCTTATTACGGTTTGATTTCTGACAGTATCATAAGTGATTATCATACACTTTACTGTAATTACATTTTAATGGGAGCAGACTAATAAATATTCATTTAATTGTTTTAACTTATGTTAGTTACTATCTCTGCAAGCAAAGCACAAAACACTGTAACTATTTAATTGTCTCGTTTTAGTTTATAATTAGCTGATAATTAGCTTTTAGTAAATTATGTGTACTTTGCAAAATGTTAGTAAATCATGTAGGATTTCTTTTTTCTGTGTGTGTGTGTTAAATTAAAGTAGTTAAAATATCAATTAATCAGTTTTATTTACTTTAAATTAAGATCAAACATTTTCTCAGCAAATATTATTCTTAACTAAACAGTCTGTCCGTGTTTATTCTTATGACGTTTTACTTAATTACCCCTACTTAATGTATCATCCCGGAAGTGCAATGTTTATTATTTAAAAAATTAAAATATATTCATTAGTCTAAATATTTATACATATTTTATAACAAAATAAAATGTTTTAATAAAAATATATTAGATTTATTAAATATACATAGTCATATAAAATAAACATATATTTTTTTCCCTGAACCGATTTTGAAAAGTTAATTATCTCATAAATTCTAGAAATAGAAAAGAAAATGTTGCATTAAAAACAGGATAGTGATAGTTTTTGTTCAAACAAATTTTCGTAAAATATATTTTAAAAAAATTATGAAAATTCCTTTTTACAGGGTATTAAATAAAGCAAATTTTCCCAGACAGCAATTATAATTATAATGGAGAAGAAATATCAAAAGATAGTGATAAAGTAAATATTTTTTTAACAAATCAAAATAATATTAAAAATAAATTTCAGGGTTAGATAAATGTACTTCTTAGTCTTAAATCGTGTAGATTGGGTGAAGATGCCGTAGTTTTTGACTTAATTGTTTTAAAAATCGCCTGTTGTTTTTATTTGTTATTCATTGATTCCTTCTTGAAGTTTGCACTCTTATGTATGATTTAAAACTCATTTCATTTTACAGATGTTATAGAAAACATCGAAATTTTTCTTTTTTAAACACTTGCATTTCGGCATCTTACCCCAAGGTATGGGTAAGAAGGCCGACTATCTAGGGGTAGATGCCTTCTGAAGTTTCAATGTAAACAATAATTTTTGTGAATCAGTATTTAAAATAATGGGACAAATAAAAGTAACTTTAATATTTTAGACATATTAAAGTTATTAACTTACTTAATATTAGGAAATTACAAAAATATGAACGTAAAAAACGTTGGCAATTTAATAAAAGAGCAAACTAATACTTGAAAAAAAAGAGTTATGTTCTACTTAACATTTAAAAGAATTATGGCTCTTAAGTATGCATATGATTTAACATAATGTAATTTAAATACGGTAAAGCCACTTTGATAAAGTGCTTCAGAGTCAAGCTTTTTTGTTGATGTTTTGCATATGTCCCTTTGTTCTTTTCAGCAATATCTCTGATCTGCCACAAACTATACAATTGCTTAGGAACTTTGAGCAACTTTTACATAACCGACAGTTTTACTGAATACACTTGATGCAATCATATTTTCCCGAAGTTTTATTGCACTCTGTTAGACACTCTAAACCCTCGTTCTCATTCACATAAAAAAAAAACCTCATCTTCTGAATCTTGGTACGGAATTTAATTATCATCCATATCATCATGTGTTGAAGATTCTCTCTATCTAGCCTTTGAGTTATGCTTATCTAATTCCTTTTTAGAAAGGCTTGAGACATCTGGAAATTCGCAGTTGCTATTGCCAGACCAATTTGGTTTGTCTTTCATAGGTTTTTAGAATTATTTTTGTGTGAATGTTAAACTGAGAAACAAAACTTTGGTAAAAACTACGTCATAGTTAAAACGATACATTTAAAATGTCTAAATTAAAATAAATTTCTTATAGGGTCTTTATAAAATTGTTTACTTAGCCATTTTATACAAACTCGTTTTAAGTTGTTGGGTTGATCTTATTTAATCAATAACGAAAATAGCCGTTAGCTGGTTCGACAGCAATTGATTAGGCCTTAAAATCTCTCAGCCAAAGCGAAATGAATGGCCACTCACTAATGAATGGCCATTGAATGAGTTGCCAGTAGGCCATCGCCACTAGTCGTTTAATTGCGATTTAGTCTTCCGTAATATTTTCAAAGCAGATCAAATTATCGTGTTTTTGGAGTCTGTGGTGTCTTGTTTGAGTTTGGCGAGAGTAGCTTGTAGGGGCAGAAACTCCTAGTTATCTAAAGCTATATTATATACTACCGATATTTACATTAATTAAAACTATTTATAACTGCATTCCACATGAAATTTTTAAAAATGGTTAGAATTCATAATTATTAAACAATTATTTATAAGGCCAATAAAGTTTATTTATAAGGCGAAATACATATAGAAACCTTTCAAATTATGTTCACCTTAGATTTTAATATTTCTGTACGTCATTTTAAACATTTAGAAAATGTATGATTTTAATGAATGGAATTTTTTTTATCAATTGATTAAAATTATGATTTAATCGCTGATTTAAATTATGTGATTAAAATCGTTGACAAGTTAGTTAATAGCCAAGAGTAATTTAAACAATGAAAAAACAAACATGCATTTGACCTCAACGGAAAATAACCGGCATCTTACCCCAAAGGAAAAACAACCGGAATCTTACCCCCAAATTTTTTCGTCGACTCACCCCAAGGTATTGAGCAAGACCCCCCCCCCCCCCACAAGCGGGAATTGGCCGCCATTTATGCTTTGCAGAAAGGCCAGGTATCAGTACTCTCAAAAAATATCAGATTTATTTCTCTGGTGCTTAAACTAAGATTTATATAGGCAAATAAAGAAATCAAGTAAAAGATTTTGGACACTTACCAGAAGTGTTGAGACAAAATAGCAATAAAAAATCACTATTTATTTTTTTTTAATAAGGCAAAGATAAATTAACGTATCAGTAGGGAGCCTTCTTCCTTACAACTGAGCGGCGTTTCCCTACAGCGCGTGTGCATATGAAAACTACGTGATACAGCATCTCATCTCAAGTTACCCTAAATAGAAAAGCCAGTGCATGATATTTATATAACTTCTAGGAATCTACGCAAAAAATTTATACAATAAACGTTCGAGAAATTATATAGGGGAGACCGGGGCTAGTAGGCGCAGTTTTTAGTTATTGATTTTTATTAATTTTTTGTTTAAGTTTTTTATGAAAATTTAACTGTACTTTTAAAGAACAGCCATTGGGCTATATATACCCGGAGTTTTGAGTTTGTAGCTTTTGTAGTTTATGTTAGCGGAAGCCTAAAGTAAAAGAAAAATTGTGCTCCAACCTACCCTTTCACGGGGAAAGTTGCCTATACCTATGGGGTAAGTTGGCACACGCTTTATAAAAATTTAAATGAAACTCAAATAAGACAGCAGTTAAGAGAAATCAATTACATTATTACCAGTAACTTTAAACAAAGGCGTTATAGCCGTACAATGTAAATTCTAAATAATACAGTCATAAAAATAATGAATAAAACATTAACATTGAGTAACTTCTATCCTACTTGATATCATCATCAGAGTTACAGTTGTCACAAATAAAAAATCGAGTGCCTCCAAAATCTTGCATTGCAACCACTTTTCTCGGTGTTTGCTGTTTTTCAAGCTACCAGCACACACCAGACACCGAGCCAACTTGCCCCGTGTTCAAGGCGCCTACTAGCCTCATAATAAATTTCTTCACGAAAGGGACACGTAACCATCTAAGCATTAACCAAGTAAATCACATATGAGGTAAGTACAGTTAATCATACACTAAGAAAAACTGCACAAGTTAAAACCCAATTATGAAGATAAGTATTAGAAATTAGAAAAAGAATGAAGCAACAAAAAATTACTTTTGAGAGCAAAAAACAGAAAAATCGTAATAAATGTCCACTGCACGTAGGTAACACTGCAAAACTACAATGTGGATTGTAAAAAGCAAGAAGAAAGGTACTCTGTGACTGGTTGCGCAATCTATCCACAAACAGGCGATTTATGAGGACTGCACCTACTTACCCCTGTAGCCAACTAGTCCCGGTCTCCCCTAATGCATTTATTTGAAAATTTTACAACGTAAGTAAAATTGTGAAGCAAGTTAATTTTTTTCCATCGCATTTTCTTTCCTTTTCGGTGAAATTTCAAAAAGTCACCCTTCACAAAGTCATTCGGTCCGTTTTTAAAATATCACTTTTTTAAAACAATAATCTACTTTTTAAATTTCGCTTTCAAATGTGGTAGAAATACACCTCAGAGGTTAATTCTATTTTAAATATTATAAAAGTTTAACACAAAAACTTTTCTTCCGAAATACTGGTATTGAAAATACGGATACCTGAGAGTTCTGAAAAACTTAACACTCTCTAAAACATTATATTAATACCAATGCAAATACAAATACAAAGCAAGCAATTAAACTTTTATTGCTGCATAATGTTTAATTGATTTATAGTATTATAATGTTCACTAACGTGAAATCAGTTTCGAAAATTAATATTCAAATCCACCAAACATTTTCAAGAACTATCTAATTTTAAAATATCATACCTCTGAAAAAGTTACTATTTTAAAAGAATAAAAGGAAATTTTTAACAGATATATATACATAGGCATAAAATATTTCATAACTTATTGCATCTAAAGAAAAAGCTTAATTGAAATATAGGCATATGAAGTGTCCGGATAAAAAGCCAGTTCAACATACTTGTTCATGAAATTGAATTTTTGATGTCATTTTATAGCTCATGAAAGATTCCTTGACAATATGATATGATTTTATTTTTTAATAAATCATAATAATGTCAAAACTAAAATCTGAGAGTTTTATATATGTATCTTTAAGCTTAAATAAAAAGAAAAGCCCATGCATGATAAGTGTATAACTTCTATGAATCTACACAAACAATAGACTGTAAGAGAAGTGATATAATCAGGGCTCCCAAATGGTAAGCCAACTGAATACCAATAAATTTTAACAGAAAATTTTATTGAAGGTTTGCACTAGAATTAACTTTCAAAGGTGATTCCGGGGCGGTTTGCAAGAAAAATCTGAAAATACAATTTTTCTAAAATAATATTGGTATTCAGTTGACGGACCATTTGGAAGCCCTGTATAATGCATTTAACAGAAAAAGTTTTAAAAAAAAAGGAAAATCCTTTAACTAAGTTCAATTCATTGTCATATTCTTTGTTTTTTCGGTGACTTTCAAACAGTCACCGTGCATTTTAATCTAAAAACCTAGTTTATTATAAAACATATTATTACTACAACTACAATGCCTAAGTAGGGAGTTAAGCTTTTATTGCTTTATAGTGTTTAAATTATAATAAAAACTTACGGAAAATAATTACCTTTACTGCCCTTAAAATATGTAAACAGAGTTAGAATACTGCAGAGGAAAATTTCCACTAATATTTAATTATAGAAATTTTCTCCTCATTTAAAAACAAAAATATTTTGTAACAAATGAGGGAAATTTTTCTTTTATAAAATACTGATGGGAGCTTACTCTTTCGGTGTAAAAGCGAGGTTTTACTGTAATTTCCCACAATTTACACTTTTACTTCCCTTGAAGAGCGTAAAATCATTTTACTGTGCTTTAAGAAAAAAGCAAAACCTTGAAAGTTGTATAAACCAACGAAGAAGTTACTATAGGCCAATCATTTTATTTCCCACAATTTCAGAGATGTACCACAATTAATCCAAATTAAGCGATAAGTTACTTAAAATTTAATTTAATATACGATTTGGGGCTCATATTAAAGATATTCATAATCTTAGTAACACATTTATATTATTTTAAATTGTAACCTAAAAAAATAATTCTAGTATATGTCGATTTCAATAAACTTAGCTTAAATTTCTAATTCAGTGTCAAAGGAGCTTTTACAATTACAATACGTTGGTAGATTCATATCTTTAAACAAAAAAATTTATTTCTAAATGATTAACAGAGAAAAAAAGGGCTCGCTATCTTAATTACCATCAGCATTTTTAATGAGAAATTGTGTTGTAAAACATAATTTGTTAAACAAGGAATTTCCGGTTTGTTTAATAAGTTTAGAATATTCAGATAAAAGAGTGTTTTGGTGAACTAATTAGGCATAAAAATGGAGTTTTTAACTGGCTTGAAAAATAAGTCAAAAGTATTATGGAGTACAACATATTTTAATATTTAATGTAGTTTACACAAAATATTTTCAAACGATTTAGTAGATTTCAACAATTATAACAGTTAGTTTTTCTAATAACACATATTATATTATTCCTTGTTGCCGGGTAATAAGAACTTAAGCATGTTTTCGCCATTTTTTTTATTGTTATTTGATTGATTTAACCATGTTTGTGTTTAATATATTCAAGGTTATACTAGGAATTATAATGTCATTCTGGTTTTTATTTTAATCATAATTTCACCATATCTGGTTAATTATTATTCTTACCTCTGTAACAAAATATGGGAAAGTTCATAATATTATATATATATATATATATAGGGGAGACTGGGGAGTGTTGACCATAGGGCAGGCTTGACCCACTCTGCAGTTTACATATTTAAAAGAGTTTCAGAGTTTTACCAATAGGTTTCAACCAAAGGTACTGAAATGCTCAAACAATAGTCTTTGTTTCGTGAAGATAATTGAAACAGGTGTGAAAAAATCAATTATGAAGAGTTTTCATCTTAAAAAGTGTATTTTTTAGAAAACTTTTGTAAAATTTTCTCATAGAAATATATCATAGAAATTTGAGTAAGTAGGTTTTAAGTAATGTAGAAATATTGACAACCATTCCAGGCATAAAGATTGTGCAGTAAATTAGGCTAAATATAACTATGTGCTATATTTTAAAAAGTGGCTATGTGAGGAGGCTTGACCCAATTAATGTGGGGAGGGTTGACCAGATGGTCAAAGCTCCTTAATTAAGTGTTTTTGGAAAACATTTTATTACACACTGTACATAATTAAGGGTAAATGGTTACATTTCTAAAATAATGCAAATTTATTTTGTTAAAGTACAGTAAAATGTAGTGATAGAAAGGAAAATGTTTAAAACTGATTAAATGAAGATTGGAAAAATTGCTATAAAAAGCAAGAAAAAATTTAAATTTAAATATAAATTGGAAAATTGATAGGAACTTTTATTTAATTTAAATAGTACTCATAGTAAGTAAATAGAAAGACTGGAAAAAACTAAAACGGATAAAAGCTGTAAACTTAAGAAATATTATGTATTCATTCCTCTGCAAAAGAACATAACATTGATCAAAACACTTTAAGAAGGTGTGTAGACAAATTTCACCAAGATGAACCCAATGAGATGAAGCTACAGACAATTAGTGTTGCCAGGTCGAGTGTTAAAAAAAGTGGGTGTTTAAAAAGGAAATTTTCCCCTGTGCCTTGAATCCCAACTAAGCAGGTTTGTTTACACATCATATTTTCTCAAATATTTTTTAATAATAATTAAAACTTGTAGCATAAAGTTATCCTGCCCTTTTTAAAACTGGTTTTATTTCCCTGAGCAAATATTTCATTAGAAAATAAAATGGTCCAAGCCTCCCATATGTGGGAAGCTTTGACTCATTATTTTCTCATGTTTAAAATCAATCATTTTTCAAGTTTCTTATGTAGTACACTTATGTCACAATTTCAGTTTGATAACGGATTATATAACGAATAAAATGATATATGAAAGTTATTCTAAGTTCAATATTTTAAAAATAAAAAGTCATTTCGTAAAAAATGGCTCAACCCTCCCCATCTAACCTATATGCGTGTGTGTATAGATATTCGGTGTCTCCCAGCAGTCAAACTCTCTTATCTCAGAAATGCGCAATTTTAGAAACCTATGAAATATGTTTTCAATAAATCAAAGGGGTACCTGCTCACTATAAAAAGTGTAAGGCTGAGGGGAGTTATAACTAATTAAAATGTTACTCTCAATTTCATCAAAAAAAAAATGCTGGAATTGACTGCCTTCCATTTCCTATAGCAGTAATACAGCCGCTACAGAAGTAAAGCAGAAATTCATTCTTGGCTGTCTTAAAGCGTTAAAAAACAAAGCTAAATTAAGATAATAAGAATAACATTTTGAACCTACAAATCCTCCTCCGAAGTATTTTCCTGGGTATCGCTCTTTCATTAAACTTGTTGTTAATTAGTTACAGTTCTGAATTCTTTTACACTATATATGCATTACAATATACAGAAATTGATGAAGAAAGTAAGAAAACGAAAACAAAACTCTTAACATCTACTGCATTTAAGCATTTTAATATGACTAAATTTGTAACTTTTTTCTTACATTCTCAGTTCACTAACTATCTGATATTTAAATTTATTTAAAGCAGCCAAACGCCTACATGTGATGGTAGTATCGCTGTACAATTTTCTTAATTCCTATTTCTTTCATGATGTATTTTGTATGTGCAATAAATATATGGCGTAAAAGAATCCAGAGATGTTATTAATCCTCCCACTCAAATAAGTAATCATACATATATATACATATTTTAATTCATAGGTTTTATTGTATTGTTTTCACTAAACAAGAATAACAAGAAAAATCGTGCATCAAGCCTGGATTATGAAGCATTTCCCAGCACTTCCAGAATACTTTAACAAAAATCACAGCAACAAAAACTAATCAAACACTCGAAATCATACAAATATCAATTCAACATTTAATTAACTTTAACATTCGTGCAAAAAAAAAAAAAAAAAAAAAAAAAAAAAATACGAATTTACTGCTTTTTTCCCTTTTTTTATATCCCAAAAAGAAAGTCAACTCAAGTCCTTGTTTGCTTGTAGGAGATACAAAATTTTGCAAGGTTATAGTATCATATAAAAAAATCCCAGACGTTATGGGCTTTTTTCTACGAATAGGCAGTCTTATCTATATCCGAATAAAGGCGCCAAGGTACATATTTTGTAAAGTCTAAGCCTAGAGGTCCTTTCAAATACATGTCACCTCGACGCACTGAGCTGTACATACAACGATTATATGTCGAGCTCAGTGCCTCGACGTGACCATGAGCGTTGGTGGATTGATTACTTAACAACATGTTTACAGAAGAAACACCAATGTAAAGTCATGTGGCACATTATAAGAGCAGCGAGAAGATTATTTCGTTAAAAAAGGTATGCTGTACTTATAAAACCCTAAAATATTAAAATATCCCATGGGCTAAAACTTTTTTGTTTATGCATATAAGCCCAAATTTCGTACGGAGTTTTTTTCAGCCAGTCAGCACTTTCAAAACATCAAAGTTTGAAAAATTCGAATGTAATACTTACTAACTCTGTATGTTAGTGATAAAATATGCAAGATATCCGGATGGATGAGACAGATTTCATTCCGAACAGCGTTCTTCAAAGCCTTTATTTGATTTTTGTTATCATTTCAAAAATAAATTTTTATTTTCCAATTTTATCTCTAAAATCAGCAAGTACGTAATTGTTTTTTGGTTATAGACAAGCAATTGCTTAATGTATGCAATTTTATGAAATGTTCATCTTTTTATTACAAAATTAAATTTGGTCTATTTAACTACTCCAGTCATGAAGAACCGTGGCACGTACGATACTGTTTTTGGCAAAAGAATATTATCTAATTTGATATTATTATATAGATAAAATTCATTTGTAACATTTTCCAGTTGAGAAGTGTTTGGGACTTCGGTTTGTCTGGCCGTCTGTCTGTTTGTCTGTATCTGGCCGTGCTCTATCTCTTCTAACTAAATATGTATTGCCATACGTAATTGATTTATATATTATTGAAGTTTAAAAAAAGCGTTATTGAAAATTATGTGTGTATCATTTATAGTTCGTTTATAGGGAAACAGAAAATGATTCCGTTATATGATGGTCTGTGGGGGTGAAATCGTTTGCTGCGCATTTTGATGATGTTAGGATAATTCAAACATAAAAAAATTTATATGCATTATTGACATGGATGAAAACATACTTTCTATAGAATATAAAGTAAGTAGAATTTATAGTTCGTGTACAAGGGCGCACAAATATTTCATTTGTGCTATGATCTATGGAAACAAACCGTTTGTAGTGCATTGTATTGATGTTAAATTCATACATGCTGAAATTTATATATATTAATGAAATGCACTGCTACATGTTTTCTATAGATTATTGAGTGCATAGAATATATCGTTTACTTACAGAGACACCCAAAGATTTCGGTTACAAAACAGACTATGTACGATAACTGCTCGATGCACGTTTTTGGATGTGATACGCATTTTAAAATTTAAGTAATTTTTAGCGTATGTGAATCGTATGCAGGACTGCACGAAAGAATTAGCACACATTTCCGGCTATGAACAACAATTGTTGAATATGGATTTTTACTGTGTTATGTGTTTTTTTCTTAAAATTTATTTAAATGTCTCATTCCATTGTATGAAAAAATGAAATTTGTTCACAATGTTACGTTAGCGCTGGAAAATGTTGCATAATCTACGTCGTGATGCACGATTTTTTTTCTTGTTGTTTTTGTTCGTAGTTATTTAATGCGCTAAAACGACTAAATTTATTTAACCAGTGTTTCGTATAATTAGAATATATCGCTACATATTTTATGTAATATGAACTTTTACTGTTTTACGTATTTTCCTTAATATTTATTTAAATGTCTCATTTCATTGTATGGAAAAAAAATTAAATTTCTTAACAATAATCCGTTAGCGTTGGAAAATGTTGCACAGTCTACGCCGTGATACGAATTTTAAAACTTCACTAATTTTTAGTGTATGTGAATCATATACAGGGCTACTTGAAAGAATTCGCACACATTTCCGGCTATGGACAACAACTGTTAGATATGGATTTTTAATGCGTTATGTGTTGTTTCTTAATATTCATTTAAATTTCTCATTCCATTGTATGAAAAAGTGAAATTTCTTAACAATATTCCGTTAGCGTTGGGAAATGAGGCATATAATGCGCGTTCGTAGTTATTTAATGCATTAAAACGACTAAATTTGATTAACCAGTGTTTCGTATAATTAGAATATACCGCTACATATTTTATGTAATATGAATTTTTACTGTCTCGCGTCTTTTTCCTTAATATTTTTTTAAATGTCTCATTTCATAGGTTGATAAAAAATTAAATATTTTAACAATATTCCTTTAGCGCTGGAAAATCTTGCATAATCTTGCATGATGTTTTTCTATTTTTATTTTTGTTCTTAGTTATTTGATGCCCTAAAACGTTTAATTCAATTAACCAGTGTATCCTAAAATCAGCATATGCCGCTACATATTTTATGAAAACATTTGCCACGTTCATAAATATTATCTGCGAATTTTCGACATGCGTACGTAAAAAGGTTTTCACCCCTTAATTAGTTCGATGAAATCCATTAAATGTATGAATGTACTTCAAACAAATATTTTAAATTCTTCCTAAAAAATTACATTTTACAATGGTTTTCAGCTAAAGGATATTACAAAATACAAAAATATTTTGAACTCAATGTTTTAAGTATATTTTTTAAATAATGCGAGCTAGTTAAGTACATTTAACAAATTTACATAGATATTTAGCAAGCAATTAAACATATTTAACAAATAGTGCAATACATTTGTTCAAAAAATGCTAAAACACAGTAATATATTTTTTCATACTGAATGTTTCAAAGATATTAAAAGAGTAATGCAAGCTTTTAGTTACAGAACACTAATTGAAACATTCTTAAAATGAGGTTCGTTGTTTTATTTTTTTTTAATTTAAAAGGACGGTTCCGTTAAATAAAAACATTTACTTCTAATTATATTATTGGGTCGATCGGGAAGTCGTGTCGTGTTGGGAAAATCAGTTCGTACCGGAAAATTCTATGATTTAATCATTAGACATTGATTCCGATATCTAATGTCTAATAATTACCGGGCAGAAATTTCCGGTACGAACTGATTTTCCCAACACTACACGACTTTCCTATCGACCCAATACATAGTAACTAAGAGTTACAATATGCAACTGAAACTTTTCTTGTATTTAATTTTATTTTTTAACCACTGTTTCGTATAATTAGCATATGCCGCTACATATTTTTAATCACTGTTTCGTAACATTTAGCATATGCCGCTACATATTTTATGCAAACATTTGGAACGTTATAATATTGATAGATATTATTTGCGAATTTTTGGCAAGCGTACGTAAAAAGGTTTGTCATCCCCGAACTAGTCTGATGAAATCCATTAAATGTATGAATGTACTTCAAACAAATATTTTAATTTATTCCTAGAAATTTAAAATTTACAATGGTTTTCAGCTAAATGATAATACAAAATACAAAAATGTTTTGAACTCAATGTTTTAAATATATTTTTTAAATAATGCAAGCTAGTTAAGTACATTTAATAAATTTACATAAATATTCAGCAAGCAATTAAACATATTTAACAAATAGTGCAATACATTTTTTCAACTAATTCCTAAAACATAATAATATATTTTTTCATACTGAATGTTTTAAAGATATTTAACGAGTCATGCAAGCTTTTAGTTACAAAACACTAATAGAATCATTCTTAAAATGAAGTTCGTTGTTTGATTTTTTTAATTTAAACCGACAGTTCTGTTAAATTAAAACATTTACTTCTAATTATATTACATAGCAACTAAGAGTTACAATATACAACTGAAACTTTTCCCATATTTAATTTTATTTTAGGAAAATATTTAATCAGGTTAACAATCTCAGTAGCTAGGCACAGTAATTACTTGCTTTGAATAATTCCAGTATACATAATAAGTAACGAAGTTGTGACATCTTCATTACTTTTCGCTTGAAAAAATTCCTTCGAAACACTTCAATTTAATCTTCGAAATAAATCGTGTAAAACGTTAACGATCGCATGGGAAAAATGTCGCTTTTCCCTTTAGTCATATTCTCCAAATCCTCACTCTTTCCTTTCATAGAATTTTCAGATGAAAATTCTCATGAGATTTTCAGGCGAGATTATCTGTTTAATTATTAATATATCTATTGTATTAAAATGCTGACGTCTTTTACTGGATAAATTATGAAATTCGACGTAATTTAAAGAGCAATCATTTTAGTCTTTTCTTAAAATAATAGTTTATTATTTACTGTAAAAAGTATTCTGAGACTCTGACATCTTAGGAATTAAGAGTTAATTTTCTTTCAATATGTTCTAAATGAAATGCTCTTTTATTTTACATGCATATTTCAAGAACTTGGTAGAAGAATATGTTGTGTATGATCTTTTATTTTATGTAGGGTTGTTTCATTTAGAACATACATTTTCAGTATATTTAAAATGAAAAGCTCTGATTTTTTTTTTTATGTATGCAGTGGCGACTCGTCAGTAGGTTCACAATCACTTTATTACCAGAATTTTCGTATATTAAATTTGAACTTATCTAATCATGGAATGTTGTACTTTTAATTAAGGAGAAATTTACTTTTTTTTAAATCCTAGTAGTAAACTGATTGTAAACCCTCTGACGAGCCGCTACTGCACGTATATTTTAAGAACTTTAGTGAAAGAACATGTTATGTATGATCATTTATTTTATGTATCTTCTTTTCATTTAGAGCATATATGTTCAATATGCTTTAACTCTTTCAGGGGCAGAAAAATTCTGCTCGTAAAATGATGAAATAATTGGCTGGTACCAAAATTTACAAACGAATTTTTCAAAAAATTAAAACATGCTCTTCTACACTTTCACTATAAAAGCAAAATTTTATTAACATATTCTTGGAGCCGTTTGTTAGTCTTCGAATTAAAATTAGGTGGTCATGGCGTGTGACCACACGCCTTTGAAATGGTTAAGTGAAAATATGGATATTTAGTCATAAAAACATGATCCGAAACCACTCGTGGGTTCACGTTCTGAGAGAAAATTTTGGAGATTTTATTTTTTTAACTACTTCTAGCCGTCCGAATGTTTCTAGATTTTTATAGGTGTAAATCAAATGTACCAAGAATGTGTAAAATAATGGTGTTGAAATACCATTTTATTAATTTTAGTATAGTAAAAAGAGTTTCTCCGGGAAGCGAGAATTCTCTAGTCGCGCTTTTTTTGAAAGGGTTAATATGCGTATTTTTGAAAACAATTGCACCGTTGTAGGCGTTCCACTTTATGTGTGTATTTTTGTTTATCCGTATCTCTGAGATTGAACCCGATGCGAACTTCGATAAAAGGGAGAAAAAAATCTGCAAAATAGAACGTTTTTAAACTTTTTTAAAATGTATTAAAAGTATTTTTCAAATGGATTGCGGTGCTTTAAATATAGAAGTGAGATCTTTAATTTGGTGCGATCTTTTTTTTTCTATATTTTGAATGGTTCAGGCGATGAGTGTTTAGAAATGCGGGCAAAAAAACTATAATTCTATTCTTGGTTCTTCTCTGCTTCTGTGCCCCAGAAGAAATTTTTCTGCCACGCACCGTGCGACGTTTTTTCCGTAACCTAATTGAGGGTTTTAATATCTCGAATAATTACCAAGAAATGAAAATTTGATCCTCAGGTGCATTAGGGGCTACCTTAAACTACCCTCATCCAAATTTTCAGACTTCTAAGCGTGGTGGATTTTTCCAGTCATCGCACACAGTCAAACATCTTTCTTTTATTACTATGGGGGACTGGGGATTAAAGGGACAAGGGATGAAAAGGACGCTCAAAATTTCAGAAAGAAAACAAAATGTAGAAATTTTAAACTTTGGTTCAATCAATGGTTGGTTACTTGTTCTGTCTTAATAATCCTTATAATTAACGTCAGCAATTGCAGTGTTGTAGGTGGCGAAAGAAAAACTAAAAGTAAATTTTGATCTTGCTTTTCTGTTTTTCGCTAAAAAATTAATATTGTGTTTAGCATTATAATATTTATGTTATTTAGCTCTGTAAAGTATTCACTTTATATAAATATTAGTAGATTTTGTTAGTTAAAGTACTTTCATGCATGAATACATTTTTAATTCCGATAGGTGGGTATGGGGTTGAAAGGGACATGTCCCTTTCAACCCCTCGTTGTTTATAATTATTTCAACAAAATATTATTTAAATTTCGTAAAATTGAAGTTATGGTTTTCAGTATTTTATGACGAAAGAATGAATGCATTATTATGAACAACAAAAATATACAAATATTACAATAATATATACCTACAATTTGGATATTTTTTTCTTTTTTCAAAAATCATCAAAAAGTCAATATGCTTCGAAAATATAAAAGGAAAATTGAGAAAAATCGAATTACTGAAGAAGAAATGATGGGTGCTGTATCTGAAGTAAAGCAAAAAGCTGTGTCTGTAAGGTCAACAGCTAAAGCGTACGGCATTAAAAAGTCCTATTTAGAAAGAATTGTTTTAAAATTTAAGAATGCACAAGCAGATAGTTTCCAATACGTCTATTTAATAAAAAATTTTTTAGTGAAGCACAATAAAAAGAGTTAGTTTCATATTTGCTCCAAGCATGTAATATGAATTACGATTTGTCAATTGTGCATATGAGTATTCAGTTTCTTTGAATTCTCCAAATATGTCCCTGACTTGGCAAACAAACAAGCAAGCTGGAATTGATTGGTTCCAAGATTCTAATCAACGAAATTCATTACTTTCTCTTCAAAAAACCTATTGCCATTAGTTTAACAAGAATTAAAAGTTTCAACAAAGCTAATGTTGATATTTTTCAAACACCTTTAGTCAGTTATGAATCGCTATAAATTCACACGGAATATAATATTTAACTCTGATGAAACAAGTTTACTGATAGAGCACAATCCACCTAATAAACGGGGTGAAAGCAATTTTCTCGCCTAACATCACCTGAACGTGGTAAACTCGACACACTTTTGTTACTGCATCAGGTAACTCTGTTCAACAGTATTCGCTTTCCACAGGAAGAATTACAAAGAGTTCATTCTCGGATCTGCCCCATCCCAAAAGGCTTGGGCTCAAGTTGGAGGATGACCGTAGAATTTTTTTAAAGCAATTGAAAATTAGCTTAATATTCTAGTTGTTCCAAAATTGATCCTATGCTTCTCTTATTTGATAATCATGAAAGCAATATAAATATTAATAGAATAAAATTTGCGAAAGATAATGGAATAATTATGGTAACAGTCCTGTCGCACTTTTTCCACGAACTCCAGAAAAGCACTAGGAATGAATTCGAAGTACATTTTTTCAGGAATATCAAAGAATGAAACCACTTTGTATTTACTGATACTATTGACTTGAATGACGTGAATATTAATGATATTGTGATGATGTTACCTAAATCCGTAACTGGTGGAGAGGCATGTAGAGCTAAATCTTTCTTAAAATTTTTGATTTAAAGTTGTTTTATGGCCTAAACAGGTTATTTTTCTTGTTTTTGTTTTATCATATGTTGCAATATGTTTTATTTTTATTTCTGTATTATTATATTTTATTTTTGAATAATTTAATCCCAAGTATAAATATAAAAAACGTTCATAAAAATGTTTTATTTATGTGTGTCCCTTTCAACTCCTCACAGTGTCCCTTTCATCCCCAACAATAAGGTTAAAAGGGACATTTCTCCCACTTTATAAAAATGCTTATGGATTTTAAATTACTGCACTGGAGGATAAGAGCTTTTGCTAGTATTAAAGCAAAGGTTTTAGACGAGAATTAGGCTTAACATGAAAATGATATCTTTTAGTGTCATTATTTTATCAGCTTATAAAGACAGAATGTCCCTTTCATCCCCCATCTCCCCTATAGATGATCTTTTCATTTAGAACATACGTGTTCAGTATGTTCAAAATGAAAAATGCTTAAGTTTTTCGTGCATATTTGAAGAGTTCAGTAGAAAAACACGTTGTGTGCGATCTGTTATATTATGTATGTTTTCTTTTTTTTCATTTACAACATACATGTTCAGTATGTTCTAAATGAAAATCTCTCTAATATTTCATGCATTTTTTTTTTTAATCTACCTGAAAGAACCCCTTATGTGTCATCTGAAAATTTCTTTCATCTTATGGATGAAGCTGTTATGAAGTGCAATATCATATAATAAACTAAAAGTACTAAAATTCTAATTAGTTTTGAATACCTGAGATTTTATTTATTAATATTTTATATTAAATAATTTTAATGATATTAATAATTTTTAATATTTGAAAACTAAATGTTAACAAATGTTTCTGAGAGCGTTTAATATTACATGTTAACATTTTAAATATATTCTATCAAAAGGAAAATAAATCAATAAGATTATAACAAAGAACTTTAACTTCAATGTTCTCCAAATTTTATTTTTGTTACATAACGCCTTCCTCCGCTAAACTCTCCATTTATCTGTGCATATGATATGTTTCAAAAATTGAAGATTTGTTTCATTGAAAAAATAATTAAATAAATTTTTGATCCCCTGTAGAGAAGGCCAAAGCTCATTTAACTAAATAAACATTTTTGTTTAAAGTAATCGTTGGGTCTTGTATTTTTCGTTCACATAAGATGTTTGAGAACAATATGTATACATATATTTATTTGAATTAATTTAAAAATTATATCGCCCGATTATAAAATGCGCCTCGAAAGGTCGTGGACAAACTTTAATAGCTATAAAACATACTGCAACAACCTTTTTTGTTATAAAATATAGCTCAAACTATAATTATTGAACGTCATATTCACCTATTAAGGTTTCTACAGCATAAAAACCGTCAAAGATGTTAAAACCCCAAGCACTTTTAACTGCATTATAGCATTCATCTTCAGGGGGGGGGGGGATCAGAGGAGTCATTTCTGATCATGTCCTCTGATTTTCCCCCTGAAGACGACTGTTATAATGCAGTTGAAAGCGCTTGGGGTTTTAGCATCTTTGACGGTTTTTATGCTGTAGAAACCTTTTCATGTATTTTAGCACCTTTTAAGTAAATTTTTATCAGAATTTTAATATCGTATATTTATAACCTTTTTTGTATAGGAAACCAATGTCGCAATCCCTTTAATCACTCATAAATACAGAGTGTCCTACAACAAGCCGAACACGGATTTCTCTGCATAACTTTAAATCTATGAATATAACTTATCAAAATATTCACTTTACTTTGAAATAAATGTGATGACACTACGGGGCTTGCACTGTAATTAGCTCAGGGACACAATATGTACTTTGAGCTACATTCTGGATTACTGAGTGTCTTAATTAGTGTTTTCGGGACCCGGATAGTGGCCATTTCCAGAAATTCTTAAGAAGTTATTAAATATCATGGAAATAAATGTAATTATTTTGAAAACAGTATCTTTATTATTGTTAAAGTTACGAAGAAATATCCGTATTCATCGTGGAGTATGACACCCTGTATTTATGACTAAATAACTAAATTTCGACTCTGACTTCCTATACAAAAAGTGTTTGTTGCGCAGTGCACTCCTCTTGAAGTTTGTGAACGACTTTTCAGGACACCCTGCATATGCCTTAAAGGGATATTTACTGGCAATGATTTCATAGAGATATGCTGACATTATCACATTCCGATTAATTAAATTTTTGCGCGGATTTATTTATCAGAAGTGAACAGGAAACACGATAACCTTAACAAACATTTCTCAACAGCGAATAATTTACCAGTTTACTCATAGCAGTATGCTTCAACTAATCGACTAGAGTGCGACATCTTGCACATGCTTCTTATAACTCAGAGTGCCTATGTCTGCTGATCAATCCCTTTGAGCAATAGCCACAATTCACATATAGTCAACCACAACAACAGTTCTATGAGGCCAATTATTGTTATCCACTAAACTAAACATCTGCATTCTATACATTTCTAAATAGCCTTACTCGTCAATACAAAGCTTCGGTAGCGTATCTTCGAGCGTTTACGGGTCATTCTTCTAGAAAGGTACAAACGATGCCACAGAATACTTATTACACAAGAACGAAAATTCATGAATCAAGTATAGATTATGAAATACTTTCTAATAATATCAGAATATTATTAGGAAGTTTTATTTTTCCATACAATCAAGTAATATATCTAAATAAGAAGTTTAAATAAAATTCTCCGCAAATACTTTTTCCCCATTGACTATAATTTAACCATTTGAGGAGCAAAGTACTTTTTTTTTTTTTTTGCTTAAATGTTAAAATGATTAATTAACATTAGGATTTACAAAAAAATTATATGAAATTAAGTAAAAGCTTTTCTTCGAAAATGTAATATAAATAAAAATTTCGTTTTAAAATTCTGGTGCCAATGCGGCATTTTGGAATTTAAATTAAGTGGTATATATAATATACCGCCGCCCTTCAAGTGGTTAACGGAACACTTTTGTATGTCATACATCATTTTCATTAGCGATCATTCTACAGTGAATCTCATTAACATATCAAAATTACTTGTAAAATTACACGAATGTATTTACGCGAAATAGAGCATGACAGACGGATAGACAAACCGAATTCATAAAGACTTTTCAACTTTGTTGGAAAGTGTTAAAAAAAATTTCGATTGTAAAAAAATTTCTAATGATAATTTTATATAATATAACCGAATTATACATGGCATTAACTAAATAATAAAAAATAATATTTAATAACTAACTGATAAAAAATATTATTCTTTCATGTAAATAACAGTCATAGATTTTCACAAATCATGTCCGGCTTCTGTCACAACCTTAGTTTGTTCCATTCATTCAGTCTGTAAAGTTTATTTCAAATATTTTTTTCGTGATACATTATTTATTTTTAATTCATTGCTATAATGTTAATCTTTCAACTTTCTTTTTAATTTCGAACGATAATCTTGTTTATTTAAAGTTTGGTTTATGTAAAACAAATCTCACATGAAACTGTGTCATGTTCGAGGAAAGAAACTTAATAGTTCCTAAATTGCTAAACTGATGACAGCAAAAAAACTTTCTAAGAAAAGGGAGCTTGTTAAATAATTTAAGCGTAGAAATACATTGCAAGTGTTATCCGTGTAAAATATTCATTAAAAAATAACAATGTGAATAAAATTATGAACTTAAATATCATATAGTGAAACCCGTGGACAAAATAAAAACAAGAAACGATTATAAAAAAGTAAAGTGAAAAAGAATAACAATATTTTCATTCAATTCGCTCTAATATTTAGTGTGTTAAAACTAATTTACGATAAAAACGTCAGAGATCGTGTTTACGAACTCATGTACGTAATTTAAGAATGCGACTTTAATAAAATATGTCTCAAGATATGGAAAAATATCAGAAATATATATAAAGTAAATCTAAATAAGACTTAAGTAGTATAAAAATATTTCCTTACACTTAATTGAAAATTCTTACATTAGAAAATTCAGGAAAAAGGTACTCCTTGTTATCATTTAACCATTATTCTTTTTAAAAAAGTAAATATTCATGATAAGGACATGGTTTGACAACTGCCCGTAGAGCCCGTGTAAAAAATAAAAAATAAAAGAAACGCCCGTCTTTATTAGCAGATAGTTTACGATAAAAACAAAACAAAGATGTCATTAGCCTCGGAAAAATGTCTTTTTTCATGCAATTTTTGAAATATGGACCGTCTACATATTAAAAATGTACCAACTTTGTTTGTTTGTTTGTTTGTTTGTTTGTTTTCAAATGATAACACTCACTTTTGACACCGTATTTAAGTTCCCTCTAAACCTCTAGATAAAAATGTATTTGGGGTTTATCTATAAATTTAGAAAAATTAAATGAACTTATCGCAAGGAAAGAAAATCCAAAGTCATACAATATCACCAGAAAAATTTTAGAGAAAAATCTAATTATAAATTAAACTAATAGTGTAACTAGTATTAATCTAATTCTAATTTCCATATACATTTTCTGGTAACAGTCTTAAATTAAAATTTTTCTGTATCTCGAAACAGAATGATTGGATTAGGCTGTAAACTTATATACCCATTGTTTTGACGCCGCAAATTCTGTTTATGTAAAAATTAATGTAGGTGATAATTGATCAATTTTTTTAATACTAATTTGTGAGTAATTTTTGTAATTAAAAATGTGTTTGGTAATTGAAATAACTGCCAGAAATGTGTTTTGGTCAATTCATCTTATCGCTTTGAACAAATCAACTTTTCATTCGGATAATTATTTTGGAAGGTGTAAATTAAAGTTTGATACTCCGATTTAACATTAGCATCATCAAACTTTGACCTCTTATAATTATATGAAAATTTTATAAACTATACATTTTTCAGCGCTGCTTTGTTACAAGGAAATCAAATATGGCGCCAAAATAGGTGTTGCCTTTTTAAACTAATTACAATCTCTAATATGTAGATTATTCTTACTTCAAAAATTGCATTCATATTCTAAAGGCAAACATTATCACGAAACTAATGATATTTTTCTTGAAACTTTATTTGGACTGTTTATAAATAAATGCTTGTTTTGTTTTTTTTTTTTTTTTTTTTGGGGGGGGGGGGGGGGGCGCGTCTTGACATGGACTATACAGAAAAAAAAATTACGTTAGCCAGCATTTTTTTTTTCTACTAATTTTTTCTGTTTGATAATTTTTAGTCAGTCATCTATCGTGGTAATATTTATACGATATTTAAGTAGACTCAAAATATATAAAAAAAAAATTATTTTAAACAATCCACTAAACTAAGCCGTTCAGTGTATTACTTCTCATATTTGTACATTTAAGAATATTTTTGTGGAAGTAAACGAATACTGTTTCGTGTTATATAGATTCTGTTTTTCTCCTTTGTTTAAAAAAGAATTAACGGAAGAACGAATTGGGTGGCAAAAGTACCTATGCACGTTCAGATTTAGAATACACTGTAAAAAAATCTGTAAAATTACTGAAAATGTTCTAGGAAACTGGGATTTCTAGAACATTTCATGTAAGCACAACAGCAAAAGTCCATGTAACAGATACACGTTCGCACTGTAAATTAAAAAATCTGTAAGGTTATTAAGAATTTTTGGGGAAACTGGGGTGCCTAAAGCTTTTTGTGTAACTACAACCTGGGTTACAGATAAAATTTTTAGCAATACAGATAAAATTTTAGTAAGATTACGTAATTTTAGTAGATTCGGTTGTAAAGCTACAGATTTCTGTAGCATTACAAAAACTAGTTTTGCAGATTTACTTCTTTTTTTGTACAGTGCACAGATAAAATTTTAGTAAGCATACAGATTTCTGCAACTTTACATCTGCAGAATTACAGGATTTTTTTTTTCAGTGTATGATAATATTCTTTAATTCAACATTTGAAATGAATTCAAAAATAAAACCTTTTAGAGATTGAAAAATCGTGTCTAAAATATTCTATCATTTTCAGATATTTTTCTCGCTCATGCAATTTCACAACAATGGCTAACAGAATTTTATTATCAATTTTAATCTTTAGAGTTTTCAAGTCACGCTGGCAAATTTTGATTTTATCCGAAAAATTTAGGTTGTCGAAAATAGATCTGAATCCTATCCATATGAAGAGAATTCAATATGATCACCTTTTTTTCTAAATTGTGTGCATCATAAGCAACTTGTAAACTAAGTTGAAAACGTTTAATATTTTTCATTACATTTTGGTATCCTCCATATATGCTTTTGTTTTCTTCTGTAATTTTATTAATTATATCTCAAGTCTAGATTGTATTATATTATTTCATTTTATTTTTTATTTTTTAAATAAAAAATAATATGCCTTTACACGTTGTAAATATATACCATTATATTTCCATATACTATACCTAGAGAAAATTCAGATCTGTAGGTTACTAAAAGAATTAATTTTAAAATGCATTCGTAGCAGATATAATACAAAAAACATTAAAGCAATGCTTACATGGCTTTGATATAATATAGCACAAACATTAGATAAGAGAAATTACAGAGAAGAAATATTTTTTTGTAATTCCTAGAACTCAATCTTCCAAAAGTTTACAAAATAAAAACATAAAGCAGTGAGTCAAAAAGTCATTTAAAAAATTGATATTTATAAGACTTTTGAAGCAATAATTGCACCGCTTGAATAAACTATTTTTTTTACTCCTAAGCCTTGAACTTATATTTTTCTTATTTTGGATCTATTTCTTATCAAAATAAAGGGAGCCCTACGGGGTGAAGAAGTTTTAATTTTGAGAAGACAATAACAAAATGTCACTTCCACAAACAAATATTTGTCTTTCTTTCCTTTACTGGTGATAAGAAAAAAGATTACAATAAACGGAAAATTTTTATTTACTTTGTTAAACATTTGACCTATAAAAGAATGAAAGATGAATAACAGTATTTTTATACACCAACAACTAATAAAATGAGGCAATGGTTGATGAAGTTAGCCCAAAATAAAGAAGTGAAAATAAACAAGTAAAAATTGAATTTAAAAAATCAAAAAATCTGACGAACTAATTAATTATTTCTCATCAACCTGAAACTATTTTTATATTGCTTACCTATTTTTTTTATTTACTTGTATTGATGACTTTTAAGTTGTGTTTAATTGTTAGTTCCTATCTATAAACATTGTTTTAATGAGGCCTATAGATGTCTATGATGGTTAGAGTTGCATTAAAGCTAGAGATCCTACACAACTTCCAGGTTGTGTAATATTTAATCGGAGCTTCTTACTGTAAAATAGTCACTACATCGTCTACATTTTGAACGATTTATCATGCCACTCAATATCATGCGTAATTTTTTCGTCTTTACCGCCATTTTGTATTTTACGGGCACCATTTTGAATTTATAAAAACAAAACCTAGCCTATAACCATTGGAAGGTGAATACGAATCGGTAGAGACCTTATTCATTAAAATCCATCCAGCCGTCGGGATGTTTCGAGGGTATAAAGAAATCCACATACCCATATACGCGTGAAACACATAACTCTTCTCGGCAGTCGGGTAATGAAAATAGATATAGTTACAATACAGCAGAAATAATTCAACAAATATTCTAATGTTGTCTACAAATCATTTGTATAACATACAGATTGGCTGAGCGGGTAATATGTGTAAAAAAATTTATAGATGGTGCTAGTCATGAATGTGATAAATCGTACTGTTGAACGTGTCGGTCAAAATGGGGAATTGCTGATGTTTGCGTTTTGTTAGTGAACGGCGACTTGGCGGAATGTTTGATACCTACACAAAAAAGTTACCACTATTGTGCCCGAGAAAGGTGTAAAATCAATAAAGTTTGAAGTAACAATATGATGACATTTTTTATGTGCGATGCAATATCATCGCATGGTGTGTTTGGCCGTATTTTACGAACTATGCGATGATACTGCATGCCCTATGAGACGTTTCCTCAGACGCAAGATTTAAAAAAAAAAAACATCGTTTTTAGACCTTTCCCTGCTTCAGTAGCGTTAAATTGGTCGCTTACTAACTCATCGCTTTCTGACAAAATGCGTTCATCAACAGTTTTCCCCAAAGAAAATCACATGCAACACGTATGATTTATCTCGCTCATACCTAGCGCCATCTATATGATATTTTTTCAGAGATCACACGTTGAGTCACCCTGTATTTAGATCAGCAGTTCTTACACTCATTGTTACTAGGGATATTTTTCGATATTGTTCTGTTTTCGTAGACCCTTCACTTAAAAAAACTGAAATTCTTTAGAATATTAAATATAAATTATATAAAAATTAATAGAGACATAGAGTATCTTACTATGGAAACGGAACTTGTCAACAACGAAATTCTATTATCAGCAAAAAATGTTCCTGTTTTTGAGTCTGTATAATTATATCTGATAGGACGGAAATTTGTTTTTAAAAAAAATCCGGTCCCTGGCAATTTCGTTTTCACAAATTCATTGTATAAGCTAATGATACTGTATTTTATAAGAGTCTTCTTAGTTTTTCCTATGATTTTATAAGCAATATTTTTTCCCGGTCGTAGATGAGTAAAAGAAAAGTTACACTGAAACCAACAACTGCGCGGATCCCCATTACATACGTTGCGGAGCCGTGGGGATCCGCTGACCACAGTTTAAGAACCGCTGATCTAGAGCATTAGAAAGGAAAAAATGTGTAGAGCAAACATTTTTTTAAATTTATGTAAACAAAAAGTTTAAATAATTATTTAAATACTGACATTTGTAAAATTCTTGCCTGAAAAAATTTGTATTTATATTTTTTCTGAATTTTGATCATTTTCATACCAAAAACATGTGAGCCCTATAGGATGAAGAAGTTTTAATTTTGACAATGTAATAACAGTGCGTCATTTTCTGAAATAAACATGCCTTTACTTCTTTCCCAGTGACAAGAAACATTACATTAAACAGAAAACTTTTATTTCGTTGTTTTGAATACATTACTTACAACAGAATGGAAGATGGATAACATTCATTTAACTATTTAAATCTATTGTTTTTAAACAACTCAAATAAGCTGATGGACGAAGCTGTTAACCCGAAATTGAGTTGTGAAAATAAAAGAAGTTAGAGGAGGGTAGCCATACTTAGACCACCACTTTAAATGGACCGCTGTAATTCTACCGTTAATTACAGAAACAGACGCCTATCTATCTCTGAAATTCTATTCATCAGAATGTTGCCATTTATGATTAGCAGAAGCACCCGCCTTCTACGCGCTATTTACAGACAATTTTAAAACACCTAAAATTAGCGGTTTTGATCTAATTTTTCCTACTAAACCTAAGAGAATACTTTAAAACTTAAGTAAGTTGTTATGCTTTCATAAAGATGCCTAAATCCATGTATTTATTGCGCATATTTTTAACGCGGATTTATTTGCTTTCGTTATTGTTTTTAGTCTTGAGATTAACCGTTTTTAAAAATGGTGCGGTTGCTTTAATTAGACCAATATTAGTTGCTTAAATTGGGCAAGATATACGATCATAAATTTGAAAAGTACATAATGAATTTCGAGGGCTGTACGCTTTGGACGCTATTTTTTTAAATATTTTATAATGTATTACTATTGACCGCAAGAAGGCTGCAGCTACAACTCCCCCCCCCGCCCCCCCCCACACACACCCAAAAAAGGCCAAAGAATCGTTAGAAATGTTATCTTCTTTCCCAAAATCATTTAAGTCAAAGCACAAAGGGAGTCAAAAACAGATGTGTTAACATCTTCTCCATATAAAGTAAACCTTGAAATGAAAAAAAAAAAAAAAAAGAAGTACTCGAAGCACAAAAACAGTTAGAACATCGAATTAAAAAAAAAAGAGCTCAATTCAAAGAATTCAATTGGAAAGAAAATGATAGAAAGGAAGAACTACAGACAAGAGGTAAAGAAAAGTCTATTGCAAAAAAAAATGTCCAATGATTTAGAATCTAAAAAGAAAAATCAAGACAGTGATGACTGGTTTTGCCGAATTTGTAAGAGAAACAAAATAGTGAAACGATTCAGTGTTCAGATCGCCAAACATAGTTCCATGTTGTATTTGCTAGAATAAAAAATGAACAATAGAAATTCATGTGTAAGCCTTACATGACTTCTTACATTATATTCAAGTACCTGGCAATTAGTTTCATAATTTCTATTCTTAATTACTTTTATAACTTGCAATCTTTCTTAATAACTTCTTAATAACTTGAAACATTACTCTTACTTTCAGACATTTGATTTCATTATATTTCATTGCAGTTTTTTTTTTTTTTGACTTTTTTCATTAATCACAAACTTTGCTTTTAATAAAACTAGTTATATTCCCTATACATTAAAACAGCCTAATATTGTTTGGTCCAGTTTAAGAGACTGGTGGTTCTACTTAGACGACCAGTCGCTGAATTTGGACCACTTTTGACAAATTTTTCAAATTAAAATAAAACTTACGATTTTCAAAAAGAAATTAGTCTGAAGATTTATTTAGCTAGTAGATGAATAGATTGACCACGTGTAGTGATATTTTGCAGATATTTTAAAAGTGAAGAGAGTTACACCTGAAAATAAGTGAAGTGGTTCAAATTCGTCTAATCTCCCTATTGCGTTAACAAAAGCAACAATAAATTTTGAAGAAATGCTCACGTAGTTTTTAACATGGTACATCCCAAGTATTAGAAAGGAAAAAATATGTAGATTGCATAATTAATTTCTTACTCTCGAAGTCAATCTTCTGAAAGTTTACAAAATAAAAACAAAACAAAAAGTAAAAAAAAAACCACTTAATATATTTATTTTTGTAAGATTTTAGATACAATAATTGCCTCTTTTAAATGTAGGGGAGACCGGGGTTAGTTGTGACAGGGGCAAGTTGTGCCATCGAACTTCCTGGGTTGCAGAACCTGTCCTGTCATGTGAGTGAAGAGGTTGATTGTCTAAGTGGGATGCGTATGTTTTGAAGTATAGCGTTGCGTTGTTTTCGAATTAAACATATTTATCTTGTTTTCTATCGTAAAAGTAAATTTTTCGACCTACATTGGAATCGTCATTGCCGCTAGCGTGCTGATAAGCGCTAGCGTGCCGCTAGCGTGCGCTTATCGTGCGCTGCACGTGCCGCTAGCGTGCTTAAGCTAGCGCGCTTAAGTGCCGCTAGCGTGCCGTATGTAAACTTCCCTAACATTATTTAAATGCTTATATTTCGAGCTGTTATTCTATGAATTTCATTTGTTAATCGTGCCAACATTTTTGAAACTAATGAATAAAGTTTAAAATGGCGTAACGCGGGTCTAATTGTGACGAAGTCTAAAAGGCACGTTGTGACAGTGTCGCTACTTACCAAATTGAAGAAGAAAAAACAAAAAAGAAACTGTATGGAAAGGCCAAGCAGTGTATTAAAAAAATTACACCTAGGTTATTGAAAAAACGGGAGAAGCAAGTATTGGATAGCTCTGAAGATGACGAAAATTGCTTATGTCTAGTTTGCTTGGAGCAATACAAAATTTCTAGAACCGGAGAAGACTAGGTGCAATGCATGACATGTAAAAGATGGGCGCATGTTTAATGTACCAAAAATGAACCTTATTATATTTGTATTAACTGCAAATCAGACGCTGAAACAAGCGATGACAATGAGTGATTAAAAATATAGGGTATAGGCCTACACGTTGTAGTAGGCTACCGAGTCAAAGATCAATATGGCCAAAGATTAGTGTTGCTTACTTTTTATTTCTTTCCTGATTAAGACAGTTTTTTTTTTCTTTTTATTGTTAAGTGTCTCTAAAAGTATCTTTATAAAGGACTAAGAGTTTACAAGTGTTAACAATTTAACTATTTTATTTTCATTTGATTTACAATTTTATTAAAACATGAAAGTGTTTTATTGTGTCAAGAACGTTATAAATGAATACATTTCTCGTTCTTGATTTAACATATCCTATTTGATCGCCTTTCTTACATAATTTGTGTATGTTACAATGTACTTGTATGTGTCACAATGTGTTCCAAGCATGTCACAACTTGACCCGTAGAGGGGGTTAGTAGTGATAAATTTTGAGGTTACGCAGAATTAATTTTGTGTTATGAAAAACGTTAATAGTAGTTTTATAAATACGTTACCGAAGACATACTCTAATGATATGATACACTAAATTTTTCGCTTCAGTTTAAATATTACGGCTAATATCAAAAATGTCGAAAATGTCACTACTAGCCCCGGTCTCCCCTACTATTTCGTACTTAAAAATCTTGTGCACTAAGGTTACTTGGGGCAACTGCGACATGATTTTACAATGTGACTCTGGAGCTTCTGACAATTCAGCTTCAAAAAACTAATTTTCATTTCAATTAAAGTCTGAACTTCTGTATATCTGTTCAGTTAGGTTCCTTCTATCAGACAGAAATGCTCAAAATTACATTTTAATATTTAAAAATATAAAAATATGCATATTTCATCTCTCTTTCCTCATTCGTCCAGTTGCCCCCAAAAATGGGGTAACTGGACCAGGGGGGTCTAAGTTCCACACGCGTTCATATTTTTTCATATCGGATATCAGGTCCTGTTTGAAAAAGTGTAAACAACTTTAAAAAAATTAAACCAGGCAGACCATGTAAATTATATGTCAATAAACAGCGTTGTAAGGGAAACCTTTGCTATCAATGTGTCTAAAAAAAGCACTAAAAGTGAAAATATTAGATTTATTTATACCAAAAACATAAAACTTAAGGAAGTACTTATGTACTTTAGTATAGATAATAAGTATAAAAGTCACATGGGTATTTTAAGGAAAAAAATAGCAAGGTAAATCTGTGAACAAACGGCTACGTAAGTACTTAAGTACTTTATCCAGAGGTCGCATTATATAGGGAAAATTTTACTGTTCCTACCAGAACCCTTACAGAAAGGTGCGATGAAGATATTATTTTCAAAATAGTGGTAGGAACTATAAAAGTTTCCCTATAGAATGCGATCCCTATGTATAGTACAATTTCAAGGTCTGGCTATCTCGCTTTCAGGGGCAAGGTACTTGCATTCGTGAAATGTTGAAATAATTTAACGACACCAATATTTACAAGAGAATCTATCTGAAAACAAGTAAAAGTATATTTTCGCGTACTTAATGAAGGTGAAATTTTCATTATAAAATTCAGGTGCCAATGTGACAATTAGGAATTAAAATTAGGTGATGCCATAACGGCATCACCTAAAGGGGTCAAGAAATTTGGTTTGATACCACTCAATATGCTTCTTTTAAATTTCATTAGATAATTTTAATAAGGTATTCTTTCATTTTCTTTAATGTGAGCAAAAAACAATGGAGAAATTTACTTCCCGTAGTAAGAGAAACACAAAAAAATTATTTATAACTATTGGGGTAACTGGATCCAGCATGTCCAGTTACCCCGGATACATGTCCCAGTTACCCCATTCTTGAAAAATTTATGGGGTAACTGGGACACCGGGCTTACATTTGAAACATGAAGTAAATATGTATAGATACCTAATACCGGGTGTCCCAAAAAGGACTGACTGATTTTAAAATTCAGTAACTTGTAAACGGTGACAGATATTTAAAAAATTCTTGCAGGAGGGTTATGCATAAGGTCAAAAGTTTTTTTACAGTGATTTTCGATTTTAGTTCGAATTACAAACAATAGATGGCGCTGCGATCAATAGATGCTGAATTCAGGCTCGATTTTTGATACTTCGGGGCCCGGATAATACATTTCCATCTCCTTTTTCAGCATGGAACAAGAGAAAGGACCAGAAATCGAGCCTGTATTTAGCGTCTATCGATCGCAGCGCCATCTATTGTTTGTAATTCTAACTAAAATCGAAAATCACTGTAAAAAAACTTTTGACCTTATGCATAACCCTCCTGCAAGAATTTTTTAAATATCTGTCACCGTTTGCAAGTTATTGAATTTTAAAATCAGTCAGTCCTTTTTGGGACACCCGGTAATATTAATGTAGTTATATGTCTAATCTTTAAAAAAAATGATTGTTTAATAAAAGTACTTACAGTATTTTAATAATAAGCCGAGGAAGTTCAACCATATAGACGTTGTTTTTAAAAAAAGAACCGTAAATTTTTGACAACCTATCACAGCAAAGTGAGAGTTATGATTGAGTTAATACACGTTGTTTTAGGAAGTAGAGATTAAGGGGCATTGTTCACAAAAGGTAAAATTCAAAAAACACTAACAGTTTTTTATAAAATAGCCTATGGCCCAGTTACATCGTGGTTCCAGTTACCCCAACTAACCTTATTTGTTCTCATTTATATATGTCTTTCTATTTAAAGAAAAAATAGTTCTAAGAGGTGAGGAAGTTTGAATTTTGAGAAAATGATTGCAACCTGTCATTTGAACAAATAAGAATCGTTCGTCTTTCCCTATTCTTTACTTATTATTAAAAATATATATTAAACAGAAAAATCTATTTACTTTGTTAAAAGTGCGACTTATAAAAGAACGCGAGCTGCATTTCATACACTGATAATTAATAATATGAACCGATGTTTGAAGCAATTAGTCCTAAATTAAGATGTGCTACATATAAAAATAAATTAAATAACGTGGTCTCAGAAGAAACGATAAGATAAACATTAAAGCTTTGTTTCTGAAGCTTTTAATGTAATTTACCACAAACTATAGAAAGGAGATGATATGTAGAGGAGATATTATTTTATTTTCTACGTCAAACTTCTGAAAGTTTACAGAATAAAAACAGAAGATAAAGAAAACGACAAAAATGATATTTGCAATATTTTTCAGTCAATAACAGCATTAACTAAAAACACATCTTTTTTAGCTATATTCTTCTTATTTCGTACCCTTTTCACGCCAAAGTACAGACAGACCTATGGGGCAAACAAGTTTTAATTTTGAGAAGTTGATAATAAAGTGTCACTTCCACAAATGAACATTTGTCTGTTTTTTTTCTCTCTCTCTTTCTATTTATCTCTATCTCTGTCTTTTTTTTTTTTTTTTTAGGGTTCCGTATTTAAAAAGTAAAAACGGAACCATTATAAGATCACTCCTGTGTCTTTCTGTCCGTCTGTCACTATTTTAATCGTAAACTATGGAAATCTTGAAAAAAAATCTTTTCTTTGTATATCGTGTTCGGTATCGTGTGAAAGCGTTCACAACGCCAAACTCAAAAATACATTTCTTTTAATTTTAGGTATTATATCTTAAGAGATATCGTCGAAAATGGAATGCAAAAATAGCCCCTCCCTCTCTATTTCCGAATCTACTGAAACTAAAATTATGAAAAAAATTAGGGGTAGTAGACGTTAATTTAAACATTGCAGGAAAACCATAGTGATTACCCTAGGTCTCATATTTTTTGAGAAAATCGCATTTTTCCGTTACACACAAATTTCGATTTGCAGGCGTTCAGCAAAGGGGTTGAGGAGCGCTGAATGTACCTATCGTCGCAGAAGTATAAAGGGAATTTTGATAATGATTTTCGAAAAAAATTATTGGTAATTAGCCGAGATATTAACCCTTAAAGACATGGAGGATTTGGAGATACATAAAGACAGGTGTGGTATACTGTACGCGCCTTCGACTTTTAAAGCTTAGATAACAACTTTTAATGATATATTTGAGTAATTCAATGCCCAGATACTAATTCATATATTTATTGTACGGAACCCTCTGTGCGCGAGTAATACATGCTCTTGGCCAGTTATTTTAAGGTAAGAGAAATTATTATACAATTAAATTAAAAAAATTTATTAACATTTTTAAAAATATTTAAATTATAAAAGAATGAATTATGAATAACAAGCTATTGCTTATAAACAAAAATTTAAAGAAGTAAGCTAATAGTTGAAACAGTTAGCCCAAAATTCAAATGTGTAGCATATGAAAACAAATTAACTTATAACACAGCCGCATCAGACATAAATCAATAAACATTAATGCAATGCTTACATATTTTTTATATATAATGTATCACAGGCACAGTAAACAAGAAAATATAAATAAATGTATTTTTCTGCAGTTGTTCTTATAAAAATTTAGAAAATAAAAACAAAGAAGAAAGTTCAAAAACATTTGAAATATTGATATTTATATGATTTCCAAAGCAATAACTTCATTGGCAAAAATAACTGTTTTGTATTTATACATATATATACATATATATATATATATATATATATATATGTACGTATGTATGTATGTATGTATGTATAAATATCCATTTATTTATTTATATATTTTTATCAGCAAAGTAAAAGCAAATAATATTTAGTTTTAAGAAGACCATTAGAAAATGTCACTTTCACAAAAGAACATTCCTTTTCTTTTCCTGTGACAAGAAACAATATCTTTATTATAAAACAAAAACATGTCCGTGAGTAATGCTGACGTCATATGGACAGTGGCAACACCTGACCAATAGATTTCGCTTTTACTGCATTTTATTTTTTAAATATCGCACTTTTTACACTATCTAACTGGAAAAAATGCCCACTCAAATGCAATTTGTTTGAAAACTGTATCTCAATTTAAATATTTTTCTGCGGTTTTTAAATAATTTTCACGCATGAAGTTTTCTTAAATCTATATATATCGCGTGCATTTCGATTACGAAAGATTAACCGAGCATTTAAAACAATACAGTAAATAATAGCACAGCATTTGTTTTCGGCTAGTATTCCATAACTAAATTAAAACTTCATCAATAAAATAATATGAATAAAACACAACTTTAACAGATATGTAATTGAACTATGCCCTTGAGCCACTAACTAGTCAAATTTTTGGGAAAGTGTTCTGTTGTTAACTACTGGCATGCGACGAATACAAAAGTATTGATTTTAATAAATTTCAAATTTTCATTTAAATTTCATATTTTTCATTTCAAATCGATTTTGGTTTGTTTAGTAGGCAATTTAAAAGAATATATTAAATGTAAAAATCTATTTGAGTTTTCAAATACAATTACATACAATATAAATATGTAATTTAACTATGTCCTTGAACCAATGACTAGCCAATTTTTTGGGAAAGTCTTCATTTGTTAACTACTGGCATGCGACGAATACAAAAGTATTGCTTTTAATAAATTCCATATTTTTCATATAAAATCCATTTTGGCTTGTTTAGTAGGTTTGTTTAGATAGTTTCATTCTAAAAAATATATTAAATGTAAAAATCAATTTGAGTTTTCAAATACATTGCATACAATATAAATACAATAGAATGCAATATAAGTATGTAATTGAACTATGCCCTTGAACCACTGACTAGCCAATTTTTTGGGAAAGCCTACTCGCATATGCGACGAATACAAAAGTATTGCTTTTAATAAATTTCAAATTTTCATTTAAATTTTATATTTTACATATAAAATCCATTTTGGCTTGTTTAGTAGGCATTCTAAAAAATATATTAAATGTAAAAATCTATTTGAGTTTTCAAATACAATTACATACAATATAAATACAATAGAATACAATATAAATTTACAATTGAACTATGCCCTTGAACCACTGACTAGCCAAATTTTTGAGAAAGTCTTCATTTGTTAAGTACTGGCATGCGGCTAATACAAAAGTATTGGTTTTAACTAGTGCTCCCGATTATACATATAAAACTTATTCTACCGATTCGAATTTTGGATAGGTATAATATGGATCTCTACGTACACGTTTTATACGTAATATACTCATAACCGCGAGCACTAGTTTTAACTTTTAATTGGTGATGTTGATTTTTTTTTTTTTTATGTAAGTGGTGAGGTGGGGTGTATGTAACCCAAAAATTTGATTTCTTGTGCACGCCACAAAATTTAGCGAGTGAGTTAAAATAAGAAAAATTACTCCGAATTTTGCATTATCACTTGTGCAAACAGAACTGAAAAAGTACTGTAAGTGCACAATCCATCTAGTAATGTAAAATGGCAATATTTCAGAATTTAAATTTCTCTGGGGTGCAAAACACCCCACTTCACCAGTTAAGGGTTAATAAGTTTCAAATCGTTATTTAAATACATTATTCATATTTTTCATATAAAATCGATTTTGGTTTAATTAGTAGGTAATCTAAACAAGTAAAAATTAAATTTTAAAAATCAAAAAACCCGACTGCATAAAAAGGGAACTGATTAAATATTTTTCATCAATGTGAAACTATTTTTTATATTACTTACCTATTTTTTTATTTACTTGTATTGATGACTTTTAAGTTCAGTTTAATTATTAGTTCCTATCTATAAACACTGTTTTGATGAGGCTTATAGATGTCTATGAAGGTTAGAGTTGCAGTAAAGCTAGAGATCCTACCTACACAACTTCCAGTTTGTGTAACATTTAAACGGAGCTACTGACTGTAAGATAGTCAACGAAACATCGTCTTCATTTTGAAAGACCTATCCAATGATATGCCACTCAATATGGTGCGTAAAAAAAAATTTCGTCTCTACCGCTATTTTGAATTTATAAAATCGAAACCTAGCCTGTAACATCGGACGATTAAGACGAATCGATAGAGACCTCATTCATTAAAATTCATCCAGCCGATGGGATATTTGGAGGGTATAAAGAAATTCACATACCCAGATACGCGTGAAACACATAACCCTTCTTGGCAGTCGGGTAAAAAATATATTAAATGTAAAAATCTATTTGAATTTTCAATTTAAAAAAAAAAATTCATTTTAACTCTGTTAATGTAATCCTCGAAGCCCAGGTTGAATCTCCTAGCTAGTATTAAACAGAAAATTTGTTTACTTTATTAAATATTTTATTTATAAAAGAATGAAATATAAATGAATCTATTGTTTATAAAATAATAACTAATTAAAAGAGCTAATAGTCAAAGATGTTAGTCCAAAATTCAAATGTGTACCATATGAAAATAAATTAAATTATAAAGAAGCCGAAACCGAAGTAAAAACAAAAATATTAAAGCAATGCTTACATATTTTTGCTATAATATATCACAGGCATAGTAAACGAGAAAATATTAAAAAGGAAATTTTTATGGGATTATTCAAAACTTACAAAATAAAAACATAGCAGAATGTAAAAAATAAAAAATAAAAATAAAATATTGATGATTTCCGAAGCAATAACTATGTCGCTTAAATTGACATTTTTTGTATTTAAACATTTTTTATAATCTCGGTATTTTTACTACCAAAGAAAAAGCAAATAAGCTTTAAATTTAGGAAGACCGTGACAAACTATCACTCAAAATTGCCACAAACACACACACCCTTTCTTTATCCGTTACTAGAAAAATTATTAGCATTAAACCGAAAATTTATTTACTTTGTTAAATATTTTATTTATAAAAGAATAAAATACGAATAACAATCTATTGTTTATAAACTAATAAGTAATGAAATGGGTCGATGGTCGAAAGATTTAGCCTGAAATTAATTTAACCTGGTAAGTATCATCATGTCTGTAACATGCTCATAAAATAAATAGCGCAAAATCCTTCACATGCGCTCTACAAATATGAAAATAATTAATGTACTTTCTCATTTCCTATGTCACAGCAAATTATGATCTCTGGCAACTGCATCTTGAGCTACCGACTGACTGAATCTTGTCTCGTGGGAACGCAAGATGAGATCAAAAGACTGACTTGAATAATTAGAAATACCTTTTCTTATTAAATGAAGCTAGTATACAGAAACTCTTTCAGAAATTCCAGCTCCTTCGTTATGAACCATTAAGCAGCAAAGGCGAGTTTTACTTCAATGATGTTTTAAAGAATTACACGTATTAGCTCTTAAAGTTCTTTGTAAAATATTATAAATATGATTTCCCAAGATTAATTTTATTTCAGCTCGTGGTTTTAGAGCCAGTGTTGATAAAATTCATAATTACGTTTTTTCTATATTTGTAAAATTGATAGTTCGTGGGCATTAATGAGTTAGATGATTATCATAAAAGTTTTTGGAGCATATCATCTTAAAATTATTTACTTCATAATAAGTTTTACTACCTTTCAGTTATTCAGAGATGAATGCGATTATCCGATTATAATGCATAATTATAATTTATAACTGCTTTCCAAAATATTGGGATATCTTTTATATATTCTGCTTTAAATAAACTAAATATCATCACGTTAATTAAAATTCTGCTTTCTCTATATTTTAAAGAAGGTGACATTATTCTACTTATGTATAAGATTTTTCTTAAAATTAATTAAGACTAAGTCAGAAACTTGAAATTTTCACAAAAGGCTGCTCAAAAAAGGCGTGCACCATAAAAAAACAAAGAAAATATTTTTTTGTAAATCAAGTTTTAATTAATTGAACGAAAAATAAAAACACAGGTCACTTATAAATCTCTTCAAAAAGTCACGTCAGCAAGTTTCATGTTTTTACTTTTAAAAATGACTCTGAAAATGTGTCAGAAAATTTCGAGTTGTTGAGCGTGGAAAAATATTTCTTGAATACCGCCTTAACATGATTCTGATAAAACCAGCTCTTACATAAAAATGAAATTAAAAGTTCGTCAAAAGCGGTCAGATAAAATAGTTAAACTGGGTTTATCTCTACTCTTAATTTAGTTTTTTTTTTTTTTTTTTTTTTTTTTGTGAAATTAGTATTTAACTTCGAAATCTACATCCGCCTGTAGGCCGATCCGACAGAGATTTTTTTTTCTTTTCTGAATATGTTTTTACAGGATCCAATTTATTATTTTTTAGTACGGCTAAAGCTTTTCAATTTCAGATATCTTTTGAAATCCTAAAATATTTTTAATTGGTTTATTATCATAATAATAAACACCATCTTACTTCGTTTTCTGAAAAACAATGACTTAGTTCGAAAGTGGAAAACTGCCTCCAGTTGATATCTCAGCATCATTTCCTGAGGCTTCGCCTTATCGGTCGATTATACATTTGCTACACTAGTGACCAAAAGTATGGAAACATTTTGAGAATCTTTTTTTTTATGACACTACATTTTTTTTAGTAATAGTATAGAAACTAAATATCCCTGAAATGATAACTTAGCAAAGAATAGTATGCTTCACAGTTTGCTCAGTTATAATTTTTTTTATTTATTTATAGCCAAATAATCAGCAAAACGCAGTAAATTGTGATTACGTTTATGTGAAGTGAACGGGATTGCAGACAATGTACATGAATGTTTTGAGTGACAGACAGGTTTTATTTCCTTTGAGAATGACTTTATCAACCCTAAGATAGGACTTCAACTATTGAAGTTATGATTTGATACTGATAGGCTATTTTTCCTGTTTCTGATGATCGGTGTCACATTAATATAGTTTTATTGATTATAATTATTGAGCTAATAAAGGATAAGAAAATTAAGAAAGCGTCGTAAAGAATTGATCAGTTACCCAAAAAGCGATGTATTGTTAAGTAAAAAAAATAAAATTATGAAGAAATTTGAAGAAAGTTTAGAGGAAAATTTTTCAAGCAATGTGCAAGTCAAATAAAACAAAACTGGTAATGACGTGAAAATGTGCAAGATAGAACTGATGCTAGAAAAAAGTGATCAAAGTCTAGAAAAGGAGACAGAAAAAAATAATCTCGAAATGAAATAGAGCACAACAATGTGTAGTTCAAGCAAAGTTAAGTTGAGTGCGGATTGCAGTATTTTGGACTAAATGCTAAAAGAATATGAAAAATCATTTTTATCAGTGAAAGATTGAAAAGATTTAACTTGTCTAAAATCTATCTTAATTAGATGGGGAAATAGTTGGGCCGTTTTATTTGCAGTTAAGAGACAAAATTTTCCATATTTGATAGGGTTGGAATAATATATGCAAACAGAAGAAACGAAATATATTTGCATTCTGGTTGCATTACAACGTCCTTGAAATATCCAGTTAGTGTTATGATCTCGTAATGAACGAGATCAAAAACTGAGGGCGTAATTTGTTTAATGTATGAGAATATAAATGCCAAAAATTACATGAAATTGATACTTAAATCCAAATTGGAGTTTTCCATATGCGGTATCTTCAAAAGTCATGAAGTGTTTCTATTTTAATGGAATTCGGCTCTATGTCATTTTGCTGCTGCATCTAAAAAAAGTTTCAAGATAATGAAATCCCACAACTGGAATGGCCTAAGGATAGTCCAGACGTTAACTAAATTTAAATCCTATGGATGTAACAAAAGAAACCTGTTTTTTTGGATACAATTCTGCAGTTAATCTTAATTAATAGAAACAAAAACTTAATCTTGACTCCATAACAGCTACAAAACTAAATAACTTGGTTCTCTTCATGGAAAAGTGCTTTAAGACAGCTATTAACTCTAAAATTTACTCAAATAAGAATTAACTGACTTGATGAAAATTTTTGCATATCTTTCTCCATGTGTTTCACTTAACCTCTTAAATCTGCTATTAGAAAAGAAATACACTTCTAGTGATTATTAAAACATATATTGGATTAAATTATCTTTCCATGGATATAAAATTTTATGACTTTACTTCAAAATTAGGTGTCGTTACGAACTATCAAATTTTAGAATTTGAGTTTCTACAAAAGTTTTCCTTAATTTTGGCGACTACTGTATTTCAAATGCCTAATTGTAAAATATTATTCTGGTCAGGGTTTTATTTTGCCTTGTAGAAGATAAATATTGGCGTGATATTCTGCCTATTTAGTTCAACCTTGTACTAATATTGAGTTTTCATATTTTTAAAATAGATAACCAAAATTGCCTCCCAATCTTTACTTAATACTCATAAAGTTATCATGCAACAAAGAAATGCTTGTAATGAAATGCCAACAGCGATGAAATAATTTAACAAAGAAATATTTTTTAAAGTTTTCCCGATGCTTATATTAGATAATGAATGTTCCCAGTGTAATTTCTCTGATTAATAATATTGGTATTAGATACTAAATATCGCTAATATAAAAAAAATAATTATAACATAAATGCAATTTATGACATAAAGTGTAGCACTGTTAATCGCACTCTTTAAAGCAATCTCTGGTAGAAATTACCTGAATTCAAAATACACAGAATTAATAAAATTCAGTAAACGTGTGAGTTAGCAGTTGAAAAACTGTACCAGCTTTGTTCGAAACATATTGCATAATTCAAAAACCTGTCTGAACAGCCGCATCGCATTATTTTCCTTCAGTAATTCTTCCGATTTTACGTTTACTTTTGACCATTAACAATAGAAAGGACAATAATGTTGAAGATATTTTGTTTCGTTAGAAAACTGTTGCAACTTATAACAGGAGTTACGAGTGTTGCTTTTTTATGAATTTTTTTTTAAGAAAATACTCGTACCGAAGAATTTCCTGGCCGTGAAATTTCAAGACAAGTACGACCACTTCTGTAGACCAATCATAAAAACAGAAGAAAAAGAATAATGTTGATTCTTTGACAGGAAAACCGCTATGACATATAATATGCATTTTGAATGATAAATTTCAATATGAAGTTTCAATATGAAATTTCAATATTAAATTTCAATATGATATAAAGAGAAATTCACAGTAAAAATAAGAATTGGATGATTTTTTTTTATATGTGTCTAATTACAAACACATGAAGCACAAGTTAGGATTCATTTGTATTAGCAAACACAACAGATGATGAATTTATTTGGAAAAACAGAAAATAGGGTGTACCATAGTTATAGATAATATTTGTTTATTATTTAAGATTGAGGAACATAGTTACAAATGATAGTATTTGATCGTGTTCCCATTACCTTTAATCATCTCAAATACACGGTTTTCCATCGAAAGTACTAAGTTTTGCATTACTTCTGGGAACAGTTCATACCATGCTTGATCTATCGCTGTTGTAAGGTCCTTGGTCAAAAATATTGGCGTTCATTTTCATATACTTTTCGTGCTAGATGCCCCCACACGTTCTCCATGGGATTTAAGTCCGGACTAAGAGATGGCCAGTCCATGACATTGATATTATTCATATTATACCGCTTCGTTTTCGAGTTAGACACATGAATGGGCGCCCTCTTTTGTTGAAATACACAGCTTAGTCCTCCCAACAAATCCTGTAATGGAATAAAATTGTCCTCTAAGATTTGCTGATAGTTCCGGGAGTTCCTTTTCTTGCTAGCCCCACCAGTGGCCGAGAGGTTCTGCTCTCGAAGCTGGTAGACGGGAGGTGCTGGGTTCGATCCCAATCGCGCCCGTCGGCCTAATCGTTCTCAGTTTTCGTGGTTTTCTTCGAACCTTGGTTCTAAAAGCGTTAATACGGGTTAGGTTCCCTTAGAAAGACTCCCCCTTTAGGGCCTATATCCCACGTGCAGATAATTGGCCGACATAAATACAACCAACCAACCAACCAACCTTTTCTTGCTACAAAATGCCAAAAATGTTTATCCATTAAATCCAAAACCACCCCAAGTAATTACTGATCCTCCACCTTGCTGTCTACTGTAAAAACTTCTTGGTTCGCTTTTTAAATCATACCAGTAAAATTTATATCCGCCTGGTCCATCCAATTTCCACTTTTTCTTGTCACTAAATATTGTAGACAGCCATTTATCACCATAAGACATCATTTTCTTAGCCCAGTTTAAACGTATAGTTTTGTGGTGTTTTCTTAAGCATGGTTTCTTCAACATTTTCTTGAAATTTATTCGTTTAGATTCCAGTATTCTTCTGTGAATGATATTTTTTGACACTCCAAATTTTGATGCAATTTTTCGCTGTGTAATATTTTTCCTAGATACCATGCTTAGACTGATTTTGTCATTGCGTATGGATGTAATTCTTTGCCAACCAGGTCTTTTCTTACTACACCACTTGTCGCCATTATGCAAAATTCTGTAAACAGTTTTTAAAGATATTCTTAAAATCTTGGATATCTCTTTCGAATTTTTGATTTTAAGTTTTAAATCCAAAAATTTGATGATCGCCTCTTTCGAAATCTCTTGTTCTCAAGGCATTTTGTCGAATTTATAAAAAGATCGATTAGTCGGTCGAAAACAAACCGAAAAATGATTTCAAACCAATAAAAGTCAGAACAGCATCCGATACATACTTTCAAGAAATGTGAATAAATAATCATCTTCTGAAAAAAATATTTTACTAATAATATTTCGAAGTAAAGTCAGACAATGTCTATATTTATGGGCCAAGCGATATTACATTTAATAAAAAATTCATAGTTTTTACGTATTTTCTAATTCTTTTTACAATAAATACGAATAAATCAATTAAAAAATGCATCTGAATCATTTCTAAAAATACATGACAGGTGTTTTAGCTTGGGATGTAATTTTTGATCTATGTCTACATTTTTGGGATACACACTGTATTACATAACAGTAATTATGAATGTTGCTTTTTTATGAAACTTTTTGAATGATGAATCTCAGCATGCGTTAATTTAAGAGTAATTAAAAAAAATTGCAAGAGCTTTCACTCGAAAATCAATACATAGTTCAAAAATCTGACTGAAAAATTACATATCAAAATTTGCATTCTGTAATCAGCTATACCTCAGATTATACGTTTACTGCAGACCAATCACTAAAACCATAGAAAGAAGAATAATGTAGAGGATTATATGAGGGGCTCACAGCCATAGTATACCAAGTCCATTAAAAAAAATGAGATAGTCCATTTAGAAGGTGCATAAAATCTGTTTTATCCACTCCGACAGTAAACCAAGTCTGTAAAAAGATAACATATATAAGACGATACGTGAAAAACAGACTTGGTTTACTGTAGAAGTTGACAAAATAGATTTTATGCACCTTCAAAATGGACTTTCTCATTTTTTTTTCAAAATGGACTTGGTCTACTATTGTTGTGAGCCCTTCATATGTCCTTTAACTAGATAACTGCTATAAGACATAACATTAATTATGAATGCTGCTTTTTCATGAACCTTTTTAATGGCAAATGCCAATATGCATATATAATTTTTAATTCATTTTTCAATTAATTAACAGCAGTGAAATTACTCTTGAAATTTTTCAATATTTAATACGTGATTTATCCCATTGCTAATTAAGCGTAGAACCAACAGAGTGAAAAATATCCAAGCCGGGAATCGAACCCGGAACCCTTGGAATAGCGCTCCAAGTACTCTACCATTTAATCTACGAGGACAATAATTTCACTGCTGTTAATTAATTGAAAAATTAATTAAAAATTATATATGTGTTCACCGATGCTGGGTTTATTTGTGTCTCGTGTTTCGCCGTAGGATTGTGTGCTCCTGAAGACAGTTCCATCGTGTGCTGCAGATGCAGCCTTAACAAAATATTTTAGTGAGAGTTGGTAAGTTGGGTATCGTCCTCGTAGCTTAAATGGTAGAGCATTTGGAGCTCTATTTCGCGGGTTCGATTCCCCGCTTGGACTTTTTTCACTCTGTTGGTTCTACGCTTAGTTAGCAATGTGATAAATCATGTATTAAATAGTCAGTATGCATTTCATGCACAGTAATTTTTTTTAATTGCAAGAACTTTATTCAAAACTTGCTGCATAAACCAAAAATCGGACTAATAGCTAACAAACCTGTCTCAAAACTATCACCCTATAATGAGCTAATTTTTCTCATTACACGTTTACTGTCGACTAATCATAAAAACTGTATAAAGAAAAATTATATTGATGATGATATGTTCTTTGAAATTAAAACAGCTATTCTCAAGTAATGTCTCTAAATCTCAGCATACATTTTATTCACTTTTTATTAATTGAAGAAAAAAAATTAATTCTTTTAATCACTTTTATACTCGGCTCATTCTTCCTAAAAATACAAGTTTCATCGTATTACAAGTGAATTTACAAAACAACTAAATAATTAAAGGCTATACATCCAATTAAAACACTTTAATTCTTAAAATATAACAAAGTATTGCATCTAAAACTATAGAGTTTTTTTATTGTTATTTTAAAAATACAAATATAATATATCTTGACATATTAATTAACTATTCATGTTCAGATATTTAATCTGCGCTTTATTCTTTGCATGTTTATAAAGAATTTTTAACTTCAAAGCGCTATTTTTCATGCTTTTAAGTGATGAATTCAAAAAAATATATTGTCAGATCAGCGAAACTAAGGAAATTTCACAAACAATGTTTTTATTATAAAATGTTTGTTCTCGATAATTCAAACATAATTATATAGAGTGTGTTTTTATCGCATCTAAAAAGATCAGATTCGCTTTTGGGTTTATTTTTCCTTCGATTGTTTATTAAAAAGGGAAATATTTTTGTATAATTAATGAATTGCTTAACTGTAGTAAGATTCGATTTGTATATATTTTTAAAAATACACACGGTGCTTCTTTCACGCTGCTTTATTATTTAACGAGAAGAATCAAGAAATATGAAATCTACTTAGTACATATAAGGATATATTAAATTATTTTACATTAAAATTTTTATATTAAGGATTTTTTTCCACGCGATACTTTTTAATTAAAAATCTTTTTTTTTCTAAATTTAATTTCACAAATTTCTAGCAACAAAAGTAATAATTTATTAAGCATTTCTTATTTAACAAGTGAGCCATATCAGAAAAATAAGCTTCGATACTTGGATACTCTTACATCCCGCATGTTTTCAAGCGCATTTTAATAGAAATTTACCTTTTAATTTTTAATTAAAACATAATCTTAATTACAAATTTCAAGCACGGCATTATTTAGTTTATTTTAATCACAATTAAAAAAATTTTAGATTTCGCGATCTCTATTTAAATGTGCTGCTATCTTTTCTCGGTGATTTTTTTTTTTTTTTTTTTCAAATTTATAAATAAAACAGTGATCTTCATTTTAAATATACCCGGCATTTCAAATTTGGTACATAAACAGCTTTTGGAGGCTGCTGAGTGTGTTTGTTATTTCAAGTTAAAAAAAATTATAACGCTCTACAGAAAATTTATTTAAAACAGAATAATTTTTCGCCTGCCTAAAAAAATTCGCGCGTGTTGTATGTATACATATCTTTTGGACATAAATTTAAAGAAGTCTTGTTTTAAAAAAGCATGTTTGAAGAAAATATTTGTAAATTAAAAGCAACATATGCATTCATTTACCTAATAAAATGTATTGATTTGTCTTGATGACAGATGACTGTAAATGCGGTAAAATGTAACATCATTATCTATGAGAATGTTTATTATGCAGTAACGTTGTTAGAAGTGTGATGTTATAAGTGACAGAAGTTCCACCATCGTTGCAGGGGGAAGCTTACGTATTGAGGCAAATGTTCCAACACTATAGGTCGTGCGTGGTGTTTTGGTGTATTGCGGACTGATTGATCAAGTTATCAAAACTATATTATGAATTCTTACAACTGTAAACAAAATATATATATGTAGATGAACCACTTTGTGAAAATATAGTGCTTTGAAAAATTGTGGATTTAGAGAGGACTGAAGCTAAAATCACAACTTTTAACCATGATATATGAAGGGCTCACAACCATAGTAGACCAAGTCCATTTTGAAAAAATAATGAGATTGTCCCTTTAGAAGGTGAATAAAATCTGTTTAATCAACTTTCACAATGAACCAACTCTGCTTTCACATACTTTCTCATACATGCCGTCTGTTTACAGACTTGGTTTACTGTTGGGTTGGACAAAACAGATTTTATGCACCTTCTAAATGGACCAACTCAGTTTCTTTTCAAAATGGACTTGGTCTACTATGGTTGTGAACCCCTCATATAATCTCTCGTTGATGCAAATATATTATTAGTAGTATTAATTTTTAAACTCTTATTTTTATAATTAATTCATTAATAAACATCTATTTCCTTTGTGTATCAAAAGAAGGATATGTTTTATGATTATATTGCATTTTTAAGATTATGAATATTTCTATTATGAATATCTTTTACTCTTTCCGCTTACATGCTTTGTTCGAAAGTTCATCTTCTTCGTAGGATATGGTTTATACAAAGCCCTTTACCTACATATTAGGTGGATCGCAAAAGTTTTAACCCCTTAACCTACAATTACGTGTGAGACACGTGATCTCGTATTCGGGACAAAACTGATTATCACAGGCCTTGCCCGTAGTACATCGGTTGGGCCAAATATAAATATTATGGGCATGGGCGCTGGTACAATGATCGAGCCAAATGTAAATATCACGGACTTGGTCTGTGATATTTGCAAACGGTATTTATACTTTGTACTTACAAGGGAATCACTTTTGGTGCTGCTCGCACCTAGCATCGAGGCCGGGTGCATTTTGTAGCCCTATACATAAAAGTTAGAGAACCGATAAGATTTCTCTGTTAAAATCATATTTTATATACTTTTAATTTTTTTATTATTACATTTTTATTGTTTTATTTCACGCCAAAAGTGAGTTAAGTCGCCAAATATGGCGCTACAATTTACCCGCCCGCTTTATCTGGGGAGTAAATATACAGTTACAGTATATATTTGAATTATATCATATTAGGATTTGTTTGTCAACTGATAGTATAAGAAACAAGAGTTTGGTTTTTTCTTTTTCTTTCTATGCAGACGATAAATATATAAATAGTAAATACACTGGTCATCAAAATTAAAGTATAATGAGAAAAAATATGCTCACTAAGTTAATGTTGCAACCAATGCCCAATGCCGCAATTATTTATGTTAATTAAATATTATTGAACGCAAAATTGCACTTCCACGCATAAGTTATCGTCGAAAATATGCAAATTAGATGATTGACAATGTGGTGCGCAATGGACGTGTGTTGGAATTCAGGTCTGTAGTGTTGTTTAAAGTGAATGTGGTGTCTTAGTGGGATCAGTAGTCATTAGTTATGGCTCAAAGGCATCATTTAAGTTAAAGTCAAAAGTGGCGAATAATTGGTAGAATCGAGGAAGGTCAAAAACAAATGGAGGTTTCCCAAGATTTAAATACCCCTCAAAGTGTCATATCAAGAGCTTCGAGCCGCTTTTTAAGCACTGGATCCGTTGATAGATAGCCTGGTCAAAGGAGACCAAGAGCAACAACTGCATCCGAAGACCTTTTTTGTCATTGTGGCTCGAAGAAATCGCGAAGCGAGATTTGGTTTCAGACATTCAGGCTGCCACAGGAAATTGAATTAGCAGTTCTACTGCTGCATGAAGGCTTAACGAGGATAGACTGTATGCGAGAAAACCAAAAGTTTGTATTCCACTCACTCCAGTTTCCCAAAGGGTCCATTTAACCCGAGAGTAGTCGCGACATTTTTTAGAACGTTAGTAGTCGCGTTCGGTCCATTTGCCGCCGTTACCAGCAGGCCGAAAACGAAGGGGAAACTTGCCGGTGTTATCAGATGATCAAAAACGGATAACGTAGGGTGAAAATATTGACTGAACTTTAAAAGATTACAGCAATTATTCATTTTACAACCTTTTACAGCAATTATTTATTTCGCTTAAGTATATATTCAGTTGGCATCTAGGTAAATGTTTTTAATAACTCTTTCTTCGTTTTACATAAATACTTAAAAGTAAATAGTAAATGATTTGATTGAATTTCTGATATTACTATGAATCAATAATTAGTAGGAAAACATTTACTAATATGAATCTAAATTCATGATAGGGGTATTTTTATTTATTTATTTATTTTATTATTATTATTATTTTTTTTTTTTTTTTTTTTTGGAAGGACATAATCAGAGTCAGGTAGATTTTTTTTTATACTCCGGCACTCTATATCCATTTAATAAAATAAAATTAATAAATTTAGCATCAATATATTACACTGACATTAAATTGAACAATTAAACTGAAAATAAAAATGGAACCTATGACATGCAACAGAAAATCAAATACAATACCACTAATTCACCAGCATATTGCGGACGATTAATTCATTTAAAACATATGAAAAACCATCAAATTTGATGCTTTGATGCCATAAACAATTAAAGACAATATATATATATATATATATATATAAACTTTCTGTACAATAATACCATTGCAAAATAAGGAAAATGACCAATAATTATGAAATCACAAATACCACATAAACCAAATATTATTAAAAATGTATAATTATATATATATATATATATATATATAATAAAGAAAAAGGTAAAAAATACTTAACTTCGAAATTATAAATGCAAATGTTGTAACTACGTTTTATTTATTTATTTATTTTGTGGGGTGTCTGTGTGTGTATGAGGGGGGAGAGGAGGGGGGGGGGCTCTCGAGATTTTGTGATAAAATCCATTTTTCAAATGAAAATGCACGATTTGTAGTTTTTCTACTTATTTCAGGGTGAGAGCAGTGCCCTTGAATAAAAACTCTGGATACGAATTTCGCTCATATAAAGTAAATAATAAATAAGTTATTGAAATTATATATTTAATTTAAATACATTTGCAATTGTAAATATAAATCCTAAGATGGGTAAATTATTTTAATTAATAGAATCACTGAAAGGTTCATCTTAATAGGGATGTATTTTACAGAAACTATTTAATTAAAATTAATATTCAATTGTACATTTCATAATAAGGTATTAATGTTATAATTTATTGTTTTATCATAACGTTCATTAAATTAATAAAAACAATAAGAAAATTTTCTCCGAAATTATAAATATGCATAAATAATTTAATTTAAATGAATTTTCTCTCATATTCTGGAAAACATTATTCTGAAAAATAGTTTGAACAATTGATGAAGGACAACAAATTTAAATTTGTTAGATACTGTCCCCAAGCCTCTATTGGATTTCAATAATAATTTCTGTTGCATTGTTAAAAAAAAATGTGTTTTTACTAGTATGAAAATTTAAAAATAGATGAATTTTATAAAAATACTTAAAATATTTTTTTTTAATCATAGTATAAACATTCACTGAATTATCCAAAAGAGATTTTTATTTGCGTAATTTCTAACCTACATTATAAAATTCTCATTATTTTTCTTATTGTACAAATAAATTATATGTATGTTCTTCGTAAATATACACACTACATTTCTGAGAAGATTGTTTTATCTTTCGAATTTGTTTTATTGTACAAAAACGATACTTTTCAGATTTTGGATATACGGCAATTTTTTTTTACTGATTCCCACAAAATTCTCTTCTCTTTTTTTGGGGGGGGGTTTGCAGTATTATTGTCTGTTTTCTTTCATTTATATGTTCGGGTAATAAATGGAAAGCAAGTTCTTTCAAATAATGATGATGAATTTCCCTTTTTTTCCATATTTAAATAATTATCGATTTGAGAATTTATTCCCGCAATATTTGACAATGAAAAAAAAATGTAAGTGACCATCCATCATTTTTTTGCGCGAACTGACTACACAACTAATATAAGAAAACAATTTTAAGTCACATTCTAAAAGTAAAAAAAGTACTCTTTGAAAGAATAAAATAGCAGAAGGAAAGAAAGACGAAATAACAACAGACAGAGAGTCCGTACTTCGAAGAAACCTTCCCCACAGATTTCGCGGAAATGGGAAAGGATGAACACGAGGGGGAAAAAATTCAACTAACGTAAGTGGTCGCAACGCGGTCATTTAGACCGATTGAAACTTAAGAATGCGATAAAATGCTAAGAAATAGCAGGAATGACTTGCCATTTTACTACACAAGAGTGTGAACACTCAAGGTCAGCTACACGGAATTTGGCTATCGTAACTTTAACGGGAAATGAGTTACAGGAAGATAACGAATTTCGGGCGGGGAAAAGACCAACGCGCGACTATTAACGGGTTAAACTGTTGCTGTCGTCATGCTCAATGGAGCCAAGAAGACTGGGATCGAACGGGATATTTCACGGACAAGAGAAGGTCAAGTTGCGTCTTCCTTCATCTCTTGAGATCAAAACACGCCGAGAATCAGTGTTCAGACTATATCTGGACTCGTTAGTAAACAATAATTGAGCCCAGTCTTCCTGCCTCCATTGAACTTGACGAGGGCAACAGTGTAAACGGGCCCCTTTGGAAGCTGGAGTGAGAGGGACACAAACTATTGGTTTTCTCGCATGCAGTCCAGCCTTGTTAAGCCTTCGGGCAGCTGTAAAATGACTAATTTGAGTTCCTGTGGCAGCTTGAAGGTCTGAAACCAAATCACTTGCAGTCGCTTCGCTGTTTCTTCGAGCCACAATGACAAAAAAAGGTCTTCGGATGCAGTTGTTGCTCTTGGTCTCATTTGACCAGGCTGTCTATCAACGGATCCAGTGCATAAAAAGCGGTTCGAAGTTCTTGATATGACACTTTGAGGAATATTTAAATCTTGGGCGAACTTCATTTGTTTTTGACCTTCCTCGATTATACCAATTATTCGCCACTTCTGACCTTAACTTAAATTATGCCTTTGAGCCATAACTAATGAATACTCATCCCACTCAGACACCACATTCACTTTAAACAACACTACAGACCAGATTTCCAACATACGTCCATTGCGCACCGCATTATCAATCATCTAATTTGCATATTTCCGACGACAATGCATGCGCGGATGTGCAGTTTTGTGTAGTATTTAATTAACATAAATAATTGCAGCAGTGGGCATTGGTTGCAACATTAACTTAGTGAGCATATTTTTTCTCATTATCCTTTAATTTTGATGACCAGTGTATATTTCTATAAAAGCTTTCAAGACCATTGAAAACTATTTTTTAGTGAAATACAAAATAAACAAACTATTTTCTTTTGAAATCGAATGGAGTAAAGTTTCGAATGTTTAAAATGAAATGTTGCTGTATTAAATGGTCCTTTGGTAAAAGTAATCATAAATTAATATTTTTACACAATTTAGAAAAAATTACTGTCTAATTAGGTCGTACAAAACAATTTCTACTGAAGTCCACTCACACAAGACAAACAAATATGATATTGGTCTAGGGTTGCCGGAAAGCTTTACTTTTGAAAATAATCGCCAACTTTTCCCCCGCCAAGAATGTGAATATAATGTTGCAATTTTTCAAAATCAAATTCATGGCTTCTTGAAGAAATCTTTAAACTTTTTCCAATATTTTATACTTATTATTAACTAATTTTTTTTTCAATGCTTTTCTTTAGAAAACTTCAATGTTAATAGTCCGATAAATGGTCTCGAAAATTGCATTTTCAGAAAGTGATGCTGCTGTAAAATCAAGAAATATTATTTTAATAGAAAATTTTTATCTATTCTCAAACTTCGTAATATAGGGCTTTAAAATGCACCAGTTCTCAATTTTAGGTGCGAGCAGCAGCAAAAGTGGCTCCCTTGTTACTATTATACTTTGTCAGCTGATTTTCCGAACCAGGGAATGGCTCGAAAGTTGCGCGATCTTGTTTACGTTTTGGACCCATGCTGTTGAAACGTAAATCGTAAGTTAAGGGGTTAAGTTAAGGGGTTGCTTGACATTAAAGTTTCGGAATTAGTGATCAAGGGTATCAGATTAAACTCCTGATACGGGATTGGGTATTCTTAGTGAGTAAGAATTAACATTATGCTGGACGTTCCAGTCAAATGCACCCTCGTGTACAAAAGATATGTTTATGCCACAAAATAAATCAATCATTTAAAAAAATCCATTTAAAGTTATATATTAAAAACAATGCAAAATGGCTGTCATTGTGTGTTAATTAAAAAATAGAAAAAGGAAACAAGTGTAATTATACATGAACCTTTTTGTTTTGTTTTTAAAAAGAAACAGATGCAGCGCAAATACATTAAAAATATTTACCATACGCATAGGGGTAATTCCACGTGCACTTGTCGTGTAAGTCACATACTATGCTTGTTAACCACCGTTATTTTATAAAAGTTTGATTCGCCTTTTCCAATCAATGAGATTTCCCGTAAAATAAGTCACGTTTTTCCGTTCTAAAATACTGGTAGTCAGAAATCTAATATGTGACTTACACGACAAGTGCTCGTGGAAATGCCCATAGTACAAATGCTTTATCAGTACGCGTATACATAAAGTGGTTTGCTAAATTTCATACCGGTAGTTTCATTAATCACGTACTATACTTAAAAAAACTAGTAAACACTGATAGTGATATAATGGCATTAATCGACGCAAACTGTCACACGAGCCATCATGGAAATTTTAAACATACAAAGATGAATAGAGAAAAAACATTTAAGAGATCTTGGATTGATGAGTTTTATGTTATTTGCTTATAAAAAAAACTGCAGAGTTTTGTTTTGTTTTACAGGCCAATAATTTTCTATAAATAAGGTGTAGGTTTGAAGTAGCCAGAAACAGAACAAAACAATCGATAAATGGAAAAGATTTCGGATACAAAAGTACAGATTGAAAAAAATTTGAAAGAATTGACAACTATTTTAGACATGGAGATATTATACGCTTAAAATTATGCTTAAATCGTGACTCGTAACCTACCATTTAATAATGCTAATAGCAGGAGATTTATTTGATAATATCCAGGACTACGTAAAAATTTATACCTACAAAAAAATAAATAATAAGTCGAACTGACAAGATTAATTTTTAGCATCACATAGTGTGGCTCACCATTGTTTACTTTTTTTCCCGTACTCAAAGGCCGCTAATTAAACTGCATTAATTTCTAAGAATAAAGTTCGTTTAGTGAGAGTGGATTATTTTTTCTTTTTGTCTGAAATCGCATCATCTTGCAAAAAAAGAAAATCAAGCTGGGCGAAAGAAAATTATTTAGCAGATATTATTCATAATGCATCGGACGATGAATACCTAATCTTTATAATTAATTGTATCGGTTCAAATAAGTTTTTGTAATAAAAAAAAACTCTTTTGTATAAAAACACATGTTTTCTATAATTTCATATTTATGTGAAATAGAAAGCGTTAATTTATCTTTTATACATTTTTGACGTCTTATGTACGGATATGACAACACTAGCAACTTTTCTTAACTTCTTTTTAATTGAAAGAGGACTAAAAGCTAACATTTCAGACTTTTTGTTAAGAATATTTCATTAAATAGATAGAGAAAGAGTAATAAAAAGAATTTTTCCAAGTTTTTATAATTCTGACATTAAAAAACGAGTGGATAAACCCGTGCTTCCAGGTTTCAGAGTATAGATGAAAACCTTTTTTATCTTTTTAAATGATAACTCTAATATATTTTTTCATTTAATATATATATATATTTTTTTTTTTTTTGGAATACCCATTAATAATACCAAAATCATATTTATATGAAAAATAACAATAATAAGTTCAAATAAAGTTTGAAAAATGTATTAAAAGCGATACTTTCGTATCAGCCTCGCGCGATGGATTAACAGACGGTGAAATCGCCGAACATCACTATTTACAACCAGTCTATTTTATTTTAGTATTTTTCATTTAATATATGGGGCATTCTCACAGTCTTTTGACATTCGGGAATAAAAATCTGGTGAAATTAAACTTGCTAAAATAACATTTTAATCTGTTAGACGAATGCCTTAATGATTCAAAATAAAGAAAAAATGGTCAGCAGCAAAATTTTTTTATCTAACTGAGATTTAAGTTAAACTTGCGAGTTTAATATTTCTTAGTATTTTACCACTATAACTTTCTATTTTCTTCTAAATTTTTACTTATAATGAATTTACATAGTACCCACAGGACATTCAAGTAAGAAATAATAAAAATGTAGTATTTTTATTACAAAATTTTGGTATAACATTGTCTTAAAGGGGTGTTAAATAAGGGACGGAAGGGGAAAAAAGTGGATGGTATAGGAAAAAAGGGACGGTAATGGAAAAATAAGGGATGGTAAGGATGGGACGGAAGGAAAATTATCACTATTTTTAGGCAAATCAGGTTAAGACTAAGTGATAGCCAAAATGTCCATCGATTTTTAGAAACAGTTATTTACATCGGATTAAATAAAAAAAAATTAATTTACCTCGAAAAGTGCAGGAATGAACCTTGGGGACGATAAGACTATCAATAAAGCCACGATGCTTGAAATTGATATTTAAATGCTGATTTAAATTCTGCAGTAAATTTCCTGCCAAAGAGTTCGAAACATTCTTTCTCTAGCATACTTCAGCATGAGAAAAAATTTGAAAAATATTCTGTGGCTGCATCTGAAGTGCTTTTCTGTATATTTTTAGAAGAGGGATGGTAAGGAATCTAAAATCCAGGGACAGAGTTCAAAAAATAATATCAACCGTAAAAATGTGTGCAGGTTAATTTTTTGCTACATATTTATATAAAACAATCGTCCCAGTTTCGGAAAAAATTACATCGAATTACTTTTATTGAAACAATTTTATACAGACAGCTCCAAACTTAAAAATCAGCAACAGGGACACGGGACGGTATAGGAGCTTTCCTCGTTTTTGGACCCCCGCCCCCAATATCGTCCAAAACTTATTTATGTCGTTAATATTGTTGTGCAATCATGCAATGGGATGTTTCCCAGTATATGAAATAAAAAAAAACACACACAAGAATATGTACTAAAATAAAAATCATTACTCAGGGACATAAAAGTCAAAAGATTGTGAGAATGACCCATATGTATTTTTAGAATGTCCATTTACAATTCCAAAAATAATATTTATGTGAAAGTAACAATAGTGAATTCGAATAAAGTTTGAGAAATGTGTTAAAAGCAATACTTTCGTATTGGCCTCGCGCGAGGGATTAACAGTAAAAAAATCGCCTAAGATCTCTATTTACAACCAGCCTTTTTAGGGTTCCGTTCATCTGACGAAACCCTATTCGTCTCACTCCTTTGTCTGTCTGTCTGTCTGTCCGTATGTCCGTCTGTCTGTCTGTTCGTCACAGAGCCCGTTCTCAGAAACTATACATGTTAGAGACTTGAAATTTTGGATACTTTGAGCTGAACACCTCATATCAAACAACAAATCATAAAATTTTGAAAAAGTCAGTAATTAACCGAATTACGGGCTAATTAACTTCTAAAATTAACCAATCAACCTCTTGAACGCAGCTACAGCACCTTCTCGGAATCAGCGGAGTTTCTCCTAAGGGTTGCCAGTAAAATCAGCCGATGCATGGTTACCACGGAAGAAATTAAGCAATAAATGAAGTGGACATTTAAAAAGCGAAATCGCATCTCCCAAAGTATTGGTCCTACAAATTCGTAAAAGGTATAGAAAGACGCGGAAAAAATTCTACTTTATTTTGGTATAAAGTTCAAATTTCTGCGTAGGGTATAACGCAAAAAAATCCACTAAAAATCGATCGATAAAAATTTAATTTCTGTATTTGAAAAGACAGTGAAAAGAGATTTCATTTCAACGGAAAGCAGGTGTTGTCATCTTTCAGAGATATCGGTGCTGGAGAAATTTAAGCAGAGGATATTTTAATATGAAATTTAAACTTTTTAAATATTAAATTTTTAGATTAATTTTTTTTACATCCCGACGTAAAAATTTTCGCTGATTTCATACATACAAAGCTACTAGCACACAGTCAAAGCTACTAGCTTAATTACAAGCTGAGATATTAATTATTATTTCATTAATTGGATCGTTGCTTTAAAACTTTCCGCTCAACGGGTTTTTTATCTCAGACATGACGACGCACTTGCGGTTTTTATTTTAATACGAAATTTAAACTTTTTAAATATTAAATTTTTTGATAAAATTTTTTGACAACCGGACGGGAAATCTCTCGCAGATTTCATACATACCCAGTTCAAAGAGCTAGCTTAATTAGAAGATGAGATATTAATTATTATTTAATTAATCTGTTTCATTTCTACATGATTAAAATGGAGGCACATGCTTTTTTAACCACGTTTGAAAGGAATATTAAACGAAACCCTTTGTGCGATCTATGATCACACTTACCCACTTGTTTATTTTAGTCATTTTCATTTAATATATATATATTTAGAGTGTCCATTAACAATTCCAAAAATAATATTTATATGAAAGTAACAATAATGAGTTCGAATAAATTTTGAGAAATGTATTAAAAGTGATATTTTCGTATTGGCCTCGCGCGATGGATTAGCAGTCGGAGAAATCGCCAAAGATTACTGTTTACAACCAGTCTTTTTTCTTTTAGTCTTTTTCATTTAATATATATTTTTTAGAATGTCCATTCACAATACCAAAAATAATATTTATGTGAAAGTAACAATAATGAGTTCGAATAAAATTTGAGAAATGTATTAAAAGCGAAACTTTCGTATTGGCCTCGCGCGATGAATTAACAGTCAGAGAAATCACCAAAGTTCACTATTTACAACCGATCTTTTTTATTTTAGTCTTTTTCATTTAATATGTGTATTTTTAGAATGTACATTAACAATAGCAAAAATAATATTTATATCAAAGTAACAATAATGAGTTCGAATAAAATTTGAGAAATGTATTAAAAGCGATACTTTCGTATTGGCCTCGCGCCATGGATTAACAGCCGGAATAATCGCCAAAGATCACTATTTATAACCAGCCTTTTTTTATTTTGCTCATTTCAGTGGTTTAAGCAAATAGTTCGGTTGCATGACCTAAATTTGTGTTTTATTTATATTTTACTGTTTTATTTATTGACTGATGAAAGTTTTCGTTGATGAATTAATTTCGTTTTGGAATATAAGCTGAAAAAACTGCTGAGCTGTTTATATTAATTTAAGTCCAAATGGATTTACTTTTTTCGTGATCGTCTGCACACGATATTAAATGATTTTTTTTTTTTAATCATGCTAGAAAATTACTTTAAAAACCATAAAAAATGAGTAAATTGCGATATAGTGTTCAAATAAATTTCTATACAGTTTTAAAACAGATTGCATTTGAAAGTACATTTTATTCCCTAGTCAACGGTGTAAAAATTGAAAATGTGCAATGTTTAGAAGTTTAAAAGTAAAGTAAAAAAATTTAATTAGCGTAATATATGACATCAGCGTTACGCACGGGCATGTTTGTCTTTATAATATAGATATTTATCTGAAACGTTTTCTATAAATATTTTTGGTGCAATTATTTACCTGCATAAACTTTATTTGACAACACGTATATTTGATACATTTTTTTTTTTTTTTATGGCCTTTAATTTGTCACAAACAATTCCGAATTTAAGAAACAAAAACTGTAAAAGAATAACACCATTTGCAATTTGTATTCTTAAAACTGCTTTAGTAATAATCTTTAAACAAGCGTAATTATTTAATATTTTCTTCTTAAAACATATCCATTCTACAGCACGTGGCTCTATACCGGAAATTATGTTTAATTTTTTCTAGTATATTTATTCTATAGTTTATTAGTTATCCAGTATCCGTTTTTTACGTTTATCCTTATCTTATTCAAAATCTTATTATCAACTTATGCGAAGATTAATTTTTCTTATTCTTTTCATCTTACATATATGTTTAATTTTGTTATTATCAATTACTCATTTTATCTATATTTACGCATTAACTGCTGTTTATACTAATCATGTTTTTCTGTCACAATTTGCCTCAGTTTAGCAGCACAGTTTAAGATACGGCGAAAACAATTCTCGTCTTGTACTTTAAAAGGTTGATTTAATTTTAAAGTGATTCACGTGACCATTGACTAATCAGTGAAAAATAGCAATATCATCCATAAAATTCGCGATGACGTTACTTACAAAACAACGCATATTTTCATGCAAAACTAATGTATTCACATGTCAAATATATAAACATTACATACATTAATATATATATACAGTGCGGTCCTAAAAACTTTACGCAAATATTAAGCCCAATTTACCGGAGGGTTAGTGGAATTTCAGACGTAGGTATTTCAAATTATACGCTCGAGAAAGTGGTGAATAACAAAAATCAAGCTGTCATATTTCATGTTTAATGTTAGAGTAAAACAAATTCGAAAATTTCAAATGCCAACACCCATTTTTTTGCTTCGTAAAGTGATCTAAATTGTAAAAACTATAAACGGCGTTGAAACGACACTTGTAACACAAAAATGGTGCTTTAAAACATAACACTGTGAAATGCAGTGTAACAGAAAAAGAGGGCAGACATGCGACAAGAAAACAATACTCTTTCAACGGTCTTCAAATTGTTCAAGAGGTCAAACATTCACAAACGATCACATATTAAATGCAGAATATTATGGACAACAAAGAAGTACATGCATCATGACATGAAATACTTGCAAAATTTCACTTTTAATGGTGTTTTTCACGTGCTTGTACACCTGGAATTTTAAGTATCCCCAGAAACAGAAATCCATTGAAAAATTTCGAATGACCCAGTTGGTGACGAAAACACAAATGGCCGTTGATGACAAAATCACTAATGCCGAGAGAAAGACTAGGATTTTTTTTTTCAAAAATGTGGAAATACGTCTTGACGTATAATGGATGCGTGAATATTGCTTTACATCGAGAGAAACGAGATATTAATGTGTCCAGTATTTAAAAAAGCTGAACTTTCATGCACAGAAGGGGCAGGGGTGCAATTTTCTCCCTCAAGGAATTTCATATTTTAAAGTGCGTCAATCATCACAGGTAAGAAAAAAAATCACAAAAAGCTGTAATAACTTCTCAGAGTTAGAACAGAAACATCAGCATTAAAAAACATTTTAAGCACAAAAATTAATAATTGTCGCTAGTACTTGCTAAATCTTTGCTGTTAATACATTTTCAAAATCAGACATATTTATCATTAATGAGTACATTGGCTTACTATAATATACACTATATATAATTATATATACTACACTATATATAACTTAATGGTTTTATGAAACGAATATATGAAACACTTTTGAAACGCTCCAATGCGATGTTTGTAGAACGATGATAGTAATATAATTTTAGTATGTTGTTACAGGCCCGTAGCTAGGCCATACTTCCAGGTAGGGCAAAGGTTTTTCCAGGGGTGGCAGATTATCTCATCAATTTTTTCTAGTCTCTTATTCGTAGTTATTCGGGCCGTAGGAACCGCCCCCATCCCCTCCCCATTTCTTTGGGGGGGGGGGCGGTGAGCAAAATAAGTGGCTCAGTAGTAAGTAATTGTACATTTGAGCCGAATAATGTTTTTTAACTTTTATAATTATTTTAAATTTATTTTTTAATAACATTTTAATTTGTTTTATCCAAACTGATTTTTTGTCAAAGATCTTGGTCAGATCTAGGAAACAGATATGCGCTTTCCTTCTATATCCACTATTCTTTATTTCTGCCCAGATGGAAGAGCTTTTGAAGGCTCTATATTCTATTTTTAAAATATAAACTATTTTAGTCTTTTTGGGAGCCCCTTATAAATGGGAGAAAAAGGTGAAACAAATGGTTCAAAACTTCATTAATACTGTTACTTCCTTCAACCAAAACAGATATTCACTTTCTTTCTACAGCCACCATTCTTTTTAAACGTACCCAGATGAAAGAAATTTTGTAGGCTCTAAATTCTGTTTGAATTGAACCTTCTATAAAAGTAAGGAAAAGTTGGAACCCAAGATTCAAAACTTTTAGGCCAAATTAAAAAAAAATATATATATATGCTTTTTAATCTCATTGGGGGCCCCGATAGGTTTAAAAACTTTCTTAATACAATTACTTCCTTCAAAAAATTTGTGCTTTCTTTCTATAGTCACCGTTCTTTTTAAATGTGATGAAAGAAATTTTGCAGGCTCTAAATCCTTTCTGAATTGTGTTTTTGGGGGGCCTCTATAAAAATGAAGAAAAGTTGGAACTCAAGATTCAAAACTTTTAGGCCCCATATTTTTTATTCAAATGTTTAAAAAATATGCTTTTTAATCTCGTTGGGGGGTCTCAATAAGCTTCAAAACTTCCTTAATACTACACTATGATGCAAAAGTTTAGACAATGACGTCTTTCAGCTTTAAAATGTAGAATTATGACGTCAGAATTACAAAAACCTGTAAATATATTCAAAAACTGATTTAAAATGCTATGTACAAAAGACAGTCGTTTTATTTGCTATAATACTAATTTTTTTCATAAAAATTCATATGTGCTTGTCGCAAAAGTTTAGACACTATTCTAAATTTCTTTGAATATTCGCTGGCATATGCAAATTTAGAATCGATGATGTCACAAATTTGGAGTACTTAAGTTCTGCAAACGATTGCGCTTCATAGTCGACATGCCGAGAGCTAAAGAAATGCAAGTGAATGAGGTTTCAAGGATTTGGCAGTTGAAAGGTGAAGGGAAGAGCGTTTCTGAAATTTCTGCTATTATTAATAGGTCAAAAAAATCTATTTATCGAGTTTTATCGAGTGGTTCCGAATATAAAGCAAAATGTCGGTCTGGGAGGCCACGTGTGACAAATGTACGAGAGGATCGCCTGATACAAAGACTAGCGAGTACTCAACAAATGAGCGTACGTGGAGTTCAAAGCTCATCGGGACTCTCTGTATCAAAGGATACGATTCGTAGACGAATTTTGGAAAAAGGAACAATCGTTTATAGCAAAATGCAGAAGAAACCAGCTCTGAAACCACATCATAAGTTACAAAGACTTATGTGGGCTCGAAAGCATATGTCATATGGAGAGAAATGGCAGTCAGTCATATTTAGCGATGAAAAAAAGTGGAATCTGGATGGTCCAGATGGTTGTTTATCGTATTGGCATGACTTGCGGAAGGAACCTCGACGTTTTTTTAGTCGCAGACAAGGAGGGGGCTCGGTGATGGTTTGGGCAGCCTTTTGCTATAATGGACAAGTATCTCTGACCTTCACCAGTGGTCGTCAAACTTCACAGCATTATACACAGACATTAGAAGAAAACCTACTGCCATTTGCTGAGCTTCTAGGGGGTCCTCAGTGGGAATTTCAGCAAGACAATGCTTCAATTCACACTGCAAAACATTCAAAATCTTGGTTTAATTCCCATAATATAAGAGTTCTCGACTGGCCAGCATGTAGCCCAGATCTTAACCCTATAGAAAACCTTTGGAGCATCATGTGTCGCAAAGTTTATAGCAACGCTAGACAATACTCTTCTGAAAAGGAACTTAAGACATCTATTGAGAATGCATGGTACGATATCGATCCACAAACTATGCAAGATTTAGTTTCTTCTATGCAATCTCGTGTATATGACGTAATACATAAGCATGGATGCGCAACCAGGTTTTAAAAATTGTTTATTTCGATTTTATTTAATTTGTGTCTAAACTTTTGAGACAGCAGTTTATTTTTGTTACCATTTAATTTATTGCAATATGCACAATTCCACTTTTCTTTGTTATAAATATTGTTTATATGTACAGCACATTAATTTCAAGCAGTGATTTGAAAATTGAATAAATATTTTTCAAAGTATGTAAGAATTTCTTCATTGTCTAAACTTTTGCGTCATAGTGTATTACTTACTTCAGCCAAAACAGATCATGTACTTCCTTTCTGTAGCCACAATTTTTTTTAACGGTATCCAGATGAAAGAAATTTTGCAGACTCTAATTTTTTTTTTGTCTTTTATTGGGGGAAGTGTGTGTGTGTGTGGGGGGGGGGGGGTTATGAAAGTGAGGAAAAGTTGGAACCCAGGATTCGAAACTTGTAGCCGCCATTTTTTATTCAAATGTTTAAAAAATGTGCTTTTTAATCTCGTTGGGGGCTCCAATAAGGTTTAAAACTTCCTTAATACTATTATTTTCTTTAACCAAAACAGGCATGCGCTTCTTTTTGTAGCCACCATTCTTTTTAAAGGTGCACGCCCAGAAGAAAGAAATTTTGCAAGTTCTAAATACTTTTTAAAATGTCTTTTTTTGGGGTCCCTATTAAAAGTAAGGAAAAGTTGGAAGCCAAGATTAAAAGCTTTTAAGCCTCATTATTTTATTCAAATGTTAAAAAAATGCGCTTATTAATCTCGTTGGGGGTCCCAATAAGCAGGCATCTGTGTGCCCTGCATTTGCCACCTATCCCCTTATGTTCGACCTGTTTCTTTTTACCCGACTGAAAAGAAGGGTTATGTGTTTCACGCGTATCTGTGTATGTGGATTTCTTTATACCCTCGAAACATCCTGACGGCTTGATGGATTTTAGTGAATGATGTCTCTATCAATTCGTCTTAACGGCCCGGTGGTTATAGGCTAGGTTTTGTTTTTATAAATACAAAATGGCGGTAGAGACGATTTTTTTTTTTTTACGCACCCTATTGAGTGGCATATCATTGGATAGGTCTTTCAAAATGAAGACGATGTTTCATTGACTATTTTACAGTTAAAAGCTCAGTTAAAATATTACACAGCCTGGAAGTTGTGTAGGTAGCATCTCTAGCTTTACTACAACTCTAACCATCATAGACATCTATAGACCTCATCAAAACAGTGTTTATAGATAGGAACTAACAATTAAACACAACTTAAAAGTCATTAACACAAGTAAATAAAAAAATTAGGTTAGTAATATAAGCAAGTAATATAAAAAAATATTTTAAGTCAATTTCTACTTAGGTCAATAAGAGAAATTTTTTTTTCTCCCATTCTTCTTTCCTCTAGCGTGGCGTTTAAAATGCCTTGATCAAGAAGAGGGCTCTCTCGGTCTTAAAATACCTTGATCAAGAAGAGGGCTCTCTCGATTATTGAAATTTAATTTAATTTAAGTGATGAATTAATATTTGAAAAAAACTAGATTAAAATCAAGTGTCATCCACTACAAGTTAAAAAAAATTATTTGAGCTTGATTGGATGAATAATAAGTATTTTATTAACGATTGAAAATTTTAACAAGATATATATAGCGAGAGTGTGAGCTAATAGTAGGAATTGGAAAAAGAAAAATAGTTTCACATTGATGAGAAATAATTGATTAATTCCCTTTTTACGCAGTCGGGTTTTTTTATTTTTTAAATTTAATTGTTTATTTAACGTTTCATTTCTCTTCTCTCGATAAATTACTAATGTTAATTATACATAAATTATATTCTGTAATTATTTAATCTTTCGCTTATTTAATCTTTGTTTGCCTTGGTGTTTGGTTTTTCCAAAAAGAACCTATTTTGGGGGGTTCCTCCCTTGTGGGCCTCACTGCCTTCCGCAGCGTAAACCCGTTCGGGATATCCCCAATCTGATCTTGAATCAAACAATCTTTGAATTATTGTACTGTTTCGTTCGATAAAAGTAAAAGTTTCCAGGTAATTTTCCAGCATCGTCGTTCATGTTCCTACAGGAGCCAATTTGTTATTTTCCCACCTTCAACTTAATCATGATAGCAACAAAATCTACTGGATAATTCTTCGGTTTCACAAAACCTTGTTAAAAAGTCTCCGCAAAACGCGAAAAAAGAGTATAAATCGCATAAAAAATTTAACAAAATTTCAAAAATCGCCGAGAGCAAAACTTGACTATATCGAGCCATAAGATTGAAAGTAGAATGTTAAAAAATACGCTAGAAATCACATAAAATGTTCGTAAAAAATTCAGAAATTGCAAACAATAAATTTTCTATATTGAGTTAAAAAACCTGATTCCTTTTAGGGATGTTAAAAAAAAAAAAAAAAAATCTTGGCGGAAAGCGAATAAAACGCCGCAGAGTCCAAAATTTACTATACTGGGATAAAAGATTGAAACCGGATTCCTTTTACATTCTCAATAAATAAATAAATAAATCAGTGAATTGGATGTTTTTTTCCCGTTGCTTTTTCTTCCGTTCAAACAAACACAAAAAAGCTTTCATTTGCCCATTTTTCGCAAAAATATAGGAAGTCACTAATCTAACGTAAAAATTACCTAACATCCTTCAATATAAAGATTCATTTTCGTCAAATCAAATTCCGATAGTGTTCCGTCAACTGTGTTGCATTGTACTTTTCCCTATTAGAAACTGAACTTTTATGCATGAATATTTTTTCCTTCATAACATGAAAAAAGTCGCGAATCAAAGATCAAAATTTCTAGAAATTTTCCATTCAAAAGACGAAAATATCTTCAAATATGAGAAAAAATCTCTTCTAATTACAGGGGTCTTAAAAACGGGAAATGCGTTTAAAATCGCATAAAAAGTTCGCGAAAAATTAAAAAATTACAGAGGACAAAATTTTGTACTCTGGGCTAAAAGATTGAAACCTGATTCTTTTTACTAATGTCAAAAAATCCCGTCGGAACGCGAAAAAAAGTTAAAAATCACATAAAAGGCTTCGTGAAATATTTAAAAATCGCAGAAGACTACTTTACTATATTCGGCTAAAATGGAAAGATAGATTGAAAATGGATTCCTTTTATGAATGTGGGGAAAAAACACAGAAATAGCATAAAAAATTAAATAAAAAAAATTATTTAAACAAACAAACTAAACAACTGTATCGAGATGCATAATTTTAGGCATATAGGTATCCTTCTTGTCAAATTTTGTCCTGAACAAAAAACATCTGGTCAGACCAAAAAAAAAAAAAAATAAATAAATAAATTGGATAGAGAAATACCTGTCTTTATTATTACCTACTGGAAATCCTTCTTCGTTGCCCATTAGCATCATTGTAAATTTACAATGTAATTATAAAACCCTTTTACTCTGAAAAACCCTTTCTGGATACTGCAATTCCGTGTGACACTGATTGATTTTACAAACTTTTATAATTTGCAGTAGTGTCAAGAAAGCTGTTAAAGAACATTTTCCACTTTTGTTCAAAAGCTCCCAAAAGCAACTTAGTGAAGTCAACAATGACAAAACCACATGATTGTAATATATGATAGTTGCACATTTTGTAGAACCTGTCCTGTCAAGCCATAAATTAGGTAGCCAACTGCAACTGAAAATCCATACCTTTGGTTTCCCTTACCTGATAACAATAAATTTCATGTATGACAGTTGTACAAAGAAACCAATTTTCGCGGACATCAGTTAATCAGTTTGAGGAAAGGAGTAAGAGGATAATCTCTAAACCCCATTATTCTCTAAAGTCTGTAGTTTGACTCTTTAGGGAGGCCGTAAGGTAAATTTCTACAAAGCAACAAAACGAAAAATGTCTCACAGCTCTTGGAACGACAGAAAAACAAAATCTTCACAAATGAATTTTTTGATTAAATTGTTTTGTTTGAATTGAGAAGTTTTAGGGATGGGTGTCTGTTAGTTAGGTTACAGTCTATGCTAAAAAAGTTTTTTTTTTTTAATGAGGCAAAGAAAAGTTCGGAAATTTACTGTGTCGATCAGGGCGTCCAGTCAATTGTGCAAGGACGGGCAAATATTTTTCCAGGTCGGGCATTGCCCGACCTGGCCCCCACCTAGCTACGGGCCTGTGTTGTTATAGTCGCATGCAGCATAATTTTTCTTGAAGATGGTGTGTATATCACTGATAGTTATTTTACAGGCTGCCACAAAATAATTCGATTACACCACCGTCTATGCCAGTAATTACATGCAATGCTTTATGTGCTTACGCCATTGTGTTAATTGAAACTCAAATTGTGTATATGTTACTATTGCGGTAATTTCTCTGTTGAAAATATGGAGAGTAACATTTATAGTTCTTTTCCAGTGCTACACAAAAGAAATGAGACACATTACACTTTTTTCTATGACTTTTAGGTAACATATGATGCTTCCTGTCTTAGTATAGATAACAATGTCCTCGTCTAACTTTTCGGAGGCAATTTAAACTCACTTTCCACGAACGAATTTACGTCGAATTTACTTAGATTATTATTTGTTTTATAATTCGTGATTTATTTATGCGCGTTAGAATAACAGATATAGTTCTGTTAACAAGATTATTCTTTATCATTTGTTTATTTCCATATTAAATAAATGATCTTACATTAGCTTTCAAATCTTTGATGTTTAAAATTACTGGCGTATTGGCTGATTATTCAATATACTTACTTTCTATGAGTAAGACTTTAATAGTGCCCTATAGGAGTTTAATGTGAGTAAAATCTCAATAGTACACTATATGTATTATTCAATAAATTGCGATTTATTTCAAAAACTAGACGTGATGGAAGAAAACAGATACAAGATTTGAAATCAGCTCAAAAAACTGGTTTAGAAACATATTAGCGTACTCGTACGGCAGAAATATTTGAACGTTTAGAAACATTATTAGAAAAACATGAAAATATGCAAATTAGGTACAATATTTCACAGTCACATGTCAGTATAATCTCAGAAACAACGTTTTTGTGAAGTAAATTAGGTAGTAATCGTAACATAAAACAAAAAACCCTGTCTGATATGGCTTTATACCTTAAATTTGCAAATAATTGTATAAAATTTACTAAATTTGCATAAATTGAAATATGCAAATATCTCTCAAACTTGACGTGCTGGAGTAAATCTAAAACTAGATTCGGAATCAGCACAAAAAACCGCATAAAAAACAACTAATTTCTGTTTTAGGACAGAGCAAAAGTTCAAATTTGTTGACCAGTGTTGTTATTATACTGTAGGCCTACGCGATTCTTCTGCAAAATAACATTTTTGTAAGATCTACAGTACTGAGCTATTGAGGAACATTTATTACTGACAACAATAATCGCTTCTAAGCTACAGGTTTTGTCTGTTAAGAAACGTCCTTTTCTCAGCGGGAAATGTCTGTATGACTACATGCTTCTGTCATCCGATAACGATATTTTCTCTCAGCAGATATTTTCTGTATACAGTTATTCTCTGGCAAGTTTTTGCTGCTAGAAATTTTCTGTTACATTACAGGATAATTTTTTTTACTGTTGTACTAATTTCTTTTAAGTTTTTCCACGATAAGAGGCAGTGATTACTTTGAATTTAAACTTATTTCTAATGCAAACAAAAATTTAAATCATGAATATGGAAATAGCTACAAGATAGTATTTCTTTACTTAAACTATAAAAAAAAAGCTGTTACATAAAACAGCCATATATACTAATTAATCTCTCTGCCGGCCTCTCTGTCCAAACGTAGTTTAAATATCTAAATATGCTCTTAAATACAAAATTTTTTAATTTGTATAGTACAGTGGTATAGCAGCGTTTTTCCACCAATGGATGAATTAAAAAGAAGTTTACGACAAGTCTGCTGAAAGTGCAGAGCCTGGCTCACGAAGAGCGCAGGGAGCAGAATCCCTAGTGTGAAAATAAAACTTTATAAATTCCTTGTCGGCTATGTATAACACTATCAATAGAAATTTTTGCTCATCTCAAAGCATCGCCCCCCCCCCCCCCAAAAAAAATGAACGTACCCAAGAAAGTCTAAGATACTCGTACAATTCTATTTTTTACTTGTTTAAAGATTTAAGCCTACAATTTGTACAATCAAATATAATTTATACAACAGGAAATGCCTAGTTTTAATAATATTGTTACTTTCAATAATTTTTATTGTATGATACCTGAACCTCATAATATGCACAAAAATATCACTTGTGAAAAATGAATGATTCTCCTATAGTGGCTTCCTTTAATACAAAAATTTAAGCAGGTTTTGAGTAATAAAATATGGTAAATTTTATTTTAACAGAATGGAAACAGCTTGGAGGACAACTGCTTATATAAATAAATATCTATAATTATTAATATAAGCAATTCGATTCGTAAACAGAAATTATCTGTAGGCCTAGGTGATTCTTCTGTTGAAGAACAATTTTGTAAGATCTACAGGAAGAATTATAGAAGCTTTAAAAATATCTATGCAATAATGTGATTTTGCATCACACGTCGAACATTCGCTGCCCCGGTCTGCGCCTTGTGTCACAGATTTCCGCGCTACCAAGCACCCAGACAGAGCTATTCCTGTTTTTTAATGTACATATCGCTTAGTGATGAGAAATGATAGCTGTTACTATTTTATATTCAATTTATAATTCATATTAAGTTATGTTAACTTGGCTAAAAGATACGTTGCACTAAATTATACTTGTAAATGTACTTGTTTATGTGTTATTCTTTTTAAGTTTTTTTTTTTCTTATGATAGGATTGACGTTCGCAAAACCCTACACGACAATCACCAACTGTCCCGTTATTCGAACTATTTGTGAAGGTGAAATTTGCCATTGTGTTGAAGGTAAGAAAAAACTCTTATACAATATTTAACATTAATTAATTAAAATTGTTTGACGATGTTTAAAATATTTATAAGTATTGCAATAGTAGGACACACTAAAGGTTAAAAATATTGAAAAGAGATATCTTTTTTTTATGGAGTTAGTAAAATAAAAACTTTAGTTTTTGAAGCAAATAGTAGATCCCCGAGTCAAACGTTTAGTGGCAGCAAAAAATACCTCGACAAACATAAAAACCGATTCTGAGCATCAGTTTCACTTTTGTTGGGATAATCATGCTTTGCTACTATGCATTTCATAAAGGAAGTCTGCTGAAATACTCTGAAAACTACAGTTGTAAATTTTCCAATTCTCTGGGGAAAAAACAACTGTTTTGTACCCTGTAAAAAACGAGAAAGGTTTCTTGATCTAACAAGAAGTTTTGCCAAAATTTAATAAAACCTCTTCAGAATCACTTGCGATACCAAAAGCGTTATTTTATTTACAGAAACCTCAGAAAGCAAAAAGTTTCCGACATTTAAACAACCTTTCTGAAGCAAACGTTACTTTTGCTGCTCGTAATTCCTGGAAACGTTTCCGAGTAGTTTTTACAGTGTATTAATCAGTTTTATCATCCCAGTATGAACACGAAATATCGGTTTTTTCGGATGCTATCAAACATTATTAGCTGTGTAACAGAATTCGTATACATGCAAGAGTAACAAAATAATGTTGTTTTACACTGTTAATGTAGCATCTTTGTTTGTTAAAATTGATGGTTGAACACGAAAACGTTTGCTTACGAATTGATAGCATCCCAAAACCGATGTTATATGCTGATAATAAGTTTGAAAATCTGATTAATACACTGTAAAATCTACATCATAACGTTTAATTATCGCAGCAAAATAAACTTTTTCTCTTTACAGAAATGCTTTTTTTAAATCTCAGAAACCTATGGATGGCTGATGGCTGAGGTTTTTGACAATAAAGAAAGCGTTTCGGAATCGTGGGTAACACGTAAGTGGTTCGTTCGCACTTACCCGGTAATTCTCCGTCAACTTCAACCTCGCGTTTCGAACTTAACTCACGGTTGAATGCGAAATCCAATTCACCGTTTACCCAACCTGACGAAATTCGAGGGAAATACTAATCTGGGGTTAATTAACTCAACCAAGCTCTGGTAGGTAGGTTAGTAAACCGCGCATGCCTAGTAGAAAGAAAGATGGCGGTCATTTTAAATTTTGCGTTGATGCTTCTTTTTTTAAAACAAAGTTGTTTGGGATTTATTAATTAAACAAAGCATTAATTATCAAAGATGGTATTATAAAAGAATGTGTCACTTACATTTCTCCCATTTTTTTTGTATATTTTTGCTCTATGAACGCAAAATTATATTTCGAAAACGAAGCTTCAAATTTTATTGATTTACAAAGTATTTTTCGGTGGCGCCATCTAACGAATCCAAGTAGAAATATGTTCTTTCAATATCAATTTAGTAAAAATATATGATTCAAACCTCTTTCTTTCTCTCTCTCTTTTTTAATAATAATGAAAAATTAGAAAACAAATTTTCTTCCAAATTTTGTTCCATCGTCCTACCATTCACAGTTGCTTAAAGCATGAATTTTCTACCAAATTGTGTATATGTGGTCAGTTGTTCATAATAAATAAATTATTATTTTAATTACATACTTAGTAAGTTTGAAATAATGATTTTTGTTTTAAAGAGACATTTTCTTCATAAGATTTTTTTTAATTTTCGCAATACATTAAGAAGAACATTAATCCATGTTTTCGGCCTTCTTCTAAAGTTATTAAATATGATCTCTAAAAACATGCGTAATAATCAACGCATGATTTTTTTTAAAAGGCCTCGTCTTTTTTTTTTTTTTTTTTTTTTTTTTTTTTTTTTTTTTTTCTACCGGCATGCTATTTTATCCAAGATATTTTAATTGAATCCGCAATTAATTACATTTGTTAAATAAAAAATATATGCATTAGAAATAAATATATGAAAATATCTTCATATATAATATTCGTTGTAAAAAAAAATAATAACAAACCTATTGCATTATTTACTTTTATTCTACTTAATACTACTAGTTTGATCAGATAATTGTTTATTAAACTTAAATTAAAGAAAATTATTTGTTTAATCAAGTTTTTTTTTAATCGACTGTTTTTTAAAAATTTTATTGTTAAGAATTTTATTGAAAATTTTGTTCTGTAAACGAACAAAACTATGAAATCAAAATGGTAATTCCAAATTTATTTATAAGAATTTTTTATTTAAAAATTAAACATGATAAGTATGCATTTCCAATACTGCCTTTAGTTTCTTTGTTGAAAAGAAACAGATGAAGATGGTGTCAAGGAAGGACAGAACTCGCAGAGGCGATTACTAGGTCACGTGATTCCTTTGGCCAATCAACTACGCAGATTTCAACCGAGGGTTGACTAATCTAAGATCGACTAATCGCGACTTGAAAGTTATCGATGAATTCGAAATATTAACCGGCGGTTAGATTTGCCAACCGAAGGTTTCTCAACTGAGAGTTGAACCGCGAGTTAAAGGTTGGTGGAGAATCGACCGGTTAATGGAAACGATTTTGATAGTTATGTTTTATGTATAAATGGTGTATCTTTTTACGCAATTTGCTTCTATCTGATAGCCGTGGTTCTTGACAATAACTCTAGCTCGAATTTTCCATGAAAATAAACTTTTTCATAGTACTGTCGTGTCAATTTTACCCCATTCCTCTTGGGTCATTTTCAAAGTGTCGTCAGTGTTCTTGGATGCCGTTTTTCTAAGGTTCTCTTAAATAAACCAAAAGCGCAAACGTCCATTGGAGAAGAGTCAGGTGATTTTACAGGTATTTCATTAAATGGGATACACTTTATTCCTGTTTCTGATTCTTTCTTTTTAAATGAGCGGCAGTTAACTTACAAGGGCACCACCAAACATGATGCGCACAGATTTTGATGATTTCAAAGTATGTTGTAGTGGTCATATCACTAATTATTCTTGTGAAAGGGTTTCTTCAAATGGGCCCTAGTTTTTGAGAAATAGGGGATTAAAGTTCAGCATATATTTCAAATACTCATTAGTGTGACTTGTTGAATGTGAGTTCGTGGTGCAGCGGTAGCGTGCGAACTTACGGATCAAGACATTGCAGGTTCGATTCCACTTCGGGGCATTTTTTTTATTTTTTACTTATTTTTATATTTTTTACACATAAATTTTAAGCAGAATTGAGCATTCTACAGCTTTGAGCTTTGATATTTTTTTAATAAATTACATTTACATTTTCGAATTTTTCATGGCAGTTTATTTTTCTCTTCAATTTTTAAACTAATATTTCTATTTACAAAACTCCAAAACTAATTTATGCCTAAAACTTTTTTTTAATTAATTATTATTTACATTTTTTATTTTAAGCACAATTCTAAAATAATGATTTTTTTTTTTTTTTTTTTTTTTTTTTTTTTTTACTTTATGGAATTTTAAAGGAAAATTTATCCTTTTCTTCTATAAATTATACAAAATAATTTTCAGGTGCAAGTTCTCAAACGTACTTAGGATTAGATAATTCAAATAATGCATCTCTTAAAAGAGCAATAAAATATTAAAGCACTGATGCTTAAATAGAAGTTTTTTACCAGTTGTACAAATTTGTAATACTCTGTAAAATACATTTATCTTTAAAGTTCAACCTCAACATCATTTTTCGTTTGCACAAATAAAAAATGACAGATTACATTTTAAAATATTTTTTTATTATAGCAAATAAAAACACTCTCTACGTGATTCATAAAAATTCAGCTGGATTGCAAAAATCGTCTGTTAATGAGATAAAATTTACGATACATATAAATATATTTATATATTTTTTAATCGTCTGCTTTGCTTTTATCGGTAATATTGGAATAAATAAAAATTTCTTTTATTGATCTCGTTTAGCTTCTTTTGCAGACAATTAGAAGATTTGAAATATTGTGATATATAGGGAAAATTTCGGTATGAAAATTAAAAGAAGGCTACAGATTGTGACAGATTGAATGCTAAAGATTGTGTTATGGAAGGAACCAACGCTGATGCGGAAAATTCTTGTTTGGGAGAGAAACAAAAAGGCCGAATTACAAATGTATTATAATATTGCGAGACGTTGTTACAAAATGAAGATCTGTTTACAAGTTCTCCACCTGATGAAATATCCAGTGCTTCTATTGCTATGGATGAAGAATTTCATGGTGCAATTTTAGAAATATTAGAAGATCGATAAATTATTGAGGCCGAGGAATTGATATTGAATGAAGAAGATGAATTTAACGTATTTAAAAAGGTATGGTTTTTTACTTTAGCAAAAAAAAAAAAAAAAAAAAAATCGTTATATTTCATTGTTAAAAAAATCGAAATCAAACAATTGAATTTTAAATATTTTTTATAGTGTCCGGAATTTCATGAAGATGGTGAGAATTTTGTACCTGAACCTCGCGATAATATTCCATTGTAGTACAAAAAGAATGCTGCTGCATTAGCTGAAGCCAGAAATAAATAAGTAAAAAAGTAAATAATAAAAATGAAAAAAAAGCGCCCCAGGTTGGGATCGACCTCGCAGTGTCCTGGTCCGTAAGCTCGCAGGCTACTGCTGAGCCACGAATTCATATACAGAAAGTCATACTAATGGGTATTTGAAATACACGCTGAACTTTAACCCCCAATTTCTCAAAAACTAAAGCCCATTTGAAGAAATCCTTTTATCAGAATAATTAGTGGTATGACCCCTACAACAAACTTTAAAATAATCAAAATCTGTGTGCATCATGTTTGGTGGTGCCCTTGTCAGGCGTGCGACTAGAGGTTTTGTCCATATGAAGCTTAACTTTATCAATGTCCTTTCCATATAAGGCTGGAATGTCTATTTTAAAAATTGGTTCTAAAATATTCTGCTGCGAGTAGCGTGAATTAATTTTGGCTTTACTTGAGACTTTTTTTTATTTTTAATTTACCGTTGTAACAAAATCGCTCACCTATGATAAATCCCTTTGGGAACTTTTCTTTACACTAACGAAGCTATTTCTGTAGGATCATTCCCGTCAGTTGAACAATAGAAAATTCATCTTTTTTTATTACAGTCACTATATACCCAAGCCTCATCGAGTGTTACGAGAAATTTCCATTTTTTAGCAGCTATGTGTTTTTCATATACTTTTCTTCAATTTGTTTCTTTTTTTCAGCAATGGGTTTTGGCAAAAACAGAGGAATTTTAGGTATAAACATATTTTTTAAATTTCAAATCTTTATGAATGATTTTATTTACAGTACCAGAAGACATTCCTAGTTTCGATTTTTGAGCTGGTGGATTTTCTTTTAAGATAAAAGACTTCACTTCTTGATATTTATCTGCGTTCAAACAGACTTAGGTTAATGTCAGATGGACGTCTTTTGCACGCTTTTTTCCTTACGTATTATCCTTACACAATGCCGCTAGCATTGTGTAGGGCTAACACGTAAGGAAAAAAGCGTTAAAAAAGACGTCCGTCGGCCATTAGCCTAAGGATGAGGTTTCGCGGTCATGTTTTCCTTTTTTCGTTCACTTAATTTTTTTCCCCTTTCCAATTTAATATATTATAAATATCTTTTTTTTTTATGCAACAACCGCGATATTTACACCGCTTTATAATTTGTTGATACGAATATGTCTCTTCGGAAAGCACAGATACGTAAACTTCGAGCCATCTATTAATTTTAGGAGCAATTTTCAAAATAAATCTTTTATCTTACATTCCAATCAAAAGATAACAGTAGTAGACGATGTTCCAAAGTTGTCAAATATTTATCTCAAAATGGAAACGAGAAAAATAAATTACAAAATCGTTTCCATAAAGGGCGAACGACCTTGTGTATTATATATTCCTAAATCTTATTGCAAGATCAAGAAATATATTTATATATATATATATATATATATATATATTACAATGTAAGATAGTGTAAGTTGCAAAAATATTTATTAAAAGAAGAATTATAACCCGAAAAACTAGATAATTAATAACATCTACTTTAAAATTTTGTGGGATGATTCACATAAAATTATTCAAAGAATGCGAGAAAAATAATTTTTAAATTTCTGCTTCCCATAAACATCCTTATTATTCAAGGACTATTTAGGCGTAAATTTAACACCTAATTCAACAAAAATTAAACATATTTAAAAAGAGACTTCACATTTTCTCATGGAAATGCATCTAAATAATATTTTGTCTTTAATGCCTAATGTACCAAACAAGACCTGACAAACTTACTCAACTAAATACTTTTCTTATGGTAAAGATCATAGTAATTAATATTGTAAAATATTATGTCAAGAAATTATTACAAATCTTTCCATTTTTTTCATTCCTTAAAATTATTTACTATTCTACCACTCCAATTACGTTAATGAGAAACATGATCTCTGACAGTTTTTTTTTTTTTTTTAATAAAAGTTATATTTTTCGTTCAAACAAATAACAAAGTAGCTTTCACGTTATTTCTGTTTACTTTTAAAATCTTGTTTCACCCTAGAATTTTCGCAAAGGAATACCTTTCACCATCATCTTGCGATGCAACGCATCTGTCAAATTTAAAATAGAAGGCATAAAATATGACATTTTTTTATTCAGAAAAAATGGGGATATTATTTAAATTTCCGCGACTCCATAAGCGTTTCTGCTATCTTTTTTTCAGGTATTGAATTTCTTGTCACATTTATTTTGATAGTTAGTGTTTCATTGATTCTCGCTTTTCTTTTTTTTTTTTTACTGAATTGATTTTCAGTTAAAAGTAACTGTTAGAATCCTTTTGGATTTCTTTTTGGTTCACCTCTAAAAGTTTCTCAGAATAGAGGAAAGGTTTCTCGAATCTTGGCTAACGACAAAATCGCACTGATTTTTCATAATTTTTTCTACTGTACAAGGACGTGTTTGTGGATATTTTTAAATTTTTTTTTAACTGCATTGATTTTCAGCTACATGTAATTGTTAGAATCCTATTCGATCTCTTATTAGTTCACATTTAAAATTTTCTCACGATAGGGAAAAAATTTCACGAATCTTGGATAACTAAAAAATCGCGCTGAATTTTCACAAACTTTTCTTCTATGCAACGAACTGTTTCTGGGATTTTTTTGAAAGCCTATTATTATATACTATTTTTATCAATATTTACATGTTTAGAAATGTTAATTTAATTATTTATTAAAATGTATCAATATAATTTGAAAAAGTGTTAAGTATAACAACTTTAAAATGTTTAACAATTTTCGCATAAAGGTGCATAAAATAACAATATTAAAGGAATATTTTTGAATAAAATTAATGCAGAGTTCATCAGAAATTAAACATATAAAAACGATTTTATACTTTCTCAAGCAATATTAATTTAAATATTACTTGTCTTTAATGTCTACTCGTTACTTACCTTTAAAAGTTTCTCACGATAGGGGAAAAATTTCTCGAATCTTGGATAACTAAAAAATCGTACGGAATTTTCACAAACTTTTCTTCTAACCAACGAAGTGTTTCTGGGATTTTTTTGAAAAGCCTATTATTATATACTATTTTTATCAATATTTTCGTGTTTAGAAATATTAATTGAATTATTTATTAAAATGTGTCAATATAATTTGAAAAAGTGTTAAATATAACAACTTTAAAATGTTTAACAATTTTTTCATAAAGGTGCATAAAATAACAATATTAAAGGAATATTTTTAAATAAAATTAATGCAGAGGTCATCAGAAATTAAACATATAAAAAACGATTTTATACTTTCTCAAGCAATATTAATTTATCCCGGGAATGCTCGCTCATATCCAGGATATGAACGATTAACACTTTCCCACCAATAAATTCAAACAAAAATTGTCATTTTATTTAATCGTTGACATTGCTCACAAATTCTGCGATAAAATAATTTGAAGATTACTTTTCGAAAATTAGTGGTGAGAAATGTAATAACTGTGCGCACCCTGGGTATGACATGCCCTGCGCGTACAATCCCAGGTTAAATATTACTTGTCTTTAATGTCTACTGGGCTCATCTATTCAACAAGAGACGTTACTTATGTTAAAGAATTGCAGAATTGAAAGACTGCGTCAAATTATTTTAACTGCCATTACTTTTTCACAGTTAATAAAAGTATTATTGTTTAAATAGTATATCAAAATCTAATCCAAAAAATCCTCTTTTTCATTTCTTAACACTAGAACCGCCGGAAATTTTTCTGAAGTGTTATAAAAATATTTTACACCGGAAATTTTAATTGAAATTACTTAACTTATTTATTTAACTTATTTCTCCGGGGTGTATTATAAACTTATTTTAGAAAGAAATTTTTGGTGATAATCGAAATATTTTTATTTGGTAGCGGTCAAAATGACCACTACGGCGGTTCTAGTGTTAAAGCAGCACTCCAATGTGATTAATTAAGAAACTGATTTGTAAATGTTTTTGTTGCAATTTTTTCCTGTCTTAAAATAAATAACAAACTGGCTTTCTGGTTCTTTTTATTCCACCCTAGAATTTTGACATTTAAAAAAGAACGCTTTTTTTAGTTTTTCTCGGCTTTAACATAAATTACAAAGTGACTTTTGCATTTTTAGTAATATATAATTGTTAAAATCCTATAGGTCTGGAAGGTTTCTGTATGTTTTATTACCTAAAAGGGTTTGAGTTTGGGGGAAAGTTTTCCCAAATCGTGGAATCTCGAATCTTTCACCCACAATATGGCATTAGTTTTTTGAAAACGTTTCGCTCGTACCACGGAGAATTTCTACAGTTTAAAAAATGTATTACAATCTCATTTTTATAAAGATTTTTGTGTTTACAATTGTTAGTAGAATTATTCATTAAAGTGTATCAGCATAATTCGCGAAATTGTTTAATAACACCATCTTCAAAACTTTAATAATATATTTTTTTTAAGCCGCGTAAAATAACATTATTAACGGATTTTCTTTCTTTTGTAAGATTAACAGATATATCAACAAAAATTGAACTTTTTTTAAATTACGATTTCTCAAGCCAAAACGCAGATAAATGTTATCTGCTTTTAAATCTATAATGTGTTGATCTATTTAACCAGAGGCATTACTTACGGTAAATAATATAATAATTGATGCATTTCTTCAAAAACGTGTTAATTACAATTATTTTTATCACAGTTAAAAGAAAACTTAATCTTGGTTAAAGAGTATCTCTAAACGTAAACGCATAAATTCTTCATTTTTCATTTCTTATTGTTCACCCCAATATAATTAATGAGAAAGCTGATCTCTAACTATTTTTTATTATAAAGATTGTTTCTGCGTTGAAATAAATAGCAAAGTGGTTCTCCCTGTTTGTTTTTTATATCTTGATTCACTTTAGAATTTTCACATAAAAAAGAATACATTTCTCTGTGATCCTGCGGCATACCTGTCAAATTTAAAATCGAAGGCAGTAGAACATAACAATTTATTTTATTCACAAAAAAGTGAAAAAAAATATTATTTAAATTTCTGCCGCTCCATAAACATTCTTTACTATCATTCCCATAAACATCCATAAATATCCTTCACTTTCTTCTCCACCTACTGAAATCTTTCTTGTCTTTTTCGTACTTATTTTTATAGTTATTATTTCATTGCTTCTCGAGTTTTGTTTATTGAATTAATTTTCAGTCATATTTAATTTTTAAAACCCTATTGGTTTAGGGGTTATTTGAGTGGTTCTGTCCTTAAAAGAGCCTGGGGATAGGGGAATGTTTTCCCGAATTGTGTCTAATTACAAGGTTGCACTAAACTTTCGTAAACTTCTTCCTAAACAAGTAAGAGTATCTGCAGGGTATTTTAATGCATTATTATATAATATTTTAATCCGATTTTTCAATGTTGAAAGTGGTTTCTAAAATCATTTATTAAAATGCATCAATATTCGCAGAACAGTTTAATAAATCTACCTTTAAAATTTTAATATTTCTTTTAAAAACCACATATAATAAAAGTAGAGATTGAAAGATTTCTTTAATTTTTTTTGTAAAATTAGTTATTTCAACGGGAATTAAACATATTTTTTTTAATTAGGATTTTCACGTAAAATACATTTAAATGCTATCTATTCTTCAATTTCTAATGTGTTGATCTTTTGAAACAGACATATTGCTTATGGAAAAGAGTATAATGATTGGGTAATTCAAAAAAGTATAATTATTATTATTTTTATCACAGTTAAAAAAAATTAATATCTTTAAAGTAGTATCTCCAAAAGTTAATGCATAAACTTTTCATTTTTCATCTCTTATAGTACCCTTCAATATAATTAATGTGAAAGCTGATTTCTAACTATTTTTATTTAAAATAATTTATGCCTTGAAATAAATAACAAATTGGCTTTCATGTACTTCCTTTTATTTTTTAAATCTTGATTCACCTTAGAATTTTCCCTTTAAAAAAAAAAATACCTTTCACTGTAATGCTACGGCGTACCTGTCAAATTTAAAATAGACAGCAGCAAAACATAATAATTTATTTTATTAAAAAAAAAATGGAAGAAAGCATTATTTAAATTTCTGTCGCTCCATAAACATATTTCACTATCAGTCCCTATAAACATCCATAAATATCCTTTACTATCCTTCACTTTCTTCTCCAGCTATGGAAATATTTCTTGTCTTTTTCGTACATATTTTTATAATTATTACTTCATTGCTTTGAGTTTTATTTGTTGAATTGATTTTCAGTCATATTTAATTTTTAAAACCCTATTGGTTTTGTGGTTATTTGAGTGGTTCTGTCCTTAAAAGAGCCTGATGATAGGGGAATGTTTTCCCGAATTGTGTCTAATTAATATTGCACTAAATTTTCGTGAACTTTATCCTAAACAAGTAAGAGTATCTGCAGTTTTTTTCTATGCATTAGTATACATAATATTTTTATCCATTTTTTCAATGTTGAAAGTGGTTTCTAAAATCATTTATTAAAATGTATCAATATTCAGAGAACAGTTTAGTAAATCGACCTTCAAATTTTTTATATTTCTGTTAAAAACCACATATAATAACAGTAGAGATTGAAGGATTTCTTTAAATTTTTTTTGTAAAATTAGTTCATATTTCAACAGGAATTAAACATATTTTTTTTTAATTTGGGATTTTCACGTAAAATACATTTAAATGCTATCTATTCTTCAATTTCTAATGTGTTGATCTTTGAAACAGAGATATTGCTTATGGAAAAGAGTATAATGGTTGGGTTATTCAAAAAAGTATAATTATTATTATTTTTATCACAGTGAAAAAAATTAATATCTTTAAAATAGTATCTCCAGAAGTTAATGCATAAACTTTTCATTTTTCATCTCTTATCGTAACCTCCAATATAATTAATGTGAAATCTGATTTCTAACTATTTTTATATCAAATAATTTATGCCTTGAAATGAATAACAAAGTGGCTTTCATGTTCTTCCTGTTTATTTTTTAAATCTTGATTCACCTTAGAATTTTCATTTAAAAAAAAGAATACCCTTCACTGTAATGTTGCGGCGTACCTGTCAAATTTAAAATAGACGGTAGCAAAACATAATAATTTATTTTATTCAGAAAAAAAAATGGAAGAAACATTATTTAAATTTCTGTCGCTCCATAAACATATTTCACTATCAGTCCCTATAAACATCCATAAATATCCTTTACTATCCTTCACTTTCTTCTCCAGCTATGGAAATATTTCTTGTCTTTTTCGTACTTATTTTTATAATTATTATTTCATTGTTTTGAGTTTCATTTCTTGAATTGATTTTCAGTCATATCTAATTGTTAAATTCTTATTGGGTTTGTGGTTACCTGAGTGATTCAGCTCATAAAAGTGCCTGGGGATAAGGGGGTGTTTTCCCAAATTGTGTCTAATTACAAAATTGTATTATCCACTATACTTACAAAATTGTAATTTCCGTAAACTTTTATTCTAAACTAAGAAGAGTATCTACAGTATCGCTGCCATCGAAATACTCAAGGCCAGAGGACACGAGTTGTGACGTCATCACTAATCGACCAACTTCTCACTAGTGTTGGAATTCCCACCAGGAAATTTTTAATAGCAATTTTATTTTATTTTATTTGTGGAATATCTCTCATCTTATAAACAATAATATTTAAACTTACTAGTGAGATTTCGGAATCCCTAAATAAAAATTCAGCCAGATGCGGAATGCCACAGTGTTGCCGCATCTGGCTGATTTTTTATTAGGGGATTCCAAATTATCACCAGTAAGTTTAAATAGTTATTATTGTTTTATAAGATGATAGATATTCCACAAATAAAATAAAAGAAAATTGCTATTCAAATTTTCCTTGTGTGAATTCCAACATCTAGTGAGAAATCGAACTATTAGTGATGGCGTCACAACTCGTGTCCTCTGGCCTTCAGTATTTCGATAGCAGTGGCAGTATCCGTTTTTTCAATTTTGAAAGTGGTCACTAAAATCATTTATTATAATGTATCAATATTCACAGAATAATATAATGAGACCACCTTCAAAATTTTAATATTTCTTTTTAAATCTACATATGAAAACATTATTCAAGGATTTTTTTCTTTTTGTAAAATTAGTTCATATTTCAACAAGAATTAAACATATTTTTTTTATTTAATATTTTCATGAAAAATGCATTTAAATACTATCTGTTCTTAGATTTATAATGTGTTGATCTTTTGAAAAAGAGAGATTTCTTATGAAAAAGTGTATAATAATTGATGAATTACTTCAAAAACGTTCAATTACTATTAATTTTATCACACACTGTTAAAAATTTGCAGCAATCTGTCCAGTCATTTGACCGTTTTTTGAAAAAACGGTTACACATCCGTAATTTAACACTATTCTGACTATATTATTGGTTATTTTCTGGTCAGAATATAGTTAAATTATGGTTATGAAACCGTTTTTTCAAAAAACGGTCAAATGGCTGGACTGATTGCTGCAAATTTTTAACAGTGCAGTTGAAAAATTAATATCTTTAAAATAGTATATCTATAAGTAAATGGATAAACTCTTTATTTTTCAACTAACCTTTGAATGCCGGGTGTTGCTTTTCGGCAACATACCCAATTTAGGCTTCTAAAATACTATTAAATAATTTTTAAGCTATAATGCCTAATGTTGCCAATAAAATACATTCTGAAAATATTATTAAATCGATTTTCAACATGTAGATGGCAACACTTGTGCTGTTTAAGAATAAAGATTGATTTTCATTTGTTGCTACTTGTTCTTTTTGTTTTGTTTGGAAACTTGCGAAATACTCTATTTTGTTCTGCAGTAAGCAAGTAAAATTTATTTCTTATTATAGTTCCTAAAATTCTTGTGTGTTTAATATTATAGAATTTTATCAAGGAAAATTATTTTTTCAATTAAAGACCAGTATTGCCGATTAGTAACAAACTGTTTTTTAGCTGTAAACCATACTTTAAACAAAATATGATTTTTTTTAAAGTATTTTTCCCATGATTTATTTTAAAAAAATGAAAGCCGAAAAGCATTATTACAAGGATTTTTGAAAAGTTAGGCATTTAAGGGTTAAATACTATCATCTGTTCTTGAATTCATAATGTGTTGATCATTTAAAAAGAGACATTTCTTATGAAAAAAAGTATAATAATTGATGAATTACTTCAAAAACGTTTAATTACTATTGTTTTTATCATAGTTTAAAAAAAATAATATCTTTAAAATAGTATCTAAATGTAAATGGATAAACTCTTCATTTTTCATTTCTTATTGTACACTCCAATATAATTAATGAGAAAGGTGATCTTTAACTATTTTTTATTTTTAAAAAAATATGCGTTGAAATAAATAACAAAGTGGATTGCATGTTTTTCTTGTTATTTTTTAAAACTTGATTCACCTTAAAATTTCCACATTAAAAAAAGAATATCCTTCACTGTGATGCTGCGGCTTACCTGTTAAATTTTAAAAAGAAGGCAGCAAAACATAACAATTTATTTTATTCGAAAAAAATGGAAGGAAGCATTATTTAAATTTCTCTCGCTCCATAAATATTCTTCACTATCACTTTTTCCTCCGCCTATTGAAATCATTATTGTCTTTTTCCTACTTATTTTCATAGTTATTGTTGCACTGCTTCTCGAGTTTTATTTATTGCATCGATTTTCAGTTATATGTAATTGTTAAAATCCTGTTGGTCTAAGAGTTTTCAGATTAGTTCTGCGATTAAAAGTGCCTGAGGATAGGGAAAAGTTTTCCCGAATCGCGATTAATCTCTAAAATAAATTAGACAAAAAATGTAAGCACTACACAGCAAGTTGCCGGAGCACCCCCGTGATTAAAGGAGATTTTTCTGTTATTTGACAAAAAATCCATCTTCTGACTGCAGAATTTCAGGAAGTTTTCAGCTATGTTTTGCCGATTTTTTTGTGTTTTAACGGAAAAAGTACATGCGTAAAAATTCCATTTCTAATACGAAAAAGTAACACGCTGCAGCAGTTGCCAGAAAACCGCTGTGATTTGACGAAAATGCAGATTTACATTGGAATATTTCAGATTATGAAAATTCCAATATTTTGAGGAAAAATGAGGAAATTAATCTCAAAATTTCGTGTTTTAACGAATAATCAACGGAAAAATTCGTGCAATTCATGGATAATTTTAGTACTGTAATTAAAAGGTTGCATTGAAATTGCGTAAATTTTTATTCTAAATAAGGAAGAGTTTCCGTAATTTTTTTAATTCATTGTAATATAATATTTTTATCCGTTTTTTCATGTTGAAAATAGTTATGAAAATTATTTATGAAAATTTATCAAATAATTAATTCACAGAAGTACTTAAAAAGAGAACTTTCAGCACTGCAATATATTTTATAAGCTTATATACAATAATATTATTAAAGTTTTTTTTTTAAATATGTATATACAAGCGTCAACAGAACATGCTTTTTTCAAAAAATACAATTTCTCACTCAAAATGCAATTTATTTAAATATTATCAATTCTTTAATGTATATATTTTGGTTGTTTTAACTAGAGGCATTATATATGGTAAATAGCGTATTAACTCAAAAATTACTTCAACAAAATTTTAATTACTATTACTTTTTCATAGTTAAAAATAATAATATTGTTAAAATTGTATCTCCAACAATAAATGTCAAAACTATTCACTTTTCATTCCTTATCGTAAACTCCAATATGATTAATGAGGATTCTGCACTCTAACTGTTTTTTCATTAATAATGGGTTTTTACCGAGTTGAAATGAATAACAATGTGGTTTTCACGTTCATCCTGTTTATTTTTAAAATCTTGTTTCCCCTAGAATTTTCACATTAAAAAAAGAATATCTTTCCTAGTCCCACTGCGAAGCACCTGTCAAATTTAAATTGAAAGACAGACAAATATTTCCTTTTCATTTATACAGAAAAAAAATGGAGGAAGTATTACTTAAGTTTCTGCCATAAATATGTCCGTCACTATCATTTTTTTCCCTGTAATTTCTTGTTTTTTTTTTTTTAATCATATTTATTTGTATCGTTACTGTCTCGTGGATTCTGTAGTTTTATTTCTTGCACCAATTTTCAGTTACGTGTAATTGTAAAACTTTGTTCTTTGGTATAAAATATATATCTTTGGAATAGAATGCTTCTATTTTATCGGAATAGATGTACTTATGAAATATTTTTCTATGTTTCTTTTTTCGTCAAGAACGTTCCCCAGCAGAGAACTTATCTTTCCTACAGAGAATTCGTAAATTCACATCTATAATCTCAGAAGCAGCAATTAGTGGCTCTCGGGTGCAGCATTTAGAATAAATTGTGTAGTATATCCAAGCAATGCTTAAAAATTTAATCCCTTAAATGTACAATGATGCTGAAATTCAAAGAGTCGATTACAGCGACAACTGTGGGATATTTGAAATTTCAATGTAAACATAGTACAGTAGACTCCCTCAAATCCGCACAGCTTCGGACCAGAGGTTGTGCGGATTTTAGAATTTTGACGATTTCTAGTCATTGTTTTGTTTACATTTTTAAACAATAATTTCAATGTAATAATGCACTCAAAATTATAATGAATGCTTGCAATATAGTAAAATATTAAAACATTTAAGTAAAGTAATAAACTAAAATAATAAAAATAAAGATAATTTTAAAAAATGATGAAATTATTAAAAGTAATGGTCAAATAAATAATTAATAATGATTTTATTTCAGATTTAGCTTAACTTAATAACCGAAAAAGCTTGATTAATTTTAAATATATTTGGTAAAAAGATTGCGATTACCAGCAATATCAGCAATATCTTATTTTTTTCAGAAATTTTAATAATTATTTATTCTTCCTTCTTGAAAAAGCTTGAGTTCATATATTAACAAGAATTACATATTAAAATACCTACAGAATGATATAAAAATAAAAAAGTCTAATTTTGTCCCTACATCTGAACTTTAAGTTTCATTGTTTTCATGTACGATGATGTGCGGATTTTATGGGTTTGTTGATTTTACGGTTGCGGATTTCAGGGAGTCTACTGTATTATTACCGCATCTAAATCGTCTTACACTTTTAGAAAATATCCTGCAGATGTTACTGCTATCGATTCTTCCGATTTCAGCATCGTTGGACATTTAAGGGATTCAATATTTTAGCGCTTTTTTTAAGTATCACTGGGATAGCCGATTTCCACACTATTTATTCTAGACTCTATATCTCAGGCGTATAGTGCAAGACAAGAATTAGCCCTGCGAAAGTAAAGCCATTTACTAAAATCCGTTTCACCTTCGGTTGGGTAACAAATTCCTCCCATTATGTGCCTAAAGAAGAAAGCCGCAAATCAATTGTTCTCGAAACTAATTGTTAATTTCACATGGTTAAGAATATAATAATTTCTAATCGATTTCAACAAAGTAGTAATTACTATTACGTTTGAAATTGTTAAAATAGTAAATCAAAACAAAAAGGCAAAAAGTTTTTCATTTTTTCATTTCTTAGAAAAACATTAAGATGATTAATGAGAAACTTGATTATCTGTTACTGATTATCCTGATTAACTCTTACTTTTATTAAAATTTTTTTGCGTTAAAATACATAAAAAACTGGCTTTCTCGTTCTTTCTGTTAACTTTTAAAATTTTGTTTAAACTTAGAATTTTCCCACTTGAAAAAGTGGGATCTTCGTCCGCAGCCTTTCATTCTTCCACTCTATCCCGACTCTTTTGCGGAAGCAAGGTTCGTCGGTCCCCGGCCACGTCCAGAGTAAAAGACACTCTAGCGAAAAAAAAGAAAAAATCAAAAATTGAAACCGGACAAATTTAAAAGGGAAATTACACAAATTAATTAACACCCTTCATTCCCATCCTGCGACAATATTCAAAGAATATTTTGTGTAAAATTAATACGTAATTCAACGGAAATTAAACATCTAATAAAACGTTTTAACACTACGCAAAATTAATCTAAATATTATTTTCTCTATAATCTGTATTATATTCATTAAAATACATAAAAAACTGGCTTTCTCGTTCTTTCTGTTAATTTTTAAAATCTTGTTTAAACCTAGAATTTTCACATTTAAAAAAAGAACACACTTCATTTCCATGCTGCGACAATATTCAAGGAACATTTTGTGTAAAATTAATACATAATTCAACAGAAATTAAACATCTAATACGTAGTACGATTCAAAAGTTTCCGGACTGACTCTATAACTGTAAAAATATTACCGCTTTTGTTGCTGAAACACATCCGCCTTCGAAATAAGATCCTTGCGCAACAACACACTTTTGCCATCGACTGTAAAGGTCATCAAAGCACTTCTGGAATCTATTTTTAGCCATGTCCTTTAATTCAGCCTGCGATGCACTTTTAACTTCATCTGAAGATTGAAATTGACGGCCCTGCAAGCGACGTGTAGTTCAGGAAACAGGCTAAAGTCGCTGGTTGAGAGATCAGGGGAGTAAGGAGGATGTGGCAAAACAGTTGTTTTCGTTTTCGTAAGGAAGTCACAGACGACTAGGGATCGGTGTGCAGGAACGTTGTCATGCAAAAGCACCCATGACTGCTCAGCCCACAATTTTGGCCTCTTCTTCCGGACCCACTCACGTAAACGACGCAGGATGCCTACATAGAGTTCTTTGTTGACAGTGCGTCCTTCAGGGATAAATTCCAGATGTACAATGCCCTGGATATCGAAGAATACCTTTAGCACCTTCCCTTTAGAGCGATCTTGGCCTGAATCTCTTCTTCCGTGGTGATTTCCAAGTTGCTGATTCTCTCTTGGATTGCGGATCGTATAAAAAACACCATTTCCAGTCTCCAGTAACAATTCTGCCAAGTAGGGAAGGATTTTTGTCAACAGCCGAGATTAAGCCTCCCACCATTTTAATTCGAATTGCCTTTCGGTCTTCACTTAACATGCATGGTCGTCGATTTCAAACTTCAGATGAAGTAAAAAGTGCATCGCTGGCTGGATTAAAGGGCATGGCTAAAAATGCATTCCAGAAGAGCTTTGATGGCCTTTACAGGCGATGGCAAATGTGTATTGTTGCGCAAGGGTCTTATTTCGAAGGCAGATGTGTTTCAGCAATATAATTGGTAATATTTTTACAGTTATAGAATCGGTCCGGGAACTTTTGAATCCTACTACGTAAAATGATTTAACACTACGCAAAATTAATCCAAATATTATTTTCTCTATAATCTGTATCATAGTCATCTATCCAACCAGAGGCGTTACTTATATTAAAGTATATAAGACTTGAGAGATTACGCCGACAAGATTTTAATTACTATAATATTTTCGCGATTAAGGGGACAGTTCGACTTCAACCGGTCAAAAATGATAGAAAACTGATTCAATTTCCATACCTTTTCACAAAATAACTAATAAAGCAAATTCAATTAAATTTTTTGGATTGTTAAATATAGCATTACTTGTTACAGTTAACAAAACAGATAGATGAAAAATATTTAAATTAATTAGGAAAACTTTATTAAGTAATATGCGGCTTTTTGTTTTCGTAATCCTTATAATATTATAAATGTCAATGTCTGTCCGAATGTTTGAATGAAGTCAGCATCTAAACGGATGAATTAATGCTTTTGTATTTTTCTGATATAGATGGATTACAACCCGGAAATGAACATAGGCTATAGTTTATTTAATTTATTCAAATAATTATCTTAATAATTCAAAATTTCATTCTTTTTCATACAGAATCAATTGACATTTTCCCGATAAATTTAACCATCTTTCTTTCTTGTTGCCAAGAAAAACTAAATCTGGAATAATAATTTCTCCTCGACAATTAAAAATTAAAATAAAAAGAATTCAAAAGAAAATAAATATGACGTCATACTTGAAACAAAAAATGGGGTATTTTTTATTATGCATGAAGGATGAATATCGGTTACGTTAATAAGGGGTTTTCTGCCAAAAATGGTGTCATAATTAGAAGGAAAAAGAATGAAAAAGAATAATATTAGTAATAAAGTTATTCGATTGGAAAAATATGACGTCAAATTTGAAATAAAACAGGTATTTCCAAATATTCGTTAAAAATACAATGGGCATCAATATCAGTAACTAATGAAAATAGATAAATAATGACGTCATATCAAAACGAATAACAGAAATATTTTTTACAAATGGACCCTATTCTTGCTTTTGATTCGAGGCTATAAAAACCGCTATTTTACCAATTGTGACGTCACATGGAATACTGTCCATACTGATTAAAAAGTTTGAATGTAAGCTGCATACAAATGAGAGTTTTCTTTTCAAAATTCACGTTATGATTATCAGGAGAAGATATTTTTGGTGGAAAAAAGGGGAATTAAAACGGATTAATATTTTTTTTTGACGCTATTTCCTCATTAAAATTAAAAAGAATTGAATTTCAATTAGTATAAATGGTGCAAAAACTTGATTAAATTAAATTTTCCAAAATTGAAAACATATTTACACACATCTAAACTTCATGAATGAATTTATTCCACAGAAACAAAAATCGTCTGTCGACATATTGACGCAACCAAGGAGTAAATATAACTTCTGTGCATTTAAGTTGATAGTTATTTCCCACTATTCATACAAATTAAAATTTAAATCAAGACTCCCTTATCAGGAGGCCTTGATTAAAATAATCATATACTATTTTAATTGATTAATTTTAAAAGATGGCAGTTGAAACATGTCACAAAGGCGTTTTTAGTAAAAGCTTTTATCGGTTAAAAATGATGTAATATTTTTTCATGGAAAGCATTAATTTTAATACGAAAACATTAACATAGATTTATTTTAATTTCGTCAAAGCGATGTCGTCTTTATTTCACCAGCTTCGAAAGTTAAAACGAAATCTTAAAATAACAATATACTTTTCAGAAATAAAATTTTGTATCAAAAGTAGCATTCTTTGAAAATGAAATTTTAGCTTACATTTTAAATACATTTTCTTACATGAAATTTAGTATATTTAATAAAAATAATTTTTCAATGTTTTTCTAAATGTACAATAATATTGGATTTCATTAATCGGTTTCCGTTTTTTTTAAATAAATTAAAATGCATAGTTTTAAATGATTCATGAAGTGTAAGAATATATATATATATTTATTTATTTCGACAAGTAACATTTCGTAGGAAAAACTAACCTAGTGTCGTCATATTTTAAATCATGAAACTAATGCCAGGCGGACGTCTTTTTGCACGCTTTTTTCCTCACGTATATGCCGCTAGCATTGTGTAGGGATAATACGCAAGGAAAAAAGCGTGCAAAAGACGTTCGTCTGACATTAGTCTTAGCTGCTTTTCTTTCAGAAAATATTAGCATTTTATAGCAGTTTTTATACAAAATGGCGTGATTTTCACAGAATTTAAAATCGCAAATATATAAGTTTAACATCCTTTTACAGTACAATCTCCCATGACACTGGTTTCAATAAAATTTAATAAATGGCACAGGAAAGTCAACTTAAAAAAGTTTAGCAAGTAATTTCAATTTGAGATTAGTCTTTACATGTGACATCATTTACGTGTACACAAGAGCCAAAACCTTAACTAAGCAATAAATTTGCCTTTCACTTCACATCCCTCTAATGTATAAAGGCACCGTGTTTATCGAAAAGCGCAAAGGAAGAAGGGAAATTTTCTTTAGATTTTAAATTATCGAAATCTATAGTTAAAAATCTCTCTGAAACACAATCTATCACTGTTACCCCATTGGAGCGTATTCCTGCAAATTTCAAAGCTTTCATAAGCTAAAATTACAACACACAATAGATATGAAAATGTTTATTCATAATTGTGGTGCTTTTACATAAATCGATTTATTCCTCCAAAGCAATAAGTTAACTCTATTGCTTTATAATAAGTATTTAGGCTCAAGAGTCTTTGGAGCGTGATAAACGTTTTGATATTATTGGTAGATCTAGAGCTCATAAAAGTGTGGTACCGTGAAATTAAAATGTAATAAATATTTGAAAGTTAAAGATATTTCCCGTGCTCTTATTATTTATTTTTGAACTTTGATTATTTTTTTACTTTGAACTTTGATTATTTTATCACCACGTTTGATTATTTTTTTAATACCATTTATCTTTTTTTTTTCTCTTCCAAAATGTGATTTTTTGGAATATAACCTTATAATGGTGCATCTTGATTTTTCGCTTATTCTAATCATATCAAAGTCACGTCTGAAGTGACCTACTAATAACCACTTTCCTTTAAAATTCTTTATTAATATATATCTTTAAATAATAATTTTTGTCTCGAAAACATAAAATAAATCAATATCCTTGAACGGAATAAATATAAAATAGAATAAATATAAATAATAAAATAGAATAACAGAGATGTAAATTTATTCCTCATTTAATCTTAGAAAAGGTTTATGAAATTTTATGCTCACAACAGAAATTTGAATGGTCCTATATACATAAACAAAAATAAGCAAATTGGGATCATCAGAAGCGTTTCTACTATAAAATGTGATAAAAAGTTAATTATATATGCTTTTAAATATCGAAATTTTTTGCTTAATTGATGAATTTCTTCTTCTTTAAATGTTACGTGAACGCAGTCACGGGTAACAGCTAGTTACTATATATAATTGCGCGCATGATATCTCGTGTTCCTTTTAATTTATTAACTTTAAATAGATTTTAATTTAAAGATAACACTTCGCTTAAAGTAATGAATTAAAATCTTTTAATTATCTTCATTTGTAATATTTATAATTAATAATACAAATTTAAAAAAGAAAATCTGTGAAAATTCTCGCGTAATTTTTTAAATAAAATTTTTATTATTTAAGATAATTCTAAGGTTTTAGTTCATTTTATGCAGAAGTATAATATCAATGCACTCAGAAAATTTCAATCCATTATCTTTAACAGTTTTTGAGAAATCATACGAGCAGTAATATAAATAGTAATTACGAAAACAAAAAAAAAAAACAGTAGGTTACTTAAGTTTTCCTAAATAATTTAAATATTTTTCATTAATCTGCTTTGTTTATTGTAACAAATAATACTATACTTAACAACCCAAAAAAATTCTTTGAATTTACTTTATTGGTTAGCTTGTGAAAAGGTATGGAAATTGAATCAGTGCATTTTTGACCGGTTGAAGGCCAACTGTCCCCTTAAAAAATATCATTAATGTTTAAATAGTATCCCGAAAGCAAATAAAAATCTTCCCTTTTTCATTTCTTTAAACAGCACTCCAATGTGATTAATGAGAGAGCTGAACTCTAACTGTTTTTTATTACAATTTTTTCCTGCGTTAAAATAAATAATAAACTGGCTTTCTCGTACTTTCTGTTTATTTTTAAACTCTTGCTTCACCCTAGAATTTTCACATTTAACAAAGAATACCCTTTACCGTCATCTTACGACGCACCTGTCAAATTTAAAATAGGAGACACAAAAATATAGTATTTTATTTTATTCAGGAAAAAAAAAAAATGGGGAAGTATTATTTAAATTTTTGCCGCTCCATAAACATGTCCTTCGCTATCATTTTCCTCCCCGCTATTGAAAGCTTTCTTGTCTTTCTCGTATTTATTTTGATAGTTATTGTTTCATTGCTTCTCGAGTTTTATTTATTGCATCGATTTTCAGTTACGTGTAATTGTAAAAGGCTGCATGGAGCTCTTTTGCTTACCCTGCTCCCATTTTATTAGAATAGATGTACGAATGACGTATTTTTCTATTACTTTTTTCCATCAGGAAAGTAAGAAAAAAGGTGCAGAAAAAACTTTCTAGTATATTTTCAAACAATGTATCATACATATTTTGAATACATATAATCAAATTTTAACACAAAATGGGAATTTTCTCGTGATAAAAAGGGTTTGAAAGAAAAGCTTAGATAAGATCACTCTTCTTATCTGTAAAGATGTAAAAGCAGGCGGAAAATTACATTTTCAATCTTTAAAAGAAGCTCACAGTGATATGGATCAAATTCTGAATATTTTCTTGTCTCCGATATTAAATGGGAAATTTATTCTTTAAACATGAAATATGTGAGTTATTTGAAGAGAAATAATTCGATATTAGATCTCTTAATTTAAAAGACACACAGAAAAGACATTTAATATAAAAAAAGAGTCTACTTTAATGTTATTACTTCCATTACTTAAAAAAGTTTAGATGTTTTATTAAATATGGATTCATAAAGTTCCTACGCGTTTTTAGAATTTGACTATTATTTCAATAAGTTTTCTAATTCGCAATTGTAAGTTTTGTTTATTTTATACGAAAATGAAAAATCTTGTTGTCTTAGAGTGTGCTTTGTATTAGATAATGTACCTCTATGTTGAAGTTTGACAAAGTGTTATTATTTTAAATTATTGAAAATCTCTGTTATGTGTATTTGATAAATGAAAAAGAGGATTATCATCCAGTTGCTTTTGTTCTGCAGGGTGTCTCAAAAAGTTTGAAACACACTTTTAGTTCTTACCGGTTCGAGATATACGAGGGTGTATCAATAAGTTTTTGCCCTCACATAGAAATATTTGAGTGAAATTTATGAAATTGCTACCTTTTATGACTCCTTTTCTATATAGTCAGTGTGCACAGTAACACATTTGTGCAACCGGTATTTCAAAGAGAGGGGGAGTATGTATTCCAGGAGGCGCGATAGTAGACCCAAAGGGGGGCATTTTTCTAACTTTTACCGAGCCCCATATTAGTGATGGGCGATTCTTGAGAATTCTACAATCGAGAAAAATCGTCATCGTAAAAAATCACAATCGATACAGCCATCGATTAATTCCTAGAATCTACAATCGAGATGTTTTACAATCGATTATAACGAGAAAAGCTAAAAACAGTTATTGGAAAACTTAGCTATTATTCTGGCCGACAATTTCATAGTAGTGATAGGGCTTAGTGATGGGCGATTCTCGAAAATTTACCAATCGAAAAAAATCGTTATCGTAAAATACACAATCGATACAGTCATCGATTACTTTCGAGAATCTACAAAGGAGATGTTCTAGAATCGATTATTGAAATCATTGTTCTTACATATATATTAGGCAGATTTTATTAAATATAGGGTAACTGAAAACAGATGGAATAAAAAAACAACAAACCAAAGGGAGGCTATAAAGGAGCCATAAGACTGGAAAAGTCTTGTAAGGTTGCCCCCTGGTTGAAAAAAGCTGAAAAAACGCGAGTAGCTATGAAGCGGTAAGGGGAGTTTAAGTATCAATAATTAGAATTTTTCGGCAATTAGCACCAAAATGGCCAAAAAAATAAGAATCAAAAGCACCTTCTAGTAGCAAAAACATGAACTAAAGGATGATAAAAGGGATCAAAATTTTTTATTGATTTTTTTACGTCATTTGAGATTGGATCTTTAATTTCCCCATTTTTAGAAAGTCTTCGACTGGAATACATTAAACGAACCCCCGCGGGGAGCAAAGTAGGGGGGAGGGGCAAGGAAAGTGCATAATATGAATAAGTGGTCAAAGGACTTTCCAACGATATGGCACATATGAGGGGTTCGGCTAAATTTAGAAAAGTGCCCCCGCGCGGGGCAAAGAAAGGGGAGGGGCGCGGGCGATATATAAAATGAAATAGTAGTCACAGAGCTTTCCAATGATATATCACATGAGGGGCGTCAGCAAAAGATATAGAAGAGTCTCAACTCCCAGGATTCCAATTATCGTGCCCCCCCGAAATATACCCTGCCCATTCTTCTCTTTGAAATTTTCATATATTAAAAATTATTTATCGGAGGGCTCCGTAAAAAAATCCGATCTAAAATGTTTAAAAACGCTACGATTTCAAAAAAGTTCGAAAAGTACCTCTCTCGGGGCGCCAAACTAGGGAGGGAAGAAGAAAGGTTCATAATATGAAAGAGTAACATTCCGATGATAACCGAAAACTTTCCGATGATATATCAAATGACTGGTCCAAAAAAAGTTTGAAATCTACCCCTCCCACGTGGGTTCCCTCTTTTATCCCAGAAATACCCGGAAATCACGCAGCCCCACTTTTCAAATTTTATATTTAATAAATAATATTTATCGGAGAGCTCCATTAAAAAACCTCATTTAATGATATTTATTGTAGAAATCTCTACAATTAAAAAAAAAATCACCCCCGCACCGCTCCCCCGCCCTCTTCCGGAATTCAACTCTGGGAGGAGAAAGGTTCATAATATGAAAGAGTGGTGAAAGGACTTTCCGATGATATGTCAAGGAGAGGTTTGGTAAAAGTTTGAAAATTACCCCCCCCCCCTTTTTCCACTCTCGCGCCCCCCAGAATTCACTCACCTTCCTCTTTGAACTTTTTATATTTAATAAATAGTATTTATCTGAGTCTCCAGGTATGGGGCAGCTTGGTAGAGCTAAAATAAGAGAAACATTGAAAATTCGGGGCAAAATGACACTAAATTTAACAGTAAAGTTTGAAACTAGGACTCTACAGAACTGAATAGATAAACCACTATGCTTCATAACCCACATCAGTTAATAGCAATAAAAAGATAAGCGCCAGTTAAACTGATGGCATTGAGCTCACAGGTTATCAACACTAATTGTATATTATACTCTTATTTCAAAGAATAATGTCCCTCAAAAAATAAATGAAGGGAAATATCCCCCGTTTGCCCCTTTTATACTTAACCAATGAACCTCCAAATCCAATCAGGGAAACTCCTTAACTATAATAAGTCAGTATATCAAATTTGAAGCAAATCAGATAATTCCGCATGAAAAAAAGAAACATATCGCTAAATTAAGTGTGGTCTAACCCCTTTAACTAGAGTTGGGCGATTCTCGAGATTTTACCAATCGAGAAAAATCGTCATCGTAAAAAAATACAATCGATACAGTCATCGATTACTTCCCGGAATCTACAATCGAGACAATCGAGATGTTTTTTCAATCGATTATTGATTATTATTTTACAGGCTTATAGAGTAATTTTTAAATTTTTAGTAAATACGTGGCAACTAAAGATAGATGCAGTAAAACAACATACCAAGAAATCGATGTAAATTTAACACTGAGATGCTCTGAAAAAAGATCTTTCTTTGAAGCTAAATGAAAGGTTGTGAAAAAACAGAAGCAGTAATGTAGTTTGCTGCTATCGTTTTCATTAACTCTTTCATTCAACTTCAATTGATGGAGGGGCACCTGATATGAAGCCTTTAGAAAGCTGTATTCTAACATTTGTTAATAATCTTAATACAACTTGTTATGTAATACATCTTATCAGTTTTTAAGCCTTCTGAAAGAAATGTTAATCCCTAAACCTACCCCCTTTTCTGTACTAATGGTTTATGACAATTAACAAATTGTTAGAAATGCGTTTAAGAAATTAACTTTAATGTTACAACATCTCCGCTATAGTATTTATCTTTCGAATATTATGTGCCATTCTATATTTTAATACAGGCCAATAAACTCTAAATGATTAATATCTTTAAGATATGTTCCGTATAAATTTCTTTAATAAAGTGTGCATACTAATGTTTCGATATAACACTGTAAAACATTTTAAGTTTGTAATGTTTGAGCATATTAATAACAAGTATCATGGATTTTCATATCAAATTTTATTTTATGTAAGGCAATGTGTATTATGTATGCAAGTCTAGTAAATTGAGAGTACTACAGATGAACCAGATGCCAGCAAAATGAGTTGAACACGTTAATCCCAACCCCTCAGAATTTTTCAAAACACTCTTTTCAAACAAGTTTTTCAAATATAAGATCAATATGTTATCAAGAAATATGTTCAAAGTTTTAATGGTAAGAACAACGCTATTTTGGAACGCTAAATAACTTAAGAAAATACTTTCAGTTCATTTACCTACTTTTAAAAATATTATTTAAATTATTCAAGGATTGTAATATCTTTTTGCTAATTTTGTTTTGTTATAAGTTCCCTTTTATTTTTAATGAAAGTGCGATGTCTAAATCGCGTAATTATGGCGCATTCGATAGAATTGAATAGCTTTTTCACACTTTCGATAAAGGCAAAAATTTGATACAATTTAAAGTTCCCCTAAATATCTAATGCTGTAAGATTTCCCGTTGATCGAAAAAAAAAGAGCTTTATCGAAAAAGGGGAAGAAAAAGCAGGCAAATATACTTGCTAAAAAGGGTACCTGTGTAAACCGGAAACTGCTTACCACTCCCTATCGATGCCAAAATGATTCTTTAAATTTGCATTCCAATTAAAAATAGTTACTTTCTGACACATTAACGAACTTATTTTTATTCTCAAGCGTATTAGCTAGGATCGAATTTTTTCCTTTTTCGCTAAAGGCAAATGTTTCAAATTTTCGTAAATGCGAGCCTAATATTGGGGAATTTCACCATTAATCGAAAACAAAAGAACTTTACCGAAAAACAGAAGGATAACCGGACTCATATACCAGCTAAGTGGGAACCTACCTAAGACGGAAACCGGTTTCCATTCCCTAATGATTCCAAAATATTTTTTCGGTTTGTACTTGTACTTAAATCCAAAGTAGTTACTTTTTGATTCATTTAAAAACTCAATTTTATTCTCAGGTGCATTGTATCCAAAAATGGAAGGATAACCGCATAAAGATACCAGCTAAGAGGGAAACTGTCTAAAACGGAATTGGTCTTTGGCCCCTAGCGATTGAAACATAACTCTTCGTCGTCTGTACCCAAATCTAAAGTAGCGCCTTTCTAACTCATTTTTACTCTTAGGTGCATTAGCTAGAATCGATTTGCATTTTCACATTTTCGATAAAAGTAAAAGGTTTGATTGAGGAAAAGTTCCTAAATGTTGAATGCGTGTCTAATTCTGTGGAATTTTCTGGTTGGTCAAAAGAAAAAGAGCTTTATCAAAAAATGGGAGGATAACTAGTCAAACCAGCTAAGACGGAATCTGTCTAAAACGGAATTGATTTCCAGGTTCTAAACGGGCCCCTAACATGACTGTTGCCCATCTGTACCTAAATCCAAAGTAGTATCTTTGTGAGACATTCACGAACTCATTAGAATCGAACAGCATTTTCCTTTTTTCGGTAAAGGCAAACGATTTAATACAGATCAAAGTTACTCTAAATGTCTAATGCTGTAGAATTTCAAAGTTGATCGAAAACAAAAGAGCTTTATCGGAAAGGGAACCAGACAAATATATTTGCTAAGAGTGAACCTGTCTAACAAGGAATTGGTTCCAATCTCTAGCAATAGCTAATGAAGTTTGATTAAATTCCGTGCATTAGTTTTTGAAATATAGCAGCGTTACCTGTTGGGCTATTTGCACAACAAACAAATCAACACCATTTTACATCTAGGTCTAACTGAATATGAAGTATTATTAAATTTTGCGTATTACTTCTTGAGATAGAGCGTTATCAAAATTTTTGTCATATAAAAGACATATTTTCTAAAAACTGACCAATTTATCATGAATCCAATACTTCCTTCTTGTAAAGATAGATGAACGTAAAAATGGAAAAATGCCCCACACAAACTGAATTAAACCCTTTTCAACTTAAATATATGTAACAAAATCACACGACTCCTAATCTGTATCCTTCTTTGAGAAACTATGACTTAACCAAAAACGCACCAAGTGACAATCTGACTGTGAAAGCTAAATAAATACCCAAAGAACTTCTAACTCATAAGAAAGGGCTCCATTACTGTTTTTCTAAGCTGGGATTTACATCACATTCATTTCGGTGACTTCTCTCCTTTACGCTAGCCAACCCAGCCTACGTAATCATGACGTAGGTGGAATATGCTCATTCATTTCTCTCTCGCTCTCTCTCTCTCTCGCACCTCAACTAAAGTCTGCTCGATGCAAACCTTTCGTTTATCTCGAAAGATACCTCTCCTCCATGAAAACCTCTCGCTTACCTCGAGAGATACCTCTCCTCGATGAAAACCTCTCGCTTACCTCGAGATATGTCTTCTCGGTTCTAACTAAGGCCGAGAATGGGAAATCACTTTTCTTCCATTCTCGACATGTTACTCTCGATGATTGTCAAGAAAACTGATTTCTCGTTCTCGGTCAAGAAGGGCCGAGAAGAGATATCGAGGGGAGAGCTGGAAAGAGAGATAGGTATGACAATGAGCAGTGAAATGGTGGAGCCTCCCGATAAATATTATGTATTAAATAAAAAAAATTCAAAGACAGAGATTGGTGAGTTTCGGGGGGCGCAAGAGTGGACACGCGGGGGGGGGGGGGGATTTTCAAATTTTTACCGAACACGTCATGTGATACATCATCGGAATTTGACAACCCTTTCATATTATGAACCTTTCTCCCATTCACAGTTGAATTTCAGGATGCGGGGGGTGAGGGTGTGCGCGGACAAATCTTTAAAACTGTAGCGATATCTAGAATAATTATCATTTAAATGGGTTTTTTGTCGGAGCCTTCAGAAAAATAATACTTATTAAATATAAAAATATTAAGAGTTATGGGAATTCCGGGAGTATTCAAGGGGCGTGAGAGTGGACCCACAGGGGTGCAATTTTCAAACTTTTATGAAACCTCTCATGTGATATATCTTAGGAAATCTTTCTGAATACTCTTTCATATTATGAACCTTTCTTCCCCCAAAATTGAATTTTGGGGGTGGGGAGGGGCGAACAAATTTTTAAAACCGTAGCGATTTCTATGATAAATAGCATTTTAGATGTGAATTTTTTTTATGGAGTCTTCCGGTATTTATTATTTATTAAACATAAAAATTTTGAAAGTGGGGGCTGCATCAATTCCGGGGCGAAAGAGTGGACCCACTGGGGAGAGGGGTCGGGGAAGCAATTTTCAGGCATTTTTTGAACCCGTCATGTGACATATCATAGGAAAGCTCTTGGATAACTCTTTCCTATTATGAGACTTTCGTCTCCCCCTCCCCAATTTTGCTCTCACTGTGAGGGGGGGGGGGTCGTTTTCAAACTTTTTTGCATTCTCATCATTTTAGATCGGATTTTTTTACGGAGCCACCCGGTATTATTTATAATACATGAAATTTCAAAAAGTTGGGTTGTATTCCGGGGAGTGCGGTAGTTGGCCCCTTGGGGTGGAGGGGGGAGCACTTTCCTAACTTTTGTCGACACTCTTCATGTGATACATCATTAGAAAATCCACTTATTCATATTATGCACCTACCTGCCCCTTTCCCCACTTTGCCACCGGGGCATTTTTAGGGTTTCGTTCATCTGACGAAACCCTATTCGTCTCGCTCCTCTGTCGGTCTGTCTGTCTGTCCGTCCGTCCGTCCGTCTGTCTGTCTGTCACAGAGCCCGTTCTCAGAAACTATACATGTTGGAGACTTGAAATTTTGCATACTTATAGATGAACACCACACATCATATGACAAATCGTAAAATTTTGAAAAAGTCGTACATTTGACCCTTTGGGGTCCAACATGTATATTTTAAACAGTTCTTTCTATGTAAGCCTCTAATTAGATTGGAGGCGTGAAATTTTGCATATAGCTGAATAGCTCACATCAAACGACAAATCATAAAATTTTGAAAAAGTCGTACATTTAACCTTTTGGGCTCCCACATGTGTATTTTAAACAATTCTTTCTAAGTGAGCCCCTATTTAGATTGGAGGCGTGAAATTTTGCATACTTATAGCTCAACATCCCAGATTACGCGTCAAATAATAAATTTTGAAAAAGTTTTCTGTTTAACCCTTTCAACTCCAGCTCGTGTATTTTAAGCAATTCTTTCTAATTGAGCCCCCAATTAAATTGGAGATTTTAAATTTTGCATACTTATAGCAGAACACCTGAGGCCAAGCGACAAATCATAAAATCTTGAAAAAGTCTTACGTTTAACCCTTTGAGCTACCACACATGTATTTGAAGCAATTCTTTCTAAGATAGCCCCTAATTAAGTTGGAGACATGAAATTTTACATACGTATAGTTGAATACCTCAGACCACACGACAAATCATAAAATCTTTAAAATGTTTTATATAATAATTAACCCCTCTGGGCTCTAACTTGTGTATTTTAAGTAATTTTTCTAACCTCCGCCCTTTTAACCCGGGGAGAAATTTTCCAACTTTTGCCGACACTTGAACCTTCTTTCATATTATGCACCATACCCTTACATATTTTAGTTCCATTTTTTACTGCCAGGTGCGCCGACTGATCTCGGGTGCTATGTGCCCAATCCCCTCGACTAATATATCTACGGATAGTATGTAAAACGGGTTTTCGTTCGGATAGATGTTTGTTTAGAATAGAGTGTGCCACCTGGTTGCGAAATGTGGAACTAACAGATTTTTCAAAAAGAAAAAGTGTTTTGAAAGGAATATTAAACGAAACCCTTTGTGCGATCTGTGATCACACTTACCCACTTGTTCTAAATTATGCTGACACTCGTCATGTTACATATTGGAAAGGCTTGGGACCACTTATTCATGTTATGCACCACCCCCCCCCCACTTTGCCCCCCACGAGGAACTTTTCTAAATTTAGCCAAGACCCCTCATGTGACATATCGTTGGAAAGGTCTGTGACTACTTATTGATATTATGCACCTCCGGTGTCCACCCTCCCCATTTTGTCCCCAGGGGTGTACTTTTCTATATTTAGCCAAGACCCCTCATGTGACATATCGTTGAAAAGGTCTGAGACTACTTATTGATGTTATGCACCTCCGGTAACCGCCCCCCCCCCCCCCCACTTTGCCTCCATGGGGATATTTTTCTAAATTTAGCCGAAACCCCTCATGTGACATATTGTTGGAAAGGTCTGTGACCACTTACTCATTTTATGCACCTCCCGCGGTCCTCTCCCCCCAACTTTGTCCCACGGGGGCCATTTTTATAAATTTAGCCGGGAACTTTCATGTGACTTTTCTAAATTTACCAGAGACCCCCTTGTGATATAGTGTCGGAAAGTTCTGCGACCACTTACCCACGTTATGCACCTCCCGCGCCCCTCCCCCACTTTGCCCCCACTGGGAGGGCATTTTTATAAATTCAGATCGAGATCCCTCATGTGCCATGTGACATATAGTTGGAAAGGCCTAATGCCCCATGACGACTTATTCCTATTATGCTGCTGCTGTGCTCCTACCCTCTCCTTGACCCCCCTCCCCAAGGGATCCGGTTCGAGATTATTTTTTTACAACATTTTATAGTCCGTGCACACCACGCCTGCTATACAGTGCCTTATATAGCGGGAAGCCAGTTCGAGATGTCATATTACAAGATTACGTATAAATTAGAGGCCCCGACTAAAGGAAGGGCCCGCTAGCGGGCGAAACCACTTAGTCCTTATTAACGCCGACTCATTCCAGTTTACCTGCAAACGATTCTTGATAAATTTATGAAGTATAAAAGCAGTTGGCAAGCTGGAGTCATCGAGAAAATATTTACACAATCGAAAACTATCGAGATGTCCATACAATCGAGAGAATCGAGAAAAACATCTCGTTATCGCCCATCACTACCTTTAACCCTTTTATACGTAACTAATGAACCTCCAAATCTAATCAGGAAAGCTCCTTATCAGAACGAACATAGACAAAAAATTAAAGTAAATTGAATAATTCTCCATGAAAATCCATTTATCTAAATTAAGGGGAGGGGACTTGCCCCCTTTTCGCTCTTGTATACTTAACCAATGAACCTCCAAATCTAATGAAGGAAGCGCCATATCGGAATAAATCGGTATATTAAATTTGAGGCAAATCGAATAATTCTGCATGAAAAACCCTTTTATCTAAATTAAGGGGAGACTAGCCCCTCCCCTTTATACTTAAACCATAAACCTCCAAATCTAATCAAGGCAGCTTCTTAACATATTAAACCGGTATCCCAAATTTGGAGCAAATCGAATAATTCAGCATGAAAAACCCATTTATCTAAATTATGGAGGGGGTTCTACCCCCCTTTCCCCCCTTTATACTTAACTAATGAACCCTCAAGTTTAATCAGGGAAGCTCCTTAACATAATAAACCGGTATACCAAATTTGGAACAAATCGAGTAATTCTGCATGAAAAACCCATTTATCTAAATTAAGTGGGGGACCAGCCCCCCTTCTCCCCCTTTATCTTTAACCAATGAACTTCCAAGTTTAATCAGGGAAGCTCCTTAACATAATAAACCGGTATACCAAATTTGGAGCAAATCGAATAATTCTGCATGAAATGCCCATTTATCTAAATTAAGGGGGGACCAGCCCCCTTTCTCCCCCTTTATACTTAACCCGTAAACCTCCAAATCTAATAAAGGCAACTTCTTAACATAATAAACCGGTATACCAAATTTGGAGCAAATCGAATAATTCTGCATGAAAAACCAATTTATCTAAATTAAGGAGGAGGTCTACCCCCCCTTTCCCCCTTTATACTTAACTAATGAATTTCGAAGTTTAATCAGGGAAGCTCCTTAACATAATAAACCGGTATACCAAATTTGGAACAAATCGAATAATTCTGCATGAAAAACCCATTTATCTAAATTAAGGGGGGGCGGTCCAGCCCCCCTTCTCCCCCTTTATCCTTAACCAATGAACTTCCAAGTTTAATCAGGGAAGCTCCTTAACATAATAAACCGGTATACCAAATTTGGAGCAAATTGAATAATTCTGCATGAAAAGCCCATTTATCTAAATTAAGGGGGGGGGGGGGTCCAGCCCCCTTCTCCCCTCTTTATACTTAACCCGTAAACCTCCAAATCTAATCAAGGCAACTTCTTAACATAATGAACCGGTATACCAAATTTGGAGCAAATCGAATAATTCTGCATGAAAAACACATTTATCTAAATTAAGGAGGGGGTCTACCCCCCTTTCCCCCCTTCATACTTAACTAATGAACCTCCAAGTTTAATCAGGGAAGCTCCTTAACATAATAAACCGGTATACGAAATTTGGAGCTAATCGAATAATTCTGCATGAAAAACATATTTATCTAAATTAAGGAGGGGGGGGGGGATACCAGCCCCTCTTCTCTCCCTTTATCCTTAACCAATGAACCGTCAAAACTAATCAGCGGAACGCCTTATCAGAATGAACATAAAAAAAATGAAGCAAATCGTACATGTTAATCAAGAGTTATTGCGTTACGTACATAAATAAGTACGTACGTACGTACATGCAGACACACAGAACCGACGGGTACATCAGCTCTCAGGCTTAGATAGCCTGTGAGCTAAAAAGAGATTGGATAAGCAGATGGACTCCTTTGAGAAATTATGACTTAAACCAGAAATGCGGTAAGTTTGACTCTGAAAGCTTCATTTCCATCTCGCATTTCGGCAAATCTCATCTCGATGATTTTTCCAGCATTTCGACGATTCCAGATGGCAAGCTGCTCGATGGTTGGTTCTCTCGCGGTTTTAAACCTTTCGGGATGGGAAGTCTCTCGAGAGTTTCTCTCGCCCTTTTCAACCTTTCCCGATGGGAAGCCTCTCGTTGATTTCTCTCGTCCTTTTCGAAATCTCCCAATGAAAAGCCTTTCGAGGATTTCTCTGGCGCTTTTCAACATTTCGCTATGAGAATCTTTTCGAGGATTTCTCTCGTCCTCGGCAGAGAAAAAAAGTAAGAAAATTTATCGAGAGTACCAAGGGACGAGATAGAGAAAAAGGCATGACAATGAGCTGTGAAATGAAGCCCTAATTTTCAAAGTTTCTCTTATTTTAGCCCTACCAAGATGTCACATACCTGGAGCCCTCCGATAAAAATTATTTATTAAATATAAAAATTTCAAACAGGAAGGTGGGTCGGGTGATTTCGAGGGAGGAGGACGTGAGAGTGGACTCATGCGGGGTGCAATTTTAAAAATTTTACCGAACCCTTCCTGTGGCATATAATCGAAAAGCCCTTTGACCACTCTTTCATACTATGAACTTTTCTTCGCCCAAAGGGGGATGGGGAAGGGAACAACAAATTTTTAAAGCCGTAGCCGATTTCTATAATAAATTTAAATATCACTTCAGATGTGGGTTTTTTATGCAGTCTTCCGGTAAATATTATTTATTGAACATAAAAATTTTAAAGTGGCGGCTGTGTGAATTCCTGGGCGAACGAGTGGGCCTACGGGGGGAGGGAGGGGGAACAATTTTCAAACTTTTTTTGGACCAGTCATGTGATATGTCATCGGTAAGCTCTCGGATGACTCTTTCATATTAGGAGACTTTCCTCCTCCCCTCCCCAATTTGGCCCCCACTGCGAGGGTAGTTTTTTCCGCTTTTATCATTTTAGATCGGATTTTTTTAAGGAGCCCTCCGCTAAATATTATTTATAATATATATGAAATTTCAGGACACTTTTCCAAATTTAGCCAAGACCCTTCATGTGACATATCGTTGGAAAGGTTTGTGACTATTTATTGATGCTATGCACTTCCGGTGGCCGCCGCCCCCACTTTGCCCCCCCCCCCGGAGGACACTTTTCCAAATTTAGTCAATACCCCTCTTGTGAGATATCGTTGAAAAGGTCTGTGACTACTTATTGATGTTATGCACTTCCGGTGACAGTCCCCCCCACACTTCCCCCCCCCGGGGGACACTTATTCAAATTTAGTCAGGACCCCTCGTGTGAAATATCGTTGGGAAGGTATGTGACTACTTATTGATGTTATGTAACTACGGTGCCCCCACCACCACTTTGCCCCCCCCGGGGGCACTTTTCCAAATTTAGCCAAGACCCCTCATGTGAGACATCGTTGGAAAGGTCTGTGACTATTTATTGATGTTATGCACCTCCGGTGACAGTCTCCCCCAATTTGCCCCTCCCGGGGACACTTTTTCAAATTTACCCAAGACCCCTCATGTGAGATATCGTTGGAAAGGTCTGTGACTGCTTATTGATGTTATGCTCCTCCGGTGTCCATCCCCCCATTTTTCACCCCCCCCGGGGGACACTTTTCCAAATTTAGCCAAGACCCTACATGTGAGATATCGTTGGAAAGGTCTGTGACTACTTATTGATGTAATGCACCTCCGGTGACCGCCCCCCCCCGCTTTTCCCCCACGGGGGTGTTTTTCTAAATTTAGCCGAGACCCCTCATGTGACATATTGTTGGAAAGGCTTATGACCACTTACTCATGTTATCCACCTCCCGCTCCCCTCCCCCCCTTTGCCCCCACGGGGATGGCATTTTTATAAATTCAGATCCAGGCTTCTCATGTGACATATGGTTGGAAAGGCCTAAAGACCTGTGACGACTTAATCATATTATGCAGCTACTGTGCCCCTCCGCTCGCTTTGACCCCTCCCCCAAGAGATCTGGTCCGACGTTCATTCGTTTCGATATTATATTTTTTACAAGATTTTGTAGTGCGTGCACACCACACTCGCCTGCTATCATATAGCAGTGCCGTATATAGCGGGTAACCTGTTCGTGATTTCATATTACAAGATTACGTATAAATTAGGGGCCCCGATTAAAGGAGGGTCCCGCTAGCGGTCGAAGTCGCCTAGTCTTTATTAACATCGACTGATTCCAGTTCACCCGCAGACGATTCTTGATAAATGTATGACGTATATAATACATAATATATGATTTATAAAAGAAATTTGCAAACTGTAGTCATCGAGAAAAAATTTACACAATCGAAAAATATCGAGATGTCCATACAATCGAGAAAATCGAGAAAAACATCTCGTTATCGCCCATCACTACCCCATATGAGACATATTGTTGGAAAGGCCTCTGACCATTTATTCATGCTATGCACCTCCCGAGCCCTTCCCCCCAAATTTGCCCTCCGGGGAGCGCTTTTCTAAATTTTTCTGACATCATTCATGCACCCGGGGGGCAATTTAGGGGGAGGGGCTCGGGAGGTGCATAGTATGAATAAGTGATCACGGGCCTTTCCAGCAAAATGTCACATGTGGGGGTTGAAAATGTTAGAAAAATGACCCCCTTTGGGTCTACTATCGCGCCTCCTGGAATATATATCTCCCCCCTCTCTTTGAAATACCGTTTGCGGAAATGTGTTACTGTGCACGGTGACTATATAGAAAAGGATTAATACAATGTAGCAATTTCATAAATTTCATTCAATTATTTTTCTGTGAGGCCAAAACTTATTGATACACCCTCGTATAGACAGCGTAAATTCCAAAAGTGTTGGAAATAAGATATAAAATGAGATTATGTTAATGAAAAATTCGTGCCATTAATTTTCAAAAAGTTACACGTTTTAAATTTTTATACGACTCACACACACACATCAGGACAGATTTGATCAATTAGAGCCGTTTTTAGGTGTGTTCATAATTATATAAATACATAGCATCAATAGTCGTCGTCTGGCCCGTCCGTCTGTCTGCATATAACAACGAAAAGACTACCCAACCGAATGGTTTTAAATTAAATATATATAATCGTTGCAGAATTTTGTCGAATCATTTCAAATTTTATGAAAATTGAATCAAAACTTAAAAAGATATTAATAAAAGTTTTCTTCATTCTATTAAATCCTATAATAGGAAATTAATTCAAGGATATGGCATGATAGGTAATGATTCTAGGTTGCCACGGTGATTACGTCCTATTTAAGATGGAGACATATTATTTTCCGTATTACTGAATTTAATATATATAATCGTAATAAATTTTGTATTCATGCGTTTTGAATAAGAGTGCAACAACTATTGCACGAAGATCTGAATATTTATAAAATCAGTTATAGTAGCGCACCTCACTTGCCACGTTTGATGTACAATTTCTGACTTGTTTCTTTCTTTTTCTGTAAAAATATCATTACAAAGAACTGCATGCTTGTACCTTAAATATAAATTGAATTATACTGATTGAGAAAATAAATCTGGCTTGTTCCACTTTCTCGCACTATTTAAAAGTCAGCGAATATAATCATTGATTTTAATATATATATAGTCGTAATAAATTTTGTAATCATGCATTTTGCATAAGAGTGCAACAGCTATTGCACCAAGATCTGAATATTTATAAAATCAGTTATAGTAACAAACCTCACTTGCCACGTTTGATGTACAATTTCCGACTTGTTTCTTTCTTTTTCTGTAAAAATATCATTACAAAGAACTGCATGCTTGTACTTGAAATATTAATTGAATTATACTGATTGAGAAAATAAATCTGACTTGTTCCACTTTCTCGCACTATTCAAAAGTCAGCGAATATAATCATTGATTTTAATATATATATATAGTCGTAATAAATTTTGTATTCATGCATTTTGCATAAGAGTGCAACAGCTATTGCACCAAGATCTGAATATTTATAAAATCAGCTACAGTAACGCACCTCACTTGCCACGTTTGATGTACAATTTCTGACTTGTTTCTTTCTTTTTCTGTAAAAATATCATTACAAAGAACTGCATGCTTGTACCTTAAATATAAATTGAATTATACTGATTGAGAAAATAAATCTGACTTGTTCCACTTTCTCGCACTATTTAAAAGTCAGCGAATATAATCAGTGATTTTAATATATATATAGTCGTAATAAATTTTGTATTCATGCATTTTGCGTAAGAGTGCAACAGCTATTGCACCAATATCTGAATATTTATAAAAGCAGTTATAGTAACAAACCTCACTTGCCACGTTTGATGTACAATTTCCGACTTGTTTCTTTCTTTTGCTGTAACAATATCATTACAAAGAACTGCATGCTTGTACATTAAATATTAATTGAATTATACTGATTGAAAAAATAAATCTGACTTGTACCACTTTCTTGCACTATTTAAAAGTCAGTGAATATAATCAGTGATTTTAATATAAATAATAGTAATAAATTTTGTATTCATGCATTTTGCAAAAGAGGGTAACAGCTATTTCACAAATATCTGAATATTTATAAAACCAGTTGTAGTACGAACGCTCCTCATGTGCCACGTTTGGTGTACAATATCCGACTTATTTCTTTCTTTTGTTGTAACAACATCACTACAAAGAACTGTATGCTTTTACCTTAAATATTAATCGAATTTTACTGATCGAAAAAAAACTGACTTGTACCGCTTTCTCGCACTATTTAAAAGTCAGTGAATATAATTAATTATCAGTGAATATAAAGATAACATACAAATTTACTGTGTTCTTTAGATCGAAAATATGTTATCAAGCGCAATAAACTACATCACAAATTCGTCTAAATAAAGTTTTAAACGGCAGGGATCATTTAAAGAAACAAATGTAGTTTTAAATCTTAGAGTAATAATTTAAAAATAAGTTCCCAAAGGTTTTTCTCTAAACACCAATATATAACTGAGCTGTTCTAATAATGTTTCTATAAGTATTTGGGGGAGGGGGGGGGGACGCCATTGATAATGATGAAAAACCATAATACAACCACCATTATCTATTGTTTAAAATAAATTGCATATCCATTATCCACCGTGTTTTATATTTCTTCCAATATCTCATAAATTTACATTTCTAATTTGATGTATGGTCCCCATTCACGAAGTAATTTTCATGTAAGCATGGCACATTCAATTTAAATGCATCAGAAAAAACTTTTCCAGGTGACTAGTAAAGTTTTCGAGTAAGATCGTATAAAATTACGTATTGAGCTTGGTTCGTTTTAATTAGTTTTCGTAATAGAAAAAAGCTATGATGTCAATAATTTATATTAAAAATAAATAAAAAAAAATTATCTAACTATCTCAAATTTGATAATAGTACCCCATAATATACAACTTCAAACAAGTATACAGTTCAGAATTTTTGAAACATTATCCTTAAAGAACCTAACTAACGAACAAAAGTTTTACCAACTATATTAGTGAAAACTCTCCGATTACGATACTTGAACTCGTACATATCTGTGTTCTATTAATGCTCCATACAGCAATAAAACTAGCATGAACTATAACGGCAAGCTAAACAAAGAATATATATTTTTTTTATATACGTCAGCACATATCATAAGACAAAATTTCGTCAGAAAAAAGAAATGTTAGCTATTTTTTCCAGCCAATAAAAACTTTAGTTCAAATCTTCAGTTCAATATAATGTTTCTTAAACTAAAATAAATGGTCGTAAAAAATTGCTAATCTGTCAGTTAATCAATATCTGATGCAGTTCAATAATTTCTTTTCTATTTTTCTACTATAGAGAAAGATAGGGTTTTTTCCTTAAGACTTTTTTTTTCTTTTATTTGAAGTGAGGCGTCGAAATCATTAAGAATCTTCCTCTTCTGAGTTTTCGTTTATATTAATAAAAACATACCATCCTTATCATTATAGCTCAGCATTAAATTATCCGTCAAAGTATTTTAAGCGACTAATCGACCGTTATGTAATTGTGCATGTACAGGTCTCCCAAAAATGACTGATGGATTTCAAAATTCAATAACTTGCAAACGGTGAGAGATATTAAAATAATTCTTGCAGGAGTGTTATGTAAGATGTCAGGTGTTTTAATGCTGCGATTCTCAGTTTTAGTTACAAATAGCATCGATAGATGGCGCACCAAGCAATAACCGCTAAACCCAGACTCGATTTTCAGCCTTTCTTTTCTTCCATGTGAAAAAAAGAGATTAAAATGTACTGAATTGACCCTGAAGCACCAAAAATTGGGTCTGGACTGCGCACCTATTGCTCTCAGCGACATCTATTGTTTAAAATTCGAACTAAAATCAAGAATCGCAGTAAAAAATACTCCTGAAACCATACATAAACCTCCTGCAAGAATTTTTTTAATATCTGTCGCCGTTTGCAAGTTATTGAATTTTAAAATCCATCAGCCATTTTTGGGACACCCAGTATGTATGTCCGCAATTTTCAGAACAACCACTGAACTGATTTCACTTTATTAGGTCATCAAGTATGTGTCAAAACTTGTGATTACCAAAGAGCCAGGTTACTAACGAGCAAACTTCTACCAGTAAAAAAAAAAAAGAATAGAAATTTTTGTGTCATGGCAGTAATTTTTCATGAGTTTCTATTGAAATTTACTAGTGGAAGATTACTCCGTTGATAACCTGGCCCATTTGTTATCACAAGTTTCATACTTGATGACCTGATAATTTTTGCTCTACAACCTAGTACACTATGGAAGGTTTTCAGTGAACCCCTTCGGAACGAGCTTCTTTTATAGAATTTTTAATCCTTTATCACCGGTTTTTCAAAATAGAAATTTTGTCTAATTGAATCGGGAAAATGCTCGGATTAAAAAAGGCAAAATTTACAATAAAAATTTACTGGTGGGTAAAAAAAGAACAGAAATTTTTGTGTTATTCATGGCAGTAATTTTTCATAAATATGGCGTTTATACATAACGAAAATTTCTATTAAAATTTACTAGTGGAAGATTACCCCTTTGATAATCTGGGCCTTTTGTTATCACAAGTTTCATACTTGATGACCTGATAATTTTTACTCTACAACCTAATACACTATGGAAGGTTTTCAGTGAACCCCTTCGGAACGAGCTTCTTTTATATAATTTTTAATCCTTTATCACAGGTTTTTCAAAACAGAAATTTTTTCTAATTGAATCGGGAAAATGCTCTGATTAAACTAGGCAGAATTTACAATAAAAATTTGCTGGTGAGAAAATCACACATTCTGAGCATATTACGCGGCCCATATACCGGTCGTTCGTCCCCAAGGGAAATAAAATAATAATATTCATCGTATTATATATGCTTTTATTTAAAAGGACCCGTCGAATATTTTAATATATCGTTCTCTACTGCATGTCAAAAGTCAACGGTTCTGACAATGTAGAATGCTTTTTTAAACAAGAGAGCGGCGATATACGAACAATAAAATGTGACTGATCATGAAAATTATGGAAAAAGACTAGGCGAGTCTGCTCTTATCCCCAAGCTGAGTTTCGTTAACTTGTCTCACTAGACTAATCGAACTTGTCTAGCGAGTTTTGCCAAGTTCTGGAATGCGGATTGTCATTATTTTGAACGAAAATCTGAGCATGCGTCCCGTGCATGTGTCATCACTGTCTTATTTACAAAGACACTCTACTGGAAACGACAAAGATTAAATTTAAAAAAGTTAATAATAAAGGGTTGCCACAAAATACTCTGTTGTGCCACACCACGCCAACAATACATAAATAAACTGAACTCTGTGGCTATACAATTCATGAAGGATAGTGCCCGTCCCTGTTTTGTTGAGCCTGGTCCCCGAGGTCCCATACAGCATACGTCCCGGCCAGGTAGTCAGTCTAACGCAGGGCCCTCGGTGTTTAGTTCACAAGCATGCTTGGTGCTCATTTTATCTACCCCGAAGGGATGAAAGACTGAGTGAACCTTGCCCAGGTGGGAGTCGAACTCTCGACCTGCAGAGCAGCAGTCAGATGCTCTGACCACTACGCCAGTGGACTTCAATTCTGTGTCTCAACTCTGGCAAATCATTGGGTAGTGGCGGATCGTACACATGATCGTTTATAAAGCCCCTAAGAAAAACTTCGCACTGCATTAACGACTTTTTAATTTTCAGCCTAGTAATAACGCTTCACGCTCAAGGGTCGTCATTTTGCGTATGTTACACTGCCAGCGTGTAAATAACAAAGCAGTACTCGCACATGCGCTTTTCTAAAATTGTTTGAGTTGTTCTTTATGTGTGACCTTCAATCAATACTCTACAACGCTTACAGTTGATGCTATTCAAATTTGTAACTGGGACATTTCTTTATCGACACCCTGTATTTAATGAAAGAAAATAATTGAGAGTCATGCTGAAAATTTCGATATAAATAAAATGTATCTAAATAAGCTTTGAGAATGGAACACGAAGTAACAAATATAAAAGTTTAATTATTAGAATATTAGAGGATCAGATATAAACAGCTATTATCGGCAATTTTTAGAGTCAGAGATAACCTTAATTGCAATCTACTACTTACTTATGATAGCTGTAATAGGATGAGAAGTTAATTTTACATCACATGGAAAATATTAGCTCGATTAGATAAATGTTTAAGCGGTATTTAACAGTTGGCTTGAATTCTAGGTAGCTATTTTTAACTACCTCTGACGCTTTTATAACTTACTGCTTGAATGTATGATAATATTATGTAACCATTAAAAACATCAGGATGTAGAAAATGCATTCTTTTGATAGTAATACCCTCGATAGGAGGAAGCAAAAGAAAACTGAAAAAATTATTTTCATGCAAAAAATCAAAATTTAAAAAATATGTTGCAGTTCACCACATTGTTTTTAAAATTGAAACATACTATAAAAAGCAAACGAAAGAACAATGTACAATAAATTTATTTCCGTAAAGATAGGAAGTTTTTTTATAAAGATATAATTACACTCAAAATATTGTGTAATCCGAAACATATTCAAATTTCTATGTACAATCGTGGAAAAAAAAAGGAAACACCCCCTACTAACTCCTGAACAAATTATCGTAGAAGAAAGCTACTGGTACCGAACGATTGGAAATAAAGTCTACTTTTAAATGATATATATAAAATTTGCTTAAGTGACCATCTACATATTAAAACTAACCTAAACTTCATTTTCTTCAATGGCAATACCCAATTTTAACAAAATATTTCGAATCTTCGGTTCAAACAATGCCTAGTCACCAAATTTCAAGTCATTTGAATGATAAGTTTTTGAGTTATAAACATTCAAAATTTAGTCCTTCTAATGTTAAATTACATTTTCATATTTTCATTAATATCTCCTGAAATTATGCTCCTAATGTGCTATTTTTTGTGTAGCATTTAATACTAAAATACCCAAACATAAATACGTTGAGTTTGCAATTTTTATAATTTTATTATATGAATTATGATTATGAAATTAATATTCGAAAAAATTATTAATTGCAACCTACAATTTTTTTCATGGATTTAGATTTATTAAGTCCTGCTTTATGGAAATCCAAAATTTCACATTTTTCTTCCAAGTAGTTTTCAAATTATGCTTTAAAAACGGCAAAATGGTAGTTTAAGGGGCCGTCTATGATAGAAGTGACTAGATATTTTGAAATTTCTTAAGATGTTTTGATCAAGACGGCTCTTTCGGTCAACAGTCGAGTACCGAACTTCAGTTTGGATGCAGCCCCTAAAATAAGCTCGTTTTAAAATAATTAATTTCTCAGAAACTTATCGTACGAATTGCATAAAAATTTGTTTTTAGACTAATTGAAGGGTGTAGAGTTCGTTTATGCTGTCAGTTATTAAAAAACAAAGTTATGGTTCGCTTAATATGTAGATGCCCCCTAAGCAAATTTTATATACATCATTCAAAACTAGACTTTATTACTAATCTTGAGGTTCCAGTAACATTCTTCTACGATAATATTTTGCAGAGTTAGTAAGGGGTGTTTACTTTTTTTTTCCACTACTGTACATGTACTAGTATGTTAGACTGGTCTCAGAATAGTAAAAAGAGGCTAGAATTATTACAGGGATATCCCTTATAAGATGTAATCGGGGGGGCGAATATTTTTGAATAGGATGCAGCAAGGTGGGACCAATAGATGGAGTAGTCATTATTGACGTCACTTGAAGCGGTTCGTACGACTTTCGGGTCCGGGTTATATATTACCTAGTCCGTGAAGGACTCTAAATGAGGGTAACAATAAACGGTTGCAACAAAAACATGAAGGTGAGCAAAAATCCCTTCAAAATGTTTTATTTTTTCTTAAAATTTACTTATATTCAAATACTTTAACAAATAAAAATACCATAAAACTATTAAAAGCCTACGAAATTAGCCAATACAAATATGCGTCTATGCACAAATTCCAGGTCACTGCTGAGATTAAAGTATTTGTAAACTTTTCAAAAATGGTGGAATTTTTCTGTTAAAAAAAAGAAAAGTCTTTATTAAAATTGATGAAAACAGTTTAATAACAATCTTAATATTTAAAAGGACAAAACTCTTTGTAAATTCCTTTAAAGTTTACTTTCGTATTCGACAATATCAATTCCCTTCAACTGCATTTTTCTTTTAGTACTTGTTTTATTTTCTTTTGCCCATTTTCTGGATTTCGATTTCCTGAAGATTAAAGGATGAAGTATGAAAAAACAGTTTTTCATCTTTAGATTGACCCCAATATTTACTAGAGTTATGCATGTGTATGATAGTCGTAATTTTATTTTTATATTTTGTAAAGGGGAAATTCTTTTATGTAGTCGAATTTTGAACAATATAATATTCAAAACATCAAAAGAAACATGATCTCCTCATAACGCATTGAGATTTTATTTCGTAGGCAATTTCGTTTGTATAACTATTTAATCCCATGGGCGAATTGTGGTAATGTGTTCCATATTTTGTAGACCACTATTTCCGAATAAAAATATTCGCTTTATTTATTCACAGAATTTCTGAATTAAATAAAGCGAATATTTCTATTTGGAAGTGGTGATAATCAAAGTATGGAGAAGTTACTGTTACTAATGACAAATTTTAAGGACTGGTTTAAATCACACCTTTAACTCTTAGCGTACGAATCCCGTGATTTCTGCGGTTTATCAATTTCGTCCGCTGCTATGGTTCACGTCATATCGCCGGCGAAGTTTTGAAACATGCAGAGTTCTTTTTCATCAATTTTTATTATTACTTCCGAACAGTTATCTGTCTCCTGTAGACAATTTCGTTTGTATAACTATTCAATCCCATGGGCGTTTTGTGGTAATGTGTTCCGCATTTTGTTGACCACTATTTCCGAGTAAAAATATTCGCTTTATTTAGTGGCAGAAAATAAAGCGTATATTTCTATTTGGAAGTGGCGATACTCAAAGTATGGAGAAATTGTCAGATATGTTACTGTTACTAATGACAAGTATTAAGGTCTGGTTTAAATCACACGTTTAACTCTCAGCGTACGAATCCCGTGATTTCTGCTGTTTATCAATTTCGTCCGTTGCTACAGTTCCTGTGAGTTCCTGTGAGTTCCTGTGAGAAAGCCAGCAAAGTTTTGCAACACGCGGTTTTTTTTTTTTTTTTTTTTTTTTTTTTTGTCATTTTTTACTACTACTTCCGAAGAGTTATCTTCGAAGCAGATTTCTGAAAAATCTATATAACTAGATAGAGAAAATATACAAAAATTATCTTGTATATAGGGAAGTTGCAAAAGCGAGTCCTATGCGGGCGATTAAAATATCATGTTCTAAAATAAGGCGGATATTATAGATTGCTACCGGTATATTGTAACATATAATGATTATTTTTGTAGGCGACTTGATTGGTAAATAAAACTATTTAAACTCATGCGAAAAAGTGCTAAATTACTGATACTGATGTCAAGTTCTAAAAACTGATTTTAATCGCACGTTTTAATCTCATTCTCCAATATAGTGCTCATATCATCGATTTCTTCAGTGATTTCTAACGTATAGCGTTTTTTACAAAACAGTTTCGTGTGAATAACTATTCACTGTCATAATAGTCCAGGCAATAGAGACCGTATAGGGGCTCTACCTAGCAAAATTAATGGAAGTTCTGGAAATTGGTTTACTTTATGTTTTTGGGGTCGCTGAATCCGAATTTGTAACTTCCCACCAAAATTTCCCCCCTCAACCCCCAAAATTTGGTAAAATGCCCCCAAAAAATGTTTTTATTAAAAAAAAATCATTTTTTTTATTGTTTTAGGGGAAAAGTATCTAGAAATTCAGAAAGTAGACAAAATTTTCAACAAATTAGATATATGACATTATGACTTAGAATGAAGGGGAAGGGGGGATCTGCCTCGGATCATGCGCCGCGGTGCTGCGTGGACTAAGTTGCGCAATTTCACTTAACCACTCACACGTTTACATTCGCCCTTTCATCTCCCCTCCGAACTTTCTCTCTAAGGTTTACTTTAAGTTTTTTGGGTCGCTGAATCCGTAATTTTTACTCCCCCCCCCCCAAAAAAAAAAAAATTCCCACCCCGAAACCCCCCTAAATATTTGTTTTTAATTTAAATTTCTTATTGTTTTAGGGGAAAAGCATTACAAAATTCATAAACTAGACAAAATTTGCAACAAATAGGATATATGACATTAAGACGTAGGATAAAAGGGGAGAGAAGGGGCTGCCTCGGAACATTCCCCGCGCGCTTTTCTCAAAAACCAAATTTTTTCAAAAAATCAATTTTTTTTTTTGGGGGGGGGGGGGGGTTGTCGGGTGAAATTTTGGTGGGAAGTTACAGAATCGGATTCAGCGACCCAAGAAACATAAAGTGAGTCGAAATCCAGAACTAGTATTAATTTTGCCAGGTAAAATCCCCTATTGCCTGAACTTCATAACTTAGTGCACGTAGCGCCGCAGTGCATGTTCCGAGGCAGCCCCCTCTCTCCCCGTTCATCCTACGTCATAATGTCATATATCCTATTTGTTGCAAATTTTGTCTAATTTCTGAATTTTGTAATGCTTTTCCCCTAAAACAATAAGAAATTTAAGTTAAAAACAACTATTTGGGGGGGGGGAGTTAAAAATTCGCATTCAGCGACCCAAAAAACTTAAAGTAAACCTTATAGAGAAAGTTCGGAGGAGAGATGTGAGGACGAATGTAAACGTGTGAGTGGTTAAGTGGAATTGCGCAACTTAGTCCACGCGGCACCGCGGCGTATGTTCCGAGGCAGATCCCCCCTTCCCCTTCATCCTAAGTCATAATGTCATCTATCTAATTTGTTGCAAATTTTGTCTACTTTCTGAATTTCCAGATACTTTTTCCGTAAAATAAAAAAAAAAATGATTTTTTTTAATAAAAACATTTTTTGGGGGCATTTTACCAAATTTTGGGGGTTGAGGGGGGAAATTTTGGTGGGAAGTTACAAATTCAGATTCAGCGACCCCAAAAACATAAAGTAAGCTAATTTCCAGAACTTCCATTAATTTTGCCAGGTAAAATCCCTTATTGCCTGGACTATAAGAAAAATGCGGTAAATTACTTTTACTAGTGTCATGTTTTAAGAGCTGATTTTAATCGCACATTAAAAGCTCATACTCCCAAACAGCCCTGTTATCGATTGCGAATAAGTGTTTTCTAATATATAGCGATTTTTATTTTGCAGCCATCTTCATTTGTAAAACTATTTGCTCTCATGAGCAAAATGGGGTAAATTACTGTTACTGATGTCAAGTTTTAAGGACTTATTTTAAAGACTGGTGTTTAAAACATAACTCTTCAAAATAGCGCTAATATCATGGATTGTTGTCACTGTTTTCCAACGAATAGCAATTTTTTCGTAAAATTTTTTGTTTGTATAACTATTCACTTTCATGAGAAAAATGTGGTAAATTACATTACTAATGTCCAGTTTTAAGGACTGATTTTAATCGCACATTTAAAAACTCATACTCTAAAATAGCACTGATATCATCGTTTTTTATCGATGGTTTCTAATGTGTAGCGACCTTTTTCCAAGACATTTTCGTTGTAAAACTATACTCACTCTCGTGAGTAAAATGTAATGTGATAAATTACTGTTATTAATGTCAAGCTTTAAGAAGTATTTTAATCGCATTTTTTAAAAAGCTCAAATTCCGAAATAGCGCTGATACTATCGATTGCTTTCCGTCTTCTCTAACGCATAATGACCTTTTTCGTAGACAATTTCATTAGTATAACTATTAACTCTCATGAGGGAAATGTGGTAAATTATTGTTACTAATTATAACGTGAAAGATGTCTTTAAAAGTTTTTCGTATATCGTATAATCAGGATCATGTTCTGTTTAAATCTAAATTTAATGAATTTGCTGAAGTAATTAATGAAAAGCTGACGCTGATTAAAAGATAGATAAAGAAAAAATATTTATAATACTTTACTTTATTGAAAGTTCTGTAAGTATGTTTTAAAATATACGTATGGTAAAGGATGGTCACTGAAAGTGTCTTTAGGCAACGTGAGTTAACCTTATTGAAGTCGTGAAGTGAGCCAATGTGGGACAAAGGTAATCCACAAAATGGTTATTTGTAATATCTATATTTGCATCATAAAATTGCCGAAAGAGTATATGAATTGAATGATGTCATACGAGCTGAAATTATCAGTTACCCTTTAAACAATTAAGATAATTCTTATTTTATGGCTATATTATATAAAAATATTTATAATACTTTACTTTATCGAAAGTTCTGTAAGTACATTTATATGTTTTAAAATATACAAATGTATGGTAAAGGATGGTGACTGAGAGCGTCTTTAGGCAATGTGAATTAACCTTATTGAAGTCGTGATGTGAGCCAGCATGGGACAAAGTGAATCCACAAAATGGTTATTTTTAATATCTATATTTGCATCATAAAATTGTCGAAAGATTATATGAATTGAATGATGTCATACGAGCTGAAATTATCAGTTACTCTTTTAACAATTAAGATAATTCTTATTTTATGGCTTGGTTACTAAAATATCAATCCTAAAACCCTTTCGTCAAACTTTCATTTGGAAGAACAATTTTGGCAACACAGAAGAAACGATTTTTTGTAGTCAAAACAGATATCTTCAACTGAAAAAAAAATTGTGATTTAACAAAGTAATACTTGAAAATTAAGCAAACAAAAGAAATATTTATACCGAATGCTAAAAGAAATGAAAATTAAATGCAATCGAATTCTCAGTCAATATTTATACTTTTCTTTTCCGTTACGGTAGAATCAGTTATATGGATTCTATATGTGATAGAGCCGTTAGTGATAAAAGACATAGGTTAATTAACCTTTTTTAATGGGAAAGATTAAGGCACTAACTGAAATAAAAGTTAGGATAAAATAAGTAACTAATTAAAGGTAAGTTTTAATTGAAATTTGGAGGAAAGTACTATTAACTTAAAATAAACATTTAGTGATTCCACATCACACTAATGTCAAACATTAAAGGCTGATTTTAATCCCATTTTTTAAGAGCTCATAACCCGAAATAGCGCCGATATCACCGAGTTCTAGCAGTTTTTTTTCTAAAAATATTGTCAGCTTATAATTCATAGGTGATTCCAATAAAAAAAAAATTATTGAAGTAAAATTAAAAATCGAACTGTAATTTTGCTACAAACACAGGCCAAATATTCAGAGTAGTTTCGAAAATGAACTGATAATTACATTGAGAACAAAGGCATTTTAAATCTCCGAAATTGTTGAAAATAACCTCTGGATAATTAGGAGAATTAACCTCTTCGCTACATGGGTCCACATATTTGAACCTCTATTCTTTTCCTCATAAAAACTAGACTATTTTATTTTTTTACACTTTGACTTCAGTCCTTAATAGCTGAATGTATTTTGCTTTAAAAACAAACCAATAAATGGCAATATCCATGCTGATTTCCTCATAATGTAAATGTTATTTTCATCTGAGTTTCAAAAATGCCTTCGAGACAATTTGGCCAAAAAGTTGAGAAATATTCATAATTATTTAACTTAAATCCTTTACAATAAAATTTTTTGAAAGTTTATAGATCAGTCATTTGTTTAAAGACATTAAATCTGTGATTGCGTTAATTTCGGTTAGTGAAAATTAAATGTATGCTTTAAGGAGTTTGCAATTTTATTTACGTATTTGTAAACCTAAAATAAGGGCTATCTAAAGTATCAATTTCAGAAAATGGACTCCCTCTGACATCTATGGTGACTTTTTGTTTGTGCAAAATCAGTCAATGTGTATACGCAATCTTCTTTTATCTTCGGTAGCGAATAGATTAAGCATTTTAGGAGTTTAAAGAAATTATTGTCTTGAAGAATGCAATAGGTTTGTAAAAGGAATTAGAAGTGAAATCTCGTGTTTGAATTGTTCTTGCACAAAGATTTCTCGGATGACATAACAAGCCGTTTTTCTTTAATGTTTTTTTAACACTTTCCAAAATAGTTTCAAATTGTTTATGAAATCGGTTTGTCTATCTGACTGGCCTCCATCCATCTCTCCGTGCTCTAACTCCCTCTAATATACTCGAATTGCCATGCAATTTTTTATGTTAGATCATTAAAATCTATACAATTAGAATATTCGTTCTTGAACGGGAAGTGCGTAAAATTATTCCAAATGCAATTTCATCTTTTAGAGCATTTTGCTAACTTTTTAGTTCAATTACAGGGATACAGGGAAACACAAAAGTTTTCCACTACATTATGGTAAAAAAGGTATGGTACCATAAGGTAAAAAATATTTTCTGTGCATTTTATTGATGTTGCGATATTTCAAACACAGTAAGATTGATATGCACCACTAATGTGGAATACAACAATCTTTTTTAGAAGTATAGAACAAGTAGTATTTAAAGTTCAATTATAGGGGCTCACAAAAGAATTCCATGGGGAAAAACCTATTCGTGTGCGTTTTAATGATGTTGTGATACTTCAGACATAATGAAATTTAAAAGTATCACTAAGGTGCATTGGAACATGTTACCTTTAGATTATGGAGTGCATAACATTTATCGTTCATTTATAGAGGCGGATAAAAGAATTTGGTTAAAAACTTGCCAATTATCGATAATTTCTGGACGTTCGTTTTCAGCTGTGATATGCATTTTTAACGTATTAAGTTCATTTACAGGGCTGCATAAAAGAATTCGCACACAATACCGGATATGAATATCGATTTCTGAAAAAGGATTTTTACCGAGTTATGTGTTTTTAAATTACTTATTTGATGACTTGATACTCAGCTTAGGCGGGCAAAGTGGACATTTTGTAATTTTTCTTTTAAAGTGAAGTGTACATTTTAAAATAACTTTTTTTTAAGTAAAATAGAAATTGAAACTAAACACTGCAAATAGAAGCGTCTTAAATTTAGACACATATGTGACTGAAAAAGAATTTTAGACACTTAAGTGTCTTAATCTGAAAATTAAGACACTATAGATGTCTTAATTTAAGATACATAAGCGTCTTACTATGACCATGGTGTAAACGAACTGAGAATAATGTCTAAAATATCCGCAAACGTCTTATTTTAAGACACTTCATTGCTTTAAACGTGTCTTAATTTAAGACGTTTTGATTCTTCCGACGCAATAACCACCAGGGGGCACTAGCACTCCCAGTTGCGCATGCGTTTTAGATGTCTTCGTTCGAAGTGGTATACGTTGTAATTCAAACAAAGTTTGTTTTTATGTACGCGTGTATTTTAATTCGTTTTTTGCGAAATGTGAAGTACTGTGATTTTAATTCGTATTAACTTGGATTATTTATTTATTGAATACATACATCTGACGTGTGTGCTCGACATCAAATGTCTCTTAGAAGCTGTCGACGATACAAGAGCGGGATAGACACAGAACAGAAGTAGACGACGGTTGAAGATTACACCCGGAAATTCTACAAAGCGTGTGCAATGGGCTTAGTGTTAACTCGTATCAATTTATATCAATAATATTGTGTTATTCATCTTCGTCCTGTCGAAGCTGGCAAAAAAAAAAGAAACTTTTGTCTGGCGGGTCCTGTTTTTAGGATGAAACATCTCATTCTTTAAATATGGCTAGTCGGATGTATTATGGGATTACCTTTTAAACTGATGAAAGTCTTTCTCCCTCACTGTGGTTGTGGTAGTTTTTAAAATTTCAAATCGAGGAATATTTCTTACCTCTTGCAGCAACTCAAGTAAGTTTCTTTATAGTAGTAAAATTAGTGTATTTTATGATTTTATTTATTGTACTAAACAAAATCCTGCATGAAATTTAATTAGTTTTGAATCTGTTCGCAAAAAACCCCACTAATTCTAGAAGTATATATTTTTAAACTTACGACGTTCTTTTTTATTACGAATTATATATTCAATGTCAGTTCTCAGTTTCAATGGATAATTTTTATCTCGCAGTAAATGACGGCCACAAGGAAGTAAAGAAAAAAAAAACTTTGAAAGATGACCTAATGCTTTCTTACTTCCTGGCATAAAACCGCAGATTAAAAAAAGATAAATAAAGTAAATGAGACTGGTCTATTATATGAAGCTGCCTGTAAAAATATACATATGTATTTGATTTGCAATCAACTCTAATACTGATTTTTTTATTATTTTTAATAAAAAAGTAATTTGAAATTTATAATGGGAAAAAGTAAAAACCTCTAACTAGATTTCGTATTTAAAATTGTGGTAACTTTATTTATATGCACTTATACGAAAAATACAAAAATGACAGATGTTACTGTATATATTTAAGACGAAAGAAGTTTGGAAATCATAAGTTATTTTTTCCTCATGTTTTTAATATAGAATATGTACTTATTTGTTTTTATTGATAGTTGAATAGCTTTTGTGAGTACCCTCTGATCTACATAAAAACTTGCCCATGTGGAAATATAATTTTTTTAAAAACATAATTTTTAAATAAGTATTTTCTTTTTTTTTGGGGGGGGGGGGGAGGGGGGGATTTTGCATGAATTTTTGTAAAGCTGATATCTTAAATCTTGCACTGATTATAATGAAAGTTTTGAACTTTTAGAGTAGGACAAGTTTAAAAACGCAAATATATTTAACAAAATACCAAAGTCATTTTTTCCCCAATGTTATTAAAGTAGAATATTTATTTATTTATTTTCAGTATTCATAGTTAAATGGCTGTTGTGATTATCAAGTGATGTATATGTAAAATTTCCTATGTGGCAATATATTTTTTTATATTTTCATTTTTTTTTTTTGGGGGGGGGGGGGGGGATTTTTGCAATTTTCGTACATCTGATATTTTAAATCTTTTTCCACATTCAACCGAGTATAATAAATATTTTGAACTTTTAGAGTAGGACAAGATTATAAAATATATATATATATTTATCTATGTACCTTAAAAGCCCTTAATAGCGAACACTTCGGGACCGCGGAATTTGTCCGATAATTGGAGATGTCTACTTTTTTGAGGTAAAAATATACAAATATGTATGTCTGCTGATTAAAAAAGTATTCGTTAAATAGAGGTGTTCGCTATTCGAGAATGTCCATTAACCTCCACAATGGATACTCCCGAATACCGGACATCTCAATTTAGACAACTATAATGCAGGGTTGCGTTTTTTGCAAAAGTACTTCTTGATTAAAGGAAGGGCAAACTGGGAAGTGCCCCGTTCCCCTACGACTGTAGTGCCCCCAAATTTGATGTGCAATATTTGTAAAGCTTATATTTTAAATCTGTTTCGAAATTGTACTGATTATAATCAATATTTTGAACTTTTAAAGTAAAATAAGGTTAAAACCAAAATAAATTTTAAAAAATCTAATATTTAGATAAATATTTTTTGTTTTTTAATCTTGTTCTACTCCTGAAGTTCAAGATATTGATTATAATCAGTACAATGTCGTAAAAGATTTAAATTATCAACGTAACGAAAATTGTATACCAAAACTGAGAGCACCAAAAAAATCAGGCTGTATTGGGAGGGGGGGAGGGGCAGGACCACAGCCAAATATTTTTCCAGGATTCAACGTGGTCAAACATGGCTACGTATGATGCTTACAAAAAAATGGATGCGATTCAGACGTTTGAAGTGTCTGAAATTCAGACGCAAAAAGTGTCTGAAAAAATTCAGACATTTTAAAATGTCTGAAAATTGAACACTCCATTTCAGACACTTAAGTGTCTGAATTTCAGACATTTTAATTTAGAGTGAAGTTATTATAGTTACTATTGATATTTGTTTCTAAAACTTTACTGATTAAAAGGGTATCATAAAAATTCCTCAAACCTTAGAATGGCCTGTTTACCCTTTCTTCCCCTATATATATATATATATATATAATAAAAAAATTTGTAATTATAAACTATTAATATAAATGAAAAATCGACCAAAAATTACAGAATTACAAAAGGAATGTAAAATCATGACAAGAAGAAAAATGAAAACTTATATTGCTTTGTACAATGACGAATTCTTTTAGGACATGAATAAATAAAGAATCTACAAGGTGTATCTGAAATGCTACAACAAACTTAGGGGATGATAGTACTCATCAAGACGAACGAAAAATGCATTGGAACATGGGGTCGCAAATGACGTTTAAAGGGTGAAAATCGCAAAACTAGTGAAAATATCGAAATCTCGCAGGCTGCTTTTCTGCAGAACTGTCTAGTAGCAAGAAGCTTGTTTTCCCTTTACTTTGTGCATATCCGGTCATAAAGAGATAACAAAAACTGGGAGGAAAGCCAAACAAATCTGTGAGCAGGTATCCATGTATGCAAATTTGAGCGTGTCCGCCAGTCGTTCCTAAGTAGATGTACTCTGTGTAATAATATCCGCGGTCTACACTTTGAACTGTTGTAAAATATTTGTTTTCTCTGGACATCACGAGCTGTGTTGTACCTATTCTGTTCAATAAAAATTTTCTGGTGTGCTTCTTTTTTGTTTCAGTTTATCCATTTCCAGACGCATTTTCTCGATTTTCATCCTTTAGACGTCATTTGCTACCCCGTGTTCCATTGCATTTTATGTTCGTCTTCATGAGTACTGTCATCCCTCTAAGTTTGTTGAAGCATTTCAGATACACCCTGTATAACTGAACCTAAATGGTATTAGTTCCAGTAGATGTGTTAAATAATATTTATAACGTCTTTACGTTGTACGTATGTACGTTTTGGTATTAATAGTTTTAATAGTACTAACATACCGACGACGGAATATGAAGTGTTAGACCGTTCCTCAGTCGCATAGCTGACAGCTATCAAATAGGATTCTAACCATTGTTATTGCTAACACGTTATTCTAACAACTTTTAATGACATGTCAGTAATTTTAAATGTTTTAAATAAAATGGAAAATGCTGGTATTAAGAAGTTTGTAATTATTCGATATTACCGTAATTATTGCCGTGATAAATCTTATATAACTTACACGTTCATGCGTTTAAAGGGACCGTTTACCACAAAATTGATCAAAAAATCGATTTTTATTTTTAATTATTAAACGAAAGCCTGTTTAATTGTGTAGAAAAGTCCTAAATGCAGAAAAAACAAACTATATAAATGTCTATAAAAGTTTATGAATGTTTATAAAAAGTCTGCAAAAAGTCATTTGTTAGTCATTTTGAATTTCAAAGGGATACAAGTGCTGAATGGATCTTTTTAAGATTCCACTCGCTGTTTTTATTTCGTATGAACGAATATTGCCATCTCTTCCAGGAATGGCAGTCTGAATCTTACCAAGTTTCCAAAGAGACTTATTTTTTGCGTCATCTTGAATCAAAACAATATCGCCCACTTTCAGTGGCGTATGGGCATTAGGATTTTTCAAGGAATGGGCTGTTTTCAAATCCATCAAATATTGTTTTTTCCATTTGGTCCACAATTGTTTCAATAGTAAAGATTGATATTTTTTTCTTTTCATGAGTGTTGATCTCTTTGAACAATCTTCAATTATTTCAAAAAAATTAATAGGAAATGAAAGTTCTTTTCCAAAATTTAAAAAGTGCATTGGAGTAAGAGGTTCTGGTTCATCGCTGTCGCTATATACATACGTCAGTGGTCGCGTATTCAAAACTGCTTCCATTTCTGTCAACAGAGTCGCTAATTCATCATAACTTAAGAGTGCTCTACCAATTACTTTTCTCAAACAGTCTTTGACTGACTTTACTAGTCGCTCATAGAAGCCTCCGCACCATACAGCTCTTTCTATAATATTCTTACATATAATTCTCTCTTTTGTAATAAAATTCAAAAATACTTTGTCTGTCAGTATGTTGTATAAAATTTCGAGTTCACCTTTGGCCTTTTTGAAGGTTTTTGCGTTGTCAGAATAAATAATTTTGGGATTTCCTCGTCTAGCTGTGAATCTTCTGAATGCCATCAAAAAAGAATTTGTTGTCATATCATACGCAAGTTCCAGGTTAATGGCTCTAGTCACACCGCAAGTAAACAGGACAATGTAAGACTTTTGCGTTTCTTTAAAATTTCTGATATAGATCGGACCGGCGAAGTCTAAACCGTAGATTGCGAATGGCGGTGCTTCACTAGCTCTGTCTTTTTGTAATGGTGCGGTGATCTGGTCGGCTGGTTTGGAGAAATATTTTTTACATATTATACAATTCTTAATAACACTCTTGACCAACTGACGACCTTTAGGTATCCAAAAACGAGATCTAATTTTTGCCAAAGTACCGGCTGTCCCTCCATACATAATTTTCTCGTGTTCTTGACGAACTATTAGAGTAGTTAACCAAGAATGTTTGGGGAGAATTACTGGGTTTTTCTCTTCTGCGGACAGGTTAGAAAATTCGAGCCTTCCGCCCAACCTCATTAACCCGTTTTTGTCAATAAAGGGCATGAAATTTTATAGGGATGACGTCTTATCCACTGATTTACTATTTTTTAGAGATTCTATTTCTTCCTTATAAAATTGTTTTTGTTCAGATTGTATCAAAAAATTTTCAGCTTCGAGTAATTCTTCGGTTGTTACTACGTCTTGCACTTCAGTTGATTTTTTCAGCTTCATAATGAATTTCTTTACCCAAACGGTAATTCTCAAAAGTTTCTCTAAATTACTATATTTTGAAATGTTTATGGGATTTTCGAGTTTTTGACTAAGCACTCGCTCTGAAAAACATCGTTAGGATTTTTTTTTAATTCTAATTCATCTGAGTAAGCAATTTCTTTGTTTTCTGATATTGGCCAACACTCAGGAGGTAAACTTAGCCATCCTGGTCCCTGTAACCAAGTTGTATCATTGATTATCTTATAGATTTTTGATTCTCGAGAAACTATATCAGCTGGATTGGCAGTACCAGGACAATGATACCAGTTATCAGGTGAGGTCAATTTATGGATCTCTTCAATTCTGTTTCTGACAAAGGGTTTAAGCTTTTTAGGGGATCCTTTTATCCAAAAATAGGATATTTTTGAATCCGTCCAGTAATAAGTCGGTACATTCAATTTTAGAGCTTTCAAAATGTTACTACTTAGCTTGGCCGACAACAATACGGCCATCAATTTAAGCCTTGGCAAGGTAAGCGCTTTCAGTGGAGCAACCCTGTTTTTCGAAGCAACAAAAACTGTTCGAACATTTTGGTGCTTGTTGCTACACGTAAATAAGCAACCGTACCATAAGCCTTCATGCTCGAATCGGCAAAAATATGCAATTGTAGGTCATAATCATGCCAATTGGTGATGTCAGAATAGTATATGGGTACTGAAAAGTTTTTCAAATGAGGGAGTTCGTTACACCAGCTACTCCAAAGTATATATAAATCTTCGGGTAAGGTGTCATCCCAATCTAGACCCAAATTCCAAATTTGTTGAATTATACATTTTATTCTTAATGTAAATGGTCCTAGGAAACCAAGTGGATCAAAAATCCTGCCTAAAACTTGTAGAATAAATCTTTTGGTGGCTATTCTTTTTGAAACGAAATCAACTAAACCTCGAACATCAAAATAAAGTAAATCTTTGGAATTATTCCAAGCGATTCCCAAAACTTTATAAGGGAGATTTTGTTCTCCAAAAGCTTCAGAATTGACTTCTGAAGTTATGCCATTTTCTTTCCATAGTTCACTAAGTGGTAAAGAGTTCGTATGCCATTTGTGTAAATGCATACTTGCATTTTCAAATATATCAATACATTGTAAACTCGTGGATAGGGCTTGATCAATATTTTCATGACTTCCTATAACGTCATCAACATAGATATTTTCATTTAAAAATTTTACTGTGTTTGGATATTTTTCGGTGTATTTTTTCAAGTGGTGTTTAATTGTTGCAGCCAATAAAAAGGGACTGCTACTAATTCCAAATAACACTCTGGTGAATCTATAAATTTCAAAGGGTTTAGAATTATCAAACAAATCTTGTGAAAATAAAAATCTTGTTACATCACGATCGTTTCAATCTATAATTATTTGTAGAAATGCTTGTTTTATATCAGTTGTAAAAGCTATGGGATTAAATCTAAACCGTAACAAAACATCAAATATTTCAGGATACAAATTTGGACCTACATGCAGGCAATTATTCAAAGACAGTGAGCCTGTGTCATGAGCAGAGGCATCGAAAACTATGCGTAATCTGTTCGTTGTCCTATCAGTTCTAATTATTTCTCGATGAGGTAAATAAAAAGTTGCATTTTGTTTTTCTTCACGATCTGTAACTAACTCAATAATACCTTGTTTCAAATAATCTGCTAACACCTCCTTATACTCAAAAAATAATTCAGGGTTTTTAATCAATCTTTGTTTGAGTTTAAAAATTCTATATTCTGCAATTTTTCGATTGTCATTTAAACATTCCCTTTCAAGCTTCCACGGAAATCGAACTGTATATCGCTTATCATTGTATTTAATTTCTGACTCAAACTGCTTCATAACGTTGTTTTCTGAAAAATCTGAATCCTGTTTAGTATTTAAAAGGCCAGATGATTTGATATTCCAGAATTTTTCAATCTGTTTAGAAATAAAAAAATTTTCTACTATTACATTAAATGCTAAGGGCGTATAACTGTCAGTTGTTTTTCCCTGTAGACACCAACCAAAAATGGTGTCGACAGCTACTAATTTTTTATTCAAATGTTTTATATTTCCAGTAACAATATCATAATAATAGTCAGCACCTATAAGTAATGTAATGGGTTCTTTGGATGTGGGCGTGTCCGCAAGGGTTAAATTTTCAAATTGTTTACTTTTCATCAAATCATTGATTTCAGGTGGGGGGATTTCAGTAGCTGATATTTGATTGTTGACTAGCGCTTCTATATCTAATTTTGAATTAGGTAGATTTTTATTTTCAATAGTTAGTTTAACTACCTCAAAGGTTTTTTCAATGGGATTCTTATTTCCAAATGTAAAAACCGACAATTTTTCTTTTCTTATTGCCTGCAAATTCAATTTATTTGCTATTTCTTCAGATATAAAGGTTCGCATGCTCCCACAATCTAAAAGTAACCTAATTAGAGATTGTTTTCCGTTTGATTTTATTTTTACACAACAAGTTTGTAGAAGGATTTTATTATTTTCTGTAGAGGAAATAGCCGAAATTACTTTTTCATTAGTTTCACTTTCATTACCTTTTAATTCGGGAACGTTTACTTCGTTTATTAATTTACATTTTAGGCATATCGTTTGATTATGTGTGCTTGAACACTTCTTGCAACTAGTTTTAGAGTTACAATTTTTGATAACTTGTTTCCTGCCTAAGCAAAGGAAACATCTTCCTTGAGATTTCAACAAATTTCTTTTAGTGTTTACATCAACAGCTTCACACAAATCAGATGAATGTTTACTATCGTTGCAAAAAATGCAATGAGACAGCTGCCTATCTGAAGTCGATTTATCATTCGAAATGTTCATAAATTCACAAGTAGATTCAAATTCAGATTTTGTTGTTTGACTCTTGATTTTTGTTTTATTATTTTCAAATGTTTTCATTCTCGAAAAAAATGTGTGTTCTCTGCTTTTTATTTCAGTGTGCAGAAAATCTAATAATTTATGTATATCTGAATGTGTTAAATTATCTACATTTTGTCTATTATATTCCAAAGCTAATTCTGCCGGTATTAATTTTAAAATTACGGCGATAAGCATGGAGCCATAATTCAGTGTACTAACTTAGCTGGTTCGAGTCCTAATGTGGACAAAATCGAACATTTATTTCTATATCACTGTGCAATTTTTTCAATTTTTGAATTTTGTTAGCCTTATAAAGAGGGGATAAATTAAGAAGCTTGTTCAGGTGATGTTTAATTATCACGTCTTTTTGACCATAACGCGTTTCTAAAATTTTCAATGCTGCGTCATAATTAGCTTCTGATATTTCAAAACCTTCTACAGCATTAGCCGCAGCTCCAGATAAATAACTCTTCAAATAATGAAATTTTTCAATTTTCGAAAGCGATTTATTTTCGTGAATTGTATTTTTAAAGGTATTAAAAAATGAAATAAATTGCGTACAGTCGCCATAGAATTTTTGTATATTGAGTTTTGGTAATTTAACAACTTAGTTTTCATCATTAATCACATTCGATTTTAAATCTTGACTGTTATTTAAATCAATATTAAATTTTTTTTTGTTTTCGGTTAATTTTTAATTCACCCGGAATTTTGCAACTGATATTTTATCCGCGTAATCATAAACAGAATTGATTTCAATTTCATAGTCGTCTAACCCTAAAAGGGGCTCAATTTTCTCGTCAACTGACTTCAGTAATTCTGCTTTAGCATCTAACTGAATAAATAATTCTTCTAAATTATCAAAATCTATTGGACTATCCTTCATAACATTTTCTATATTATTAATCAGCTTTGTTACCGCTGTTCTTAAAATTGATCGGTTCTTTTTCAACTTTTCTAAATCAGACATTTCGAAATAAAATATGAAACACTTATCTTACCTTTGCCGTCTTCTTATTACTTACTATCCTCTATATCCTTATTTGTGTTTTGAAGACATTAAAAAGGTAATAAATACTTTTTTTTTCTTTCTTTCTTTCCCGGCGTGATGCACCATGTGGAAAATTTCAAAGACAGTCGAACACAAAATCAATGAAGGAGGTGCTATCTGAATTCTTTTCTTGAAATATTTAATGAAGATTTACAGATACATGATTCTATACATATTTACAATAAGTATTATCAAATACTTAATAGGTTTTTCGAAAAAGGAAGGTTTAGCCTCATCAACAAACTGTAAAAAAATTAAAGCTATCATGCTTTTGAAATCAAAACATCTCTTCCATCGTTCCAGCCATAATACCGAAGTCGCATTCTAAGGTAGGATGCGCGCGGATCGCGCGTCCTTCGTTGCCATGGGGAGCAGAGAAAGAGTTTCTCTTCAATTGTGAATATTTTGACACCTCATTTTTACCTATACGGCACTCATATCGCTAAATATTGTAAATTTTGTTAATACAGTCATTCAGGGTAACTTTGAACCATGGGGCGTAAATTTGCACCACCTCCTATTTTTCAATATTTTTGACTCCAACAGACTAAATAAACTAAAGAACTGAGCTGTGTTGGCAAGGATCTCAACTGGGATTTCTACTCTTTATTTTAGAAAATAAATTAGCAACATTATGCGCTATTAATTGCATCCTCTAACCATTTTTGTTAAGTACTGTTTTCAAGGTAATTTTGAATGCTGTTTTGAAGTTGTTGTAATCCAATTAAATTTTCATAGTCAGTAACAATATACTCATTTATGAGACATACAGTGGCGGTCAAAAGTTTCCGGCCAGTTAGTTTCTTTGATTTGTTTGACAGAACGTTTCAGCGAAGAAGAAGCACAATTGCTTCAAAAGTTAGTAATAAGCAAATTACCTCTGACCACGTGATCATTTTGATTGGATACTTAAGATACTTGATGCAAAGGGGAGGAATTCGAAATTCGAGCGTGCAAAAGTTTCCGGCCATTTGTCATCCATTAGTTTTTGCTATCGCTAAAGTGCTTTTTTGGTCATGTTTGTTAAGTTTGTTAAGTGTCATGTTTGTTAAGTTTCAAATACGTGAATAACGTATTTGAAATTAAAAAATGAAAAGTTTAACAATTTATTGTTCCTAAACGAGTTATTTGTTTGTCGCTAAGGGGACAATCCTCTCGTGAGATTGCGGCAAAGTTATCGATCGGAAAATTTGCTGTAAACGATATTTTTAAAAAATATAAAGATGGTCATGGCCTTCGGAACTTGCCACGCTCCGGGGGACCCGGGAAAACGACTATTCTTGTGGACAGAATTATCAGAAGAAAAGCAGTTTATGACTCGCGTAAATATGCCGCTGCAATTCCACGCGATTTACGGTGTTAAAATATTGCTGAAATAAGTCTGTCTACAGTGTCAAGACGATTATATGACGTAGAACATTATGGAACAGTCGGTGTTAAAAAACCTTTCATAAGTAAAAAAATTCAGAGGGTCCGACTGGCGTTTGCAAAGTAATACAAAGACTGGTTAAGTGAAAACTGGGAAAAAGCACTATTTTCCGATGAATCGTCGTTCAATCTTTTTGGAAGTGATAAAAGACATTACAACCGACGACCTAAAAACAAAAGATAAGATGCGAGATATATTATTCCTACAATGAAGCATGGCGGAGGACACGTTATGCTGTGGGGAGCATTTTCTGGAAAATGTGCCTGTCCGTTATTTGAAATCCGCGGCAAGATGAATAGTGCAATGCATAAGGATATTTTGCAAGATCATTTGCTGCCTTATTGGAGGAAAAATTGTGGTCGCAACTATTTGTTTCATCATGTTAACGACCAAAAGCATACATGCAAGCTCGTCAAGCAGTGGCTTTCGATCAAAAAATTTCCGCTTTTGAAATGGACATCCCAGTCATCCGATCTGAATCCAATAGAAAATCTTTGAAACTAACTTGAAAACGTGTGTGGAATTATAAATATTCCAATTCAGCAGCATTTTCACAAAAATTGCAAGAACCGTGGACAAAACTTAACATTGATGATCTACAACCGATCATTGAATCAATGCCACATTGCTGCGCAGCAGTACTTATTGCTAAATATATGAATACAAAATACTAATTGTAAATGTTATTGATCACTGTTATTTTCTGTTATAACACCATTTTTTTCCAAACTTGCCAAGGTGGCCGGAAACTTTTGAGAACATGCGTTTTCTTTTGCAATTAATTTTGTCAATTAAATTTATTAATATTTAATTTTTATTCCATATATAAGTTCTTAACTGTTATGTCAATAAAGTGTATAAGTATCACTTTGAGATTCCTCTTCATATGGATATACTTACAAATTAAACAAAAATTTTATGCTGGCCGGAAACTTTTGACCGCCACTGTATTATTGTCTAAATGTTGTAAATGTGATAATATTTTGTGATTATTTATTTATTAATAGTTAATAAAATGTAAAATAAGAAGGCACTAACATTTTACCACTATTTCAGGGTAACTAAACATTTACTGATTATAGGTGCTACTGTCAAAAATTTCCCATATTTGCACGTATATTTTATGTAAATGCCGAAAGTGAACATTAGATATAACATATAAATATTTTCACAAATATGTGTAAAATACATACAATTCATTTAACCCTAGAACTACCGGAAATTTTACTCAAGTTTTATAAAAACATTCTACACCAGAATTTTTACTTAAAACTATTTAATTTGTTTATTTAACTTATTATTGTCTGATTTATACATTTAGTTTGTTTTGAAGAAATTTCTGGTTTGAATAAATATTTTGAATGTACATGTCGGGTCCATTGGACCCTTCTGGTAGACAGAGGGTTAAAGGCGTTTTTCGGGGCGGAGCTTCTCAAATTTGACATTTCATGCATTCGACATTTTATATTCTTGTTTGAATAATACTAGTACTAGTATGTATTACTGTAACTATGGATATATTATTGAGATAAAACATTGAAAATTGTTTTCCACTGCATTTTTATGTTTTATATGAACAATAAACAGGTTTTTTTTATTTCTAAATGTTCATGGCTCTCTTTTTTGGGGGTTTAAAGTTGTCCTAACTATAATACTTTTTTTATAATGAATTATTTTAGATAATATTTATCATATGGTGCAAAGTTAGCCTAAATGACTGGGTAACTTTGATCCAGGCTAAAAATTCATTTTTCATTGCTGTTTTCCTTATTATTCCTTAATTTTTGATAGTCAAACAATAATTTAGGATCATTTCTTCTCTTTTATGCTGCTAGTTGCAACAATATTCTTAAAATAAGAGTGTGGCATATGAAAATAGAGAAAATGCGGATCAAATTTACCCTGAATGATTGTACATCCAGCGCAATTACACACACAAATTACTACCTTAACCCCTTCGAGGGCGGTGTCCTTAAAAAAGGACAGCTAATTTTATTTCCAAAACTGAGAAACGGCCCCAAAAATATTTAATTAAAATTTTCCTTTTTATAATGTATGTGAAAATAAGCAAGTTCGTATTTTGTACTAACTTAGTTTATAAATTCTGGTGTCAGTCCATTATGTCATCAGTTTATAAACAGAATTACTCCGCGCCGGAAAGAGTTAAATGGCTTTTTCTCCATGTTCATATTTTCTTCACTTTCATGTTTTTAAAAAGCTAATGTTTTTTTTTTTTTTTTTTTTTTTTTTTTTTTTTTTTTTTGTATTCGAGATAGAGATTTAAACCTTTTGGTACATGTTCTTTATTATATACATATTTGATAAATCTGCACGTGGAATTAGCCTCCAGGTTTTTTGTTCTCTTTTTTAAAATAAAAGTGTATGCAGATGTGGTAGATTTCATCGTTTTACACTACATATGTCAGTAAAAAAATTATATTAAATGTAATATTAGATATATCCAAAAAACCATGCGCAGTCTTGTGTATTACACATTTGAAAATCTTTTTTAAAAATTTGGGCAACAATATCACTATTTAAAAAAGTAGTAGGATTTTAAAAACTTCAAATTTTTTTTAACTTTTTGAAAATTTTAATTAAATATGCAGTTTTAATTTTTTTAATGCACCTTTAGTAGAACATATAAATGTCGTGGGTTCACCTTTTGAAATAAGAAAAATTGTTGAAAAAGTAAATTGTCCCCTTAAAAACGAAATAAACTAGTTGGATGTGTTAATCCCAAAACTTCCTTATAAAAAACATACACAAAACATTTGGTTCAATTCTATGCATAACTTCATGCACTTTTCAATGGTACAATATTCAAAATCGCACAAAAATTGCTATTACAGCGCCCCTTTTGGTGGAATTTTTCCAAATTAAGGGAGGACCTGCTTGCCATAGCCAAATTTTTTTTTAAATTGGTTTAATTCTATGCATAACTTCATACACTTTTTGATGGTACAATGGCGACAGACACACGGACAGACAGACATTTTCTATAAACATGTTTTTGGGGATCTCTGACCCCTAAAACGTCTAAATCCGTCAAAAACCGGAAGTCGAAAAAAATTTCGATTACAATACTTTCTTCTATTGAAGATAGAAGAAAGTATTAAAAAATTTAGGAACAATCTAAAAAGACAGAAAAATTAAGACAATAAAAAATGTAAAAGTAATAAAAATATAGCAAATGCTTTCACAAATGTTTTGTCTTCTATTTATGCATTTCGTCTTATACAGTGGATCGATTAGTATGCTTTAGCAGAAGGAAAATACTCGTGGGTTTTTTATATTTTTTTCATAAAGTTGAAACACCCAAAGAAATCTTCGTAAAGTATTTTCGAATATTCAACAAATGAATGTAATCTACCATAAAAGACAAAGAAAGACGTGATCTGGATAAAGGATTTCGAAAAGATATGCAGTCAGTTATCTCAGATAACAGATAAAATACGTGTGGTCTTCTATATTTTAACAGCATACGACGCGTGTATTTTATAAACAAAAGTTTATATATATTTGATAAATAAAATTGTATGTAATGTAAGTTTTATTCCTATATACAACTCATTTTTAAATTATAAAAATTTAGTTACAAGCTATAGTACTAGTAATTAAATTGATAATATGGAAGTACTTATAAATTCTCATTGAAATGCAAAATGAATCAATCAGTGGAAGAACGATAATCATATATTTTATTCATTTTCTCATGACGATATAACACTCTCCATTAATTAGAAGAATTCATTGAATTAAGTAAACTAAACAGTTAAAAATTAAGTATACTCTGTAAAAAAAAAAAAATGTATTTTTTACAGAAAAAACTAGTTGCATGTGCCAATCCCAAAACTTTCTTCTATCTTATACATCTTAATATTTCAAAAACTAATTACGCATGTTAATACTTCAATATTCTTAGTTCAATACTATACCAACATTGATTTTCATCTTAAATTTCTGCTTCAGTCAATTAAACGGACTAAAAACGACTTAATCTATATGATGATATTTTTTTAAATTAATAGTTTTCCCTTATTCTGTTGTTATCAGATGTTTGTGAATAGCCGGCTTACCAGGAAGAGAGTTCCCGCCTTTGCAAGAGCCGCCGATGGACAATAGAAATACGAAAAATCAAGAAAAGTATACAAAAATCGCTATCACAGAGCCTCTTTACCGCGCGATATTTCCAAATTCAAGGAGGACCTGTTGGCCAAAGCCAAAAACATGCACAAACAATTTGGTTCAGTTGTATGCATAATTTTATACAATTTTCGATTGTACAATAAAAAAAGGGGTACCGACATCGTAATTATAGTGTCCCTTTCCAGCGGAATTTTTCCAAATTCAAGGAGGACCTTCATGCCATGACCAAAAAGAAACACAAAAAATTTGGCTCAATTCTCTGCATAACTTCATACACTTTTCGATGGTACAATATTCAAAATCGCACAAAAATCGCTGTTTCAGCGCTCCCTACCGGCGATTTTTTTCCAAATTCAGGGAGGACCTACTTGCCATATCCAAAAACTTAAAATAAAAATCTGGTTCAATTCTATGCATAAATTCATACACTTTTGGATGGTACAATATTCAAAATCACACAAAAATTGCTATTACAGTGCCCCCTACCGGCGAATTTTTTCCAAATTCAGGGAGAATCTGCTTGCCATAGCCAAAAACTTAAAATAAAAATTTGGTGCAATTCTATGCATAACTTCATACACTTTTTGATGGTACAATGGCGACAGACACACGGACAGACAGACATTTTCTATAAACACGTTTTTGGGATCTCTGACCCCTAAAACGTGTAAATCCGTCGAAACCCGGAAGTCGAAAAAAATTTCGGTTACAATACTTTCTTCTATTGAAGATAGAAGAAAGTAAAAAACCGATTTTTTCTGTAAAAAATAAGGAGTTTGCAATTTTTACAAAAAAAATCCATATTTTTTTGTAAAAAAATACACATTTTTTCTGTAAATTAAACAATTTTCCACTGTGCCCAAAATTGACAGTTTTTTTCTGACAATTTAAAAGTTTTTTTTTTTTTTTTTTTTTTTGAGTAGCAAAATAAAAATTAAGACCCAATACAATTTAGCACGGCACAGTACACAGAAATCTTCAAATAAAATAGCGTCTTTTTCTTTTGCACTAGAAATATGGCGAATGTACTGAGATCGAACCAACATTGTCTAAAGATGTGAATGGCAATTGCATGAAAAGATGTGTGATAGAGAAAAAATTAGGTAATAAGAGGCAAGCGGGATAATAACTAACACAAAAATCATATTTTTTTTTGTAATGAGAAAAGAGTTTTGCTAAAATACATTACATTCGCGAACTTTGATGAAGCTTTAACAATTTTTTTTTCAATTTATTGTCCTTTTCGGTTTTTCATTTTTTTTATATATATATATATATTTTTTTATTAACTTGAAAAAAAATTAAGAAAAATGTTAACGATTTTATAAATCTTTAAAACATATTATAAATGAAATTTCTTTTTGTTTTAAATTTAAAACAACTGGAAAATAGAACAACGGAGTGAAGAACAGAAAAACAATTTTAATTGCTGCCGATCTTACAAATTTCAATTTACAAATTATCAAAGTTGAATCTGCGAAATAATTTAGAAGTGTAAAGTTTGTTTAGATGAGGAAACTAATATGCTCAAATAAATGAATAACAAACAATCGGTCAAGTGCCAGTTTTACTCGCATACAAAGAGTTCCGTACAACAAAGTCCTTGTACGAAGTTTAAACTTGGCTTTGTGAGATACGCACTTCAAAAGGAGGTCGCAAAGTTGCAATTCAGTTTTGCTCCATGGGGCTGTTTTCTAGATAGGTTTTTAATTAATATGTCGGCTAATTACCTACAATATTTTTCCAAAATCATTATCAAAAATCCTTAGATCATTCCGCGTCGATTGGTTCCTCTAGTGCTTCTCAAATCCCCGCTTAGCGCACGAAATGTAAAGTATGTGTGTAACGGAAAAATGCGATTTTCTTAAAATCTATGTGACTATTATAATCGCTCTAGTTTTACCGCAAAGTTTAAATAAACTCCTATTATTCCTCATTTTTTCATAATTCTAATTACAGTGTAATTGTTAATAGGGGAGGGGCATATTTTTACAATACATTTTCAGCGATATCTCTGAAAATGTAATACCTAAAATTAAAACAAATATATTTTTGAGTTTGGTGTTACATTATTTACGGTGTTACAAATATTTGTCAATGGCTAATTATCTCTAAATATGTGGGTCAATACTTTTTATAACTCTTAGTTAGTGTTATATAGTTTGAACTTTCCACGTTCCATAGTTTTAGTGCAAAACGGCTGTTACAGACGGACAGACAGACACACGAGTGACCTTATAATGGTTCCGTGTTTGCTTTTTAAGTAAGGAACGTTAAAATGGATATAAAAACTATTTCCTAAATATAATTAGCTTTCTGTTTAAAATTGGTGAAAAAGCTATTCATAATATTTCTTTAAATCCTCACGAACTACGCAAACGGATCAACAGATCAGACTATTAGATTACAGCAATATATCGAAAAATTAAATGAGTTTAAACCTTAAAATTATTTTTTTTAAACATATTTAAAATTATGGCATAATTTTTGTGTGTTTAAAACTGTTCTTCTATTTCCACACATTAACAGGAAACAAAATACAAAAATCATCTTCTAGCTGCTTTCTTTTCCACTGTAAAAATTCGCTGCAGTAATTTTACTGCAGCAGAGATTCTGGGCAAAGGCACATAACAAAACGCACTTTGCTCTTAGATAAACGGACTTTGCCTGTAAAACATGAAATTTACGGAATTTGACCGTTTACCAGGAAAAAAGTGGCACTTTCCGTCATTTTACTGGAGCAATTCACGATAAAATATGCGGTAAAATTGACAATTTTTTTAACAGTGCACTAATGAAAGTTGTTGTGTAGGGTCAGGTGGGGTAATTATGACCAGGGGGTAATTATGACCGCCGTCATATTGGAGAAAACTGTGATAGTAAAATTTTCTTTCAAGCTTATATATTAACCTCATAATGTATATTTCATCTTAGGTATTCTTTATTACTAGTCTGAAGCCTTTTTGAGATCCAAATAGCAATTTGAAACTAAGTCTATAAAATTTTTGATAAACGGATTTGTTACTTTGGAGTTCAAAGTGGTCATAACTACCCCAAACAAATGTGTATTGGCAAATATAAAGAGAAGATATAATGGTCATAATTTCCCCACTAGTGGTCTTAATTACCCAAAACTTATGTGATTGTGAGTTTTTGGTGGGGTAATTATAACCACCCTTTAACTTTGAAAGAAAAACAGCTATGAGAATTAAAACTTTTAAAATGTGTTCTTAAATTATCAAAGTTACTTCCTATGTACTAAAAACAGCACTTTTCCAAATAGAAATAAGAAAAAAAATAACAAAGTTGAAAATGTAAAATGTGGTCATAATTACCCCTCCTGACTATAATATTTTTAAAAAAATTCTGAATCATTTTATCAAGAAATTAACTTTTGCTTAAAATTTATGAGAGTTACACAAACTGCAAAATTACATTAGCTCGAAGATTAAATTTAAAATTTTCTGCATATCAATTTTCACATTGTAGATATTTTTATGTGTAAATAAGTACTCGAATAAGCATACACCGTTTAAAAAATTTAAGTTATAGTTTAATAATTTCCTGTTCTGGCATCCTTAAACGAAAGAACACCTTTATAAATTACAACATATTTAAATATTTGATTTCTCTCAGAAACACACCAGTAATTCAAGTTTCACAATTCAGGACTTTCACTTCCCACACACTCACAACTTTCCAGACAAAATAATTTTTGCTATACTAAAAAGCAGAAAATGAGAGCACATAATTTAAGTTAAATATTTATCTTTTTCATAGTTATATTCTTACGTACACGACATTCCAATATTTGTATGAAGGATACCGAAATTATCTTCGAAGAAGGATCATATCTCAACATAAAATACTTATTCCATTTAAAGCAATTTTCTATCCTAAAGTATATATATCTCCGACTAATAGTAACGAAAATATTTATCATTAAGTAAATTAATACAAAATACAGTATTCACGGTAATAAATTAAAAATATCCCTCCTGTGCCAAATTCTTGTGAGATTAATTTGATTAATGTTGAGGTAGAGAGTACCCATTGAATAATTACATTTCTTTATTTTGCTTCATTAATATTAATTACACTGTAAAAAAGGCAAATGTTTCTTAATCATCGAAAATATAATATAATGATGAACGAAAATATACAATAACCTGTTCCGAGTTACTCAAATTCCGAACAGCGCTCTTTTTTAAAGGCACATGTATTAACATAGACTTGAACACAACTAATACAATAACCCAACAAATGTGAAAAATTAGCCGGGGCCGGAACTCGAACCACTAAGCTACAGATTAGTGGTTAAAGCAGCAGCATGGTAAGCTGTGGACCCAAGTTCGTGTCCTTGCCCCGGCTAATTTTTCACTCCTGTTGGGTTATTGTATTAGTTGTGTTCAAGTCTATCTTAATATATGTACCTTTCATTAAAAAAATGAATTCAGACGTTAATTTATGTTTGCTTTAGCATTTTTTATCGTTAGAAACCTCAGAAATAAATACATTTTCAAGATTAAAATGGGCATCTATAAAAACATTGTTTCTTTTACTGCTACTGATTTTCGGAAACGTTTCCGAGTAGTTTTTATAGTGTTTTAATCCATTTTCTCAAATTGGAATATCAGTTTTTAGGGTGCTATCCATTCCCAATTAAATCTTTTCAGCTGCGTAGTTGAATTTATTCATGCAAGAGTAACAAAATAATATTAATGTTAATGTAAATGCTATAAATTTATCATGTTTGACTGTAAAATATGGTTTGTTGAACATGAAAATGTTTACTTTAGAATGAATAGCATCCGAAAAAAACTATATTTCGGGTTGAGAAAAGTGATTATTACCCTATAAAAACTGCTCGTACGTTTCCGAATATCCGTGGCAGCAAAAGAAACCTTGTTTTACGAAAGCTTTTTTAAATCACAAAAACATATTGATTTCTGAGGTTTATAAAGTAAAGAATGCTTTTCCAAATAATAGGTAATTCGGTAAAGTTCATTGTATAATTTCGTTCATGGTTATACAAGGTGTCTATAAAAGGTCTGACACATTTCAATGTTTAATAATTCATGAAATAGTGAAAATATAAACAAACCTATAACATTTATAAAGCCCGGTGGTGTAGTGGTCAGCACGCCTGTCTGCCGCACCGCAGGTCGAGAGTTCGACTCCCGACTGGGCAAGGTTCACTCAGCCTTTCATCCCTTTGGGGTCGATAAAATGAGTACCAAGCTTGCTTGGGAACTAAACACCGAGGGTCTCGCGTTAGGTTGACCACCTGGCCGCGACGCATGCTGCATAGTATCTCGGGGCCCCGGGTCAAGAAAACAGAGATGGGCACTGTCCGTCCAGATCCTTCTTGGATTGTATAGCCACAGAGTTTAGTTTAGTTTTATAACATTTATACATAGAATAAGTCATATATTTCTTTTGTTATCAGAATTCGCACAGCATGGCTATCCACGGCCCGTCGGAGGTCCCTATACCCTTTCCGACACTTGACCGGAGCGGAAAAAATTACAAAATATACATAAAAAGACGGACAAACGTGAAAGCGAAATTCAATAAGTTTAAGACATCGAAAAGCGTGAAGGGTTGGACTCGGGTCCCTGCGAAGCCATCGGTTAGCCATTGCGGCTTTGATCTTAATTCCTTGGCCACCCATATCACCTGATATAACGACGCTGGACTTTTTTCTTTGGAGATTAAGAGGCTACTTCAGTCAAACGAAAAGACGCGTTCGCTAATGCTAATCCTATGGAAGAAATTTATAAAGATATCTCGGTTGCATTTCAATATTTTTAAATGATTTTTTTTTTTCGTTGGATAACTGAAATCGATCTGTATGCAGGCCGTTTTATACTTTTTCAATTTTGATTGCAGATTTTTTTTTTTTTTTTTCTATGAGGATGCTTTTACTTTCGAAACCGGCTCCGAAAATGAAAGTCTTTTCATTAAAAATACCTATAAACACAATCGAAAAAGCAAACAACGGTCTTTGTACAGATCGATCTCAACTATTCAATGCAAAAAAAATCATTTAAAAATATTGAAATTCAAACGAGATATCTTTATAAATGTCTTCCGTAGGATTAGCATTAACGAACGGGTCTTTTCGTTTGACTGAAGTAGCCTCTTAATAAAGGACATCGTTTACAGGTTGGTTGGTTGGTTGTGTTTATGTCGGCCAATTATCAACACGAGGGATATAGGCCCAATGGGGGGAGTGCCCTTCGTGGGGGGTCTTTCTAAGGGAACCTAACCCGTATTAACGCTTGGAAGTCCAAGGTTCGAAGAAAACCACGAAAACTCCGAACGATTAGGCCGACGGGCGCGATTGGGATCGAACCCAGCACCTCCCGTCTACCAGCTTCGACAGCAGAACCTCTCGGCCACTGGTGGGGCCATCGTTTACAGGAGGAAAGTGTCGAACATTGATGGCCTAAATGCCAGGATTACAACCGCAATAGCCGCTGTGGATGCCGACACGCTTGCCCGTACCTGGGGTGAAATCGACGGCAGTCTTCATATTCTCCGTGCAACGAAAGGCGCACATGTGGAAATTCATTGACAAGGGTCATAAAACATCTATCTAAACATTAATGTTATTAATTTATATCTATCTTCGTTATTTTATGAATTATTAAACATCAAAATGTGTCAGACCTGTTATAGACACTCTGTATTATATTTTCGTAAATTAAGAGACGTCTTTTTTATAGTTTACGTACATATTTACAGAGACTATGTATAGAACTTTTTCAGCATATTTTCCAATCTCATATGAGTTTTTTCCCTGACCATTCCTCCTTTCTTTGATTATCTAAAGACGATGTAGATATAGCGTGCACTTTAAAATACACTGTAAAAAAAATACGACCAGTTTTCCTGTAGGAATCGGAAAAATAGTTGCCCTTATCGTACCGGAAAAATTTCCGACCCAGCTCGGAATAAAATCCTTAAAATCGGAATAAAATCCGCAAAATACCGTTTTATTGACTATTTCCTTTTTTTTACGGATTTTATTCCGAGCTGGGTCGGAAAGTTTTCCGGTACGATAAGGGCAATTATTTTTCCGATTCCTACAGGAAAACTGGTCGTATTTTTTTTTTTTTTTTTTTTTTTTTTTTTTACAGCGTAGTACAAATAATTCTTAAACTGCAAAAAATAAAATGACCTAACAAACATATATAATAACTACTTTGGGGCTACCCATGATTCCAAAAAGTGTTCTTTATCTTTAGAAACCTCAGAAACCAAAATAATTTCGAGATTTAAAGAAGCACTTGTCAAAATAAAGTTTCTTTTTCTGCTACTGATTTTCGAAAACCTTCCCGAGTAAATTTTATAGTGTATTAACCTCTTCAGGGACAATTTTTTTTTATGGTGAGAAAAAAAAAAAGTTTTTTGCGGTTTATTCATTTTATATTAATAGGAATTCAAAACGAAAAAAAAAATTGGAAAAACAATAAAAATTCACAAAAATTAACGTCCACATTTGTGGCTGCTGAGCATTAATGGTAATTTATGAGTGAAATGATATCTCATAAAATAAAAAGCTAACAGCAAATTTCTTTTTTACAATTCTACAGTTTATTAAAACTTAATATATTTAATATATCTGAAGTTTTTTTTTTTTTTCAATCATCTAACGATTTGTTCAAATAATCCAACAACACTGGTTGCAAAAAAATTAAATCGGAAATAACATTATCAGTAAAGCCAAACCATAAAATTTTTACTTCTCTTGTTGAGAGATTCTGTAGTGAATAAGTTATTATAAAATTTTTGTTCTTTTTATTATTGTCGGTAATAATTATAAAAAAAAAGAAACTAAATGTCTACATATGTGACCAAAGGCGTGAAAAGCTTAATCCATTTTCTCAAGCAAGAATATTGGTTTTTGAGAAACAATTCGATTCTGAATGTGGGGGCAGAGGGAGGACCGGGATCAAAATTCTGAAAAAAATACATTTTTTCTGATAATGCTAAATAAATTAAACAAAATAAATCGTGTATTTCTACAATTATTATATCAACAGACATAACAATTTTTGTGTTGATCTGTTCTGCCCTGCCCCTAACTAAAACTTTTAAGTCCATTTGTTCATGAATGAATTTTTTCATAATATGTCATGTTCAAAAGGTTATATCTAAGCTTTTATACAGAGTTTTTATGTTATGTTTTTAATAAATTGTCTTCAGGTTTTTTAATTTCGAATTTTTGAAAATATATTCCTCGAAGTAAAAATCCCTCTTTCACAAATTCTCTGTTTTTTAGTTTAAAATGTGTTATAAATTTCGCAATGGTTATTTTTGTAAATCCTGAAGCCAAATTCACAAGAATCTTTTTCTGCACACAATAGTGAAAACAGTAATGAACTCGGACCAGTGGTTCATGAGTTATCCTCGAAGTAAAAATCACTCTCTCACAAACTCTTTGTTTTTTAGTTTAAAATTTATTATAAATTTTGTAATGGTTATTTTTTGTAAATCCTGAAGCCAAATTGAAAAGAATCCTTTTCTGCACACAATAGTGAAAAAAGTAATGAAATCGGGCCAGTGGTTCATGAGTTATATAAAAAAATAAATGTTTTTTGTGTGTTTTTATTATATGTTTTTAATAAATTGTCTTCAGGCTTTTTAATTCCATGTAAAATTTTTGAAAATATATTCCTCGAAGTAAAAATCACTCTCAAAAATTCTCTGTTTTTTTACTTTAAATTTATTATAAATTTTGTAACGATTATTTTTGTAAATGCTGTAGCCAAATTAACAAAAATCCTTTTCTGCACACAATAGTGAAAAAAATAATGATATGGGGCTAGTGGTTTACGACTTATATCAAAAATTAAATAAATTGAACATTTTTAAATTTAAATTTTTAAAAGACAAAATTTCAAACTTTTCAAAAACTTTTTATCTGAAAAGTAGTTTTTACAGCAAAACGCATTTCAGGAAAAGAAAAAAATCATAAAAAAATGCCTTTAAATAAAGAAAAGAAAATTTTGACACCCGGACTCCCTTAAGCATTTCCAGGTGCGTAAGTTGAATTTATAGATGCAAGGGTAACAAAACAATGTTAATGTTAATGCTGTTAATTTATCATGGTTGTTTCTAAAACATGTTTGTTAAACATGAAGATGTTTACTGGAGAATTGATACTATCCGAAAAATCTATATTCTCGGTTGAGAAAACTGATTAAGGCGACAGTTTACCTTAAAATGGTCAAAATATCGATCTTTCTTTTTTTAATATTAAATGAAAGCCCGTTTACATGTGAATATTTTGACACCTCATTTTTACCCATACGGTAATTATATCGCGAGATATTGTAAAATTTGTTAATACACTCAGTGCAAATACCCATACAAATTAAAAATTTAAATGGCTTTTTCTCCATGTTCATATTACCCTCACTTTCGTGTTTTAAAATGCTAAAGCTTCATTTGTACTTCAGATAGACATTTAAACTTTTTTGTACATGTTCTTTATTCTATATGTGATAAATCTGCGCTTCGAATTAGCCTTTAGGTTTTCTGTTATTAAAAAAAAAGTATATGAAGAAGTGTTAGATTTCATCTTCACATTATATATATCAGTAAAAAAATTGTATTAAATGTAATATTAGATATATCTAAAGATCCATGCGGAGTCTTGTGTAATTACACATTTGAAAATCTTAAAAAAAAAAAAAAAAAAAAAAAAATTGGGCAAAAATGTAAATTTTAAAAATGTAGTAGGTATTTTGAAAAACTCAAATTTTTAAAAACTTTATTAAAATTTTAATTAAATATGCAGTAATTTTTATTCAAAATGTGCAGGGTATCCATAATTAAACGACCCTACTTTAAAGCTGTCTGCAGACAAAACTATTGTTCATAAAGTTCTGAAATTTTGTAAAAGACATTATAAAGGAATGGGCTAAAAAAAAAAAAAAATAGTTCAAAATTTCGCCACCAGAGGGTGATTTTTAATAAATTACACATTTAGCATTACGATAGTTTAGAAATTTTATTTCTTAACTTAACCTTATTCTAAAGAAAACATTTCACGCTATGTTCTTAGCATTTCCCAGAACACACTGTGGTCAATTGTGGAACATGCTATCTTACGATTCCAGATGGTATCTGAAAATGATGAAAGTAATGCAGAACATGTTTGGTTGTAACAAAATTTGTTAAACTATTGTAAATGTATGCTAAATGTGTAATTCGTTAATAAACGGCCTTCTAATTTTTTTTTCTCTCAAACAAATTTCCATGCTTTTATTATGTCCGCCAAAAAAATTTCACAACATTCTGAACAATATTTTCGTCTGTAGACAACTTTAAAATAGGGTCGATTAATTATGAACATCCTGTGAATAAAATTTCTAAACTATCGTAATGTTAAATGTGTAATTTATTAAAATCGCCCTCTGGTGGCGAAATTTTGAACTATTTTTATTTATATTTTTTTTAGCTGAAACAAATTCCCATCCCTTTATTATGACTCTCACAAAATTTCGCAACTTTATGAACAATAGTTTTGTCTGTAGACAACTAAAAAAGGGTAAGTAAAGGGTAACTAAAGTAGGGTCGTTTAATTATGGACACCATGTACTTTTAGTTGAACATTGAAATGCAGTGTGTTCACCATTCGAACTATATTTTTAAAAATAAACAAAATTGTTGAAAAGGTAAACTGTCCCATTAATACACTATAAAACTTTTATCTGAAAAGTAATTTTTACAGAAATACAAATTTTAGGTAAAGAAAATCATTAAAAAATGCCTATGAATAAAGAAAGTAAAATTTCGACCCCCGAACTCCCTTAAATATTTCCAGGTGCATAATTGAATTTATACATGCAAGAGTAACAAAATAGTGTTAATTTTAATGTTAATGCTATTAATTTATCATGGTTGTCTCTAAAAAATGTTTGTTAAACATGGAAATCTTTACAGGAGAATTGATAGTATCCGAAAAAAGTATATTCTGGGTTGAGAAAACTGATTAATCCACTATAAAACCTTTTACCTGAAAAGTAATCTTTACAAAAATACACATTTCAGGAAAAGAAAATTCTTAAAAAATGTCTATAAATAAAGAAAATAAAATTTTGTCACCCGGACTCCCTTAAACATTTCCAGGTGCGTAATTCAATTTATACATGCAATAGTAACAAAATAATATTAATGTTAATGTTAATGCTGTTAATCTACCAGGGTTGTTATGCTGTTATGCTGTTATGTTGTTAAGCTGTAATGCTGTTAATCAATCTCTAAAACATGTTTGTTAAATGAGAAAGTGTTTACTGGAGAATTGATAGTATCCGAAAAACCTATACTCTGGGTTGAGAAAACTGATTAATCCACTATAAAACCTTTTACCTGAAAAGTAATCTTTACAAAAATACACATTTCAGGAAAAGAAAATTCTTAAAAATGTCTATAAATAAAGAAAATAAAATTTTGTCAACCGGACTCCCTTAAACATTTCCAGGTGCGTAATTCAATTTATACATGCAAGAGTAAGAAAATAATATTAATATTAACGTTAATGCTGTTAATCTATCAGGGTTGTCTCTAAAACATGTTTGTTAAACGAGAAAGTGTTTACTGGAGAACTGATAATATCTAAAAAACCTATATTCTAGGTTGAGAAAACTGATTAATACACCATAAAACCTTTTACCTGAAAAGTAATCTTTACAAAAATACACATTTCAGGAAAAGAAAATTCTTAAAAAATGTCTATAAATAAAGAAAATAAAATTTTGACACCCGTAAGCCCTTAAACATTTCCATGTGCGTAATTCAATTTATACATGCAAGAGTAACAAAATAATATTAATGTTAATGCTGTTAATTTATCTGGGTTGTCTCTAAAACATGTTTGTTAAACGAGAAAATGTTTACTGGAGAATTGATAGTATCGGAAAAACCTATATTCTGGGTTGAGAAAGCTTATTAATACACTATAAAAGCTATTCGGAAATGTTTTCGAAAATCAGTGGCAGCAAAATAAACTTTGTTTTTACAAATTATTCTCTAACTCCTTATAATTGTTCTTTAAATCTCAAAATGTTATTGGTTTCTGAGGTTTCTGATGATAAAACACGCTTTTTGGAATAATGGGTAACTAGGACGAGCTTATTGTATATGTTTCTTCTCGGTTATATTATATTTTTCTGGATTAAGAAACAATTGTTGTTGTTTTTACAGTGTAATTAAAGAATGTCTTTAATTTTTTGCTTTAAGATCATACAAAGTATCAAGAATCCTTCCCATTAATCCTTAATTCCCACAGAGTGTCTACCGAAGCAAATTTTACTTTTCCAATCGTTTCTTGTTATTTAGCATCTGACTGAGATAAATATATGTTATTTTGATGAAGTTTTTAGGTAGATTTCGTATGAAATACTACCTATTACACTCTCCCCTATGTTGGAATTTCTGAAAAATTTTTGCAGATCTACACCGATCATGACCCCTAGAATCCAAAACCACCCTCAGTAAGAAACTTTATACATATATATATATATATATCACTTTCTTCTGGACACGATAACTTCCACAATTCTGCACAAATCTCTTCCAAACGGATACATAAAATCAAGGGGCATAAAATCTCGGTCAAGTTCGTTAATGGGCAAAATCGGACCAAGGGGATGGAAGTAGGGAAGGGTTTTGTAAAAACCGAAAAACCCCATAACTTCTTAATTTTTGTACATACCAAATCAGTTTAAAGTTTTTTTTTTTTTTTTTTTTTTTTTTTTACGTCTAAAAATAGGCCAAATCACACAATATGTCACACACACATAATATAATATACATATAAATCACAATATGTATCACAGATTTTTGATCAACTTAAAAATGGGCTCAAGGGTCTCAAAAAATACGGTTTTTGGGAGAAAAAAAATCATAACTTCGTCAATTCTCAAGATTTCAAATCCAATTAATTTTATTATAAATCTCCTTAATATTATCTACAACTTTTATTTTCACAAGTTTTTGATAGGACCAATTCGTAACGCAAAAAAAATTAAAAACGAAAACAAAAAGGGGTGGTTGAAGAAGAAAAAAATCCATAACTCCGTCAATTCACAAGATATAAAATCCCCATGAATTTATCATATATCTTCTTAATATTGTCTACAACATTTATACATACAAGTTTTTGATAGGACCAATTTTTACAGCAAAAACAAATTAAAAATACATAACGGTTGAAGAAAAAAATCATCTTATTAAGGGTGTATTCACATCCAAACTGCTTATTTTCTTACTCATTTTTAAATTCATTTTTGCTCTCAAACGCATCCAATTGGTAGATTCTCTTATTAAGAAACTATATAATGTACCGTAATGATCGATTTTTTGGTAGAGGCAGAATATATTTCAAAAAATGATGTCAAAGTGGGCATTTTGAACAGAATTTCCCGAAGCGATTGTGTTAGAAACGAAAACGTTGTCCTACTGAGAAAATAATTGTTCATAAATCAAGTTTTAATTAATTGAACGAAAAATAAAAACACATGTCGCTTATATATCTCTTCAAAAATCACGTCAGCAAGTTTCATATTTTTTCTATGAAAAATGAATCTGAAAATGTGCCAGAAAATTTCGAGTTGTTGAGCATGGAAAAGTACATTTTTGAATACCTCTTTAATATGATTCTGATAAAACCAGCTATTATATAAAAATGAAATAAAAACTCGTCAAAAGCGACCAGATAAAATTGTTAAAGTGGATAAATCTCTAATCATGATTTAGTTTTTGTTGGTGAAATTAGTATACTTAACTTCGAAATCTACCTCCGCCTGTAGACCGGGCCGGCAGGGATTTTTTTTGTCTTTTTTATAGTACCACACACTGCAGTGTTCAATGGGTACAGAAGCAATAATTCCTCAACGGTTTTCATGCATTTGACATCTAAATTTATTATACAAATGGTAAATCGTGAAACAAATGTCAAGTCTCATATTCATTAGTTATGTTGGTTGGTTGGTTGTGTTTATGACGGCCAATTATCATCACGAGGGATATAGGCCCTAAGAGGGAGGAGTGCCCTTCGTGGGGGTCTTTCTAAGGGAACCTAATCCGTATTAACGCATGGAAGATCCACGGCTCGAAGAAAACCACGAAAACTCCGAACGATTAGGCCGACGGGCGCGATTGGGATCGAACCCAGCACCTCCCGTCTACCAGCTTCGAGAGCAGAACCTCTCGGCCACTGGTGGGGCTCATTAGTTATGATAAACACAAAATTTAGGCAGTCTTGAAATGTCATGGGTCCAAATGTCACAAGGAAATTTAGAAAGCTATAAAAGGCATCTGGTTATAACAGCAAGGGTCCATAAACATCATAAGCTTCATAAGTTACTCCAAGAAGACAATAGATGAGTTTGAATATGCCCGTAATGACGTACAATGTTAAAAAACGGACTAAAAAACAGAGATTCTACTGACAATCAAGACGCCCGTACTATTTCCGTTTTTTTACGGAAAATTTTCCCCCATAAATTACAGAAGATTTTCCGTTTTTAATCAGAAAAACGGAAATTTTTCTGTAATTTATCGATAAAAATTTCGGTAAAAATAGGGAAATAGTACTGGCGTCTAGATTGCCAGTAGATTCTCCGTTTTTTAGTCTTATTTTTTTTTTCTTACAGTGTAGACAACAATTACATAACAAAGCAAAGAGCCTATCCTGCAGTATGCATTTGAGAATAGAGATAAGCTATGTACATATAGATCCTCAGTAGGAATTATTAAGAAGCTTGTAAAACCCACGGAACTTCGTTTTTATCTTATGGCTGAAAATCAGTATACTGTGTCTTTAAATCGAAACAATGAAAACTGTGTTCAGTAAAACAACTTTATTAGAATACGCATAACACTTTTTAGCACAGAAAGGTCTTCTAAGCAACATCTGTTTACAATTTTTAAATAAAAAAGTATTAGATCATTTCAATATCATATTAGTATAATATTGCAGATTTATTGAAATAATAATATATAGAAAATATAGTAAAATAATTTAATTTCTGTGCTCTGGAATCCTAAAAATAATAATGTTTTATACACTCCAATACACCTCAAAATATCATTTCTCTCCAAAAAAGTAACTGATTCGATCACTTTTCTTCAACTAAAACTTGTGTGAAGTTACATTTTTTTACTATACTGTATAATAGACAATGAGAGAGAATTATACAAGTTAAATATTTATCTTTCATCATCTCTGTATTCTAAAGTACACAACAACATTCCAATATTTGTATAAAAGATATCAAAATTTCCTTCGAAGAAAGATCATATCGCCAGATAAAATACTTATCCCACCTAAAGCAATTTCGTATCCGAAAATATGTCTATGACTAATAGTAACGAAAATGTACTAACATTAACTAACTTAACGCGAAATACCATATTCATGATGATATTTTTAAAATATCACTCATTTCCCAAACTCTTGTGGGAAAATTTAATGAATGTTGAGGTAAAGAGTAAACATTAAATGATTTACGTTGCTTTATTTCACTTCATTAAATATTTAAACTATGCACATATTTATACGGACTACTTATATAATTTTTGCCGAATCTGTTACAAGATCAGATGAGTTATCTTCTGAGCATTCCTTCTTTTTTTTTTTTTGGAGTTACCTAAAGATGATGTATAGATAGAGTGATTAATAAGGGCTTTTAATTTTTGTACTTTATGGCCAAACAAATATCACAAATCGATATTCATTAGGTACTAAAAATGAAGAGCTTCATTATGCATATTGTAAGCGCACTGTTAAAAATTTTGCAGCATTCTGGCAGGTCATTCGATCGTTTTTTGAAAAAACGGTTTCGTAACCATAATTTAACTCTATTCTGACCATAAAATGGCCAATAATATGGTCAGAATAGTGTTAAATTACGGTTGTGAAACCGCTTTCGGAGAAAACGGTCAAATGACCTGCCAGAATGCTGCAAATTTTTAACAGTGTGGTTAAAAAGATATCACCTTTTTTTTTTTGTGTGTGTGTGTAAGTGGCTTAAAATTAGTACAGTTTGTTTTATATAGAAAAAAATAAGAACTACGTTCTGCAAGGCCACTTCACTATTAAAAATTTGCAGCATTCTGGCAGGTCATTTGACAGTTTTTTTCCGAAAACGGTGAAAGTCACCGTAATTTAACACTATTCTGACCATATTATTGGCCATTTTATGGTCAGAATGTAGATAAATTATGGTTATGAAACCGTTTTTTCGAAAAACGGTCGAATGACCTGCCAGAATGCTGCAAATTTTTTAACAGTGTCCATTAAGGCACACATAATTTAGCACATAAAGAGCTGTAAAATAACAGTTGTTTACAATTTATGAGTAAAGTAATATTAGATAAATCTTAAAGTTATATCTGGCTAATATCATAAATTTATTAAATAATTATATAATAAGTTTTGTATTTCCTAATCCTCAAATAAACTGCTTTGTAAGCTACACTGTTAAAAATTTGCAGCATTCTGTCCAGTCATTCGGCCGTTTTTTGAAAAAACGATTTCATAACCGTAATTTAACGATATTCTGACAATAAAATGGCCAATAATATGGTCAGAATAGTGTTAAATTACGGTTGTGCAACCGTTTTCCATATAAACGGTCAAATGACTAGACAGAATGCTGCAAATTTTTGACAGTGACTGTGTACCTCAAAATCTCACTTCTCTCCCGAAAACGCAAATGATTCAAACTATAGGCACTATTCCGATTTTTCCTCAGTCGAAACTTCTCTCATGATATATTTTTTTTACTAAATAAATTTTACTAAATAATTTTTATTAAATAATAGATAATGAGAGGTAATTATACAAGTTAAGTATTTATCCTTCATCATCCCTGTATTCTAAAGTACACAACATTCCAATATTTGGATAAAATATATCGAAATTTTCTTCGAAGAAAGATCATATCTCCTGATAAAATACTTATTTCCTCTAAAGCAATTTCGTATCCGAAAATATGTCTACGACTAACAGTAACGGAAATGTATGTCATTAACTAATTTAACGCGGAATAGCATATTCATGGTGATATTTTTAAAACACCACTCCTTCTCTAAACTCCTGCGGAATTGATTTAATTGTTGTTGTGGTAAAGAGTAAACATTAAATGATTTACTTCACTCCGTTAAATATTTAAACTACACTGTTAAAAATTTGCAGCATTCTGGCAGGTCATTTGACCGTTTTTTTCCGAAAACGGTTACACAATCGGTAATTTAACACTATTCTGACCATATTATTGGCCATTTCATGGTCAGAATATAGTTAAATTATGGTTATGAAACCATTTTTTCAAAAAACGGTCGAATGACCTTCCAGAATGCTGCAAAATTTTTAACAGTGTATGCACATATTTATACGGACTTCTTATAGAATTTTTGCAGCATATTTCCAAGCTCAGATGAGTTATCTTCTGAGCATTCTGCCTTTCTTTGGCTATCTAAATGTGATGATCGATAGAATGATTAACGAGTGCATTTACATTTTTTACTTTATGGTAAAACAAATATCACAAATCGATATTCATTAAGAACTAAAAATGAAGGACTTCATTACGTATTTTTTAATAGTTAGAAAAACGTGAACCCTAATTTATTCATTTTTTATTATTATTATTATTATATATATATATATATATATTGTATGGCTTAAAATTAGTACAGTGTGTTTTTATATAGGAACAATGAAAACTGCATTCTGCAAGGCAACTTCATTAGGGCACACTTAACATATTATTTAGCACATAAAGGGCTTTAAAATAACAGTTGTTTACAATGTATGGGTAAATTAATATTAGATAAATCTTAAAGTTATATCTGGCTAATATCATAAATTTATTAAATAATTATATATTAAAAATTTAGAAGAATAGTGTAATTTTTGTGTTTCCTAATCCTCAAATAAACTGCTTTGTAAGCTACACTGTTAAAAATTTGCAGCATTCTGCCCAGTCATTCGGCCGTTTTTTGAAAAAACGGTTTCATAACCGTAATTTAACGATATTCTGACCATAAAATGGCCAATAATATGGTCAGAATAGTGTTAAATTACGGTTGTGTAACCGTTTTCCATATAAACGGTCAAATAACTAGACAGAATAGTGCAAATTTTTAACAGTGACTGTACAGCTGAAATCTCACTTCTCTCCCGAAAACGCAAATGATTCAAACTATAGGTACTATTCCGATTTTTCCTCAGTCGAAACTTCTCTCATGATATAATTCTTTTTACTATATTAAATAATAGATAATGAGAGGTAATTATACAAGTTAAATATTTATCCTTCATCATCTCTGTATTCTAAAGTACACAACATTCCAATATTTGGATAAAATATATCGAAATTTTCTTCGAAGAAAGGTCATATCTCCAGATAAAATACTTATTTCATCTAAAGCAATTTCGTATCCGAAAATATGTCTACCACTAACAGTAACGGAAATGTATGTCATTAACTAATTTAACGCGGAAAGCATATTCATGGTGATATTGTTAAAATACCACTCCTTCTCTAAACTCCTGCGGAATTGGTTTAATTGTTGTTGTGGTAAAGAGTAAAAATTAAATGATTTATTTCACTCCGTTAAATATTTAAACTATGCACATATTTATACGGACTTCTTATAGAACTTTTGCAGCATATTTCCAAGCTGAGATGAGTTATCTTCTGAGCATTCCGCCTTTCTTTGGTTATCTAAATGTGATGATAGATAGAATGATTAAAAAGTGCATTTACTTTTTTTACTTTATGGTAAAACAAATATCACAAATCGATATTCATTAAGAACTAAAAATGAAGGACTTCATTACGTATTTTTTAATAGTTAGAAAAACATGAACCCTAATTTATTCATTTTTTATTATTATATCTATATATATATATATATATATTGTATGGCTTAAAATTAGTACAGTGTGTTTTTATATAGGAACAATGAAAACTGCCTTCTGCAAGGCAAATTCATTAGGGCACACTTAAGATTTTATTTAGCACATAAAGGGCTTTAAAATAACAGTTGTTTACAATGTATGGGTAAATTAATATTAGATAAATCTTAAAGTTATATCTGGCTAATATCATAAATTTATTAAATAATTATATATTAAAAATTTAGAAAAATAGTGTAATTTTTGTGTTTCCTAATCCTCAAATAAACTGCTTTGTAAGCTACACTGTTAAAAATTTGCAGCATTCTGTCCAGTCATTCGGCCTTTCTTTGAAAAAACGGTTGATAATCGTAATTTATCGATATTCTGACCACAAAATGGGCAATAATGTGGTCAGAATAGCGTTAAATTACGGTTGTGTAACCGTTTTCGATTTAAAAAAAAAATGGTCAAATGACCAGACGGTCATTTGACGGTTTTTTTCCGAAAACGGTTCACAACTGTAATTTTAACCTGGCCATTTTATTCTGGCCATATTATGGGCCATTTTATAGTCAGAATGTAGTTACATTATGGTTATGAAACCGTTTTTTCAAAAAACGGTCAAATGACCTGCTAGAATGCTGCAAAATTTTTAACAGTGTACTGCATAGATCAAAATCTCACTTCTCTCTCGAAAACGCAAATGATTCAAACTATACTATTCCGACTTTTCCTCAGTCGAAACTTCTTTCATGATATATTTTTTTTTTACTATATTAAATAATAGATAATGGGAGGTAACTATACAAGTTAACTATTTATCTTTCATCATCTCTGTATTCTAAAGTACACAACATTCCAATATTTGGGTAAAATATATCGAAATTTTCTTCGAACAAAGATCATATCTCCAGATAAAATACTTATTTCATCTAAAGCAATTTCGTATCCGAAAATATGTCTGCGACTAACATTAACGGAGATGTGTATCATTAACTAATTTAACGCGGAATAGCATATTCATGGTGATATTTTTAAAATACCACTCCTTCTCTAAACTCCTGCTGAATTATTATAATGGATGTTGTGGTAAAGAGTAAACATTAAATGATTTATTTCACTCCGTTAAATATTTAAACTATGCACATATTTATACGGACTTCTTATAGAATTTTTGCAGCATATTTCCAAGCTCAGATGAGTTATCTTCAGAGAATGCCGCCTTTCTTTGGTTATCTAAATGTGATGATAGATAGAGTGATTAACGAGTGCATTTACATTTTTTATTTTATGGTCAAACAAGTATCACAAATCCATATTCATTAAGAACTAAAGATGCAGGACTTCATTACGTATTTTTTAATATTTAGAAAAACATGAACCCTAATTTATTTATTTTTTCTTTTATTATTTATTTATTTATTTATTTATTTATTTATTTATTTATTTATTTATTTATTTTATGGCTTAAAATTAGTACAGTGTGTTTTTATATAACAACAATGAAAACTGCCTTCTGCAAGGCAATTTCATTAGGGGACACTTAACATTTTATTTAGCACATAAAGGGCTTTAAAATAACAGTTGTTTACAATTTATGAGTAAATTAATATTAGATAAATCTTAAAGTTATATCTGGCTAATATCATAAATTTATTAAATAATTATATATTAAAAATTTAGAAAAATAGTGTAATTTTTGTGTTTCCTAATCCTCAAACTGCTTTGTAAGCTACACTGTTAAAAATTTGCAGCATTCTGTCTAGTAATTCGGCCGTTTTTTGTTTTGTTTTTTTGTTTTGATTTGTTTTTAACTGTTTCATAACCGTAATTTGACGATATTCTGACCATAAAATGGCCAATAATATGGTCAGAATAGTGATGAATTACGGTTGTGTAACAGTTTTCAATAAAAACGGTCAAATGACTAGACAGAATGCTGCAAATTTTTAACAGTGTACTGTATAGCTCAAAATCTCACTTCTCTCCCGAAAACGCAAATGATTCAAACTATAGGTACTATTCCGATTTTTCCTCAGTCGGAACTTCTCTCATGATATATATTTTTTTTTTTTACTATATTAAATAACAGATAATGAGAGGTAATTATACAAGTTAAACATTTATCTTTCATTATCTCTGTATTCTAAAGTACACAACATTCCAATATTTGGATAAAATATATCGAAATTTTCTTCGAAGAAAGATCTTATCTCCAGATAAAATACTTACTTCATCTAAAGCAATTTCGTATCCGAAAATATGTCTACGACTAACAGTAACGGAAATGTGTGTCATTAACTAATTTAACACGGAATAGCACATTCATGGTGATATTTTTAAAATATCACTCCTTCTCTAAACTCCTGCGGAATTGGTTTAATGGATGTTGTGGTAAAGAGTAAACATTAAATGATTTATTTCACTCCGTTAAATATTTAAACTATGCACATATTTATACGGACTTCTTATAGAATTTTTGCAGCATATTTCCAAGCTCAGATAAGTTATGTTCTGTGCATTCCGCCTTTCTTTGGTTATCTAAATGTGATGATAGATAGAGTGATTAACGAGTGCATTTACTTTTTTTACTTTTAAAACAAATATCACAAATCGATATTCATTAAGAACTAAAAATGAAGGACTTCATTAAGTATTTTTTAATAGTTAGAAAAACATGAACCCTAATTTATTCATTTTTCATTATTATATATATATATATATATATATATATATATTTATGGCTTAAAATTGTACAGTGTGTTTTTATATATAAACAATGAAAACTGCCTTCTGCAAGGCAACTTCATTAGGGCACACTTAACATTTTAGTTTGCACATAAAGGGCTTTAAAATAACAGTTGTTTACAATTTATTAGTAAATTAATATTAGATAAATCTTAAAGTCCAATATTATAAATTTTTGAAATAATAAGAAATTGAAAATTTAGAAAAATACTGTAATTTTTGTGTTTTTTTTTAATCCTTAAATAAACTGCTTTATGAGCTACCATATACCTCTAAATCTCATTTCTCTCTGAAAAGCACTGCTGTTTCGAACAATAATATTTCGATTTTTCCTGAATCGAAACTTACCTGATGTTACATGTTTTGCTATACTAAGCAATAGATAATTAGAGGTACTTGTACAGTTTAAATATTTATCTTTCACCATATATGTTTTCTAAAATGCACTAATTCCAATATTCAGATAAAAGATACCGAAATTATTTTCGAATAGGGATCATATCGGCAGATAAAATACTATCTCATCTAAAGCCATTTCGTATCCGAAACTTTCTTTAGTAACGGATGTATGTCATTAACTGACTTAATGCGAAATACCATAGTCATGGTGATATTTTTAAAATACCACTCCTTCTCTAAACTCCTGCGGGATTGCTTTAATGGATGTTGAGGTAAATAGTAAACATTAAATGATTTATTTCACTTCATTAAATATTTAAACTATGCACATATTTATATGGACTACTTATAGAATTTTTACAGAATAGTTCCAAGCTCAGATGAGTTATCTTCTGAGCAATCCGCCTTTCTTTGGTTATTTAAATGTGATGATAGGTAAAGTGATTAACGAATGCATGTACTTTTTTTACTTTATGGTAAAAAAAAATATCACAAATCGATATTCATTAAGTACTAAAAATGAAGGACTTCATTAGGTATTTTTTAATAGTTAGAAAAACATTACCCCTATTTTTATTTTTATTTTTTTTTTTTTTTTTTTTTGTGTGTGTGTGTGTGGCTTAAAATTAGTACAGTGTGTTTTTATATAGAAACAATGAAAACTGCCTTCTGCAAGGCAACTTCATTTGGGCTCACTTAACATTTTATTTAGCACATAAAGGGCGTTAAAATAACAGTTGTTTACAATTTATGAGTAAATTAATATTCGATAAATCTTAAAGTCCTGTCTGTCAAATATTATAAATTTTTGAAATAATAAGAAATTGAAAATTTAGAAAAATACTGTAATTTTTGTGTTTTCTGAATCCTTAAATAAACTGCTTTATAAGCTACCGTATACCTCAAAATCTCATTTCTCTCCCAAAAACACTAATGTTTCGAACAATAATATTCCGATTTTTCCTAAATCGAAATTTGTCTGATGTTACATGTTTTACTATACTAAGCAATAGATAATTATAGGTACTTATGCAGTTTAAATATTTATCTTTCACTACATCTGTGTTCTAAAATACATAAATTCCAATATTCGGATAAAAGATACCGAAATTACTTTCGAAGAGGGATCATATCGCCAGATAAAATACTTATCCCATCTAAAGCTATTTCGTATCCGAAAATGTCTATTACTAATAGTAACGGATGTATGTCATTAACTAACTTAATGCTAAATACCGTAGTCATGGTAATATTTTTAAAATACCACTCCTTCTCTATACTCTTGCGGGATTGATTTAATTTATGTTGAGGTAAAGAGTAAACATTAAATGATTTACATCGCTTTATTTCACTTCATTAAATATTTAAACTATGTACATATTTATACGGACTACTTATAGAATTTTTGCAGAATATTTCCAAGCTCAGGTGAGTTATATTCTGAGCATTCCGCCTTTCTTTGGTTATCTCAATATGAGATATAGATAGGGTGATTAACGAATGCATTTAATTTTTTTTTTACTTTATGATTAGTCAAATATCACAAACCGACATTCATTAAGTACTGAAGATCTTAGGCTTCATTATACATTTTTAAATGGTTTAAAAGGCAGTACACCTAAAATTTGTTTTTTGTGTATGGCTTAAAATTAGTGTAGTTTTATATAGAAACAATGAAAACTCCTTTCTGTAATACAACTTCATTACGGAAAACATAATGTTTTATTTAGCACATAGAGGGGTTTTAAACAATACTTGTTTACAACTTATGGTTAAAAAAATATTAGCTTAATCTTAATGTCATATCTGTCAAATATTATAGCTTTATTGAAATAATATAATAATATTTTGAATAAAAAATAGCTTTATTTATAATCATTAACAAGTCGGAATTGTACGTCAAATGTGGCAAATGAGGTGCATTCGTACTATAACTAGTCTTATAAATATTCAGATCTTGGTGCAATAGCTGTTCATTCTTATGCAAAAATGCATGAATACAAAATTTATTACGATTATATATATAAATAAATTCAGTAACACGGAAATAATACGACTCCATTTTAAATGGGACGTAATCTCCATGGAAACCTAGAATCATTACCTATCATTAGGATGGGATATCATTGAATTAATTACATATAATAGGATTTAATAGAATGAAGAAAACTTCTATTAATATATTTTTAAGTTTTGATTCGATTATCATAAAATTTTAAAGGGCTCGGCAAAATTCCTCAACGATTATATATATTAAATTTCAAACCATTCCGTTGGGTAGTTTTTGCGTTGTTATATGCGGACAGACGGAGAGACACTCAGGCAGATGGACCTGATGACGAGTATAGGTGCTACGTATTTATATAATTACGAACGCACCTAAAAAGAAACTCCTTTATGCACGACGGTATAACTCAAAATATCGTTACTATCCCGAAAACTCAGCTGATTAAATCAGCTATACTATTCACGTTTTTCCAAAACCGAAATATCTCTGACGTTTCATTTTCTTCTATGTTAAATAATAGATAATGAGAGGTAATCATTCAAGTTAAATATTTATCTTTTACTACCCCTGTATTCTAAACTATGCGACATTCCAACATTTGGATAAAACATGCCGAAATTGTCTTCGACGAGAACTTTTTCGCCACATAAAATACTGATCCCATTTAACCCTTTATGTACTACATTATAAATTCATGAAAATTTTATCTTCTAACCCTCCGAGCGTCTTGCAAAAGGGTAAAATTGTAATGTTGTTTTCTTTGCATTTTGTTTAAATGCTAAGAAAATATGATTCTTTCAACATTATAAAAAAACTCAATTACAAATATGAATGCAATCCTTGAGAGTATTAATCATTCTTCAATGTATTTAAAATTCATTAAATCTATAGAATTATATTATCTTAAATATTGCTTGTATTGCTGTGAAACCTGGAGCTTAGTGAACAGAATATTACGCCCCAAACACTTAGAGGGCTAAAACATTTTTCTTGAATTTTTGAAACTACATTAGGAGATTACACAATCATTAAAAAAAAATTTAGAAGGATTTTAAAAGGATTGAACGATTTAGAAGGATTAATTAAATTTTAATTTATACTGATTTTGTACAATATTCATAACCCCACTCAAATCTTTTATTTTAAATATTTTTCTTAGTATTTTGTAGAATTAGGAAATGTATAAATATAATGTTATTGCAATAGAAATATAGAAATATTTCCGAATTTAAATCCCCCCCCCACACACACACACACAACGCAAAGAAAGCTGAAAAGATGCAAAGACAAAAGAAATCATCTTTTAAAAATATTTTTGTTTTGTGTAATCAATAATGCTTTTGGAAGAAGATAAAGTAATGTATCTATAACTCATTCTAAACTGTATTACAACTAATCGATGTATTAAATGAATTTTATAACAAGTTATTTTAATGGTACTGATAAGTACCATCAGTAGATAAAGGGTTAAACAATATTTGTTTACAACTTATGGATAAAAGAATATTAGCTTAATATTTTTAATTAAATCAGCTATACTATTTAGGTTTTTCCACAACCGAAACTTCCCTGAAGTTTCATTTTCTTCTATACTAAATAACAGATAATCAGAGGTAATCATTTAAGTTAAATATTTTTCTTTCACCATCCCTGTATTCTAAATTAACGACATTCCAATATTTGGATAAAAGATGTCGAAATTGTCTTCGAGGAGAATTTTTTCGGCACATGAAATACTGATCCCATTTAAAGCAATTTCGTATCCGAAAATACGCCTAATAATAACGGAAATGTATGTCATTCAGTAGCTTAACACAAAATACTATATTCGTGGTAATATTAAAAAAATATCAATCTTTCGCCAAATTTTTGTGGAATTAATTTACTGAATGTTGAGGTAAAGACAAAACAATAAATGATTTACAATGCTTTATTTCACTTCATTAAATATTTAAACTATGTACATATTTATACAGATTACTCATAGAATTTTTCCAGAATATTTTCCAAGCTCTGCTGTGTTATCTTCTGAGCTTTCCGCCTTTCTTTGGTTATCTAAAGATGATGTATAGATAGAGTGATTAACGACTGTCATTAATTTTTGTACTTTCTGATTAAACAAAATATCACAAATCGATTTTCTTTAAATTCTGAAGATATACAGTTTCATTATGCATTTTTTAAGTAGTTAAAAATAAAGACTCTCTATTTCTTTTATTGCAAGGCTTAAAATTAGTATATTAAATTAATTTTTTATATAGTAACAATGAAAACTTCATTTTGAAAGACAATTTCACACATATTTTACACACGTAATATTTTATTTAGCACAAAAATGGCTTTTAAACAACTTATGAGCAAAACAATGCTTGCTTAATTTTATAGTCATATTGACCTAGTATTATAGATTTATTCAAATAATAATGTATTGAAAATATAAAAAAGTAGATTAATTTTCGTGTTTCCGAATCATTCAGAAAAAAATTGCTTTATACACCACTATACAGTGTGATAGGAAAATAACTGTTAAAATTTTAAAGGGTGGTAGAGGGGACCAAAATAAGCATTTTTTATCATAGAATGTGTACCGGAAATGAAGCACATAATCACATCAGTAAGCACATCATCATGAAGCACATCAGTATGTATTTGTGCTTATATGCTATCATTCATTACACCTTTCAGATTTTTCTTCGTCACCAGCGCTTAACCCTTTATCTACTGACGGAACTTATAAGTAAGATTAAAATAACTTGTTATAAAATTCATTTAATACATCGATTAGCCGTAATGCAGTTTAGAATGAGTTATAGATGCATTACTTTATCTTGTTCCAAAAGCATTACTGGTTACACAAAACAAAAACACTTTACAAGGATGATTTATTTTGAAAATCTTTTCAGCTTTCATGGCGTTGGGGGGGAGGGGGGGTGAATTTTTGAACTTAAAAAATTTTCTATATTTCTATTGTAAGAACATTATATTTGTACATTTCCTAATTCTAAAAAATACTAAGTAAAATATTTGAAATAAAAGATTTGCGTGGGGTTAATAATATTGCACAAAATCCCTGTAAATTCAAATTTAATTAATCCTTCTAAAATTTATTAAATAATTATGTAAATCTTCTAATATAGTTTAAAGAATTCACAAAAAATGCTTTAGAAGATAAAATTTTCATGAATTCATAACTCAGTACATAAAGTGTTATACGCGCCATTTCCGAACATACATTCTAAGACAAAAATGCTTGTTAGGGATCCCTCTACCACCCTTTAAAATTTGGCCAGTTATTTTTCGATCACGCTGTATAGTTCCAAATCTGATTTCAGTCCCAGAAATGCAACAGATTCGAACAATACTATTCAGATTTTTCCTCAGCCGATACTTGCTTGGTGTTACATTTTTTTGCTATACTAAATAATAGATAATGAGAGATAATTATTCGAGTTAAATATCTATGTTTTGCCCTTTATGTATTCTGAAGTACACGACATTCCAATATCTTCCTAAAAGATACCGAAACTATCTTCGAAGAGGAATCGTATCAAAACATAAAATAATTATCCCATTTTAAGCAATTTCATATCCGGAAATATATGTGTACGACTAATAGTAAGAGAAATGTGTGTCATTAAGTAATTTAACATGAAACACTGTATTCACGATGATATTTTAAAAATAACAGTCCTTCACCAAATTCTTGGGGGAATTAATTTAATAAATGTTCAGGTAGAGAATACACATTAAATGATTTACATTGCTTTATTTAGCTTCATTAAATATTTGATGTTCATGTTTAGACAGACTATTTATAGAAGTTGTACATAATTGTTTTCAAGTTATGATTAGATGCTGAATGTACCCTCTTTCTTTGGTTATCTAAAGACGAGGGGCATATATATGAAGTTGTTAATGAGTATCTTTTTTTTATTTATTTGTGGTTAAACAGGTATCAGAAATCGATATTCATTAATTACTGAAGATGTAATGCTTCATTCTTCATTTTTAAGTGGTTTAAAGACAAAACACCCTAAAGTATGTTTTTATTTTATGGCGTAATGTTCGTATATTGTGTTTTTGCATAGAAGCAATACAAACTGTGATCTTTAACACTTTGACGTCTAAACCCGATTGTCACCCGGGTTGCCGTTTTCGTAGAAGAGAACTAAGCCCGAGAGTATCTTGGGGTCAACTTTTAACTCTCTGAGCTATAAAAATACCTACTATATACGTTCACGGTCTTTTCATATATTACCTACGAGCCTTTTATTTTGAAAAAAATAGATGGCAGAACTAAAGAGAAGTAATTATATTAAAATATCTATAATCAGTGCTTAATTTGAATTTATTGTGAGCCTTGTGATGTTGCTCTTTGTGCTTTGAAATGTACAGTCGTGGAAAAAAAAAGTAAACACCCCCTACTAACTTCTCAACAAATTATCGTAGAAGAAAGTTACTGGTACCGAACGATTGGAAATAAAGTCTACTTTTAAATGATGTATATAAAATTTGTTTAAGGGGCCATCTACATATTAAAACGAACCCTAACTTTGTTTTTTTTTTCAATGCAGTACACCATTCTGACAGCATAAATGAGCTCTACACCTTTCAATTAGCCTATAAACAAATTTTTATGCAATTCGTGCCGTAAGTTTCCGAGAAATTAATTATTTTAAAACGAGCGTATTTTAAGGGCTGTATCCAAATTGAAGTTCCGAACTCGATTGTTAACCAAGAGAGCCGCCTTCTTGATCAAGGCACGTTTAAGCGTCGATGAAACCTGTTTGATTACATGATAGCATAGCAGAATAAATTAAAAAAATTTACTCACTTCTATCATAGACGGACCCTTAAACCATCATTTTGCCGTTTTTTAAGCATAATTTGAAAACTACTTGGAAGAAAAATGTGAAATTTTGGATTTCTATAAAGCAGGACTTAATAAATCTAAATCCATCAAAAAAATTGTATGTTGCAATACATAATTTTTTCGAATATTAATTCCATAATTCCTAATTCATATCATAAAATTATAAAAATTGCAAATTCAACGTATTTATGTTTGGGTATATTAGTATTACTGCTACACAAAAAATTAGCTCATTAGGAGCATAATTTCAGGAGATATAAATAAAAATATGAAAATGTAATTTAACATTAGATGTACTAAACTTTGAGTGTCTATAATTCAAAAACTTATCATTCGAATGACTTGAAATTTGGTTTCTGGGCATATTTTGAACCGTCAATTTGAAATATCTCGTTAAATTTGGGTACTATTATTGAAAAAAATGAAGTTTGGATTCGTTTTATTGTGTATATGGCCCCCTAAGCAAATTTTATCCACACCATTTAAAAATAGACTTTATTTCCAATCGTCCGGTACCAGTAACTTTCGTCTACGATAATTTGTTCAGGAGTTAGTAGGGGGTGTTTACTTTTTTTTCCCACGACTGTACCACACAGAAAAACATTTTACTAAATAATATTTATATTCAAATAAAACCTATTTTCAGATATTTGTACAACATTTGGGTAAAAGTTTTTATTCAAGTCCATGTAAAATTTTATGTTGAAAATTTTATGTTTTCTTATGCGGGACTTTTAAAAAAATATAAAACATACTTTTTCAATAATTTCTCATTAAGTATTAATTTTTAGTGCATTTAAATACTCCCTTGATTATGAATAAAAACAGTTTGACGTTTACAATAAAAAAAATATATACAGAGCAATTACAAACGATAGACCCGATTTTAAAAATCATATTTTCGAAACTACTGCACATATTACAATAAGTTATACGTGAATTTAAAGAGAAATATACTAATTATTTTGTCAGTTACAAATGTTCGATGTGTGGCCCTTTTGTTACACGGCATACGTCCAATCTGTAATCGAGTTCATTCCAAACGTTTTGTAGCATCACTCTGTCAATGGTTCTGAAAGCTTCACAAATGCGTTCTTTAAGTTCTGAACACTTTGTTTTCGGCATTGGTGGTACATAAACTTTGGCACTGTCAGAACTTAGAGAACGCATTTGTGCAGAATTTAGAACCATGGACAGAGGTGATGCTACAAAATGTTTGGGACGAACTGGATTACAGATTGGACGTATGCCATGTAACAAGATGGTCACACATCGAACATTTGTAACTGGAAAAAACTTGGTATATTTCTCTTTAAATTCATGTATCCCTTATTGTAATATGTGCAGTAGTTTCGAAAATATGATTTTTTTTAAATCGGGTCCATCATTTGTAATGCCCTGTATTAAAATACATATCTTCCATGTATTTTTTTTTAAATCATGAAAAGTGCCAAATACGCTCAGTCCATAGGGAGATATGCGGTTTAAATAGCTCATTCCTCAAAGGGTTAAAACACTTTATTTGGATATATATAATATTTTAACTGGAATAATAAGGGAATTTTAAACGACATTGGTTTAAACATTCTTTCAATAAAACAATATTATCTAAATCTTAACGTCAAATTGGCTTACTCTGGATTAATTGAAATAATAATATAATGAAATATTAAATAAAATCTTAATTTTTGTTCTCATGAATTCTTAAAAATAAACTGTTTTGCGCACGACAGTATAGTTGAATAATTCATTTCTACACGAAACACACAACTGATTTGAGTTAATCAGATTCTTCTGAAACCGATATTACAATTTTTGCTATACTAAATATCAGATAATGAGATATGAGAGGTCATTAAAGTTAAATATTTATCTTTTACAATCTCTGTATTCTAAAGTACATTACATTCTAATATTTGCATAAAAGATACCGATATTATCTTCAAAGAATTATAATATTTCAATATAAAGTTCTTATTCCATCTAAAGCAATTTGTTATTCGAAAATATATGTCTACTACTAATAGTAATGAAAATATACATCATTAAGCATCTTAACACGAACTATCGTAATCATGGGAGATATTTTTAAAATGTAACTCCTTCGCCAAATTCTTGCGAGAATTAATTTAATGAATGCTGACGTAGAGAGTACACATTAAATGATTTACATTGGTTAATTTCACTTTATTAAATATTTAAAGTATGTACATATTTACAGAAACTATTAAGAGATGTTACATGATATTTTTCAATCTCAGATGAGTTTTCCACTGGGTATTCCGCTTTTTTTAGGTTATCTAAATACTATGTAAAGTAGAATCTTAACGAAGGTATTTATATTTTGTACTGCAACAAACAAGATATCGCGAATCAGCATTCACTAATCATACCAAATTTGACATTCATATCAAATATTTGTTTTAAAATGAATATAAAGAATTCTAAAATTTTTATTTTTATTTATTTATTTATTTTTCACTGATTAAATTAAAAATAATTTACTTTGTTAAAATACTTATTCCATCTAAAGCAATTTGCTATCTGAAAATGCATATCTACGATTAATAATGACGAAAATATATGTCATTAAATATCTTAACACGAAATACCGTAATCATGGGAGATATTTTAAAAATATAACTCCTTCGCCAAATTCTTGTGGGGATTAATTCAATGAATGTTGACATAGTGAATACATATTAAATGATTTACATTGCTTTATTTCAATTGATTAAATATTTAAAGTATATGCATTTTTACACGGATAATTTATAGAAATGTTATATGATAATTTCCAACCTCAGATGAGTTATCCATTGAGTATTCCGCCTTTCTTAGGTTGTCTGAAGATGATGTAATATAGAGTTATTAACGATTGTCTTTAATTTTTGCACTGCATCAAACAAGATATCCCCATTCATGCCAAATTCAACATTTATATCAAATATTTGTTTAAAAACATAAATATAAAATTCTAAAATTTGTTTTTTACTTTTGAACTTAAAATGATTTATTATATATGTTTTAGATCAAGATAGTTTATTAGGAAATAAATTATTTATTACTATTCAGAGTTATTATTAGTACTATTCAGGGTATATTATTAGTAGTATTATATTTTTGGTACTATTCAGTGCTATTGAACTACGTTTTTTTACACCCTGTATTTGTTTAAAAACATAAATATAAAATTCTAACATTTGTTTTTTACTTTTGAGCTTAAAATGATTTACTATGTTTCAGATCAAGATAGTTTATTAGGAAATAAATTATTTAATACTATTCAGAGTTATTATTAGTACTATTCAGGATGTATTATTATTAGTATTACATTTTTAGTATTATTCAGTGCTATTGAACTACATTGTTTCACATACTGTATTTGATTAAAAACATAAATATAAAATTCCAAAATTTGTTTTTTACTTTTGAGCTTAAAATAATTTACTATGTTACAGATCAAGATAGTTCATAAGGAAAAAAATTATTTAATACTATTCAGAGTTATTATTAGTACTATTCAGGGTATATTATTAGTAGTATTATATTTTTAGTATTATTCAGTGCTATTGAACTACGTTGTTTTACATCCTGTATTTGTTTAAAAACATAGATATAAAATTCTAAAATTTGTTTTTTTACTTTTGAGCTTAAAATAATTTACTATGTTTCAGATTAAGATAGTTTATTAGGAAATAAATTATTTAATACTATGCAAAGTTATTATTAGTAGTATTCAGGGTATATTATTAGTAGTATTATATTTTTAGTATTATTCAGTGCTATTGAACTACGTTGTTTCACATCCTGTATTTGTTTAAAAACATAAATATAAAATTCAAAATTAGTTTTTTACTTTTGAGCTTAAAATAATTTACTATTTTTCAGATCAAGATAGTTTATTAGGAAATAAATTATTTAATACTCTTCAGAGTTATTATTAGTACTATTCAGGATATATTATTAGTAGTATTATACTTTTAGTATTATTCACTGCTATTGAACTACGTTGTTTTACATCATGTATTGGCTAAACCTTTTTAGTGTCACATAGGATCAGTTTTATATAATATTGGACCAATATCGTTTAGTTTACACTTTAGGAATGATTAATCGTTATGAGAAAAAAAATTCATACAAAATTTCTGTGATGCTAAAATAAAATTATAAAACATTTCTTTGAAGTGCCAATATTGGTAAAACATTTGGATTATATTAGCAATTATTTAAAAAAAATTAAATAACACCAATATTGGAATTTTAAAGTATATACATTCCATTCAATGAAATCTAATAATATTTTTGCTTCTAGTGCTCATTCCTAGCTAATTAATACCTTGTAATTATTTAACACATTCTTTTGCAGTTATTAATGCGTTTTATTAATTTATTGTTTAATTTTCCAACATTTAATAGGAGCTTAAATAACGTCTTATTAATACCAATTTATTTATTTATTTTTACCTCATAGTTCAATTTTTTCGTTTTAGGAAATCTAGAAGGAAAAATTAAAATTCGCTTGAGCAAGGCATGTGAAATTGTGTACACTCCCTAATCGTTTTTGGATAAATTGCTTTCCGGAATTTTATTCTTAATTTAATACCTTTCATGCATATACTTTGAAATTTAAAAAAAAAAACAGTCTTGAAAAAGATTAATGTTTTGAAATTATAAACATTGGTCCTTTTAAAAAATCATAAGCACTGAAAACAAAATCAGGAAACGCTCTTTTACGCTTAAAAGCATATCACTGAATATATGATTGACGCAACATTTAAAATTGAACAAATTTTAAATATAAATATAAAGTTTAAAAAATACATACTTTTAACTATTAATAAATTGAGTGAAATTTTATTTCTTATTCTGTTTATTAGTTGATATTCGAATAGAAAGATTTTGTCATAGATAAAAAAAAAATATATATACATAATTTGTGGTACTAAAATGATTTTTAATGGCATCAAAAATTAGGTGGTAGTTGTGATGATGGCGGTGGTTGTTAAGGCCAATCATCTCCGCGGAGGATATAGGCCAAGTTAGGGGGAGATTGCCCTCCGTGGGAATAAAATATTAGGAGTTTTTCGATTTTATTTGAATTGTTTTATTCGATATGTTTGATGTTTGAAGCAGAATTTTAGTATGTGTTTACCGAGCCTGGCGATTTTCTTTAACTTTAAAAATAAAACCAAATGACAACATAAGCTTTATCAAGTTTTGGTATTTTTTTTTTTTTTTTACTTGTCTATTTCCCGAACTGCAAATTATAATGGAATACATGATACAGGATTGTCAAAAAGTTCCCGGTACAGTTTAAAATTCAATATTAAATTAAGTAGTGGACGTACGGAAATGCAGGTTGGAATAAAATTCTTCACACGATGAACAGTTTTCTTTAAGAAAGTAAAAAGTCCTCCCGGCCAGTGCCGAGAGGAAGAGGTAGCTTTCATATTCCTTATTTTTAAAAAGCAAGCTTGTATTATTCAAACACACGAAGCTCAATTTAGTGTAAATCGATTATAGGAGATTCAATACTAATTTTTATCAATACTAAATCATTATGAATGAGAATTTCGGGAAATTAGTCAGCTTTATCCAAGCTGCTTTTATTTAAAGTAACTTATATTTGGCTGCCAAATTCGGCGATTTCTTAAAGTGCCGGCCATTTTAAGACAATATGGTGGATGAGGCTAACGAGTGAACTTGGTTGAGACCTTAGTAATTCCTGTGAACATGCTCACTCACATCGAAATCGGTTGATATACACAAGTGCTGTCGCAGACAAAAAATCAGATTTTTCAAAATGTCACCCATATTAAAAATTGAAACTGCTATATCTGAGCCATTTTTTAAGATAAAGACAAAACAAAAAATGCCCGGAATCCTTATATCATGGTCAAATACTTAAGAAAGTAACATTTTTCAATTTCTAATTTTTGTGCACCTCACTTTAAATATAATTTTTTATTTAATTTAATGGCCTCCATTTTGAAACAAGATGGCTGATGAAGCTGGCCAACGAACTTGGTCGAGACATTACGATTTACTATCCACATGCCTTCTTACATCGAAATAGGTTAATAAATACGCCTGTTATCACGTGACAAATATCAGATCGTTTTAAAATGTCAGCCATGCTAGAAATTCAAAGTGCTATAATTCAACCATTTTTTAAGATATATACGAAACAAAAACTGCTCCGGAATCTTCGTATCAAGATCAAACACATAAAAAAAATCTTTTTCATTTTTCAATTTTTTGATAACTCATTTTAATTTTTTTTTTTTTTTTAAATGGCAGCCCTTTTGAAACAAGATGACGAATGAAGCTGGCCAACGAGCTCGGTCGAGACATTGGTATGTACTATGTACACACCAAGTTACATCCAAATCGGTTCATAAATACGCCTGTTATCGCGTGACAAAAATCAGGTCGTTTCAAAATGTCAGCCACAATAGAAATTCAAAATGCTATAACCCAGCCATTTTTTTTAGATATAGACGAAACAAAAACTGTTCGGGAATCTTTTTATTAAGGTCAAACACATAAAAGAAAAATCTTTTTCATTTTCCAATTTTTTGGTACCTCATTTTAAATTTTAAATTTTTAAAAAAGAATTTAAATGGCCACCATTTTGAAACAAGATAGCGGATGAAGTTGGCGAACGAACTCGGTCGAGACATTGGTACGTATTATGTATACACCAAGGTACATCCAAATCGGTTCATAAATGCGCAGGTTATCGCGGGACAAAAATCAGGTCGTTTCAAAATGTACGCCAAGCTAGAAATTCAAAGTGCTATAACTCAGCCATTTTTTAAGATATAGACAAAACAAAAAATGCTCCGGAATCTTTGTATCAAGGTTAAACACATAAGAAAAAAATATTTTTCAATTTTCAATTTTTTGGTACCACATTTCAAATTTAAAATTTAAAAAAAAAAAATTAAATAGCCGCCATTTTGAAACAAAACAAAAAATGCTCCGGAATCTTTGTATCAATGTTAAACACATAAGAAAAAAATATTTTTCAATTTTCAAATTTTTAGTACCACATTTCAAATTTAAAATTTTTAAAAAAAATTTAAATGTCCGCCATTTTGAAACAAAATGGCGGATGAAGCTGGCCAACGAACTCGGTCGAGGCATTGGTATGCACTATGTATATACGAAGTATCCAAATCGGTTCATAAATACGAGAGTTACAGTGTGACAAAGATCAGATACAGATATATATATATTCATCATGGCAATTCTTAGTAAATTTTTAGCGACTGGCAAATTGGGCTTTGATAACTCTCAGCGTAATGCCCGGTACATGGTTAATTATAGGCTTGACCATGGATCGTCATCCAGCTACCTATTTTCTTCTCCCTCACCACATTTACTATTTAGCAAATGCTCATCTCCTCGCTGCGTGACCTGCCCTCATGCAGATCCATCACAAATTGTTCATAACACTTCCCATATTAATTTTTGTAAAGCTTCTAATGTTATTTATCGTATTAAATGTAATTCATGTAACACGTAATATATTGGTCAAACTGGTGGCCCAATTCACAAACGTATCAACGGACATCGATGATCTGCCATCAGTAATTATAAATGCTCTCGCAATCCTTTAAACTGCAATGTTGAGTATAGGCACTTTAAAAAGCACAAATTTAGTAATATCACTATTCATATCCTTAATATACAAAATAAATTCCATGAACGTCTTTTTCTGGAATCTGCTTATATCAAACATTATAACACACGTTATCCATATGGACTAAATCAATTCTCAAACAATAAACCTCATGTCGTATATTCTACGTCATCACATACAATTAACTATCAATCTCTCTATCTTTCTCTTAATCATAAATTATATAAGCAAACCACACGCACACAAAGAGAGAAATCTACTACTAAACATTCATCATCTAAATTAACTAATACTCATCTCATAATAAAAAATCATTAATACGCCTACAATCTTCTTTCAGTAGTAATTACAACTGGATGTCTCTTCGTAAATTTATATTTGGAATTCCTAAATATCATATTAATCAATATCACAAAATTTTTGCATCAAATACATTCAAGTCTCATTTTAGTGATACATTTTTTGATTTACTCCATTATAGGCTAACTGCTCTTATGTCAATATTAACAAAAAACCACAAAAATTAAATAAAAGTAATTCACCTTTAATCGTTACCTTTACCAGTCCTGTTTTTAATAAAATTAAACTTAATCAATTATTTTACAACGAGCAATGTAAATTCCCACTTCAAAGTGTTAATCTAAAAAGCTCTTTTAAATATCCTATTAGTTTAGGTCGTAAAATTTTCAATTATAATAAGTTTTCTAAACATTTCACACACACTGATACTTTTACATGTAAATGCAATGATCCCCATCTAAATACATATATTAATGCCCATCATGGACATGTTATAACTGGTAATTTAGACATTGTCAATAATATTCATTTAAGTTCTTTGATGCGTCATGGCACTAAATATCGTATTCCTTCACAGTCCATCATTAAACAATTCACATATGATTTAGATTTCTTCATTTACAAAATTACTATCAACTATAATAAACCTACTGAATATTTTGTAGATTGGAAGCATCATGTCATCTTTCTTTTGAAACAACAATTATTAAAACTGCATATTGCCAAAAATCCAGTTTCTTTCTCCACCTTTAAACCACATATTGCAGAACTTCAAAATAATTTCATTATTACATATGTAGATCTCATCTTTTTAAATGTTATTTATATTCTCATTTTTTTATATTACAATTTTTTGTCTTTAAAACGTTAATTTAATCAATTGCCTTTTATTTATTTTTATAAAATTCTTTATTTATTTAATATTTATTTGTATTAATTTAATCCTTTTTTTATTTTATTTTGTATTCACTCAGTACTTATTAAGTTTATTCCTATTTTTTTATTCTAGTTTAACTAAAAGTTAATCTAAGTCTTTTCTTGATTTCTTCAATCATTTTCATTTTATTTTTTTTATTTATTTTATTTTATTTTTTTTTTTTTTTGGGGGGGGGGTCTTAAGATGGCAACTCTAAACATTATTGTTATTAATCCAGTTCCAATTTAAATTTTTCATTTCTCACACCAGATGGCAGCACAGTTATGGGTTTCACTCAGATGCTCAACTGTAGATCACATGTTAAAATAGTCTTAACATTGTTTTCCATGCTTATATGCAGTAGTTTTGACTCTTAGTATGTCATTCAGGTTTTGTGCTCTAATATTTTTAATATCCTGTATGACGTGTATCTTTCTTTGGATCTCTTAGCTTTTTATTATCTATTTTCTGTAATGTTTGCGTTATAAGGAGCTAAATTTTGTCATTTTAGGCTTAAAGCCGACAAAATTGGATGAAATAACGCATCTTCTATGAATGAACTCACAAGCTCCTCTGATGATTCAGTGAGTCATCCATAGTTTCTTATTTTACATACTGGTTTCATATGTTCATTTCTAAATCATCTTTAGAACTTCATCCATTTCTTCGTATATTTGTGATTTCAAATTTATTATATATATATATATATATATATATATATATATATATATCAACTTTTGAACGGAGGGTGGTTTCGGGGTCTGGGGGTCACGATCGATGAAAATATACCAAAATTTTTTGAAATAGTTTTCTTCCGAACGGCTGCAATAGGTAGCTTTTTGTAATGAAAGCTACCTAAAATGTAAAATATCTGTCTATATATAGCGCTTTATAAATGCGTTCTTTAACACAGTCTGCAATTTATTTTTAATTTTGTATGCACATTTCTCAAAACTGTGTTTTTGTACTTGCTCGCACCGTAAAAAAATATTTGTAGACAGATAATATCTTCGGAGAGATATGATCATACCTATAATCGCCGCCTAATGTTTTGTCACTTAAACAACGCAAATTGTACTTTTCATGATTATAATGGGGTTTTTTTAACGTGGTGAAGATTACACCTTAAGGACGAATCCGCTCACCTCTTTTATAGGGTATCTGATAAATGAAAACTTATTTTAAGTTGCATCAATAGCAGTAGATATGTAAATTTAACATGTCTCGGTTCATGGAAGCTTAAGGACACTTATTACCATTGTAAACAAGGTTTAATTTGCGTCGTAGCCTACTGGAGCTCAGCTCCGGTACTCCTCTGTTTTTAGTAAATGTTTAAATATTGGTCGGAATTCACCGGTGCTCATAAATACAGGGCTCCGGAGCCCATTGCAATAGCGCTTCCGAAAAACCGACGCCTAAATTGCCCTTCCCTTTTCGTTCTATCTCCAAGTTTCTGCATTCTTTTCTACATGTGACGTAGTGTGTCGCAGACTTAGAAGATGGACAGGAAACGGCCCGTAGGATTTTCTGAAAATTTTTCTTATAAATGTTTTTGCTAGTTTTTCATTCATTATATATATATGCATAGCTTCGAACAATGACTTTTTTGTGTTAACACTATTTCCGAATCATAATACTTACCTTAATCCTTACCTTATTTAATTGCTAAATTTTGCGATTAACATTAAAATTAGGCAAAGATTTCTATTCGGAAGGAGTGATAAACTTAAAAGTGGAATAGTTGACAGTTAAGTATATGCAGGTAGATACATTTAAAATTTTTATTTTGCTAAATAAGCAAAAGATGCTTTAATTTTTGCAAATAATGTATGAAATATAAATATGCGGATTGTAGTGACTGCGGGGAGGGGGAGGGGGAGCATCCTACGGTTTTAGTACTGCAGAATATTAGGGCTCCAGTACTTCTTTTTGTTAGAAATTAAGCCCTGATTGTAAATACTCCCTTTTATAATTCAACATAAGCACCAGCATTGTCAGTACACTTCTGTAAATGTTTTGGTACATTATCCGCAGCTTTCCTTAAGAAGTCGTATATGACTGCACTTAACAGTTATGCATATTAACAAATCCCTAGACATGGAAAATTGCTAAATTATTCCATAAAATGATTTGAAACAGATTAAGAATATCTTCTTTTGGTTTTAACATGATTTCTTAAAATTACGTATAATAGTCGCAGTCCTTGGGAAAAAGTTTGATGCAAATGTACCTAAAGATTTGCAGAAGTCTACTGACAACGATCATACCTATAATCGCCGCCTAATGTTTTGTCACTTAAACAACGCAAATTGTACTTGTTGTGATTATATTGTGTTTTTTTTAACGTGATAAAGGTTACACCTTAAGAACGAATCTGCTCACCTCTTTTACAGGGTGTCTGATAAATGAAAACTTATTTTAAGTTGCATCTTTAGCAGTAGATATGTAAATTTAACATGTATCTGTCCATGGAAGCTTAAGGACACTTGTTACTATTATAAATACTCCCTTTTCTATTTCAACATAAGCACCAGCACTGTCAGTACACTTCTGTAAATATTTTGGTACATTATCCACAGCTTTCCTTAAGAAGTTGTATATGAATGCATTTAACAGTTATGCATATTAAGATAATATGCTACAAAGATTAACTATTCCCTAGTCATGGAAAAGTGCTAAATTATTCCATAAAATGTTGTAAAACAGATTAAGAATACCTTCTTTCCGTTTTAACACGATTTCGTAAAATTCCGTATAATAGTCGCAGTCTTTGGGAAAAAAGTTTGATGTAAATGTACAAAAACATTTGCAGAAGTGCACTGACAATGCTGGTGTTTATGTTGAATTATAAATAGGATCATTTGCAATGGCAATACAGAGTATCCATAAAAGAATCCCAGTTATAAATTTTAGTAGTATCAACTGTAAGCGTTATAGAGTGTTGGTTCAAGGCCACCAATAAAGAATAACTCAAACAGTTTTAGATAAGCGCAGGCGCGAGTACTGCTTTGTTATTGACTCGCTTCCAGTGCCACATACGCAAAATGGGGACTCCTGAAAGTAAAACGTTATTGCTGGGCTGAAGAATTATAAGCGTGCGCTACCGGGAAAAACTTTTTTTTTTTTTTTTGGGGGGGGGGATTTATAAAAGATCCTGTCTACGTTCCGCCGCTACCTAATGAATTTCCAGAGTTGAGACACAGAATTAGAGAGGTTATTGCTTCCATTACTTCGGACTTGTTAACCGAAGTGAAGAATTGGACTTTAGTTTGGATGTGCACTGTATAACTAAAGGTGCACATACTGAACATGTGTAAGAAAAACTAGGTTAGTTTACCTTCAGTTTAATGTATGATTTGTTGTAGATAGTCTAAATTAAACTATTATAAAATATCATTGAAACTGGGATATTTTGTATGGACACCCTGTATAATAAGTCTCCTTAACTTTATGGCCAAATACATTTACGTGCTTATTGCTCAGGATGAAATATAAAATAGGTAATAATTTGTCCAACATTCTGTATCTTAAATAATTATAAGGCTAATGTCAGACGGGCGTCTTTCAGCACTCTTTTTTTTCCTTACGTATTATCCCTACACAATGCCGCTAGCATTGTGTAGGTATAATACGTAAGGAAAAAAGCGTGCAAAAAGACATTCATCTGACATTAACCTTAGACGTACAAGTGGCTAGAAACTATTCTATTATTTAAATTGTTTGATATTTAAATTAAAAAATAATTTTAAACCTTAGATTTACATTCAAATAAAAATGCAGGGTGCATGGGAATGTCCCTTTAACCGGGAAATACTTGCGAACGGAGAGGTCTACAGCTATTCAAGTGAGGTAATGGTATAGTAAAGCGACTACGCCCGATTTAATGCAAACGACAGGTGTGCCTCTAATGGCGAAATTTGGAAGATAGCCATTGTAAATCGAAAAGAGATAGGGCAAAAATTCCAATAAGAAAGTTTTACAGCAATTAATTAGTACGAAACGACATTTGGTTTACATGGATAAGATAAATCTTCGCCTGTATACCCAAAAATGTTCGAATTGGATGCATTCCATTTTGTGTAAATGTTTAAATAAAATAGCCAGAAGTATGAAGAAATACGCACAATTTATTGCATAAATACGTACTTACCTCAATACATTTTGATATCATCACATAAAAAAAGACAAACTGTCTCACAGTGATAAAAAGTTAATATTCAGTATGTGCGAAAAGTTCGCCACTGCTCACGATACACGTTTGTATTCGTGAGAGTAATTCTGCATGCACATTTCTCAGGGTTACCATTTCTCGGCATGGAACGTCTATTGCAAGCCTCTTCAATACGACTAAATAGTTTTAAGCCTTTCAAGAGCGATAGCTAGACGGTCTAGCCACCTAATTTTAATCCCAAAACTGACAAATGGCACCAAGAATATTTTAATAAAATTTTGCTTTTGTAAGTGAAAAGAAAGTGTATTGAAAGTGCAACTTAGTGGGGTTTTATTTTCTAGGAATTCGTTTGAATTTTCTGGTGCCAGTCAATTATTTCATCATTTTACGAACAGAATTCTTCTGCCCTGAAAGGGTCAAAATAAAATTTTAAATAAATTGGAAATTAAATTTTTACAGGCAGTACAGTACAGTACAGTACAACGTCACAATTGCGCACTGCTACATTTCTGGAATGTGAATATGCAAAGTAGAATCCTCGCTCATTGATTTCGGACATTTTTGGGTACACAAGCGACGATTTATCTTACCTGTGTGAACCAAATGTAGTTTCATACTAATTAATTGATGCTCTAAAACTTTCTAATTGGAAATATTGCTCTATCTCTTTTCGTTTTCGATTTGCAACGGCTATCTTCCAAATTGCGCCACTAGAGGGCGCTGCTGTCGTTTGCATTAGGTCGGGTGTAGTCGCTTTACTATACTGTTACCTCACTTGCATAGCTGTAACTCTCTCCGTTCGCAAGTATTTTCAGATTAAAGGGACTTTTCTTTGCCTCCTGTATATTTACTTACTTTGCATGCTCCGACATTAAGTAGATATTTTATAACACATAAAAATAATAAAAATTTGAAATTTTTGACATTATTTAGGATTAAATGAAAATTTCTTTATTTTTTAAGGTACCAATTTCAAGTTTTACTTTTTTGCAGAATTTTACTTAACCTGTAAACTTAAAGAACTAAAAGGTTTTATTTACCAAAAAACAGTAAAGCATATTTTAAAATACATCGTGAAGTACTATGGACATTTTCTATGAGTCACAAAAGTTGCTGTGCTTTATGTAAAAAACCAATAAAAGCACTTAAAGATAACGCAAATGTATTTATTTCGCAGTCGTAAGACTAGAAAGAAAAATATCTATAACATAGAATTTATTCCAAATATATACAGCTTGATGAAAAATTAACAGAAAGTATCTTTCATCGTTTAAAAACGTAAAAGCATTTTATAGTTATGTTATTTGTTAGAAATAAAAAGTAAAAAGTAAATATTTCTCGATTCATAGCATAAAAGCAGTTTCCTGCTTAATTTTTAATGCTTAAAAAAGATGGGTACATTTTGTAGCACTTCACTTTCATAGGTTGACAGGTTACATAACATAAATAGAATATTTTTAACATTAGAATTTATTCTATCCATGTGATTTTCAAATCATAAATAAATCTTTAAATATAAATGTAATAAAAACGTTTCAATATCTTTCATGATAACTAATGAGCCTAAATTCTGAACTAGAAATGCTATTACATACCATTTGTAAACATCAAAACTCATGATATTTTTATTATTTTTGATTTTTTTTCCATGAAGACTCTTTTCTTCTATAAAATTTTCTTCATAATGTTGTTGTTGTTTTGTTTTTTTTTTTTTTTTTTTCATTTCTGGAGTTTTTCTGAATCGAAAGAATTGTTTCGTTTAAAAAGATTTACGCAAATTCTGACTCAATAAAAGAATAGTCTTCATTAATGAATCAACGTCATTAATACACACCATATGTCCAGAGAATTTTAGATCAAGTTAGTTGAAGAAACAATGTTTTCCCATTTAACGATATAAACCAACATCGTAATAAAAAATAAAAAATATGTACAGTATGCCTACTAAAGTCCCTTGCCGCCCTCTTAACTTCGGAACGGCTGCTGCTATATTCATAAAAGTGGTGTCTAGGTATAGTAAAGTAGCCATGCGCTACTGAACGAAACCGCCTACGGCGCCGCCTGCTGGAAAACTGCGGAACTAGCATTCCTATCTCGAAAACGGAAAGAGATAAGGGAAAAAAAGTGATTCCCAAAGTTGTAGAGCATCATCGATTTAGTACGAAAAGACACCTTGTGGACATTAATGCGAAGAATAGAACAGTTAAAACGCGCATTTATTTTTTCGTGATTTTCTACGCTGTGACGTGACAAAACGATGTTAGTAAGAAAATAAACGGTCAAGTGCGAGTACCTATTACTCGCCCTCAGAGGGTTCTGTACAATAAATATATGATTTATTAATGTATTATTTTAAAAAATCGTTACTAAAACAATAATAAGACTTTGTAAAAAATTATACAACGTAGGGTTGAGTATAGTTGCATATATTCTAGAAAAGTACGAATGGGTAAATACAAAATAAAAGTTCAAAGAGATATCAAACCTAAATAATATCAAATATTGCTATTCTGTATAACTCTTTTTTTATCTTATCCTAATCTGCCTATGATGAACTTAATTAGGTACTGACAATAATATGTCACTAGCCACCAGTATTGCCGCATCTGGCAATTTTTTTTTTTTTTTTAGAAAAATTCAATTAACATCACAAAAATTTAATTGGTAATTTTGTTTTACTTTATTTATGGAAAATCAATCATCTTGTAAAGCAAAAATAAGAGTTAAAACTTTCTGGTGACAATTAGGAATGTCATATTAAAAAAAGTCAGACATATATCATTGCCGGAAAAGGCCAAAGGAGGATGACATACGCTGCGTACGTCATAGAGCGCAAGAGGTTGAATTTCATTTGGCATTTCATTAAACTAAATTCAGCGTAGTCATAATCTTTTCTTTTTAAAGTGTAGCTAAACCAAAAGACTTGTACTGAGATTAAGCTTGGCATTGTGCTAAGCGCGCTTCGAAAAGAGGTCGTAAAGTTGCAACACCACGTTGGTCAGTGCCCCGATTTTCCAGATATGTTTTTAATTAATTTTTAAAGACACGGGAGGCGTACTGAGAGATTCACTCAATGCAAACTAGCTGCGACTCCCATAGTATTTATGTGATTAATTCAAATTAAATTAGCCTATTTTTAACAATTTGACGCTTATTGCATTTATACTGCTACTGGGAATTGCATTACACAAATATATCATTAAAAGTTGCTATCTGGGCTTTAAAAGTCGATGACGCCCGTGTCCTTAAGGGATCGACTAATTACGACGATTTTTTTCGAAAATCATTATCAACAATGCTTTTATACTTCTGTTACGATAGGTACCTCAAGCGCTCCTCAACACCATTGCTGAATATCTGCAAATCGAAATTTGTGTGTAACGAAAAAATGCGTTTTTCTCAAAAACTATGTGACCGAGGGTAATCGCTATAATTTTCCTGCAAGGTTAACGTCTACTTAACGTCCTTAACGTTTACTACCTCTAATGTTTTCATAATTTTAGTTTCAGTATATTCGGAAATAGATGGGGAGGGGGGAACATATTTTTGCGCGAAATTTTCCAATATATCTCTGAAAATATAATACTTTAAATTAAAATAAATGTATTTTTGAGTTATGCGTTACAAAGGCTTTCCGATAATACCACACATGATGTGCAAAGAAAAGATTTTTTTTTCAAGTAACTTAATTAACCCCCCTACATTTTTACTAAAAAATATTTGTAAATGTTTAATAATCCGGAAATATGTGGGCCAATAGTCTTTATTATTTCCACCAATTTGAACTATCCACATTCCATAGTTTACGAGTAAAATGGCTGTGACAGACAGACACAGGAGTGATCTTATAATGGTTCCGATTTTACTTTTTAAATACGGAACCAAAAAAACAACTAGTTATAAAAATATACCATTATTAGAGATGTTCAAACTTCTCAGCGTCAGTTGCAATGCCCATTTGGATGCACATTTGTACGAAAGATAATCATTTCTCCTTCCGTTCAAGTTTCGTGACGTCACATTGTAGAAAATCACGAAAAAACAAATGCGCGTTTTAACCGTTATATTCTTCGCATTAATATCCACAAGGTGTCTTTTCGTACTAAATCGATGATGCTCTACAACTTTGTAAATCAATTTTTTCCCTACCTCTTTCCGTTTTCGAGATAGGAATGCTAACTCCGCAGTTTTCCAGCAGCTGTCGCCATAGGCGATTTCATTCAGTGGCGCATGGCTACTTTACTATACCTAGGCACCACTTTTATGAATATAGCAGCAGCCGTTCCGAAGTTAAGAAGGTGGCAAGGGAGTTTAGCGGACATACTATTTATAAGGTCATTGTGCCTAAATGTGATGATTTCTAAATACGACAGTGCCCTTGTACTGAATATCTTAATGCAAGAATCATAACTAAATGCTATTTAATAAGATACCCGAACTTCAGGGACAAAACCCGAAACATTTGTCTGCACTTAAAACATTTTATTTTTAAAAATTCCCTATTAAAATAGACATCGTTCATTATAAAGCGTCCCCATCTTTCCGAAATGCGACAAAAAATCCCGAAAGGGGTTAACGAATTTTCTTTTTTGACTTTGAAGATCAAATAACTATATAGACGTGAAGGACTAGAGTCATTTACCTGCAGTGTATGTTTAGGAAAAGGCGGGCAAATTTAAAATTAGAATTATAAAATATTCTACGCATTTTGGTGACTTCGATTTCTTCAAACACTTATTAGCGACAAAGTGAATGTCCTAAGTGCGGAGAGACTTTTAGGGGATTAACGAGGTAAGTTTATATGGTATTTTTCATATAGTGTATTAAAATAATGTGTAAAGCAGATATCGGTTTAATTAAGCTGTGCTGAATTAGTAAATTAGGAGCATGATCCTCCAACAGTATTTTTCTTTAACCGGGTACTTAAATATGTGTTTAAAATGATCAAAACAGAAAAATACGTGTCTTTATAATTATTAATTTAAGAATATGGCGTAAGAATAGCGGTGTATATTTGAGACAGAGGATATAGATACATATGATTACGGGATTCGCAATCCTTGTATGTGATGGAAATTCTGAAAAATCTTATATAGATTGAAAACACTTAAATTATGTTAACGCGATTAAGTAAGTTAATTTTAACGCAAAAAACGTTCGGTAGCTTAAATGCCGCATCTGATTAAAGCATGATGAAGCTGAGTTATGATGTGGCTTGGAGGTCTCCAGTTTTTTTTTTTTTTTTTTTTTTTTTTTCACTTTTCTTAAATCTGATATTTAATTCTGTTTTCAACTTTTACTCATTATAATAAACATTTTCTACTTTTAGATTAAAATAAGTTCAAAAATATAAACTGCGTTTATCTAAATGAGTATTTATGTTTCAAATTATGTATTCTAATGCATGAAAAGTGTTCAATTTTTTGTGAAAGTGTATGGAAAAATAGAGGGGTGGAGGCAACACAATATCAGGCTTTGGATCTCTCTTTGGGTAAATCAGGCCTGCTTAAAACGAATTTTTTGAAACATTGCAAGATTTTATCTGTTTATAAGTCTAATATTTTTATCATGTAACATTTTATAATAACTCGCGTTACATGTAATAAATATTCTTTTTAAGAAGGTTATAAATATCTTATAAATACTCCTGTATGATCCTATACCTATGGATTCCACTGTAATGCGATTTCGCACCGACCAAAATTTAAAATGTCGGCGTTATTTAAATCATGCTTTAATTAATTTATATTTTCCATAAGCACAATAAGATTTTTGATAAAAATCAATATCCCATTTCGATTCCTAATTAAATTTCGCATAGGAAGCATGTGTTACATTTCCTTATCACTATATTGCCAACAAAAGCATATGGAGTTGAAGTTACGGAATCCCAAATGGCACTACTGTGGAGTTTACGGGTTAATACTCACTCGCGAATTCTCCGAATTTTAAACGATGTTTTCCGCGACAAGTGTTTAACCATTAACTTTTGTTAGCGGTCTCACAGACCACTTTCTTTTAAAATTGTCAAGGATTAACTTGAAATTTTCAGTTTAACTATAAATATTTGTGAAATTTTGTTTCGTTTGGAACCCTAGTACTAATGCTAGAGACGTCTGAATAAGAGATTTTAAATTATAATAGTCCTGTACATAAAGTTTAGTACAGAAATAGTATCCTATGCGTTAATGAAGCGTTTTATTTATCTTTCATAAAGCGGCCTCGGAGACCGCTATGCGAAAATTTCTGACACAGCAGTTAAGGTAAAACTGATAAATTAGCATGTGTAAAACGCATTATCACATTTAGGGCATTGGACATCTCATTTAGGTTTTAACTGCCTTAAATGCGACAAAAATCACCTAAATGCGACAAAAATCACCTAAATGCGACAAAAATCACCTAAATGCGACAATCGTATATAGTGGGATTATATTATAGATATTGATTCCATTTCTACAAAACCCGTTAGTTTTGAACTAAAGGCACAGTATTCAATAATTTTCTGCTTAATAAAATATATATTTATTTAACCCCTTAATTCTCTCACCCGTGTTATTCTCGGGCTGTGTCTTTTATTCAGATTGTTTGATTCTCACCAGTTTTATAAAATAATGTAATTGGCTTTATTATAGTATCATTTTACCTGTCATTAAATAAGGTGAATATTTCTTTTTCAAAAAAGTGGTGCCAATAAGCAATTTGAATTTTTAAACCGTAATTATTGCGACCGTTAAGGGGTTAATAAAATGCCAAATATACCAAAATGCGACAAAACTATGAGAAATCACGTCTCATTTAGACACAATGACCTTACTACGCAATTCAGAGAAAATAAACAGTTTTTCCCAACTTAAATTTTAATGCTTGAAAAAAGGTGGGTTACGTTTTGTCGCACTTCACTTTTATGGATCGAAAGTTGGCGCAACACAAATAAAATATCTTAGCATTACAATTTATCCTATCCACGCTATATAAATTTCATTAATAAATGTTTAAATATAAGTTTAACAAAAATGTTTCAAAATCTTTCGTCATATATAATGAGTTTCGAACTAAAATACTATATTACGCACAATTTTTAAGCATCGATAAATATAAACTCATGAAATTTTTATTTGTGATTTTCTAGTTCATCTAGATTTTTCTTCTTTTTTTAAAATTTTCGTGATTTTCTTCATTTTTTTTTTTATTTTCTGAAGTTTTATTGAGTCAAATGTCTCGTTTTAAAAAGATTTACTTTTATAGGCAAATCCTGACTCAATAAAGGAATGTTCTTTATATTTGAATAAAAAAAGTCATTGGGGCAGAACACGTGTCCAGAAATTTTTAAAGGAAATCAATTGAACAAACAATATTTTTTTATTAAGCAATATAAAACAACAGCTAGAAAAAGATTAAAAAAATATCCTATACAAGTCATAGAAAATAAGCAGTTATTCTACTTCATTTTTTAAGTTTGAAAATATGGGTTACGTTTTTTCGCATTTCACTTTTATCGGACAAAAGTTTGCGCAGTGCAATAAAATATTCTAGAATTACAATTTACTCAATCTTTGCCATCTGAAAATCATGAATAAACGTTTAAATTTAAGTATAAAAAAGGTAAATCTTTCGTAATAAATAATGAGTTTACGTTTTGAACTAAAAGAGATACATTACACACCATTTGTAAACATCGATAAGTATAAACTCGTGAAATTTTTATTAATTATTATTCTTTATTTCATGCAGATTTTTCTTTCTATTTTCTGAAATTTTCGTGATTTTCTTCATATGTTGTTTTTCTTTTCAGAGGTTTTATTGAATCGAACAAATTGTTTCATTTTAAAAGATTTACTTTTTTATGCAAATTCTGATTCAATAAAGGAATATTCGTTTGAATCAAAGTAATCAGTGTTACAGAGCATGTGTTTACAAAATTTTAAAGGAAGTTAATTGAAGAAACGTTGCTTTTTAATTGAGCTATACAAAGCAACAACTTAAGAAAAGAGGAAAAACAAATCCTACGCAATTCATAATTAAACGGTCAAGTGCGAGCATTACTCGCGCACAGAGGGTTCCGTAGAAAAAATATATGAATTTGTAATTGTTTTATATATATATATTAAAAAAAAAAAAGTTGCTAAAAGAATACTAAGACTTTGTAAAAAACTATATAAACGTAAATGGGTATACCATGAAAGTTCAAAGAGATATGGAACCTAAATAATATCAAATATAGCTATTCGTATAACTCTTTTTTTAATATTATCCTAATCGGTTTATGATGAACTTAATTCGGTATTGACAATAAAAGCAGTGCATAGTTAAATTTCATTTGGCATTTCATGAAACTAAATTCAGCGTAGTAATAGCCTTTATTTCTACAGTGTAAGCTAAAACAAAACCTTTGTTCAAAGTTTAAATTTGGCATTGTGCTAAGCGCGCTTCGAATTGAGGTCTCAAAGTTGAAATGCCGCCTTGGTCAGTGCCGCGTTTTTCCAAATAGGTGTTTAATTAAATTTTAAAGTCACTCGAGGCGTATTGAGAAATACAATCAATGCAAACTATCGCGAATCCCGCAGTATTTATGCGATTCATTCTAATTAAATCTTTCGAGGGCGATGCCCTTAAAAAACGGACACCTAATTTTAATTCCAAAATAGACAAACGGCACCAAGAATATTTAATTAAAATTTTCCTTTTATCATGTACGTGAAAATAAGCAAGTTCGCATTTTCTAATAAATTCGTTTATAAATTCTGGTGTCAGTTCATTATTTCATAAGTTTATAAATAGAATTACTCCGTGCCTGAAAGGATTAAGTGGTCGCAGGAATCTTAAAGCTTCAAAATTTAAGAAATTTTAATTTTTTTAGATGTTAAACTCCTAACTTTTCTGAATATTTTGATATAATTGTTTCCTTGAAATTCCCATTATAACAGAAGTTTTGGCTTTTAGAATTATACCCGCTCAATAGCTGAAGCGGCATTTCCGAAACTTTAAAGTCATTATTTTCCAAATGGCGTTTTTCGGACATAATGCGCAGGATACCTCAAAAACTTCTGAATATTTTTCATGAAATTTTCAAAACATATATTTCATGTTAGTCTGTATAAACTGAACCTAAAATTTCCTTTTTATTGTTCAAAAAAAAATATTTTTTTAGGTGATTTTACTGTTGAAATTTTCAAAATTTTGCATTAGCTAAATACAACATTGCATTAAAAATATAAAAATGCTTTAAATACAAATTTATTTAAGTTCAGGGAAATTATTACAATCTGAAGTATAAGTAAACACCAAAATTTTCATTCTACACTGGTTTCCAAAAATTAAGGAAAAACAACAAATGCAGCGATTACTCAAAATGTAACAAGTAGATTTTAATAAAACCGAGATACAATTTACAACACATAGTAAGGTATAAAATAACATTAAAAGAAATTACCAGACGGTTGTGGTGTTTCAGAAATTAATACAATTATAAAATAAACAAAATAACTGTCTCAGTTTGGTATAGGAACAATATCTTTAATATGGAGTATGATCACCCCTAGAAGCAATACAGCACATACAGTGAAGTGTGATACTGTTAATTATGCGATCGATAAGTTTGCTTGGAAGTGCGAGCCATTTCTCTTGTAAAGCAGTTGTAAGCGTGGCAAGGGTCTGAGGAGGGGGATTGAGAGCAAAGACACATCTTCCTAAAGCATCCCAAAGATGCTCAATGAGAGTCAAGTTCGGTGATCGGGCTGGCCATTCCATGCGCTGAATTGTTTGGTGCTGAAGATAATCTTCTACGGTGTGAACCCTGTGCGGTCTAGCGTTATGTCCTGTAACAGGAAATCTTTACCTATTGCACCGGCATAAGGGTGCACATAAGCATCAAGAATGTTATCTCTATAGACGTGAGCATTCACAATTCCACGTGGAAAGACATGGGGTCTGTACGTCCGCCCAAAGAGATACCATCCCAAACACAGACGCTGCCTCCTCCATACGAATCTTCTTTACGAATGTTTGATGGATGATAGTTTGTTCCCATTTTTATCCAAATCAAACAATGCCTACTATCACTTTATAGGCTAAACAGGAACGCATTTCTGATGAGAACACGCCGCCATTGATCAGCCGTCCAGTGGACATGTTGACGTGCCCACCTTAAACTTTCCCTCCGGAGACATGAGGTGAGCGTCGCGCAAATATCTGGTCGCATCGCGTAAAGACCACCTTCATGAAGCTTTCTGCGCACAGTAGACGTTGATACTAACCTTCCAGTGACTGCAGCAAGGACGAATTTAAGATAAGAGGGTGTTGCTGTTTTATTCCTTCGTACGCATAACCGCAAATATCGGTCATCGGTGCTTGTCGTAGCTATTGCTCGTCCTTTGCTGAACCTTCTGGAGGCCGAACCAGTGGTTTTAAAGTGTTGCCAAAGCCTATTAGCAACAGAAGAACTCACATTTAGCCATCTGGCCACCTCTGTTTGACTTTCGCCTACATCCAATCTCCCAATAGCTCTATATCGCAGTTATGCGGACAAATGATACCTCGAGGTCATACTAATGAATTGGCTATCTCAGTTTTCTTACCTCATAATCACAGCGACACCAGCAGCCGTACTCTCTAGCATGCATTTTTATGCTCCGCACAGATGACGCAATCCGATTGCAGTGCCACTAATTTGCATTTTGTAATTTTCATCAGCTTCTTTTAGTTAACAACATATACAAATTTCATAAGGATAGATTAATTTTTGAACGAGTTATCGCTCTTTTTGTGATTTTTCCTTAATTTTTGGAAACCAGTGTAGTTGCAAAATTTATTTTGTAATCCTGCGCGTAAACTGTTATGCCAATTTTTTGTTCGACAAATGTCTAACAGTTTCGAGCCCCCTATAAATACTAATTCTGTATCTTGCAATTTTTAAATACATGAAACGAAAGAACATACTTATATGTTTCATCCCAATTAAAATTTTGTTTTAAAATCATATACATTTTAAGACATTAAATGTTGAAAATGGTCTTTTTTTTTCATTTTTTCCACTTTTAGAGTCCCAAGACCCCTGAAATTAGTATATTTTTAACAATTTGACGTTTATTGCTTTTATACTGTTACTGGACATTACATTACACATATATATCATTAAAAGTTGTTAACTAGGCAAGGATTACACCGCCCCTGTCCTTGTGTATGTCCAATCTGACCGTACATTTAAGGGTTAATATCTCGGCTAATTACCGATGATTTTTTTCGAAAATCATTATCAACAATGCTTTTATTCTTCTGCAACGATAGGTATATTCAGTAATGCTCAACAATTATTCTGAATGCCCGTAAATCGAAACTTGTGTATAACAGAAAAATGCTAATTACTCAAAAACTATGTTGTGACCTAGGGTAATCGCTAATTTTCCGGCAAGGTTTATATAAACGTCTACTACCTCTAATTTTTTCATAATTTTAGTTTCAGTAGATTCGGAATTACATGGAGGGGGGACATATTTTTGCGCTACATTTTCAACAATATCTTTGAAAATACAATACCTAAAATTAAAAGGAATGTATTTTTTAGTTCAGCGTTACAAAAGCTTTCACAGGATACCTCACATGATATACAAAGAAAAGATTTTTTTTAAGTAGCATAATTAGCCCCTCTACATTTTTACTAAATTTATTTATGAATGTTTATTAATCTGAAAATATGTGGGTCGATGGTCTTTATTACTTCCCCGAATTTGAACTTTCCACGTTCCATAGTTTACGAGTAAAATGGCTGTGACAGACAGACAGACGGACGGACAGACACAAGAGTGATCTTATAATGGTTCCGTTTTTACTTTTTAAGTACGGAACCCTAAAAACAAGCAGTTTTTTAGCTTAATTCTCATTGCATGAAAAGATGGGTTACATTTTGTCGCACTTCCCTTTGATGGGTTAACAGGTTTCGCAACGTAAATAGAATATTTTTAACATTGGAATTTATTCTATACGTGTGATCTTCAAATCATGAATAAATATTTAAATATAAATGTAATAAAAAAGTTTCAATATCTTTCGTGGAAAAATAATGAGTCAAAATTTTAAACTAAAAATGTTATGTTACACGTCACTTGTAATCACCGATAAGTATGAACCCATGATTTCTTTTATAAATATAAATTACTTAAAGGTAATACAAATATATCTGTTTCGCAATAGCAAAATTAAAAAGAAAAATGTATATTACACTGAATATATTTATAATGTATACAACTTGATAAAAAATAATAAAATGCATATTTTATCAGTTAGAAAAGTGGAAGTATCTTACAGTTTCATTATTTATTAAAAGTAAATGGTGAAAAAAAAAGTCGGCTCAATTCAAACAAAAAAACAACTTTTTCTGATAAGTGTTTAATTCTTTAAAAAGGTGGGTTTCATTTTGTTGAGTTAACTAATGAATACACTGTAATAACTACTCGGGAACGTTTCCGAAAATTACGGGCACCAAAAAAAAAAAACATCTGTTTCAGAAATGATTCTTTAAATCTCGGAAATCTAATTATTTCGAAGTTTTCTGAGGATAAAGAAACGCTTTTCGGAATCGTTCGTAATTTGGAAGAGATTATATTATATTTTTGTAAACCTTTTGCAAACCTTAAAATGATCGTTTTGATGAAAATTTTCGATTTTTTTTTACTATTATTCATTTATTTGAAAGAGCAATCTGTTAAAATTCCAAATCTGTTTTAATTTATTACTAAGATTATTAGAATAGGAGTTATGGCCAATTTAATAAACAGTAAGTAATGAGTCCACTTCCGGAAGTGGGCGTAGGAAGGCCAGAAGAAATGTAAAAAATGTTTCTATGCATGTTTTTCTTACTTTTTTAAATAAAAACAATAATAAACCTTAATTGACACTTCTAGATTAATTTTATAGATAAGAAACAATATATAAGAGAAATCTTTAAATGTGAATTCTGGAAAATCAATCTTTTCATTATTTCCATGTTCGATAAAGTTACATAAAATATACATAAATATAAGTAATATATAAATAATTATATTAAATATATTAAATATTAAATATTATTAAATATATAAATAAATATAAGTAAAATATAAATAATTACATAAAATACTTTAAACATACTTCAGTAACATTTTCTCAGAATGCTTACCATATTACTCACTATGTTCTGAACTAGAATCTAAGCTGTATGTGATAATGTAATTATTTTATAGGTGTTTGAATTTTTTTTAAATGGTAATTTTTTATTAAACAAATATGTATTTTTTGACATATTTTGAAATATTTCAGTTAATTTTGAAGATATTGTAAAACTTCTAGTTCAGTGCACAGGTAAGTGTAATATTGTCCGTCTCAAAAGTTTAAGCACAAGCATAAAATGTTGATTTTTAATGAATAATAAAAAGTTAAAATAAATAGCATTTTTTTATTTGTGTATTTTGCAACTTCATTTAAATAAATGATATTAAATTACTTATTTGTAAAAACTATAACTTAAAATTTGTTTAAACAAGACTGCCTCAAATGTTTATGCGCAATGGCAAAAGCGACTACTTTTATCATTTTTACAAAACTTTTACAAACAAATTAGTTTTCAGTGATTTTGGATTAATTCAAATAAATGCGCATCCATCGAAATAATTAGTTTTTGTAGAATTTCTGGTGGCAAAGAGTACCATGCTTTCTCTATGGCCTCTTTGAATTCTTCAAGAGAGTCATACTGTTTTCCATTGCTGTAAACCTGACGGGTTAAAATGCCATAGACATTCTCAATCGGGTTTATGCCAGGACTTAAGGGTGTATTCGAAAAAATATTTTTCCACCCTCAACAGCTCGAAATTTTCTGATACATTTTCAGACTCATTTTTTAAAGTAAAAACATGAAACTTGCTGGGGTGATTTCTGAAGACATGTTTAACATGCCGTGTGATTTCATTTTCAGCTCAATTAATTAGAATTTGATTTTTAAACAATTATTTTCTCAGTATGACCATTTTTTTCATTCCCAGATCGCCCGCTTCGGAAAAATCGGTTCAAAACGCCAACTTTGACAGAGTTTTTTACAGTATTTTCTGTATTTATCAAAAAATTATTAAGCACGGTACATAATGTAGTTTCTAAATAAGAGAATTTCTCAGTTTGATGCGTTTGAGAGCAAAAATGAATTTTAAAATGAATCAGAAAATAAGCAGTTTGGATCGGAATACACCCTTAAAGCTGGCGAGTCAAGAATTAAAAAAATTTTCTGCGAAAGCCACGGTTATGTAGTATGTGATATGTACATTGAGGCATTACTTTGTTCAAAGAAACGTTCAGGACCCCCAAAATGTCACCGAATGGAAGGAAATGTTGGTTCAACGTCTCTTCATATTTTTGGGGATTTTGTCTCCCTTTTAGACAGAGAGCTCAGGCTGTTGAAGCTGAATACCCCCAAACCATAACAGGCTTACCGCCTTGCTGCCTGTTGAAAAACTCCTTAGTTCCTTTCGGAGATCATGTCAATACATGTTCCACCCATCAGGCCATCTAACTTCCATTTTTTTCTCATCACTGAATAAAACAGTAAGCCACTCGTCCTCCACAGGACACGTGTTTATTAGCCCAGTTCATTCTTGCTTGTTAGTGGTATAGTTTGAGACATGGTTTGAAAGCCATTTTCTACAGTATAATGCAATCACATTCTTTAATACGTCTATGTACAGTATCGCTGGACACCCATACACCGAAATTATATTTAATTTGCTGTTTGGGCATATTTTATCTAAATAGTAATTTCCGTATTCTCCTATCCGTCTCAACAAACGTCATACGTATGGTCGTCCACCTCTTGGTTTCCAGTTGAAATTATCATTTCTAGAGAGTATCTGATATAGCTACATTGCTTTGATCAATTTAAATTTTTTGAAATTTAAGAAACAGTTTTATTTTGTGATTTCAATTTAAAAACTTTTAAAATATCGCCTTTTGTGAATTCTATACACTTCGGCATTTTTAAAACGAGTGGAAATGATATTTTCACTTTTATATTTTTATAAAATTAGAAAATGACGTCATACAACCTCATTACATCCAACCAATCCCGTGTTTCTAAAAAAAATTGCATAAAGTGCTTAAACTTTTGAAACAGTGTTTCTTCAAGAAAAAAGTAAATTAAATCAAAATTAATGTGATTTTTATTTTAACCAGCAAAACCTGCTTATTTTATTTAATTTTGATTAAGTATCGAGTATTTATTGTAAATTAGCTTCATATATTAACTTCTTCAATTATTTTTAACCATATTTGAAGAGTGACCACTTTTGAGACGGACTATAGTAATATCTAGTGCAAAAGAAATTGATATATGTTTAGTTGAATTGAGTGTACGCTGCATGGGTAAGCATGAAATTTTGCCAAAAAAATGGCAAAAAACTCTAACTCTTTTAAATTTTATGAAGATATTGTTAGGATTTTATGTTTTCTCATCATTTTGCTCCACAATTGAACTAAAAATATGTTTTTTTATTCAATATTGTACCTAAAAAAGCGCTCCGAACGTAAGCAGGTACCTTAAAATGATACAAGCTAGATTAACAAACATTTGTCTTTTTTAACAGTGTAGTCATTATAACAGAGTGTCCACAAAATTTTAAAGGAAGTTAATAAAACACTGTTTTAATTGAACTGTACAAAGCAACTTCTTTAAGAAAGTGTAAAAAAGTAAATTATAAAAAGCGTAGATAAAAGTAAATTCCTTTTATCTACGCACTTCATAAAAAACAAGTTTTATCCAGCTAAATTTTCATTGCTTGAAAAAGACGTGTTGCATTTTGGGGCACTTCACTTTTATGGGTTAACAGGTTACACAATGTAAATAAAATATGTTAGAATTACAGTTTTTTATATTCGTGAGATCTAAAAATCTCTCTCAGTGTCTTTTTTTTTTTTTTTTTAATCAAAATAGGTTTAAAAATTGCACATTTATTTTATTACATATTTCAAATCTACATATGTTTTAGAGTTAAAATATGTAATTACTTTTGTAAAAGAGTTCCTTTTTTAATATAGAATTAGATCTAAAAAACAAAGATCGCGGAAATCGTCGGGTGCTCAAATTTTGCTACTTTTACGTTGCCCGTAGAAATCGCGGCATGCGCAACGAGAGCGTTAAATAAAAAGGATCTTGCCGGATAAGGATAGCGAAATGCCCTCATGGCTTATGTTTGAAATAAGTGTGATAAAAAGGCTCGCCTTGAGAATACAATATAGAGTGTTTTTAGCCCCAGACCTTGAACTGTCCTTGAGATAATCGGCGAAGTATGCGCCAGCGCTACTATTTTTTTTACGTTTTTCTCAAAAAGTCCAAAAGTTATAAAAATGAAACCAATGCCAATTACTGAAGAATATATCAGTTCACATTATATATTTTTTTCACATTTTCACACAAATTTTAACATAGAAAAATAAACAAAAATATTTTTTAAATATTTATTAATATAGTAATTTTATATCTACACCAACCAAAAAAATTACAGAAGAACGCTCAAAGTATGTACTTAAAAAAAAAAAAAAAAAATCGTTAATATCGAAGACGCGCTTTTTGATTTATAACAAAAATAATGCTAGCAACATGCTAAAATATTCGTAACTTTCCCTGTTTGTATTTTTTTTTTTTTCAAAAATACGCTACTATCAATGCATTGGTTGATTCGTGACCTTTACACTCGGGCAGGATGCGCAGTGCGCCAAAATAAGAGAATGTTTCCATACATATATATCATTTTCCAATTATAGAGGTTTGTTTCGTGTTTGTAAATATTCTGTTATTTTGGCGTACTGCGCATCATTCTCTCGTAATAATATCAAGAACTGAGAAACAAAGTGGTAACATTTCCCTACCATGATTTTCACATAGAAGAAGTCTATGGAGCTGTACAATGTGCATATATAACGTATCACTTTAGAGGGGAGTGTGTATGGGGGGGGGGGGGGAATCTGGCACTTGACATCGGACGATACCTGTAGGGAGAGGGGGGGGGGGTCTGTCATTTGATATAGTTACCATTTTTGATCAAGCCAAAATTTACTTTTCTGGCATCTTTTTCTTTACATCTATTATCTTTTTTTCTGTTTTCTTCCTTTTATGAAAATACAAAGTTATTTAAAACCGTTAAATGATTATTAAAACATTTCAATCCAAAATAAGGAATAACCCAACGTTCACCATTAATATTCTCCTGCCATATGCGAATATATATTTCGTTGTTAGAGAAACCAGACTCGAAATGATACATTTTTTTTTTTGTTTTGTTTTTTGTTTTGCAAGTAAAAGATGAAGAAGAATGCTGTCCACCTGTTTTGTTTATAAGAAGTTCTGTTCAGCCTCGTGCAAGGGCGAAGTGCAAGAAGACAATATTACTGTTCAATGCATTATGTAACAAAGAGCTATTATTAAAATCTTTTAAATAATAAGTATTTCTTTAAAATGGTATTTGATATAAAGTTTTTTCTTATATAACAGGAATATTTTATGAATTTCTTCTCTTTATTTAAATTAGTAATATATGTGAATAAAAAAAGTACAACCATATCTGTATATCATTGCAAACTTGTAAAAATGAAAATAATTTTTAGACACTGATAACAATATGATTAGGGGGGGGGGGCTTCGAGGAAAGATAACGTATGATATCGGAAGGTTGGGATGGGGTCAGAAATTGACAAAAAGTTAATAACGTCATATATTTACAGCCCCTATCCACCTTCACCTGCACAATCGACTAGATTATCGACTTGATATTCTTATGCAACAAAGATGCACAATACGCCAAAATAACAGAATGTTTACAAGCACGAAACAAACCAATAGGGAAGTGGTATTTATGGAAACATTCTCTTTTTTCACGCACTGCGCATCCTGCTCAAGTGGAAATGCCACGAATAGACCAATGCATTGATAATAGCGTATTTCTTCAAATGCAAACAGGGAAAGTTACGGATATTTTAGCAATTTGCTAGCATTATTTTTTTTTATAACTCAAAAAGCGCACCTTCGATTTTAACAATTTCTTTTCCCTTAAAAATACATACATTGAGCATTATTGTGTAATTTTTTGGATGGTGTAAATACAAAATTACTACATTAATATTTTTTTTTTAATTTTTGTTTATTTTTCTATGCGAATATTTGTGCAAAAATGTGAAAAAAATATATAATGTAAACTAATATATACTTCAATAATTGGCATCGGTTTCATTATTTTTTTTACTTTTGTACTTTTTGAGAAAAACGTATTTGAAAAATAGTAGCGCCGGCGCATACGTCCCCGATTATCTCAAGGATAGTTCAAGGTCAGGAGCTAAAAACACTCTACATTGTATTCTCATGGTAAGCTTTATTACCACACATGTTACTTCAAACATCGGCCGAGGGAGCAATTTCGCTATGCTCATCCGGCTAGACCCTTTAACTATTTCAACATCTTTCTCAATATATAATGAGTCTAATACTTAAACGATACATTAGTAACACGAGACCATTTGTAAATATGGATAAGTATCACTTGGGATTTTCTTCATAATCTTTCCTTTAAAAAATTTTATTGAATAGAAGAATTTGTTTCCTTTTTAAAAGATTATAATCTTCATATATGAATCGACGTAGCTATTGAGACAGAGCATGTGTCCATGAAACCTTAAACGAGGTCAATCGAACCAACAGTATTTTTAATTAATTAATAAGAGTAAAAAAAAATCTTATATTGCTTGAGAAAGATGGGTTACATTTTGCCGTACTTCACTTCTTCACTTTTATGAGGTATCGGGCTGCACAGCGTAAGTAAAATATTTAAGAATTACAATTTATTCTATCCATGCGATCTAAAAAAATTTAATAAATATTTAAATATATATGTAATAAAAATCTTTCAAAATCTTTCGCGATAAGTGAAAAATCTAAATTTTGGAACTAAAAAAGATATATTATACAACATTTGCAAACATGAATAAGTATAAACTCGTTATATTTTAATAGTTCTGATTCTGTTTTTGGTTTTTTTTTTTTCAGTGAGGATTTTTCTTTTCCTATTCTAAACATTTCGTGATTTTTTTTTTCTCGAACTTTTATTGAATCAAAGAATTTTTTTCTTTTTTTCCCCCCTTGCAAATTCTGACTTAGTAAAAGAATAATCTCCATATTTGAATGAAATTAATCATATGCCCATGAAATTTTAACAGATATTAATTGAACCAACACTACTTTTGAATTGAAAAATACAAAGCATCTTCTGAACTCAACGTAAAGTTTTTAATTACACAATTTGACATTTACGAAAGAGTTTTCCATTCATAATTAACAGTATCGGGTTTTCCATTTCAAATGTCAAATAACTGATATGAATTCTTTATTTTCCAATAAAAGTAATATATCTTTCATTGCAATTGATTATATATTAGTATAAATTTAATAACGAAAAATCTATCAAAAATGTAAATTTAGAAAATCCCTAGGGAGAATGTTTTCCCCTTTAGAAGAAGGGGAGAATCAGTAAAGCAAGGATCAGTAATTTGGAATTTAAATTATAATATCTGAAAGTTATATCCACATACAGACAAACATTATTTCTCAATTGTAGCGCAAAGTAATGTGTTTTTGATTTTAAAACAAATCTAAATGCAACGCGGGAGAAAATCTCTTATGCAGGGTAAAATACTGCTTTATCCTGAGACACGACGCGACGTTTTTTATCTTTGATCTTTATCTCGATAAAAGTCTTATTCTATGGAAATTTGGAAATTTCTACGGGTTTATTTCGGAAGGTTTTAAAATTTTATCTAAAGATTGATGAAACTGTTTGAATTATTCTTGAAATTTAATGAATTCATGCACAATATCTAAATTTGAAGGTATTAACTTTTATGAATATTTTATAGATGCACTTACGTGGTGACTCAAGTTCACTGTAAAAAAGTAGAAATATTTGTTGGTCTATCAGGAAGGTTTAAGAAAATTTAATAGTACCTCTTCGGAAATACCCACGATACCGAAAAGCAGCCCTGTAATTGAGCAAACTCTTTGAGCTGAGATTTACGAATCTAACTAAATTATGACGAGTTTTGAACTGAATTTCACTCAATTATGAAATTTTGAACGGGAAACAAAAGAAATTCTTTTTTTGCCCTGAATTGAACTTAAATTGTTACTCAAATTCAGATTCACTTATTTATTGTCCGAAAACAGTCTCATTGTTAAAAATGTTTTTGCATTTACAAGCGTTAATCAGAAGTACTTTGAAGAATTCTCGGAAGTAGCGGAAGAAAGGAAAGCTAGAGGGATAACGCTCTGAGAGTGGGGGGGGGGGGGGCTAGAGTCCGTAAATTCTGGTTAAGCCCCTTTCATGAATGTGCCAGAATGTAGCAACTTTAATATGTTCCGCTTGTGTGCGGTGTTGAATCTGCTATTCTATTTTTTTCTATGAAGGGTTATCAATCAATAAAACTGCATTATTGCATATAATTGACAGCATCAGTTGTAACTACATGCTAAAACAAATCACACCGCACGCGAAAGCAAAATAGATGGTGTGACAAATAAATTTCTGCCCATTTGGACTTTTTAAGATCTCATTTATTTTCTGTACGCCTTCTTTCTCCTAACAGCCCTTTTCCTTTACACAGGCATCCTACCTGTATATGAACGATTGCCGCACGTTTTCCTTTACGTTAATTCCTTTCACAGAAAATTTTCTAGGAATAACCAAGATGAAATTGAATGTGTCGTCAATGATCAGAAAGTTTCGCATTTTTCAGCAGAGAAAAAAAAATAAGAAGAGTTTTAAGCAGAGACTGGTTTAAAAGATGGGCCAACAGGTCATGGCTCAGATTTCCTTGCCTTTAGCTGCATTCAAATTTGGTATGAAATGTTAGTCCAGGCAATAGAGACCGTATAGGGGCTCTACCTAGCAAAATTCAGGGTAGTTCTGGAAAAAGGCTTACTATATGTTTTTTGGGTCGCTGAATCCGAATTTTTAACTTCCCACCAAAATTTCTATCGGCAACCCCCCCCCCCCCAAATTTTGGTAAAATGCCTCCAAAAAAAGTTTTTTGTTAAAAAATTCAGTTTTTCTTTTGTTTGTTTGTTTGTTTGTTTTAGGGAAAAGTATCTATAAATTCAGAAAGTAGACAAAATTTACAACAAATTAGATATATGACATTATGACACAGGATGAAGGGGGAGGGGGGATCTGCCTTGGAACATGCGCCGCGGTGCTGCGTAGACTAAGTTGCGCAATTCCACTTAACCACTCACATCGTTTACATTCGCACTCCTATCTCCCCTCCGAACTTTCCCTATCAGTTTTACTTTTTTTGGGTCGCTGAATCCAAATTTTTAACTTCCCCCCACGCACCCCCCCCCCAAACTAGTTATTTTTAACTTAATTTTTTTATTGTTTTAGGGGGGAATTATGTAGAAATTCAGAAAGTAGGCAAAATTTGCAACAAATAGGATATATGACATCACGACGTAGGATGAACGGGGAGGGAGAGGGCTGCCTCGGAACATACACTGTGGCGCTATGTGCACTAAGTTATGCAAGTCCAGGCAATAGGGGATTTTACCAGGCAAAATTAATGCTAGTTCTGGATTTCGACTCACTTTATGTTTTTTGGGTCGCTGAATCCGAATTTGTAACTTCCCACCAAAATTTCCCCCGGCAAACCTCCAGGAAATTGACTTTTCGAAAAAATTTAGTTTTTCAGAACAGCGCGCGGCGAATGTTCCGAGGCAGCCCCCCCCCCCTCTCCCCGTTTATCCTTCGTCATAATGTCATATATCCTATTTGTTGCAAATTTTGTCTACTTTCTGAATTTCTACATACTTTTCCCCTAAAACAATAAAAAATTTAATTTAAAAACAACTATTTTGGGGGGGTTGCGGGGGGGGGGGTATTTTAGGGGAAAGTTAAATTTTGGATTCAGCGACCAAAAAAACTTAAAGTAAAACTTATAGGGAAAGTTCGGATGGGAGATAGGAGTGCGAATGTAAACGATGTGAGTGGTTAAGTGGAATTGCGCAACTTAGTCTACGCAGCATCGTGGCGCATGTTCCGGGGCAGATCCCCCTTCCCCCTTCATCCTACGTCATAATGTCATATATCTAATTTGTTGCAAATTTTGTCTACTTTCTGAATTTCTAGATACTTTTCCCCTAAAACAATAAAATTTAAACAATGATTTTTTTAATAAAAACCTTTGGGGGGGGGGGGGTTGCCGGGGGAAATTTTGGTGGGAAGTTACAAATTCGGATTCAGCGACAGAAAAACATAAAATAAGCCAATTTCCAGAACTACCATTAATTTTGCCAGATAAAATCCCCTATTGCCTGGACTATGTTCTTAAAGCTATTTTTTTATTCTATTGTAAACCCTTATACTTATTATAATCAATAATTTGTTCTTTTAGAGTAGAATAAGATACAAAATAAAAACTTTATTTATCTAAATAGGTATTATCTTCTTAAATCTGTTCTTAATGTTCTTAAAGCTTATATTTTAAATTTATTGTAAACTCTTATACTTATTATAATCAATAATTTGTAACTTTTAGAGTTGAATAAGATAAAAACTAAAAAGTTTATTTATCTAAATAGGCATTATAGGTATTCATATCTGTAATTTAAGACTTAGAATTGCTTAACTTTTGGAGAGTATAGGATAGGGAGCTGCCTTAAGGAGTCTCTGGACTCTTTCAAATTGGAAAAAAAAGGACAATTTTAAACATTTAATATCTTAAAACGTATATGATTTAAAAACACAAACTTTATCGGGAGAAAAATATATAAGTATGTTCTTTCATTTCATGCATTTAAAAAAAAATGCTAGATGAGGAATTAGTATTTATAGGGGGCTCCAAACTGTCAGACATTTGTCGAGCAGAAAATTGGTATAACAGCTTACGCGCACGATTTCAAAATAAATTTTGCAACTAGAATAAAATGTTTTGTACCTAATTATACTTCTGATTGTAATAATTGCCCTGAATCTAAATAAATTTGTATTTAAAGCATTTTCATATTTTGAATACAAAGTTGCATTTAGATAATACAAAATTTCGAAAATCTCAACAGTATAATCACCTAAAAAAATATTTTTTTTAACAATAAAAATGAAATTTTAGGTTTAGTTTATACAGTTTAACATGAGACATGTGTTTTGAAAATTTCATGAAAAAAAATCGTAAGTTTTTGAGGTATCCTGTGCGTTATGCCCAAAAACGTCATTTGGAGAAAAATGACTTCAAAATTTGGGAAACGCCGTTTCAGCTATTAATCGGATATAATTCTAATAGCCATAACTTCTTTTCTAATGGGAATTTCAAGGAAACAATCATATCAAAATGTTGAGAAAAGGTAGAAGTTTAACATCTAAAAGAATTAAAATTTCGAAAATTTTGAAGCTTTAGGAATAACCCCTTAATAGCACGATGCACAGGACCAGATGGGCAACAGGAGCTGAGAACCTGCGGCCCTGGCAAATTTTCAGTTTTGACAACTTTTTCTTTAAGGTAAAATGCACAAGTTTTCAGATCAGAAAATTTTGGAGCTTATAATTAAATTCTTTAAAATGTATAAACCTCCAAACGTAAGAAATAACTCTAAAGTCGATAACGTTAAATACATTTTCAATCACAAAAGTTTAAATTTTTCACCTATTCTCTTTAAAATACTAATAAATCGAATCGCTTTTTCATTTTTTATAGATGCAAAAAGATTTTTCAAAACATGCAGTCAAATTTAACGTTTTAACCCCTTAACCTTTCGGGGACGAGTTGCCGGAATACGTGCCGCGTAAGGTGCTCAGAATCTGTGATTATTCTCACCAGTAAATTTTTATTTTAAATTTTGCCTTATTTAATCCGAGCGTTTTCCCTATTCAATTAGGCAAAAAAGTTTGAAAAATCGGTGATAAAAGATTAAAAATTCTGTAAAAGACGCTCGTCGCGAAGGGGTCAATTCTCGCTCCCGTGATATTCACGGGCTGTGTCTTTTATTCAGATTGTTTGATTCCCACAAGTTTTATAAAATAGTGTAATTGGCTTTATTATCGTATAATTTTAGCTGTCATTAAATAAGGTGAATATTTATTTTTCAAAAAAGTGGTGCCAATAAGCAATTTGAATTTTTAAACCGTAATTTAATGTGAACGTTATGGGGTTAAGTCTATTTTTGAGACGTGATAGTGACACCCTTAAAATTAAATTTTGATACAAAAAGAGCCAAGATTTTCTTTCTCTGTCCTATAATCGATTCTTATCGGTGACCAGTAGAACAAAATCCAGTTAAAGGGAACAAGATTTGTTTTTAAGGATGCTATGTGATAAGCTGGCGCCTTCTTCAAAGGAATAAGATTGTCAAATTTGACAATCTTAATGTTTAATTATTTTAAGTCATGGTAAAATAAAGAAAAATTTAATAAAATTTAAACAATCAGGGAAGGAAGGGCCTTCGCTGTCAGTAATAGAAATTGAAGTTATTTTTGTTCTATAAAAAAGAGACTATTGATCACTGTAAAAAAACGGACTAAAAAACGGAGATTCTACTGGCAATCGAGACGCCAGTACTATTTCCGTATTTTAACGGAAATTTTCCCCCATAAATTCCAGAAAAACGAAAGTTTTTCTGTAATTTATGGGTGGAATTTCCGTTAAAATACGGAAAAAGAACTGGTGTCTCGATTGCCAGTAGAATCTCTGTTTTTTTTTTTTTTTTTTTTTTTTTTGTTTGTTTTTTTACAGTGTAGGTTATCAGAATAAAATATTTAACTAATGTTTCGGAAACATTCATCATCAACAGTATGAAGAAATAAGCAAAAGATGATATTTTCGCTAAATATATAGAATACCAGCAACATAAAATAACAAACTAAAATATTATGTACGCATGGCTGATGGAAGAAACAAATCTAAGGTGTTGCAGGATTTTGAGCCTGTAGTCCATAGCACAGGCCGAGTATTATTAAATAGCGAATATAAACATTAGATAAACTAAACTAAGAAATTTTCAGAACATCTCGTGCAAGAAAATTTTTTAACATATCAACAAAAAAATGAAATTCTGAAATTTTAACAACCAAGGAATATTGAATAGCCAAAAATAAGCTTCTACCAACATTTTTCAAAATGGGAAATTGAAACAGTTTATTTTTACCCGACTGTCAAGAAGGGTTATGTGTTTCATGCGTATCTGGGCATGTAGATTTTTTATACCCTCAAAACATCCCGATTTTAATGAATGAGGTCTCTATCGATTCGTCTTAATCGCCCGATGGCTATAGGCTAGGTTTTGTTTTTATAAATTCAAAATGGCGGCCGTAAAATACAAAATTGCGGTAGAGACGAAAAATATTTTACGCACCCTATTGAATGGCATATCATTGGATAGGTCTTTCCAAATGAAGACGATGTTTCATTGACTATTTTACAGTCCGAATCTCCATTTAAATATTACACAACCTGCAACTTGTGTAGGTAGGATCTCTAGCTTTACTAGGACTCTAACCTTCATAGACATCTATAGGCCTCATCAAAACTGTGTTTATAGGTAGGAACTAACAATTAAACACAACTTAAATGTCATGAATACAAGTAAATAAAAATAGGTAAGTAATATAAAAAATAGTTTCCCACTTATGAGAAATAATTAATTAGTTCGCTTTTTACGCTGTCGGGTTTTTTGATTTCTTAAATTTAATTGTTTTATTAGCTTCACTATTTAAGATGAATTTGAAACGCATGAACATAAAAATAAAAGCAGAATTAAAAATTGTCTTTCACGACGAGCTAAGGAAGGAGGCAGCCAGATGAAAAATACTTAGTTATTATTTCTCTTGTTTCTTAATTATTTTAAGTCGCTTAAAAAGAATAAATTTCCTGTATATAAATATTTAAAAAAAAATTGTCATCAAAGGAAAACAAAATTTATTTAATTAAATTTCAAAATACATGGGGCAGACCTGCCCTCTACCTGACAGTGTCTATATCGCTATGTAAGAAATAATTAACAAATAAGAAAAAATCATGCGTCAAGTAGTGATTATGAAACGCTTTCCAACACATTCAGAATAATGTAACAAAACTGCACCGTTTAAAAAATTAAAATATTACGTCTAATTCAATCATATGGAAATGCATAATACATTTCAAAACCCAATTTTAGCTGTTCCCATCCATAATCGGAAAATTGTGCGAATTTTTTCAGCAGCCCTGTATATCATATATAGATTTGAATCTATTAAATTTATGCATGCCAAAATTTAGTTCATATAAGAGATACATATACTTCAGTTTAAAATTTACCTTCAGCAATCTCCTCTAATAAGGAGAACGGTACGTGAATACTTTTATGCAGCCCTGTATTTAAGGTATAGAATTTATATATAACGAGTAAGATGCAAAAAATTAATTAAATTTAAAATCGCATACCGAATTTTAAACCGTACACTCCAGAAATTACTACTCAAAGACAGTACTGTACTGTAGCCGATTTCTTTTGTGTGTCCCTGTAAATGAATAAAAAATACTATGAATGGCCTGTTCTAGCATGATCATAGTGAAATTCAGTGATTTATATCAGTTTCAATACATTTGAAATAGCGTAATGTCATTAAAACACTCTGGAAACGATTTTTTCCCATATACCATAATGTAATGGAATACTTTTGAGTGCCCCTGTAAATGAACGATTAATCCTACATACGTCATATACAAATACCAAACATGCATTAGTGACACTAAATAACCTTTATCAATTTCATGAAAATCCGATTTCATTTACGGGAGTTAGAGTGTGGAAAGACGGACAGACAAACCGAATGCATAAACACTTTTCAACTTTGTTTGAAAGTGTTAATAAAAACGATAAATATAAGTATAATTATTAAACAATCACCATTTCGTTTATATGAGAAAGTATAAAAAATAAAATGATAGGAATATTTTTTAGTACCATTGAACATATACTTCCTATATTCGATAGAGTTAAACTTCAATTTTTATTCTTTTTATATATCAATATTTCATTAAAAACCATAAATCTTAAAAAGAAAAAATATATATCCAACTTATTATGCGATAGATTTAAAAATACATTGAATAACCAAAAAATCAAGTCAGAACGCTTTTCAAATTTGAAAAATAGAAGTTCTTGTATTTTTTTTTTAAGTGAATCTCAGTGAGTTTCACTCTTTTTCAGTAAAGAGTTGGAATTGAGCAGGTTAGTTTAATAAATTTTGAAGTTCGTTGCGAACTTTACTAATTTTTCAGAAGAAGAATTTGAATTTGAATTAGTTCCTTTTTTTGCAAGTTTGCACACCACTACACAGAAATATTTACTTAGATTTCCAAGATTTAAAGAAGCATTTCTGAAATAAAAATTTCTGTTGCTCCCCGTAATTTTTGCAATCCTTATAGAGCAGTTTTCACAAAACGTTAACCACTTTTCTCAACTCATTATCAAGAAGAAATGTCGATTTTTTGGATATTCAATCAATTCTCAAGTAAACATATTGAACTGTGTAACAGAATTTATATTTTCAAGAGTAACAAAATAGTGTTCATTTTACTCTGTTAATATAATGGAGTTATGAATAAAGAGCAGGAGACATATAGTGTAATGTCTATCAGCTGCGAGTGAAGAAACTGAAGAGGTTGTCATAAGATGGCGGCTGCTTTTTCTAAATCGAATCTACAGTTTCTGAATACCACCGGGTCAAACTTCCCACCAGTAAAATTGAATAGAAAATTTTGCCTTATTTAACCCATTTATGCCTAGCGTCCCATTTTTGGGGCGTTTCAAATTTTAATGCATTTGTATAATTTTCTTCTTCTTTATAACATGAAAATTGCATGAAATCATTATTTATAAATGTCTTTATCTATAACCAAGAGATGACAGCACAAGGTGGATATTTATTTGCTTAAATTAAGGCTTTTTTCGGTGTTTATAGATTTTTAATTTTTCAAGAGGGCGAAATGTAAAAAGTAAGTTTATTTGTATTTTTTCTATAATGGACCCAAAATCGCAAGTTATAATCTTAGCTTGGGGACTTTTTTGAAATACGTATTTTTTTAAATTGCGAAATTAAATGTTCAAGCCTATTTTTTTATGCATTTTAGTAATGTACAAAATATAGGGTTCTAGGCACAAATGGGCACATATTTTTGTTAGAAAATTAGGAGACAGTTATTTATGCAATCTCCTTTCGAAGATATTTATGAAATAAATTGTTATTAAGTCTGCAATACGATTATTCTTATTTTATTATTAATAATAGTTATAACGTTATTAGTCTCTGCAAAGAAATAAATATTTTTTTTGTAGTTCATTAAAATACTAATTATAGTACATAATATACAATTTAAAAACATTTTAAATATAAATATAGGCCAAATATATAATTATGCATATTATTCAACTAGAAATACTCATATTTAGTTCTTTTACATTTTATCAAATAAATACAAAAAAAAAACTAAGCTTAATTTTTTTTAGTATTTTTCCAGTTCATTCTGCAACATTTTAAAGTGATTTTACCAAAAAATTTGAGAAAACAAAAATTCAGGCACAAATGGGTTAAGTGTCTTATTCATGGAAATATTTTCCCACAAATATGGTAAAAACTTTTATTTGTTTTTACTGGTTCAGTTTGACTGGTAAAACAGTAAGTTTGTTTTACCAGTTGTCACAATATGGCGAAAACGAAGGGTCTCACTACCGCAAAAGTAAACTTACACCAGTGAAATTGAAAATATACTTCTGCCATTATTTATGACAGAAATTTTGTAATTATAAGGCCTTTAAATACAGAGAAAATTTCTATATAAATTTACTGGTGAAAGTTTTCACCGGAGGTAATCAGCCCTTGCGAAAGTGGTTGCAGTTGAAGCTTCACCATTTTAAGAATATGCCAGTTCCTCTTTATTAATAGTTCCATGGTTAATATAGCCTGTATATCTGTTGAACATGTCTTTAGAACATAAAAATGTTTACTTGAGAACTTATAGCACCCGAAAATCCGGTATTTCGTGTTAAAACCAGATTGCGAAAACTATTAAAAAATTACTTGGAAACATCATTGAGAGCAAAAGAAATCTTTATTTAAGAAATGTTTTTTTTTAATTATGAGGTTTTGGGAGATAAAGGAACGCTTTCGGGAATTGTGGGCAACTCGAAAAAGATTATACTTTATTTTCGTAATTCATCTTTATATTAAAAAAAAACTTTTTCTTTACAGTATACCAATACCTCCTCGATAATACCCAGCAGATTTTCGTTTAGTTTATCAATAGCATTTGTAAAAAGGTTTATATTTATACCAAGGAGGAATGCTTTCAAACCAAAAATTTAGATTACCAGTAAAGAATTTACTTGTTGGCAAAATTTGAGGAATAATTACCATTATTTAATCTACTATTAGTGGTTATGAAAAGCTTCTAGATATTCCTTTCATATTTTTAAAAGACAATAATTATGTATATAATAAATAAATCTTAGAAAATTTTATTTAAAAAAATGTTTTTATAAATAAAACATATTTAAGAAAAATTAAGAAATGGTTCCTATTTGAATTAAAGTGAAAATATTTTATACTATTGTGAATAGTTCTAAAGTATTGAAAATGTAATTATTATCACTCACATCTGTGAGTTTTTAATTTGTAAACTTCGAAGAATTTTTTTCAGTTTGAAAAATAAAAATATATTTTCCAGAGATTTTTGTGGCCCGAGTATTCTTAGAAAAGTGAGATAAAAGCTAATTCAACTAACTTAAAATTTTATAAATTGTATAATTAAAAAAATAAAAAGATGCAGGAAACGTAGCTATAACTTACTCATTTTACTTTAAGCCTCTAATCAGACTCTGTTTAATATACGTTTACTAATAAACCGATATTGGCCGATTATAACAGTTATCGACTTACATTAGAAATATTTATAGTTCCATTCTAATATCATCAGTGTCAGATATCCTGGTTTGTACAGTCAACTAATTATATCTGTGTGCACAATATGCCTTTATTACTAAATCGATGATGCTCTATAACTTTGTCATTGAACATTTGGTATATTAGCCATACATCATGGCTGTAGCTAACTCGATAGGGAGTACATTCTTACCATGGCTTGTGCATTCTCTGAATAGAAAGTTAAAGTAAAATACTTATTTATGTGAAAGTCGCATTTATGTTCCCACTTCCTTATTTTATTTGTTCTGCATTTTTTTATATGTTCTGCAGAAACTTAATTTAGTATCAATCATTTTTATCTTTTTTCTTTAAGAGAATCGGGGGCACAAATATCTCGGGAAAACATATTTTTATTTTTCTAGTTGAAAACAAATACTGCTATGTTTACAGATCAAAACAACAAAAATCTCATATCTGTGTGACAATTATATGAAGAGCCATGAGATAATTTACTTAGAACTACCATGAGAGCTATGCCTGTTGCTTGGATTTTAAGAGTAAGCCAGGAGAATTTAAACAATCATTGTTATTCTTCTTTCAAAAAATATTTTTTTTTATTTGTATTATTTCCTTAAATATTTTAAGTTATTTGCAATAAAACAAATAATAAATATGTTTGTAAGCAAGGAAATACTGAAAGGAGAACTCGTTTATTGAAAAAGCTTTATTTATATTATACAAAAAGCTTTATTTTTATTAATGTTGGATCGTAAATTTTTACTTTTTATCAAATTTAACAGAATGCATCGAAGTTTTGAAGAGTTAGTTCAATAGGTTTTCAGAAATTTTCATTTTTATTTAACTGCTTAGAAATAATATCCTCATGAGGAATGAAATCATGCTTTAAAAATATTTTTTATGTAAATTTATTAAAAATTCGCATGTTCAATTTTTATATTGTGATAGACCCTTCGGGGCTGTTCACTTGAAATGAAGACATGGCGACAATTTAACAATAACAAACGTTTATTAAAACACTTAAAAAATGGTGATGAATAGTGGAACAACAAACTTAATTTTTAAAACATAGAACAGACTGTTCTCCAAGCGTTAAACTGCAAGTCCTGCACTTAATCTCACAATGATTCTAAAATATTTATCTTTACCAATAAGCACATTCTTACTATATGCTAACAACTAAATAGACTCCTTTTAGTCTCAATACTTATTTATTTAAAGCATAAAAATGAACTTCTTATCGAAGGCTCCCAGCGTGGCAGCAAATTAAACTTTCAACACGCTTATAATTCCATGTGGCGTAACTATTTGAACTTTAGAATGGGAATGGCAGAATGAGAATGCGAACTTTATGACCGTCACTTTTAATAGCTAGGCGAGATCTGCTCCAAATTCGTTGAATCCGCCTAACACCTCATTATATATATAACCACTACACAACCACAGTCACCTAATTAATACATCATCGCAAAAAAAAATAAAGAAACGTGACAACCAGATTACCGAGAACATACACACTTTGTTAAACTTAACCCATTAACCGCTGACGTTGCGTTCACGCAACAGTCAAAATAATTGCTCATGCAATGAATTAATTACATTGGCACCACTATTTTAGAATTAAAAAAAATGTCTTATTTATTGGCAGGAATTTTGCTATTTTAGTAAAGCGAGATTTACCTTACTGAATTTGTGGTGGGAAACTACTTTCAACAAGAAATTTGAATATTTCTATCGTAATAGTTTTGGCGGTTAATGGGTTAAAGACAGATAGGATATACTTCTCATATACTCATAAATATTAGTGATTCAGGAGGATTACATGGAGATATCAAACGGAAAGTCATTCATTGAAGTAGTTCAGGAATTATCCATATGTAAAGTTCTGAGCACCTAAATTCGTCTTTAATGATTGCAAAACAAAATGTAGTTTCTAACCTTTTGTGGCGACTATTTTTATATTCAACTGCAATACAATTTATAAAAAAAAATTATTTTGGTAAATTTCTTTCTATGGCATAGATTATTTTTCAACAAGTGGTACCAAAAAATAAAAAAATAGTCACTGGGGCGTATACATTCCAACTCTGTAATCAACGGGTCAAGTATAACTCAAAACTATTCGTTGGAATGAGCTGAAATTTTGAATTCGCATGTTTGAAGTTTTTAGAAAAAGGATTTTTTTTATTTTTCTTTTATTTCAGTACAAATTTTTTAGAGTAACAATTTCCTATTTCATAAATATGTTATGAAAAGTTTAAATACGCGGTTCGAACAGTTTTTGTAGCTAGTTGCACATAATGTTCTAACAACGTTTCAAAAACGAAATACCGCAACACAATTTATAAAAAAAAATTCTATTGGTAGATTTCTTTCTATGGCATAGATTATTTTTCAACAAGTGGTACCAATAGAATAAAAAAATAGTCACTGGGGCGTATACATTCCAACTCTGTAATCAACGGGTCAAGTATAACTCAAAACTATTCGTTGGAATGAGCTGAAATTTTGAATTCGCATGTTTGAAGTTTTAGAAAAAGATTTTTGTTATTTTTCTTTTATTTCAGTACATATTTTTTAGAGTATCAATTTCCTATTTCATAAATATATTATGGAAATTTTAAACTAAGCGGTTCGAACAGTTTTTGTACCTAGTAGCACATAATGTTTTAACAACGTTTCAAAAACGAAATAAAACCAATATATCTGGATTTTCAACATTTTTCAAACGTTGTGTGCTAATAGACTAAACTACTCGCTATTAGCTGCGAGTTTCTTCCATTTTAAGAGTGTGCATATACACTCAAGTCCAAATTTATCTTTACAGTTATTCTTTTTTCCTAAACACTGCTTATTGCACTTTTTTAATGTTTCAAGCAACAGCTTTATATAAAATGCAGTTATCGTAAATTTTAAATTTGTATTTGTGTTTTATGATGTTATTTATGATTCCACAAAAATTCATAAAGTTATAATTCACAGCTTTGAGAAATCTGTGATTTTATGCATGTAAAGATGTACTAATCACTAAGAAGAATAGTTTCTTACTATATACCAAATATAATAAAAACTTTTCATGGTTAAATTCGAAAAAAAAAAATGAAAACCCTGAATAAAATGAATAATCTTTCTTTAGCGAAATATCTATTTTCAACCATCAAAATCTATTTTTTCGTTCTCGCCATTTTCCAAATATAATACCTTATATTAAAAATAAAAAGAGCAAGGAACTCACTTCTTTTTCCGATCGCTTTTGTGAGTGCCACTACTGAAGTAGAAGAGATCAACAATTCGGAGAATGAACAGTGGAATTGGATTGTCTGTTGGGTGAAAAATATTAAGGTGCGAGAGCTTTCGATAGATTAAGACTTTGAAGAAAGAAAACTCTCTCTCGCTGAAATTTCTTGAGATGTTTAACTGAAATAGTTGCAGAATTCATTTCTATATTTTTCGGCATGTGATTGTGTACGATGCCTCGAGGCGAAGATCTTTAAACCATTCATGTGTGAAAGTATGAAACCTATAACCGTCATTCCTGAAGTTCTCATTTTTAATTCCTTAACTAAATAAAGTATATTTTAAGAACAAAAGAGAAAATGAGATAATATATTTTCCAACTGAGAAAATAGTATTAAGCCCCTTTGATGAAGATCTTGAAACCTTTCATAAATAAAAATATGAAACATATAATCGTCATTGGTCAAGTTGTTACTTTTGAATACTTAACTAATACTTAAACTGTTACTATTATAATTACAGCACTTAAACTATTTTTGAACAATTAAAAATTAAATTTAAAAAATCAAAAAACCCGACTGCGTAAAAAGCGAACTAATTAACTATGTCTCATAAATGTTAAACTATTTTTTTATATTACTTACCTATTTTTATTTTATTTACTTGTATTGATAACATTTAAGTTGTGTTTAATTGTTCGTTCCTATCTATAAACACTGTTTTGATGAGGCCTACAGATGTCTATGAAGGTTAGAGTTTCAGTAAAGCTAAAGAACCTACCTGCACAACTTTCAGGTTGTGTAATATTTAAACGGAGCTTCTGACTGTAAAATAGTATGGGAAACATCGTCTTCATTTTGAAAGACCTATCCAATAGCCACTCAATAGGGTACCTAAAAATTTTTTTTTTCGTCTCTACCTCCATTTTGTATTTTACGGACGCCATTTTGAATTTATAAAAACAAAACCAGCCTATAACCATCGGACGGTTAAGACGAATCGATAGAGACTTCATTTATTAAAATCCATCCAGCCGTTGGGATGTTTCGAGGGTATAAAGAAATCCGCATACCCAGATAAGCGTCAAACACATAACCCTTCTTGGCAGCCAGGTAAAAAGAGAAACAAGTGACATATCTTATACTATTTTGAAAAGAACAAAAATTATTTGACGTAAAGCGTTTATAGTAATGAAAGTTTTCAAAAATAGGATGAATGAATCTGTATTTCCAGAAAGGATTTCAAAAGACAGTAGTCCTTCGTTATATCGTGCTTCAGTATATCGCTCTATATTCCTGCTTGCAAAAAAAGCTCCGATTTAAACGTACATTTTAAATATTGATTTTTATACAGGGTAATTTCTAAAATCCATTTCACCACAAATAACTAGTGAACCGAGTTAGATATAGCAATGAATAGTGTAGTAAATTATAGGCGTAGCAAAATGGATATGTATGATATGAATGAAATATATATATAAATATATATGATATATATGAAACGGATATGAGTTAGATATAGCAATAAATAGTGTAATAAGTTTTAGGTGTAGTGAAACGGACATGGGCTACACAATAAGATACAGTCATCCAAAAATTTTAATTTCATAATTTATGTATTATGCCCTCTTTCTAACCTCCAGCTTTTTTTAAATTAAAAAAAAAAAACTTACTTTGTAACAGAAATTTCAGCTAATAAATTGAATCAAGTAGATTTCAAATGACTACCTTTTAATAAAATTTCTGGCCCTAAGTAGATCTTTCTTTATTTAAAAAAAAAGTTGGGGTTTTGCATGTATGATCATGAAACTATTATTAAAAAAAATATATACATTGCAACTTATAAAAAAAATTAACATAACTAGACATAGCATAATTTTAACATTGCTAGAAGCTTTACATATGGAAATCCAAAAGCACAGTTTATTCCGCCACATGTAATTTTTTGTGTTAAGCTTTAAAAATACTCACATAGAAATTTGTTTTAAAACTATTGACAAGAAATTTAACAATACGAATTATGAACTTTATATCTGCATACCTCTTAAACTACTCCACCGAAGGACTTCCCTTTTGATAAGAAGGTAAAATTCACCAAACAATAGGACCAAATTGGGTCAAAATTGGGTGTTACTATTACAAATTTCAAAGTTTGTTACAATTTCAATATAGGGACGCTCCTTAAGCTTATTTTATTAACATGCATTTAAAAAATCATGCGTCAAGCATCGATTATGAAACACTTAATAATGTAACAAAACTTTGCCGTTTAATAAGTTGGAATGGGATGTTAAATTGAACAATTTTGAAATGCATTAACGCATTTGAAAATCCAATTTCAGAAATTTCTATATACAGTCGGAAAATTATCCGAATCCTTTGACCAGCCCTATATATGATGTATAGATTTGTATCTATAAGCAACATGCATGCAAAAATTTAGTTCAGTTATGAAATGCATGCCACAGTTAAAAATTACCCATGAGCAGTTTCCGCTAATAAGGAGAATGGTACGTAAATTCTTTTGTGTATCCCTGTATACGAGGTACACAATTTATACACAACGAGTAACTTGCAAAAAAAGTTAGTTAAATTTAAAAACGCACACCGAAATTGAAAAAGCACGTCTACAAATTATTGTTCAAAGACAGTACTGTAACCGATTTCTTTTGTGTGTCCCTGTAAATGAACGATAAATACTATTCTATAGTAATCATTTTGTAGGGAAATTCAGTGATTTATATCAATTTCAATACATTTGAAATAGCGTAGTGCCATTAAAATACTCTACAAACGAATTTTCCCAATTGACTATAATATAACGGAATTTCTTTGAGTGCCCCTGTAAATGAACTATTACTGCTACACATTTCATATTGAATACCGAACATGCCATGGTAAACATCATTTACATATATCAATTGCATGAAATTTGGAAAGTCTTAAAAAGACCTAATTCCTAATCGAATGGTTATTTTCGATTTTCTCTGTGACAATTTGGTGATTAAAATGTACAGGTGTTCTCTTTTTTTGTGACGACTGTAGCTCTACTCTAGCGGTAAATTTCTGATTCGTAGATCGCATCTCTAAATTTATACAATATATGATCAAAAATACGATCGATCTAGAATGAAACGACATTGTTCACACTGATACGATAAATAGTTGCCTGTACAGACCAAAATATCTAACACCAACACAGATGCGAGACGTTTTATTCATTGAAAAGACCAGTTTTCACTGAAAGCGAAATGAGATTTTTAAAAATGATATAAAGATGCTATTTTGTTAATTCAGAATGCAAGAATACGCAGAATCAAGCAAAAAAAATGTGATGTAATACAAGTAAGGGAAAAAAACAGAACCGTGTGTTACTTTTGTTTTCAAAATATAAGTTCATTTTTTAAGATCAGATGTTTTTATCTAAAACAGCTAGTGTTTAAAATTATAAAATAAATTTATTGTCTGCCGTTATTTACTATTGTCATCCAGAAAATAAGTTTCGCACGATCAGTAAAAAGGAACAAAACATAATTACCTGGAAAGATATATTGCAAAAGATACAGCAATGTTTCAGCTACTTCTCAACTTAAGAACCACCGGACTTGTAGCACATGTCATAGCGTGGGATAAGTTTTTGTAGCCCAGTGTCATAGAAGTCTGCCACCTGGGAATGGAGCCAGCTTGTCACAGTTGTCAACTCATGTCTCATCACCCGTAACGATCCTGTTGAGGTATTTGTTGGCCTCATCGTGGTATCGCTTCAGAAAAGTCAATGCTGCTCCCATGCGTTTGATTTTGTGTTCCGGTGTAAGGTTCCTCGGAACCCACAAGACGCACATTTACAGGAACAACGGGCATTTCTTGATGATTCCACACATTGCCGATTTTTCATGCACTTTTATGCAGCGGTACAACGATGAGGGCAACGAGTACCTCAACAGTTTAGTTACGCGTAGTGAGACGTGAACTGACACGTGTAACAAGCTGGCTCCATTTCCAGGAAGCAGTCTTCTATGACATTGGGCTACAAAAACTTATAACACGCTTTGACAAGTGTTACACTTCCGGTGGTTCTTATGTTAAGAAGCAGTTGAAACATTGATGTATCTTTTGCAATAAATCTTTCCATGTAATTATAGTTTGTTTCTTTTAAAGGACTCAGGGAAACTTGTTTTTGGGATGACCCTCGGATTTTTCTTTTAAAAATATCGTGTAATTTAATCTTTACAGGCAATTATTTACCGTGTCCATGTGTACACATGGCTATTCTTACTGAATAGATTATGTTTTACAACTTTGTAATTAAACGTTTTGATCGTATATTCTATAGCTTCCTATATAAGATCTCTAGTTCTAGAATTTAATTATAGGGGGTGCTGCATCGTGTAGCGCATAGCCATTTTAATATAACTATACATTCATGGGTATAGCTAACTAGGTTCTCCAGTTATTTGTGGCGAAACGAACTTAAGGAATCATCCTTTACATATCAATTATAAAATGTCTTTATCGTTAGTTATCAAGAAAATAGTAATATCCGTATAAGTTGTAATTTTGGAGATAAATATACATCTACTTGAGGGTTATCACTTTTCTTAAATTTTAAATGTCCTCTGTTATATTGCATTTTTCTTGTCGCTCGATATATGCGTAATACCGTACGATATACGTACAAAGAAAAGTAACTGCCGTTTTCTGTGCCCAGTAGACACTGAAGGTATGTGTTTGGCCTGTATCTAAAAATCTGGTATCATATATAGAAAGCATATCTAGTTGATATATTGATTATAAAACATGTTTTTAAAAATCTTCAACTTTTAAACATAATTTGTTTTATTTAAAAGCGAATTTTACAAGAAAATATTAAATAAGGTGAGAGATTTACATTTTATGAATTAAAATATACACCTTTTAAAAAAAAATATTTTTATAAATTACGAATAAAATTTTCTTAGCTTTAAAGTATGCATTAAAACATACACAGATAGTTTTATAATCACACTCGAATCAAAATTAATATATATTTTATTTTTACTGCATATAAATTTTAATTGCTGAGATAAGTAGATAAAAAAATTAATACATTATATATCCAAATGCTCATTTGAACGATTGTAATTTAATTTCACACAACTGCCCTGTTTAGACATATTTATTATATAAACATCTAATAAAAATTTTCATTAAACGTATGAATTTATTTTTTTTTTTTCAGTTTCAACGAAAATATTCGTCATAAAGCACAAAAACAAAATACGTGCTACTTTGAATGCCCCAACAAACAGTTTTTGTTGCCTGGAAAAAAATCTTAATATTTAAAAAATTGAGAATGAACAAGATTCTGTTAAAATACAATTCACAACGACAGTTCGGTTGTATCGAATTTTGGGGAAAAGCCCTTCTGGTGGTCCTCAATCAGACCCTTAAGTGGAAAGATGACGGGGAATAAGAAAGAGGACGCTATGGTACGAGACGGCCACTTTACTGTGGAAAGTGTCCGGGAGCATAGTCCCTGACGGTGGCAGGCACTGACGAATTCTGTCCTCCACGTGTTCCCCCTGGTTAATAGAGTCCATGTTTGACTCCACAGGTCGAACCTAGTAACCTAATGGTTGAGCTCCTCGCCTTCCTTGTTGATTTAATTACCTTGTGGCTCCGATCGTACCCTCTGGGGGTCTCAGGGTTGAGGCTTGCTATGGGAGTGCCATGATCTCGTACCTGCTGCCGGTGGTGAATGCTTGAGGTTGGGTACCCTTCCAGGTGGTCCCCACTCCTCCCCTTTGGTGGGGAAAATGAGGGGGAGCCTGGTCCGACTGTTGCTTTGTCGAGACGAGTGCTGGGAAGAAGGAGACCGGGAGCGGTGTCTCTGGGCGGTCGTCCCTTGGTCCCGCCTTCTGGGGAAGATGACGGGGAGCTGGGGGTGGCGAGGGCAGGTGCTATCTACCTGGACAGGGAGTCTGGGCAAAGTCTAGCAAAAGAGAGGACAGTACCAAAACTTCAACGCAATTATTCACCAAGCGGTCAACGAGGGGAGTGCCCATACTACTGTGTGATCCTGACGGCCTTGAGTGTGGAAGATGACCGGGAGCAGAGTCTCCCTAATGGACGGGGCGTTGCTGCGTCTCGTTGGTTGCTACACGAGTAGTCTGAAGATACTATCGCGGTGTGTTTTAATCGGAATGACCGCACAGTGTTTCTCAAGGGGTTTCGTTGTGTGTAACGGGAATACGGGTTATATTCTCATAGCCCTCATTCACGTTGGTCTCTGATTTGCAGTATGGGCAGTGGCTGTGGCTACCGTTGCAGTCTGTGCTTACATGCTATTCTTGTAGTGGATATTCCTAGACGTTGGCGGGTGGTGGTGCTTACTTCGCTGATCCCTCGGCAGTGTGCCGGGTTCGCTCGTCTGTTGGGGATTTGCGTCGCTTCGGCGGGCTTCGTCCATGGTCTTACCGCCGATATGGGATACTTTGATCCTGGTACGGTTCTTTTGTTGACATCGAATTTTTAATATCATTCGAAGTCTGTTTCTAATCTAAATTATAAAACCGAAAAAACATTTTCAATGTAAAGATAATCAAACGGTCTGTTATTTACATAAAATTTGTGACATTATTTTGATGAGAAATGAAAACGGTAGGAAGTTCTTTAAATACATACAGTATATTTTAAATTCCACCAAAAAATAGATATAAACCCAGAGAAACTAGTCCTCTTACTAAAGATAAGTTTCTGATACATTTTTTATTGAAATCTTTGAAAGTTTAATGAGAAAAGAAACATACACACGAAATTACATGTGGAAACTTTTGCCTCAGAAATTTCTGAAAGAATTGAGAAGATAACTTGAAATCATTGACAGCCGCTTCCCCACTTCGTGCTCGACTACATATTCAAATTTTATCAAAATTGTCTTTATCTTTAAAAAAATTCCAGGTGACTTAAGGAGTTACATACGTTCTTGGCGGTGAAAAATTGATATATTTTGGAGAAAAAAAGTTTAGGAAGGAAGTAAAATTAATTGAAAAACTAATAATTCCAAGTTTTTTTTCATTGTTTCAAGTATTGTTTTGTTGTTAAATTTAGTCATATATTACGTTGAAAACCTGCAGCTACGTTGAACTACACCAAAATATTCGGGCTCGATGGGCAGCATCCCAAATTCCTGTAGAAACAAAAAATTATTTAAATCTGAGTATCTTATTGTAAAATAAGGTCCGATGGCTAAGGGCCATTGGCTCAAATTTTTGAATTTTTGAAGAATAAGAAAATTGCGCTATTTTCTAACAAAAATTCCATTTTTCGTTTAAAATTTTGATCTTTAAACTTATTGGAGAAATATAAAAAAATACGTTTTTCAGAAAATCGCTTCATGGCCCTTAGACGATTTAATGAACCACAAGCATTACTGGCGTCATACAACGTCATGATGGATTATGGCCAATCAGCTTCTTGATTTTTTCCACAAGCGCTCACCAAAAGCCAATCAAATACCCCAATGCTTGTGGGAAAAATTACAAGCTCCGCCCAGTGCGCGTGGTCAATTATGCGTAGATGAGCGAAAATTTTATCCAAAAATGTTAAAAATTGTTAAAGTTGGGAGCCCTGAATTTAGAAAACTCACAATGAGAAAAAAACACATTAAAATATCGATAATAATTTCAAATTACTGTAAATAATTCTCAGTAATTTTTAAAATGTTAGAATAATAAAAAAATTTCCAAAGGTTTAACTATTAAACTTTGAGTAAAAAATGTAAATGTTATCCGATATAAGCAAAATTTAAAAATATGTGAAAACTACCCCGATAAAACTGTCATTCACGAGCCTGATATGCATCAAACTATTTTTACATAATACTTTGATAAATATTAGTGTTCACAAAATTAAAATGGTGCAAAAATATTTAAAGTGTTTCAGATTATCAGAATCATTCCGCTTTTAATGTACTGAAACGATAGGATTATATTTTTAAAAGTGAAATTTTTTTTATAAAAAAACTGTTTTAAGCTACAGCCTAAAAGGAACAATTGATTAGGATAGAATGCATAATTGTGGCAAGCTTTGAGCTAGCTTTTATTCTTGACAGCCACTAATAGCGTGATTATGGAGTGCTTCTGGCTAGTTTTTATTATGATTTTTCCTAATGCTTTAATGAATAGTTATCATATACTTGTATTTAGTCATACTTTACTTAGCAATAAGTGATGTATAAAAACAAGTGAAAAGAGAAGAAAATTAGACATAAATAACCATAACATATATTTTAATATTACATATATTTTATATTAAATGATTTTTAATCCACTACATTCACTGCAAAAAAAAATCCGACCAAGTTTCCTGTAGGGGACGGAAACATAGTTGCCCTTCTCGGTACGGAAAATTTTCCAACCCAGCTCGGAATAAAATCTGAAAAATACCATTTTAGTTACTACTTCTTTTTTTTTACGGATTTTATTCCGAGCTGGGTCGGAAAATTTTTCGTGCCGAGAAGGGCAACTATTTTTCTGTCTCCTACAGGAAACATGGTCGCATTTTTTTTACATTGTTCTCGTTTATTAATTCTTCTTTTAATATACTGAAAAGATAGAATCAAATTTTAAAAACTCAATTTTTTTAATATAGAAAACCTGTTTAAGCTACGACCTAAAATGAACGATTGATTACGATAGAATGCATAATTATGGCCAGCTTTGAGCTAGCTTTTATTCTTGATAGCCACAAATAGTATGATTATGGTGTGCTTCTGGCTAGTTAGGTAGATTTCGTATGAAATGCTACCTATTACATTCTTCCCTATGTTGGAATTTCTGAAATATTTTTGCACGTCTACACCGATCATGACCCCTAGAACCCAAAACCACCCTCAGTAAAAAACTTTATATATATACACTGCCCAAAAAAATTAGGGGAGCAAGCAAAAAACTGAAGAGAACATTGCAGACAGGCATGTATGGGCATAAAATGGATAGTACACGTGTATCAATGCGCAATACAGAAAAAAAGACGCAAAAACGTGTAAGGGAGCTTTTATTCTTTGAAAAGATGAAAAGAAAATGAAAAGATGGTTTAGGGCAACAATTTGGTTTCATGTAAATGATAAAAAAAAGTATTGTTTAAAAATGATGCAAGATTTTTAATATGACGTAAAAGGAGGCATCGGTCTCGCAGCAATGCGTCGTCTGAGTATGTCCGAAACATGCTCGATCGGATTTAGGTCAGGAGAGCATGCTGGTCATTCCATACCCTGTATTGCTTTAGCTTCAAGCATGTTTCCCAGAAGACAAACTGTATGAAGTCTGGCATTATCATGCATAGAAAAAAGAAATCACTAATTGCTGCAACATAAAATATGACATGAGGTCTCAGTATCTCATCTGTATAACTTCGGACCGTCAAAGTGCCATTCCGAATGATATGCAAGCCCGTACGTCCACCTATGCTGATTCCAGCCAATAGCATCAACCCACCTCGTATGTAATGTGATCTTTCACGAACGAATGTGGGATTATTTTGAGTGCCTCTTTCTCTCCATACCAAAACACATCAGATGTCACTTCCAGACTGAATCGGGACTCGTCTGCAAACAGAATTTGACTCCAACAACGTTGCCTCCAAACTCGATATTCAGTTCCCCCACCTTCTTCGGACCGCACAGTGGCTTTAGGTTAATGGAATACAGGCCATTGCCATACGTGCATAGAGACCACCCTGATGAAGCCTATTTCGAACTGTTTGACTGGACACCCTTCCTCCTGTGGCCAAGAACAACTGTGTTTGCAGCTGAGTAGCATCACCCGTTCCGTCTCGAAGAGCTGTTAACAGGATATATTGGTCATCAGTTCCTGTGTTAGCACATTTTCGACCTTGCACTTGTCGATGACTACCATTCCACGTGTCTTGGAATCGATTCCACAGCCTTTCATGGACACTTTTTGCAACTCCAACAGCGCCCAATACACTTCTTTATGTTTCCCAAAATTCAACTGTCCCGGTAACACGCCAAGCCATGGATTGGGGTAAATCATGTTGTTGGGACATTTTCAAGCTACCTTTTCTCAAAACACAAGCTGAGCAATTGAATTTTACAACTGAGGCACTGAAACAGACGTTTCTGCAAAATCCCGATTTCTGCACTTATCTCTTTTTTCTAGTTTTTGACGTCATAAACTTTAATTTACATGTGAAGTTTTCTTTATCTGTTTTCTACAACTTTCTACAATTATGGATGTTTTATTTTACGTTACTTGTCGGTGTAAATATTTGCGTAATTTCGTTAAAACCATGTGCTCCCCTAATTATTTTGAGCAGTGTATATCTACCTATCTATCAATCTATCAATCTATATATATATATATGTGTATATATATATATATATATACAGGGTGTCTCAAAAGGTCGTTTACAAATTTAACATGCTGGCCTGTCATATCCTGAGGAACAAGATGTACATAGGAACTTGTGTTCGAAAATGCAAACTGCGACCGCTAGAGGACGATGAGCGCAGGTGAGGAGGGGAAAAAAGAAAGGATATCGAAAGAAGTATCAATATGACTTTTATTAAACACCATGGTTTAATTTACAAAAGGTGTTCAAAATTCCTTCCATTCGCCGCAATGCATGCTTCACAACATCGACGCATGGATTCACGTACCCATTCAAAATGGGCAGGTGTGACACGAACACATGCCGCCGCTTCCACAGTCATGGCGACGAGATCCATGTCCGCTGTTACCGGCGTCTCGTACACCATGTACTTCATGTTTCCCCACAGATAGAAATCCAGGGGAGCCAGATCGGAAGATCGTGGTGGCCATGCGACTGGTCCGCTTCTGCCATTCCAGCGATTAGGATATGTCCTATTGAGGTATTCTCGCACATTGTATAGCTAAAAAGACCAGGCGCAGCATCATGCTGAAACCAGATGTTTCGGCGTGTAGCAGCTAGAACGTCACCCATCAGATCCCGCAAGATTCTTTTTTAGAAAATGAGATAGTTATTCCCATCGAGGCGCTGAGGTAGTAGGTGAGGGCCAATTAACATGTCACCGATAATACCAGCTAAACGTCTACGGCGGATCGTTGTTGACGCGCATGGGCATGTGTAGACCTGGGGTTTTCATGTGCCCATATTTGTATGTTGTGCAGGTTTAAGACACCGTGCTGTGTAAAATAGGATTCATCCGAAAACAAAATCCACGATGGAAAATCCGGCTGTGTGACCCGTTGTTGCAAATACCAGCATGCGAATGCAACGCGTTGGGGATAATCGTCAACGCACAATGCCTGTACTCTTTCTAAGTGGTAGGGGTGTTGCGTGTCCTCATGCAATATGCGCATAATGCTGGAACGATGTACACCCAAGACGGGTTCGCTTGCTTGGTGACTTATTTGCGGGTTCCTGTCAAATTCCCGTAGCACAGTTTCCTCTACGACAGACATGCGTGTAGTGCGTTCTCGACCGATGTGGCTACGTACTTGGAAAGCTCCTGCTTTACGCAATCTGCGGTGCAATTGTCCAAACAAAATATGACTTGACTAATTTCTGCTTGGGAAGCGTTCAAGGTACATCCTTACCGCGGCTCGTGTATTTCCATCCGCGACGCCATATACGTAATGTATAGTGGCCCATTCTGCGTTACTAAACCGATTCATCCTTCTCCTGCAACGTCCTCGCCTGGAATGATTACGCTCCCCACTCTCCCGTAAGCCTGCGCTCATCGCCCTCTAGTGACCTCATTTTGCATTTTCGAACACAAGTTCCTATGTAAATATCGTTTATCATGATATGACAGACCAGCATGTTAACTTTGTAAACGACCTTTTGAGACAGCCTGTGTATATATATATATATATATATATATATATATATGTATGTATATATAAATATATATATATATATATATGTATGTATATATAAATATATATATATATATATATCACTTTCTTCTGGACACGATAACTTCCACAATTCTGCACAAATCTTTTCCAAACTGATACATAAAATAATGGGGCATAAAATCTCGGTCAAGTTCGTTAATGGGCAAAATCGGACCAAGGGGATGGAAATAAGGAGGGGGTATTCTGAAAACAGAAAAAACCCCATAACTTCTTAATTTTTGTACATATCAAATCAGTTTAAAGTTTTTATTACTTCTAAAAATAGGGCAAAAAGTTTATGTATCACAGATTTTTGATAAAATTAAAAATGGGCTCAAGGGGCGCAAAAAATAGGGTTTCTGGAAGGAAAAAAAACATAACTTCGTCAATTCTCAAGATATCAAATCCAATTAATTTTATTATAAATCTCCTTAATATTATCTACAACTTTTATATTCACAAGTTTTTGATAGGACCAATTCGTACCGCAAAAAAATTAAAAACGAAAACAAAAGGGGGGGGGGGGTGAAGAAGAAAATAATCCATAACTCCGTCAATTCACAAGATATAAAATCCCCATGAATTTATCATATATCTTCTTCATATTGTCTGCAACATTTATATAGACAAGTTTTTGATAGGGCCAATTCTTGCAGTAAAAACAAATAAAAAATAAATAGCGGTTGAAGAAAAAAATCATCTTATTAAGGGTGTATTCAAATCCAAACTGCTTATTTTCTGACTCACTTTAAATTCATTTTTACTCTCAAACGCATTCAATTGGTAGATTCTCCTATTCAGAAACTATATAATGTACCGTAATGATCGATTTTTTGATAGAGGCAGAATATCTTTCAAAAAATGATGTCAAAGTGGGCATTTTGAACAGAATTTCCTGAAGCGATTGTCTTAGAAACGAAAAATATTGTTCTACTGAGAAAACAATTGTTTATAAATCAAGTTTCAATTAATTGAACGAAAAAAACACAGGTCGCTTATAAATCTCTTCAAAAATCACGTCAGCAAGATTCATATTTTTTCTATTAAAAATGAATCTGAAAATATGCCAGAAAATTTCGAGTTGTTGAGCATGGAAAAGTATTTTTTTTAATACGTCCTTAACATGATTCTGATAAAACCAGCCATTATATAAAAATGAAATAAAAACTCGTCAAAATCGGCCAGATGAAATTGTTAAAGTGGATTTATCTCTAATCATGATTTAGTTTTTGTTGGTGAAATTAGTATACTTTACTTCGAAATCTACCTCCGCCTGTAGGCCGGGCCGGCAGGGATTTTTTTATTTATGATGACAATTAGTGGCAGAGCTATGGTTAGTTTTCGTTCCTGATGGCCCGTTAAATGAATAATTGTGATTCGTTTTAGGCTATCTTTCATTTGCGGCCCCGTTAGCGTCATGGGCAACTTCGTGTGTTTACGGACAGTTGTTATGCGGCCGCATTGTGGTCAACATGACACTTTTTACGGTCACTGATAATGGTCTCTGTCGAGTACTTCTGGCCAAAGGTAACGTAACCGTAATAACAATAAAATGTAAAAGTTATGCAGTGTGTGGTGATTACGATAATATTTATCAGCTTATACTAAAAGATAGCGTTGCCGAATAAGTTAGCATGCATCATATCTGTTTAATGGCTTATCAAAATACACTATATGGCCAAAGGTGACCGGTCACTTGCGATTTTAGACGTTTTGTTAAATATCTAGAAACATACATGAGGAATTAACCTGAAACTGCAGATGTGTAAACAATATAGTATAGGTCATATATTTCCGCGAATATTTTTTTACCGAAACCCAACAGGAGACCGTCAACAAATTGAAAAAGAACGAATATCTTTTGGATAACCCTGTAAAAACTAATGTAGCAAAAGCATTCAAACTCGAGATTATTAATAAGTGGCTTATTGTAATATACTGTGTTCATTTTTAGAAGATAGCATGTATACTCGTAGAGAAATTAAGGTTTATAAAAACAGTTCCAAATTTTGCCAAGTTTTTCGCTTATAATTTGCAGAGTTCTTAATATAAAAAAAAGCTCTTTTCGGAAAGTATGACAAACAACATTCTACACAATAATCTGCGATCAGAATTAAAAAATAATAAAAATTGGATGAAAAATGAGCAGGTTTACTAAAAAATGTTTCACTGCACATGCGCAAATGCAATCAAAATATAATTTACATAATGTATTAGCTAAGTATATAGAGCAACTTTTGTGAAATTCTGAAAATCATAGCTTGAAAATTCTGAAAATTATCGTCGATAGAATAAGCTCGAAACCCGTTGTTCGCAAAAAGAAGCAAAAATATGAAAGGTTGTATCAAATATCTGTTGATTAGTACCAAGATAGCGTACACAATATTGCACGTACATTTGGATACAACCCCTCATCTTTTTGCTTCCTTTTGGGAACAACGGATTTCGATCTTATTCTATCGACGATAATTTTCAGAATTTTCAAGCTATGATTTTGAGACTTTCACAAAAGTTGCTCTATATACTTAGCTAATACATTATGCACATTATATTTTTGATTGTATTCGCGCATGCGCAGTGAAACATGTTTTAGTTAACCTGCTCATTTTTCATACAATTTTTATTATTTTTTAATTCTGATTACAGAGTATTGTGTATAATGTTGTTTGTCATATTGTCTGAAAATAACTTTTTTTTTTATATTAAGAACTCTGCAAATTATAAGCAAAACACTTGGCGAAATTTGGGACCGTTTTTATAAAAACCTTAATTTCGCTACGAGTATACATGCTATCCTCATAAAAATGAATACAATATATTACAATAAGCCACTTATTAATAATCTCGAGTTTGACCGCTTTTGCTATATTAGTTTTTACAGGGTTATCCAAAAGATATTCGTTCTTTTTTAATTTGTTTGCGGTCCCCTATGGGGTTTGGGGAAAAAAATCTTCGCGGAGATATATGATCTATACTATACTATACTATACTGCTCACACACCTGCAGTTTCAGGTTAATTCCTCATGTATTTTTCTAGGTATTTAACAAAACGTCTAAAATCGCAAGTGACCGGTCACCATTGGCCATATAGTCTATGTGTATATGTAACTACCTATACAATTCGTAAAATATGTATGTATCATGAGTTTTTTTGTTATTTCAAAAGACCTGTTTTTGATTCATTTCGTAAAATTATTACTAGCTTTGATACGTAGCTAAAATATGAAAAAAAAATGCAACTTCAACAAAATGTTTTTTTTTTTTTTTTTCGTCAGTTTACATATAAATATTTTTCAATTGAAATTTTAATCCTTTCTTATATACCTTAATGAAGGAATATTTAGAAATAAACGCACAGCAACATTTTTTAAAGTACAATTAAAATCTCACTTAAAAACTTCATATTTGTAGAAGAAAAATTAACACTTAGATAACATTTTATCACAGAAAAACGATAAAAACTTCTCTCAGATAAAAATGCATTTTAAAACTTAGCTTCAAAAGTCCATGAATAATTTGTTTACAAAACTCAAATGCTTGGAAATTTCCTAAAATCTATCGCATACATATGCAGTTTTTTCTTCATGTAGAAAAAAGCGGAAAACGCACAAATATTACTGCAATTTTTTTTCGATTTTTTAGTTTATTTCCAGTCAAATTAACGTCAGCCATCCTCTTAATTATAAAAAACTTATTTGTAGTTTCATTCATGCGCAAAATTACCTTGATTGAGAGGAATAAAAAGTCTTTATTATCTTGATTTAGTTATTTATTCCGCCAGTCAGAAAAAAATGAGATTTGAGAAAACTCGTTTATAATTTAAGTTCCATATAATTATCTATAAAAATCTTTTGATTTATTTCAGACAGAGATTGATCAGTATTTTTAAATAGAAAAAAAGACTTCAATACTATTGCTCTGAACTCTCTCTAAAATAAAAAATTAACAAAATAATAAAAATAATATCTAGAGTTTTTTGTCAATTAATATAGGCTGATTTAAAAAATACAGAGTGTCCGAAAATTCCTGGACACATTTTAAAATTCAATACAAAATCAAGCAATTGTTGTACAGGGTTTGGACTAAAATTCTTCTCAGGATGAAAAGTTTTCTTCAAACAAATCAAAATAATTACTTCCAAATTTCGATCATAGATGGTGCCACTTGTTCGTATGTTTGCTTTCAAATGTGCTTTTTCTGATTTTCAGATTAACTTTGACACAGAAATGAGGACCCCCAGCGCTGGGAGTCGTCATTTCTGGGTCACAGCGTGAAGATTAATCTTAAAATCAGAAAAAAAGCATGTTTGAAAGCAAACATTAGGACAACAAGTGGCGCCATCTATGATCGAAATTTGGAAGTAATTAATTTCATTCGCTTGAAGAAAACTTTTCCTCCTGAGATGCATTTTGGTCCAAACCGCACTCCTGTACGACAATCACTTGATTTTATATTGAATTTTAAAATACGTACAGGAATTTTCGGACGCCTTGTATTTTACTAGCTTTGAAAGGTGGTAGTGCACAGTACAGAAAACAATTTTTATAGGAAACTAGAACCACAATCGATTTATTCATTGAAAAATACAGGGTGCTCACTCGAGTCGGAATTCGTACCTTTATTCATAATTTTGACTATAATGAATGTATTGTAACGAAATTTGAAATAGACTTTTCTTTTTCATGTAAAATGTAGGGATACTACGAGAAATGGTAGAAATTGTTACCATCCTTATCCAAACTGCCGGAACTTGACAATCCCTATTTACAAACGTAATTGATAGTACTCACTGTTTCACGAGTCGAAATGATGTATATTTCCATCACTTTTCATGACATCATTTCATTTCACACAAATTAAACTAAGTCTGTTGAAAAATTCTTTCAAATATTTTTAACCATTTGGAAAAATGGTTATTGTCCTCGTCAAGGTAGGAAATCAAAAGCATATCTGAAGCGTTTTATTGGTTTAATCCGCATTTTATTAGTTTTCTGATTGGTCTATACACTAAACTTTACTTTCAACAGAGATGGATACTTCTGTTGCCACTATGACAAAAAAGTAATAAAAACTACAAAAAAAATTAATAACTCAGAAACAAATTGAGATACAGCTTTCAAAGAAATTGCATTTAAAAGTACATTTTTTTCTCTATACGACGGTGTAAAAAGTAATATTGTGGGATGTTTAGAAGTTTAAGAATGAAATTTCATTTAAAATTGGTCGTCAGATTACTTGGAAATCTGACGATGAAAAAGCCTTTTCCCGAACAGCCAATGAAATGCTTGGATAATACGTAAGTTTTAGGCATGCAGGAATGACGATTAATATTTAATATTTATAGCTCCATGGTTTCAGGTGGATAATACGTAAGTTTCAGGAAATTTGACGAGTCGAAGGCGATTTTTGTCGCTTGCAATTTTTACGTGTAATAACACTATTAATGTTTAATTCATGGCGTACGTAATGTATGATCAACTCCGTGCGATTTTTTATGTCTTAAATTTTAGTCTTTGAAAAAATCATTTTCCAAATGGTCGTTGTAATTTGTTAAATTGCATTTTTTTTTTTTTATTTAAAGTTATGAACGATAGTTCTCTTCATATTGAGTGAGACTCAGTACAGGGTGTCTATAAATTAGTTGGGCAAAAAGAATGATTCATTGGATGGAATTGACATATTGTTGTAAGATAGAAAAATAGTTCAAGTTTACCATTACCACAATGTTCGATGATACTTCCTTTCGTGATTCTGCAAATGTTCCATCGGTAAATCATTTCTTGTCACAGATTTGTCAGCATGTTTCCGTCGATCCAATTATTTGCAGTACATATTCTTGATTTTAGTTTAGAAATGGATGAAGGAAGTGGCGGCTTGTACACTTGATCCTTTACAAAACACCATACACGGATATCAAAACAAAATTTGACTTTCTATAAGACTTTTAGCATTAGTGCAAAATCCGGCAATTTCATTGGCAATCGGCGAACCTAACTTATTTAGGAGTAACAGCGCTGCTGCTCATTTCATCAATTGTATTTCTTGATAATAATAACTTGATGCATTAAAATAGCGTACATATTTCTCATACTTAACACAAAATCAATTGTTATGGAGTTAAGAACATAATATAAAATCAATTATTAAATTTTGATTTAATTTTCTAGTAATAAAATTATCAACAACTCTAAAACAACATTGACTTAGTTAAATTATGATAAAATAATGAGATTGCTATAATAAGTTGCTTATAACTTTTTTTATTGTTTACTCAGATGTTTGCAATCAATATTAAAGTCCTAGCAGCTTAACTAAAAAATAAGTAATTGAAGCTCCATACAGATATATGACAACATTTTTCTATGTCAATTTAAGAGATACTATTATTGCACTTATTTAGATGTTTTATTTTAATTATATAATATTAGCTCTTAAGTAGTATTACGCAGATCATTCATACAATACTTTCACAAAAATACCATGTTCTGGCTTTACACAATATTTTACTCTTATACTTTCCTTTCAGGGAAAGAAGCTCTGTTCAATTTCATTGGCTATCGGTGAACCGATAGCCAATGAAATTGTAGGATTTCGCACTAATGCTAAAATTCTTATGGAAAGTCAAATTTTGCGAAATCAAGCGGTGAAAGATCTTGTGATCGTGGTGGCCATTGAATAACACCTCCACTGGCTGAGCGAAAGCGTCAGTTATAACACCTAATGCCATCTATGAATAAACTTGGGCAATATAACTACTAGTCTGACTTTCAATTAGTTCATTTCATTTAATATTTCGGACGTTCTTAACTATCGAAATTGCCCAACTAATTTGTAGACACCCTGTATTTTTGAGTGAAATATGTATTACGATTTTTGTTTCCTGTTCAAAAATTGTTTGTTTTGGTGTGCACTACCACTTCTTAAATTTTTTCCAATCTTTTTAAATCACTGTATCATTTAAAAATTATCATTTAAAAACATAAAAAACAGTTAATGGATGCAATCATTTTGTAAGCTTATAGTCTTAAGTAGGGAAAAAAATGTGTATTTGTATCATCTAACTGCGTTTTACTTCGTTTATATAAATAAACACAATTTTTCTAAGTATCTGTAGCTTTCCAGAATAATTCAGGATAGCGGAAAGGGCCAAATCAGTTGTAATCTAGATGTAATTATCAAATGAAAATTATTCCATTTATCAATAAATATTTAAGACAAACTGAATAGCTATACTTAGCTCTGAACACACCCGTTTAGGTATTTTCTGGCTTAACAGGAGTTCACGAAAGCGTTCATGGAATACGAACGTTTTGTACGAATATAGACTTGTCTTCGAGAACGAGCTCTGTATACGTAAATAGACCACTCTCCTAACAAAGTACTGTAAGGCAGGTCGCACACTGAGGAAACAGGATGAAATGAATTGCGACTTAGGAGAAAAGACCAGTCGAAACAAAGAAGAAAGCTGTTTTAAACCAGTTTTTCACCCGAAATTGAGTGAAACATTGCATGTGCCGCCTTAGTGTGCGACCTCCTAATTTTCAAGTATCAACTGGGGCTGGCGAAAAGTGAGTTTTAGAGGAGGAATATGTAATGTATATAACGTATATGTAAATGAAGATCGGCACGTGTTTGGACATATCCACCCTTACTTTAAAAGTGCTATAACGCAAAAAACTCCGTTTTTCAGAAAATACGAAAAACTGTTTCCGGGATGTGGAAGAGTCAGCGGCCATCTTGCAAACACAACTTCTACCTTGTGGCTGGATTTTCCGCGCAGTATCTGGTAATTTAGGTGAATGGTAGAGGCGTAAAAACCAAGTACAATGGCAACCATAACTCAAAAAACCCAATTTTTGAATTGTGGCACTTTTGAAGCAAGGGTGCGATATAAAAAAAATAAGGAGGGCAAAACGTTGAATTTATTTATGTTAAGCAGTGAACGCCTTTTGAGCTGAAATAAGTAGCTGAAAACTCTTTAGCAATTTCGGTAAGAAGTGTTAATCTAGAATAAAAATTGCGTTTGAACTCATGGTTGGCTGGTTGGTTTGTTGGAATTTCTTACGGCCGATTATCTGCGCTTTCACGAGGAAAATAGGCCGCGGGTAGGGGAGGGGGAGGAATGCTCTACATTTGGGATCTTTTGAAGGGAACCTGACCCATATTTACTCAAGGTTTGAATTAAACCACCGAAAACACCAAACTCTTAGACCGACGATCGCGATTTAGTTTCGATCTAGCACCTCCCATCTACCAGCTCTGAGAGCACAACCTTAGCCTCTGCTGATGCTTTGAAATTACGGAGTTCCATGTTTAGTTATATTAAGAATAGTATCCTCGTTAAGTTTAAGTGTTAAATTTAATGAAAAAATGACGTTGATTTATAAGTTTAATGTAACCAAAACATCGGTTTTATTTATGACATGTCCATTTAGAAGTTTAATGCTTTTCTTCAATTTGTTACTTAATCCTTTTGATCTTAATTAAATTTTAATTAAACGTTGTTGCGTTTTAAACTAGTTTTTGTGAGTCATTTAACCCTTAACTGCATGAATTATTCTTTTAGAATTATGTTTTTTATTTTTACATTAAGGATTAGACACCAGAAATCTTAAGATAGTTTTTTAACTTTATTTAGTAGCATATTTTTGTAATTTTTAGAGGATTAATATTTTTATATAAATATAGTGGTTGTAAGAACTTAATTTATGTATTAAAAATTAAATAAAAAGGTGATGGAAATTTACATCACTATGCATTTAAGGGTTAAGTGACAATTATGCAATATTATAAAAAGATCGTAAAAAGGGAAGCTTGAACGCTGTAACGTGTAAATCGACGACTTTCAAAAGTTTTATAACATGCATATTTTACAACATTCAAACCCAATAAAGTCGGAAAATACCAAAACAGGGGTTTTCCAGTTGGATATAGCTGTTGAAAACTAAAGTAGGGCAAAGTAGGGGAATGGCGCTCACTTAAGGGGAAACATGAATAGCTAGTCAAATTTAGACAAAAACATCAATATTTTATTAACGAAGTATAACTCCAAAGCATAAGGAACAGTTTGCAATCAACTAGTTTTCATAAAAGTTTTAGGAATTTTTTTATCTTTTTTTTTTTTTTTTTTTTTTTTTTTTTTTTTTTTTTTTTTTTAATGACCATCGATTGAACGGTAATGCCCGACATGGTAGGGTAATTGCGCTCAGAGTTTGAATACAACATTTAAGTAAGACAAAACTCACATATGTAGTTGTGTGAGAGCTGTTCACACCACTGCAGACTTTTTGCAACCACTTTACACATATTGTGTTAGACATATAGTACTGTATTACAGACATATAGTACTGTGTTAGACATATAGTACTGTACTGCACTACAGAAGGTGTATTCTTTTATATTTAGGTTTTTTAATTTTCACCACTTTTTTGAAATCGTAAAATTCCCCTTGTTTAATGACATATTAACCTTTAACTGATGTTACAAGTCTCTCAGACCGCGGCTTTTCTCAATTTTTATACTTTAAATTGCAATTTTCACTTTAACTACAAACACTACCATAATTTTGTTCCGTTTGGAACTTTAGTACTATCACCAGAGACTTTTTAATAGATGAATTTTAATTATAACAGTCCTGTGCAAAAAGTTTAGTAGAAAAACACCATCCTATGAGTTAATCGTGCCTTTTATTCATCTTTCGTTGCAGCGGTCTCACAGACCACTTCACACTAGTTATGTCACAATTTCTGTGACATGAGTTAAAGGTTAATAAAGGCGAAAACAGGGAAATTTTACCATCTCAAAAAAGTGGTGTCTATCAACAAATTTGAATTTTAAAAAAGTTACCCACTGGCAACACTTCTTCTAGAATTCCACGCGAGCGACATTACCCGCTATCACCATGTTGGGTTTTATCGCATTATAATTGGCGTAACAACGCACTACAAAAATAAATAAAAGCATGAAAGTACAGCTAAATGTATATATTTTTAGACATAATGAGTAAATTAATATTTGACAATAAGAGTGTACACTTACCTTCAAGTTAGATGTTGTATAATTTTATAATAAAACCACTTCAAACTAATAACCTGAGGACACAAAAATACTTTCCTCCCGACGGCCACTAAATCCTTACTGGGAACTTAGGATGAAGTTCGCTAGGTGCCGGTACCGATCGCACATTTTCAATTCTATTCCGTTTAGAGATATTTGTTGAGCGGGATTACCCAACTTTCCGCTACTTATCAGTACTAACAAACTTATTAAGATTAAGAACAGATACTAAGTACTGGATACTAATTAAATATTAGGTACTGATTAACCTTTAACTGATGTTACCGGTCTCTCAGACCGGTGCTTTTTTCAATTTTCATAGTTTAACTTGCAAATTTCAGTTTATCTTCAAACACTACTGACATTGTGTTTCGTTTGAAACTTTAGTACTAACACCAGAGACTTTTGAATAGGTGAATTTTAATTATAACACTCCTGTACAAAAAGTTTAATACAAAAACAACATCCTATGAGTTAATCGCGGCTTTTATTCATCTTTCGATGGAACAGTCTCACAGACCGCTTCACACTAGTTATGTGACAACTTCTGTGACATCAGTTAAAGGTTAAATATTTGATACGGACTTAGATACTTAGACTATACAGGGTATTTCACTACCAGATCGACAAACTTGCAGGAGGTGTATAGGGCACAGAGACGACTCGGAATCACATAGCAATGCAGGGTCAAAAATGCCGTAGTTGCGAGCTATGGTTCAAAGAAACAGAAAAAAAGAACAGAAAGAGCAACACATTAGCGGGACAGAAAACATTTTATTGAAAGGTTGTACTACAGAAGGTGTTCAAAATTACGACCAGAAGTTGTCAGGTATGCTTTAGATACTTTATATTGAATAATGGATATTAAATACTGAATATTAAGTACTGGATATTATATGATATTAGATACTGGATTAGATATTTATTAAGTATAGCTGTTTAAAACTAAATTACTGAAAGTACTACATTTTACCTTGAAAAATCAAGATTTTGTACGACATCCATTGTAATGAAAGATTTTAGTTTTCCTGAGAGTATTTAGCAGGTATGATATGATAGGTTCTACCGCGTGATAAGTTTTCTTATTAATTCAAGGAGGTGCCTGAGGTGCTAAATAAATTCTGCGTTCTTAAAACAGCAAGTTTGCCGCCGACCTCGACCCTTTTGTATTAAATCGATACGAGCATCACACGTGAGCACATGATCGATAGATAACGTAATAAATATTATAATTTGAGAATAAAAGACCTGAAGTCAGAACTATAGGTTTATTGGACTTTTTTAAACTTTGCATTAATATTTGTGCATTAATATAGTGATCAAAGATAGATCATCTTTTTTTTTACTATAGAGGAGTAGCTACATTTTAAGAATAACAAAGCGTGAAGCTACTATGGAAGGTAGTGAGACATTTTTATATCTTCATCACCTTTTGTCTTCTTTTTTAAGTTACTAAACAATCATGTGATTGAATTTAGTTGACGAACCATCCTTTGCAACTTTATATCTATAGGGGAGATGGGGGCATATGTGAACAGTTCACATAAATATAGCTTTTTCTCATAACTGAGTTAATTTCTATAAACAAAAACTACTCAGCATAGTAAACAGATCTTTTTTTTAACACATGATAATTTTTTTAATCACCTTTATACTTCTTACCACCTTTATACACCTTCTTACTTTTTTAATAGTTTTATAAATTCAAAAAAAATGTTCACATATGACCTACCGGCGGAGTAGTTAAGAACACACGTGGGGCACATGTGAACACAGGGAAAAAATATCCTTTGCTTTTTATTCTGTTATTCAGTTTTTGTCATAATCATTAGTTATATTATGTGTTAAAGTCACCATAAAGAAAAAAAAATATATTATTTATTTCTCTAATTTCTGGGTGATATGTTTCAGCAAAAGATTATAAAATAAAAATACGTAGATTTGGGAGAGAGGGAGGCTTAGATGATTTATTAAATATTATTGCAATAAAGTAAAAAATAAAGAAGTAAATTTGGAAAAAAAATTAAAGCTTTTAAATTTTACTTAGGGTTTTTTGTTTGGGAGAGATTTTAGGGAGGTGGTATTTAGATAATATTCATCGGATATCTGCTGAAATACGAAAGATTCTCACACCTGAATTTGCCTTATTTACTTGCAAATTAATCATAAAGAAGGGTTTTTAATAATTTTCAAAAAATCTCGTTTTTCACCCCCCCCCCCCCCGCCCAAATTTAACTTCTCTTGCTTTTGAAAGAAGGGAGGCTTACAATCGGGATTTTACGGTAGTAATCAGTTTAAAATTTTTACTTTCTTAAAATATTACTGATATCTATCTCTATTTAAAGCATCATATGCATAGTTGTTTTAGAGATTGAAGTAAGCCATCACTGCACGTTTGGAACAAATGAAATAAAAAACTTGCAAAGTTGTTTAACGTAATACTATATGTATTAACAATGCATAAAAAATATTGTTGTAAACCGTTTAGTAAAATAATACATAACACTTATTGCATTTATGAAAACATTAAATTTATTTAAATTACAATTGAACGTAAACGAGCTTGCTGCTCTTTATGAACTCACTGACAGATGTGTTTCTGGAAGTTTCAATACAAAATCAACTTTGTATGACGGAAATGTCTTCTATTTCAGGAAAATCATAGATATTGGAGCTGGCATTAATTCTTATTAAGTTAACTGAAAGGGACAGAATCGCAGAATAATTATTGGGGCACTTATGAACTATTCATATCTGCCCTAACTAGTCTATTCACAAGCGCCCCACATGGCTGCTAGAGTTAAATTGATAAATAATTAACATTTTTCAATTTTAGAAGACAAAACATTTATCAGAAACATTTATTAGCATTTATAGTATATGTTAAAATATTAAAATGCAAATAAATGAATAAATAAATAAAGTTATTTGCTTATCACGTTGGAGCTGATATTTTACTTTTCAGATCTATAAACAGTGTTTCGGCTACTGAGGACAAACAAAATGTCAAAGAGCTTCAAAAAACTTTTACCATATTGTCTACAGGTGTTGCAATCTTTGGTAACTTTTTTCAAATAAAAAAAGCATATAATTATTGAAAAATCGTTATGTTCACATCTGCCCCCTTCTCCCCTATATCTACCACCATATTTAAAACCATCTGTTATCTCACCAGGCAGCGAAGAGGCCATGGTTTTACCTTTTAATAAAGTTTAAAATTATAAAAATATTTTATCAAAAATTTTGACTGTGATAATGGATATTGAAGAATAATGTACCGCATTTCTTGCTAAATAATAACTTTCATGCATAGCATCGGCATATTTTTAATTTCAATGTTTTAGCCTAAAGTGCATTCCCTTTGTTAAATGTATTTTTTACTCATAAAAATAACATGATTGAAAATGCACATCTTTAAACATTTGGTAAAAACATAGATTAAAACATCCACAGAAATTTTATAAACGTAGAATAATGTGAGCTTGAAAAAACTGAGAATTTTGACAGACATTAAAGTAAATGACGTTCTCTTTTAAAGCAGACTATTAAGCAAAAAAAGGTAACATACGCATATATATATCTAAACCTAAAGTGAAATGAACGCTGCAGTTAGCAGTATTTTCCTACTAATGATTTCTCAACGGTTAACTCATATTTTCACCCTCTATTAACGCTAGTTTAATAGGGCAGTTTGTTTAATCGTCCACACTTAAGTTACTTTATTTTACCTTCCTGTTTGTCTCTGCCCGCTATATTTTCAATCTTTTTAGCCAGCTGTTTGCTAACGTTTTGCTGTGCTATCATTAGTTTACTTCTTCATTAACTTGAGTTTTCAGTACTTCGCATTTTTTTAATTCTTTACAAACCCTTATTTCAGAGAGTTTTTTTGCTGAATATACATTACAATATGCAATATTTTTTCAACTTTAATCAAAGATTCGAAATCAAATATTAAGAGTTAGATTATTTCAATGCTATTATTAAAAGTTAACTCGATATTTAATGAATCCATAACATCTGCCCCCACCAGTGGCTGAGAGGTTCTGCTCTCGAAGCTGGTAGACAGGAGGTGCTGAGTTCGAACCCAATCGCGCCCGTCGACCTAACCGTTCGGAGTTTTCGTGGTTTTCTTCGAACCTTGGGAAACCTTGCGTAAATACGGGTTAGGTCCTCTTAGAAAGACCCCGGCCTATATCCCTCGTGCAGATAAATAACACCAACACCACAACATCTATACTCATGTTAACTTATAATCAAGAATGTGGAAAAGTTCCGAATACTTAAAGATATGAAATAGCAGCCTTTACTTAAAACTTTATGTAATGCTTGGTAAACTATTATTACATGCATGTATTTCTTTAAGGTATAACTTAATTCTGGAGCATTTTGTGACGTTGTTCTTTTTATCGTGTAAATATATATACCAGGTACTCAGCTTTAATTTTCTGCTAATGCCATGTTTGTCCGGAAGAGATTTTATAATGTTTACATGTGAAAACATCATGAATGAACGATGTTAAAACTACTTACAAGGAGAGGGCCAACTTTGGTAATCACAGATTTTGATTATTTTAATATATGTTGCAGGATACAGTCCCCTTAATCTCAGGTTCAACTGATTTTATACAACGACCCTTAGTTTCTGAGAAACAGGGGAGTCTAATATTACAACACAACTTAAATACTTACTTTGTAACGAAAGGACTGCGTTGGTCGTAGCACAGCTGTGACGGCGTTTACTCGTTGTTCTGTGGGCTCGGGTTCGATACCCGAACGCGGTACATCTGTTTTTTTCATTTTTGTTTTTAAAATATACTTTAATTATAATTTAATAATCTCATTGTCAATTAAAAATTATAATATTGTATATCAGTTATAATTTTAACCTATTTAATTTTTTACTTTTAACTAAATAGTTGTATAAAAAATCATAAAACTGTTAATTTTTTTAAAATCACTTTTAAAATGTATTTCATATATTCTTTATCGATGCAATGATATTGAACAATTGTGTCAATTCGGGATTTTAAAGAAACATCGTTTATGCATTGTCTTAACAAGGAAAGTGAATACGATGATAATATTACAATGTTTTTAAAGTAACAAGCATAATTATGTTAAAAATTAGCATCAGAATTAAATTACAACTGAGTTTTTGCATATTAAAGATTTTTAAATTTGTAATATGTATGCTTGCGCTTTGAATTATTTTTCTTTCCCCTTTATCTTCTTTCTGCTTTTATTTTTATTTTATTTGAATATGTTTCATTTTATCATAACTAGAGGGCGCCACAGCAGCTTTGTAACAATTTTTTAATTTATATTGTTCAATAGATCCAATTTCTTTTTAAATCGCTTTAAAGGATGAGAAATAATGGTTTAAAAATGATAAATTAAAATGTAAATATTTTAACATTATAATTAATGTACGATACTAAAATTTCTAATTGAAACTATTAAATTATAATTACATGTATATTTATAAAACAAAAATTGAAAAAAACAAATGCAGCGCGTTCCGGTACCGAACCCGAGGAACAACCAGCTAACGCCTTACCAACTGTGCTACGACCAGTGCAGTCCTTTCGTTACAAAGTAAGTACCTAAGTTGTGTTATAATATAGGACCCTCCTGTTTCTCAAGAACTAAGGAGCGTTGTATAAAATCCATTGAAACTGAGACTAAGGGGACTCTACCCTACAACATATATTAAAATAATCAAAATCTGTGATTACCAAGGTTGGTCCTCTCCTTGTTAGATTTACCTACTATTATGTCAACTACAAAATGACAGTAATGAAGGAGATTAACCTTTAGAAATGTGTATGCTCCATTTTTATTTTTAGTATTTTTTCGCACAAAAGAGGCTAAGAGTGTTTCCGCTTTAAGTGCGGAAAACACTGAAATTTCATAAAACTCAAAATATCGTAACTGGTTAGATTTTGGTCCTAACCGAATGAGATGCTCTTTAAAATCCTTCAAAAGATGCAGAGCTACATTCCCTTAATAAAAGCTCAAGTTAAAATCGTATAAAAAATTATATTTCGTTATTTCGTATTTTAATGTGTACATAATCCTTTGTAAAACAAACGAAGTAGATAAAACTTATATTGGATTTGGATACTTTTGTAGTTGGAAGTATGTTTCTATCACTAACGGTTTAAGAGTTAATCCAAGTTACAAATCTCTCTCTACACACACACATATCTATGTGCGTGTAGAATCCCCAGTGAGTTTAGTCTTCTGAATAGTAGCATCAGATCCTTTCAGGGGTATTTTCTTAAGGCTTACCTGCGTCACGGCAGTTACCCGTACAGATTAAGGCTACTATGTATAGAAGCCCTTGTACAGGTAGCAACAGTTCGGGAGACGCGACAGATGAAGCGAGAAAATTACAAGGCATGTGGCTGACAGGCCGAGATCATAGTTGGATAATTAAAATTGAAGACGTTGATTTTATTTGTGCATATAACAAACGTTTGGTAAATATTTTTATGTAATATAGTTTTTCGATTAACAGTATGCAGACTTGTGTTTGAATCTAGTGTCAAATTGTTCTTTCAATCTAATATATATGAGGACGTGAGTTTCAAAACTCGCCTTATCCAAAAAATCAAATTTTGGGAAATCGCGAAAAACCTGTAACTGCGACCCCGTGCATCGAATACTTCCAATTTTTTTTATACTTATAGCTAGTTGCTCTGTGATATCATTGTGTTAAGTTGGAAAATCTACTTTAATTCATTTAATTAATTAATTGAAAAAAAGTTTCGGATAAGAAGAGTTTTGTTGCCAACCTATGGATAAGAAGAGTTTTGTTGCCAATCTCTATCATACTTGCTGAAAGAAATTAATAGTTTCTATTTTTGGTCATCGGATGATAATATTTTGGATTAAAAAATAAACCTTGCGGGAGCAATAAGTATGATTAAAATTTAGTAATGCGTTTTATTATACAAAAGCAAACTTATCAATAATCAAATAAAACTTATCATAAATAGCTTATAATTAAAATAACTCTTTTATAAAAAGAATTTAATATAATATAATCTATATAACATATAATATTATATATATACACATTTCCTTCTGTTCTGGTTCCTTAGAAATAATATTTTTATAGAAAGTAAGCACTTCCATTTCTGACCAGTTTTCATCAAAATGTTTTTTTAACAATCTGTCGACATCCTTAAGTTTCTTTTGCTTCACGGGGACTCCTCTCCCTACTTTTTAAGAAGAAAGTTTAGTTTTAGATGCCTCTAGCAAAACTTCTACACTCTGAATTTTAAAATTCCAAGAATCTTCCGAAATACACTTCCACAAATTTGAAGATGGCCATGGTTTTTAGTCTTTATATAGTACCTTATCGTAATACCTTTGAAAGGCCCGGAAATGCCTTAGGTTTATGCCTGAGAATAAAAATTAAACCTTTTAACATCTTCTGACAGTAAGAAATATAGAAAGCGATTCCCCATTTTTAACTTACATTTTAATCTTCTTTTGCGTGTATTCTTTACTAGCCCATGTGTTCGTATTTTTTTTTTCTATTCTTCACCCTTCCACTACAAAATGCAAGAGTTTATTCACTGCCCATTACACATAAGACATGCTGTAAAACTTATTTAATTAGTTTGTATGAATAGAACAGGTAAAATCTTTAAACGAAAATAGCAACAGGTCACAGAGAAATGAAGGAAAATTACCGTAATAGTAGCTGATAAGCTAGCCATTCGTTGGTCTTACGCATGCCCAAGGATAAAGCTAGTTTTGTTGCCAACTCCCTAGTGGCTAAGGCGAGTTTTGAAACCAAACCAATATTTTAAGAGCCCAAAAATAAAGGTTAAAAATATTTTTTTTTACAGATTATAGTGTTTTTCCTGTGCAGGTTTACCAATAGAATAGATTGGTAGAGAAAAGTCGATTTTTTAAATTTTGGATAAGGCGAGTTTTGAAATTCACGTCCTCATATATATATATATATATATATATATATGTATACATGATCTATATACATATATATATGAACATTTAAAAACATTACAAATTACCATCAAACATAAAAAAAAATTAAATAAATAAAATGAGCAGAAAAAGAAAAATTGATATTTGTAGAACGTAGACAGAATCTTCAGGTCCCGAATGCCTAAAGTTCCACAAATAAAGTGTGTGGTTTCATCTTCATATTAGCCATAAAAAAGCTAAAGAATATGAATTTGGGACTACCAACGCACAAAAATTAGAAAATAAATTGTGTAAAACAAATAAGTTAAAAATAAAACATGATTAAAAAGGATTAAAAAATAAAATACACATTACCATATTGAAAGCACTGCTGACTTATAAAGAGGCAAGATTAAATACAAGTAAAGGAAATTATAATATATATATATATATGCTAATAAAAGACAGTTTCGCTCTGTCTGTCTTTGATGGCTAACGAAATCTAGCGCAAGTAGAACTATGAAAATTTCAGTGAGGATAGTCCAAGACCAGACCTGATGCACCTGAGACTCAGAATTTTAATTTTTGATAATTATCTGAGTTATTAATTAAAACTAATCGAAAACACATTCTTTTTCTGAAAATCGGCAAGCCCGCCCGCGCATAATCATTTCGAAGTTTTCCGAAGCCAAGAATGAGAGAAAGCGCTAAGTGCGAGATCGGCTTTTTCTTTTCTTAGCTGTTTTTGTTAACGCCCTGCAGCCAAAGAGTACAAAATACGGAAAAACGAATGAGATATTCTTAAATTTTGTACATTTTTGTTTTGAACTCACCGCAATTTTTTTGAAAAATTACCGTTTTGAAAAATTAACGTTAACCCATTTAAAAAAAAAAATAATTACGAAACATTGAATTCCTGTTTTTTTTTTTTTTTTTTTTTTTTTTTTTTTTTTTTTTTATTACAAACCATCCGCTAAACTGAAACAAATATGGAAATACCGATTACACCAAATTAAAGATCGTGCTCTTTCAATACGCCGTTTCGCGATTTTCATGATTTTTTTGCGCAGTTTTTAAAAATCTTTATCAGAGGTTGTAATCAGCCTACAAAAAAAAAATAAAAATACCAGACAATATCTACATTCATTTCCATTTCTAAATCTACAATCAATTTTTAAAAATACGAATATTACGTCTTTGAAAATAAATCGTTTCCAAAACTAACTTTTACGATTTTCTTTTTTCTGCGATTTTTAAAATTGTGTATCTGCTTCATAAATGAAAATACAAACAAACCAAAGATACCGAATAACATCTACATTCTATAGCTTTTATATCGAAGCCTTTGGCTTGGAAATGTAGTAATATTAACCCTTTCAAAACGTTCGTTTCCGTAAAACATATTCACGATTTTTGCGATTTCTGTAATACTTAAAAATATTAATCTTCTTTTTCTAACCCAGCTACAAAAAAATTTAAATATCAAGCCATATTGACGTTCCTTCCCAATTCGAGATCTGCAAACTTTTTCGAAAAATATAAATATTAACCCTTTGAAAAAAATTCGTTTTCGAAAGCTACTTGCTCGAATTTCGCTTTTTTATGCCATGTTTAAAAATCGGCATCGACTTCGGAAATTAAAATATAAAGAAACCAAAGATGCCAAGTTATATCTAGGTTCCTTTTTCTTTCCAACGCCTCCTTTGGTTTTAAATAACGTCAATCTTAACCCTTTCAAAAACGTTCGTTACCTTAAGGGGTCTCTGCACTCTTAAAATAGCAAAAAAAAAAAAAGAAAAAAAAGAAAAAAAACAGACCATTCAACATTTAATATCTTAAAATGTATATGATTTTAAAACACAATTTTTATTGGGAAAAAAGATGAAAGTATGTGTAATAGTTTACGCGCAGGATTACTAAATAAATATTGCAACTAAAATGAACATTTTGGTGACTACTTATACTTCAAATTGTAATAATTACCCTGAATCTAAATCAATTTGTATTTAAAGCATTTTTATATTTTTAATACAAAGTTTTATTTAGCTAATGCAAAACTTTGAAAATTTCAACAGTATAATAATTTAAAAAAAATTTTTTTGAACAATAAAAAGGAAATTTTAGGTTCAGTTTATACAGACTAACATAAAACATATGTTTTAAAAATTTCATTAAAAAAATATTCAGAAGTTTTTGAGATATCGTGTGCGTTATGTCCAGAAATATCATTTCGAGAAAAATGACTTCAAAGTTTCGAAAACGCCGCATCAGATATTGAGCGGGTATTATTCTGAACGCCATAACTTCTGTTCTATTGGGAATTTCAAAGAAGCAATTATATCAAAATGTTCAGAAAAAATAGGAGTTTAACACCTAAAAAAATTAAAATTTCGAATATTTTGGAGCTTTAAGAGTCCTGACACGAATTCAGATTAAGTCACTTTCGCGAATTCAGAATTTTTGGCGGTGTTTGCCATTCTCCCCCGGAATTTTTAATCAAAATATCAAACAAATTTCCCAGGCTTATCGAGCGTACATTGAGTTCTTCGATTTTTAAAAAAATGAATATTAACCCTTTGAAACGATTTCATTTCCGAAAGTCACTTTTGCCGAATTTCGTTCTTTTCACTATTTCACATAGGATTTGCATTTCGCGCATTTAATCTAAAAAACACACTTAATTTTATACAATCGCTTTGAAATTTTAATACAATATAATAAACATCTAGATAATGATGCAGTATAAATTTGGTTTGGAAATTTTGAAATTCAAAGGGGTAATATAATTTGTTTGACAATGACACATTTTCCGATAAGGTTATTTTGCATATGCTTATTTACAGTTATTACGGAAACCTATTTTTGTGCTACTGCTTTAAAATTTCTAATGCACTAAACTAATCTATCAGTCTTTGTTCCAGTAAAATTTTGGTTTAGATATAATAACATGTAAGTGTAAAATCAGTTTGAAAATAAAAAAAAATCCCGTAGGATTCCATGTATAAAAAAGAAAGTTAGAAGGTAAACAGTACATTTTACAACTAAATATTAATACTTTAGCTCAAAATTATATAATATATAATGACAAAAGAACAAAATTATCATTGTGGCAAAAGTATAGACAATCTGTCTATTTGCAGAAAGATAACCATAAATTAAAATCGAACTTCACCTATATTGTCTGCAATTAGTGTGAAAATGTGACTTTCCATCGAAAAAATTAAATCCTGCATCTCTTGGGAGTCTACCAAACACGTTCAACAGCAGCTCGAAGTTCGTTAACAGAGGAGTATTGTCAAAACATTGCGTAAAACTTATGAGATATGATGTCATAAAAGTGTTCGATTGGGTTCAGATCAGGGCTATACGCGGTCCAGTGAGAACAGTAATATTTTGGGAGTTAAACCAATTTTTTGTTTTGTATGCAACATGAATTGACGCATTATCTTGCTCAAATACATAGTTTGGAACAGCTAAATGTTCACCAAATGGCTGTAAAGGGTTTTCCAATGTATGTATGTAGCCTTACGCTGCTTGGCGATCATTGTGGAACTCCAGAGGTACTTGAGCATTAAAACAAAGTGAGGTCTGAATCATTAAATAGTCACCTCCTTGTTGTCGACTAAAGAAAATCTAAGGCTCTTTACGCAAGTCGTGCCAATAGTATGCCCACCTATCTGTGTCATCCAAATTCCACTTTTTTTCGTCACTGAATATCACAATACACCACTTGGGACCATATGACCTATTTTTGCGAGCCCACTGCATTCTCGTCAATTTGTTGTGAGATTCGAAGCTGGTTGTTTTATAATTTTCATGTAAACTGATTTATATATTTCTTTAATCCATCTACGAATCGTATTCGTTAACACAGAAAGCACTGATTCACTTTTAATGCGACTAGCAATCATCATTTGTCTAGATGCCAGTTTATGGATCCGTCTACCATCTCGTTTTCTGGCCACACGAGGCCTTCCAGATCTATGTTTTGCTTTGAAAGAGTCACCCTTAGACTGTACTTGATAGACAGACATCTTTCGACAATTCAAAGTAGCCGAAATTTCTGCAACAGTCTTCCCTTTCGATTTCAGCATCCACGCTTCAATTACTTCATCTGACTGAAAATTTCTAGCTCGCGGTATCTTCACTAACCGATGCTATTGTGATGTGCACTTAAATACTTCAATCATGTGACGTCATAAGTCTGAAATTTGCGCTTTTCCGTGAACAGTTGCCAAAAATCAAGAAAGTGTCTAAACTTTTGCAATATGCAAATTTCATCTTTTTCAGTTAAATTAAATAATACCCAACATTAAAGCGTTATTTCCATCCTAAATGGTTAAAAATATATTTAAAAATAAGTACAGCCATTTGTATAACACAAGTGTTCGTATTTTTTATTTAAAGGTTAAATATCACCAGTGTCTAAACTTTTGCTGAGGAGTGCAGTACCTTTAAAAATCAAAATACAATATATATATATATATATATATATATATATATATATATATAGTGAGAGGAAATTCTAGTTAGTACTCAGACCTGCTAGAATTTAGACTTTAAGGTTTAATTATTCAAATTATAATTTATTTGCTGTTATTAACATGCTGCAACTCCTTGTAGTATATTTAAGGTTGCAAAAAATAAAAAGCACCCCAATCATTCTTAGAATTAAATCAAGTTTTCTAACGGAAATTTTCTAAACTATTCGAAAATTAATCGGGTTTAAAAATGTTTCTCTTGCTTTCAAAGGATTTTATGTTAATTTAGAACAATTATATTTAAAATAAAATAACATTATGCATTTTGAGTTGTTTGCATTATTAATTAATCCTGTTGAATTAAAATATTAAAATTTAATTATACAAATGAAACTTACTCCTTACAGTTCAAAAATAAAAGAATATAACTCAGTTATATGATTAGTGATTAATGATTCTCAAATCGTAATGTGTGCTAAAAAATGCGTGCATTACAAACTTTATGTACATTTTAAAATGTGAAATTTATTTAAGAAGGTGTAGCATTAGTTTTATTAATGTTATCTTGTCTGAACTAAAATTACATCTAAGTTAATAAATGCTGTCAAAATTTATTAATGAACTTTATTTTTCAGTGAAACATCTGATAATGAATATGTAAAAGTGAGTTTAAAAATTTTATGCTTCAGTAAAACTTTAGGAAAATGTTAATTTTGCATAGATTACTACAAAAAAACTTAATATGCATGTAGCGATATGATAAACTTGCAGAACGGGCCTAGTCAAAATTTTGAAAATTGAAAAATTAAAAGATACATTAATTCATTAAATTTATTTAATAAGGTGTAGCATCAGTATTATTACTGTTATCTTTTCTGAACTAAATCTACATCTAAGTTAATATATGCGGTCAAAAAATATTAGTGAACTTTAATTTCTATTAAACGTCTGATAATATACATAGCAGTGAATTTAATAGTTTGAAGTTTCAGTAAAGCTTTACGAGAAAATCGATTTTGCTTATAGAAAATCTTAATAAGAGGGTAATTCGGAAACTAAACTCTGTTGTGACATGGCGCTATTAGTAGTGGGCGGAGCGCAACCATCTGTGATCACCAGTAATCTGTGATTCAGTAAGCTTCCACCTATTCTAGTGAGAGTGTCGTACTGGCGCGTGTTTGCATCATATAACGTCACAAAATGTGCTCTGCCATTGAAGATCCCGCCAAATTAGAGGTAGGAGGATTGATAAAATTTCTTTGGGCAAAAGAACTATAGGCGGCAAACATTCATCGTGAACTGTGTGTCATATACGGCCTAAACATTAAGAGTGAAGGTTTAGTGCTCGGTGAATACAAGATCTTTTGCGCCAATTCAAATGGGGCGTGTTTAGAAAAAATTTAAATTTTAGTTAATTATCCCCCGTACATCCCGGACTTGGCTCCTTCTGATTACCATCTATTCACTGAAATGAAGTCATAGTTTGGACGCATCACTTTGCTGACAATGAGGAACTTCAAACCGCTGTGACAAGTTGGTTGAATTCGCAGACGGATATAAGTTTTATGAAGAAAAGATTGGTAATTTGGTAAAACGCTATGACAAGTGCTTGAATGTACACTATATGGCCATTAATGACCGGCAACTTTCAATTTTAGACAAGTTGTCGATTATTTGGAAATATACTTGAAAGATTCTTCTGGAATTTCAGGATTAAAAAGAACAGGTATGACTTCATATTTATCAATGTCGATTTGGCAAGAGGGACAATTAGTGGGCCAACAAAAAATCAAAGAAAAATAATACTTGGGATCACCCTGTAAACACGAAATGATCTATCGCTACAGAATATAAATAAACAGACATTGTGCAATATGTGTATTCATTTGTGTAAGAATAGTACCTATATTAATAGAAATATAGCGATTTTTTTAAATAAAAAAAAAAATTCTTGCATGTTTTTTGCTTATAACATTGAGGGTTTTCAATCAAATGTAACGCCAGTTTCAGAAAGATTCACAAAATGTAGTAGACATAGACACAATATACTGCAGCTGGAATATAAAGATATTAAATATTGTAGGAAATATGAGCAGTATTTTTATCTACGCATGCGCGAACGATAACAAGGATTTTTTTTTCATAATTTAACAGTCAACTCTACACTGTTAAAAATTTGCAGCATTCTGTCCCGTCATTTGACCGTTTTTTGAAAAAACGGTTTCATAACCATAATTTAACTCTATTCTGACCATAAAATGGCCAATAATATGGTCGGAATAGTGTTAAATTACGGATGTGTAACCGTTTTCGATAAAAACGGTCAAATGACTGGACAGAATGCTGCAAATTTTTAACAGTGTATAGAGCAACTTATTAAAAAAAATCCAGTCAAATGTCGTTAAAATTCAGAAAGATAGCGGCGTTAAAGCGAGCTAATTTTTAGTTGCTCGCTAAAACTAGCTGAATGATAAGGGATTGTCCACAAGTTGTCAATTTTAATTTTAATTTTTTTTTAATTTTACATTTTTTATTGATGTTTTAGTTCTTCTTGGATAACTACCAGAACGGGCCTATACCATGATAAAAAGAAGTATCAAAATCGAAGCATTTTTTCCAAATCTACTCGTTGATAGTCACTAAATACTAACTTTTTTCTGAAAGTCAGTTAATAAAAAATGACAATTTCTGGAAAATCCCTTATTATTCAGCTGCTTTAAGAGAACAACTAAAAATTTGCTCACTATAACGCCGATATCGTTCTGAATTTTTACGATATTTGACTGGATTTTTTTAATAAGTTGCTCCATAGATTTGACTATTGAATTATGTAAAATGATCCTTGTTATCGTTCGCGCATGCGCAGATAAGAATTATTTCATACAACTGCTCATATTTCCTAAAATATTTATTATATTTATATTCCAATTACACTATATTGTTTCTACTATATTTTGTCAATTTTTCTGAAACTGACGTTAAATTTGGTTGAAAACCCAGCATGTTATATGCAAAAAACATGCAAGAATTTTTTTATTTTTTTAAATAAATCGATAAATTTTAAATATATCTCTATTAATATACGTGCCATTCTTACACAAATGAATACACATATTGCACAATGTCTGTTTATTTATATTCTGTAGCAATAGATCATTTCGTGCATTTTATTTTACAGGGTGATCCCAAGTATTATTTTTTTCTTTGATATTTTGTCCCCCCCCCCCTAATTGTCCCCCTTATCAAATCGACATAGCTAAATATGAGGTCATAACAGTTCTTTTTAATCCTGAAATTCCAGAAGAATCTGTGATGTTTATTTATAAATATTCGACAAAATGTCTAAAATTTAATGTTGCCAGTCATTAATGGCCATATAGTGTACATAGTGACTATGTTAGAAAATAAAGGACAGCTGTACCTTTCAGATGTACAGTGGCGGTCAAAAGTTTCCGACCAGCTAGTTTCTTTGATTTTCTTGCCAGAACGTTTCAGCGAAGAAGAAGCACAATTGGTCCAAACGTTAGGGGTAAGCAAATGACCTCTGATCACGTGACCATTTTGATTCGATACTGAAGTTACTTGATGCAAAGGGGAAGAATTCAAAATCCGCGTTTGCAAAAGTTTCCGGCCATTCGTCATTCTTTAGTTTTTCCTATCGGTAAAGTGATTTTTTGAGCATGTCTGTTAAGTAATCAACGTGAATAACGTATCTGAAATTCAAAAATTAAAAGTTCAGTAATTATTGTTCGTAAACGAGTGGTTTGTTTGTCGCTAAAGGAACAATCCTCTCCTGAGATTGTGGCAAAGTTATCGATCAGAAAATTTACTGTGAACAATATTTAAAAAATATATAAAGATGGCCATGGCCTTCATTACTTGCCACTGTCCGAAAGACCCCGGAAAACGACTATTCGTATGGACAGATTTATCAGGAGAAAAGCAGTTGGTGACACGCATAAAAATGCCGCTGCAATTCCCTTCGATATACGGTGTTAAAGTATTTTTGAAATAAGTCGGTCAACCGTGTAGAGACGCCTACGTGACGTAGGACTTCATGGAAGAGTCGGTGTTAAAAAATCTTTCATAAGTAAAAAAAAATCAGAAGGCTCGACTGGCATTTGCCAAGGAACACAAAGACTGATCAAACGTAAACTGAAAAAAAGTACTATTTTCCGATGAATTTATGTTCATCCTTTATGGGAATGACGGCAGACACTACCCCCGACGACATAAAAACAAAAGATATGGTACGGGATATGTTATTCCTACAATGAAGCATGGTGGAGGACACGTTATTCTGTGAGGAGTATTTTTTAGAAAATGTGTCGGTCCGTTAGTTGAAATTCGCTGCAAGATGAATGGTGCAATGTATAAAGATATCTTGCAAGATCATTTGCTGCCTTATTGGAGGAAAAATTATGGTCGCAGCTATTTGTTTTAGCATGATAACGACATAATCATACATGCAAGCTCGTCAAGCAGTGGCTTTAGCACGAAAAAATTCCGTTTTTAAAATGGACAGTGCAATCATCTTATCAGAAAACAATAGAAAATCTTTGGAACGAACTTGAAAACGTGTGCGGAATTATAAATATTCTATTCAGCAGAATTTTCCCAAAAATTGCAAAAACCGTGGAAAAAACTTACCATAGACGATTTTCAACCGTTCTTTGAATCGATGTCACGTCGCTGCGCCGCAGTACATATTCTTAAATGTACGAAGACAAAATACTGATTGTAAATATTGTTGATCACTGTCATTTTCTGTTATAACGCCATTTTTTTCCAAACTTGCCAAGACGGCCGAAAACTTTTGAGAACATGCATTTTCTTTTGCAAGTAATTTTGACAATTAAATTTATTGATATTTATTTATTATTCCATAAATATGTTCCTAACTATTATGCCAATAAAGTGCATAAGTATCCCTTTGAGATCCCTCTTCATATGGGTATACTTACAAGTTAACCAAAAATTTTATGCTGGCCGGAAACTTTTGACCGCCACTGTATATAAAAAATTTGTTGAATGTATGCGGAGTTTTTATTTACAGCGAAACGGAGGTTAGTCTCCGAATTGCCCTCGTATATTATCTAGTGATATAGTAAACTTGCATACAGAGTGATTCTTGTCAAAATATTCAAAAGTGAGGAATTAAAAAAAAAATTTTTTTTAATTGCAAATTTTGTATATTTTTTTAATATAAAATGTATTTATGAAAGTGTAGCATTAGTATTATTAATGTTATCTGTTCTGAACTAGAATTTCATCTAAGTTAATAAATGCTGTCAAAAATTATTAATGGATTTTATTTTTCAGTGAAACATCTGATAATGAATTTGTAGCAGTGAGTTTAAAAGATTTGTTGTTTTGGTAAAACTTTACGAAAATACTAATTTTCCATACCGTATTACAGAACAATTTAATATAATATTCAAAATTTAAAATGTTAAAATATGAAATTTATTTAAGAAAGTGTAGCATCAGTATTATTATTAATATCTGTTGTGAACTAAAATTACATGTAAGTTAACAAATTCTGCCAAAATTTATAGCGAACTTTATTTGTTAATTAAACTTCTTATTAATGAATGTGTAGCAGTGAGTTTAAAAGTTTGGTCTTTCAGTAAAACTTTACGAAAATATTAATTTTTCATAGTTTATTTGAGAAAAACTTAATATATATGCATCGATATGTAAAATTTTCATGCAGAATGGTTCTAGGCAAAATTTTCAAAAGCGAGAGAAATTTAAAAATATATCTATAAATGATATTTATTTAACAAGGTGGTATATATTTAACAAAATGTAGTTATTATTAATGTTATCTTTTCTGGATTAAACTGAATCTAACTAAGTTAATAAATGCTGTACCAAACTACACATGAACTTTATTTTTCGATGAAACACCTGATAATGAACTTGTGGCAGTAAGTTTAACAGTTTGGTGTTTCTCTAAGACTTTGCGAAAATATTAATTTTGCATGACTTACAGAAGAACAGAGATCCTTGCGATCTCAAAAATACAGTTAGAAAAAAGATTATTTGTACAACTACAAGTTCGCGGTTTCCTATTCAGTTAAACAATAGAGTATTTATACAGAAATATGTTTAGAAAAACTTAATTTGTATGCAAATTTTGAAATTAAAAATGCTAAAATATGCGTTATTTAAGAAGGTGTAGCATCCGTATTATTACTCTTATCTGTTCTGAAGTAAAATTATATATAACTAAGTTAACAAATGCTGCCAAAATTGTTAATGAACTTTTATTTTTCAATTAAAAATCTTATAATAAATGTGCAGCAGTTTGATGTTTCAGTAAAATTTACGAAACTATTAATTTATCATGGCTTATTATATAAAACTTTGTATATAATCATCGATAAGGTAATATTTGCATACAGAATGGTTTTAATGAAATTTTTCAAAAGTGAGAGAAATGTAAAATTATATTTATTAATGATACTTATTTTAAAAAGTGTAGTATTATTAACTTTATCTGTTTCGAATTAAAACTACATCTAAGTTAACACATGCTGCCAAAAATTATTAACAATCTTTATTTTTTAATTAAACGTCTTATTAATAAATGTGTAGCAGCGAGTTTAAAAGTTTCATATTTCAGTAAAACTTTACGAAAATGTTAATTTTTCATAGCTTATTGGATAAAAACTTTATATATATGTATCGATATGGTAAAAATTTTCATACAGAATGGCTCTAATAAAATTTTCAAAAGTGAGAGAAATTTAAAAATATATCTGTAAATTATATTTATTTAACAAGGTGGTATACATTTAACAAAATGTAGTTATTATCAATGTTATCTTTTCTGGATTAAACTGGATCTAAGTTAATAAATGCTGTACAAAACTACACATGAACTTTATTTTTCGATGAAACGTCTGATAATGAACTTATAGCAGTAAGTTTAAAAGTTTGGTGTTTTGTCTAAGACTTTGCGAAAATATTAATTTTGCATGACTTACAGAACAGAGATCCTTGTGATCTCAAAAGTACAGTTAGCAAAAAGAGTATTTTTATACCTACGAATTCGCTGTTTTCTATTAAATTAAACAATAGAGTATTTATACAAAAATATGTTTAAAAGAACTTAATGTGTAAGCAAAATATGAATTTTTAAAATGTTCAAATATGGAAATTATGAAAGTGTAGCAATCGTATTATTACTCTTATCTGTTCTGAAGTAAAATTACATATAACTAAGTTAACAAATGCTGCCAAAATTATTAACGAACTTTTATTTTTTAATTAAATATCTTATAATAAATGTTTTGTAAAAATTAAAATGTAGCAGTATGATGTTTCGGTAAAACTTTACGAAAATATTAATTTCGCATAGCTTATTACAGAAAACGTCATCTATATGCATCGATAAGGTAATATTTGCATACAGAATGGTTTTCATGAAAATTTTCAAAAGTCAGAGAAATGTAAAATTATATTTATTAATGGTATTTATTTTTAAAGGTGTAGTATTTATTAACTTTATCTGTTCTGAATTAAAACTACATCTGACTAAGTTAACAAATACTGTAAAACTTTATTAATGAACTTTATTTTTTAATGAAACGTCTGATAATGAACATGTAGCAGTGAGTTTAATTTTTGATGTTTCAATAAAACGTTTCAAAAATATTAATTTTGAAAGCTTATAGCAGAAAAACTTAATATGCATGCAGCGATATTACATAATTGAATACAGAATGGTTTTAGTCAAAATTTTTTAAATGAGATATTAAAACACATACCAATTATAGCTTTAAATTTAAAGATAAATTTTGCTTAGGGAATTTTAAATTATGAAAATTAAATATCAATATTTTAACATTCAAACCCATTAACTGTTTCAGAAAATTAAGTTAAAAACTAGAAATAATGAAATCTATGAAAAACTGTTGGATAAAATTATTTCCGTAAATACTTCGAATGTTTCAAAAACTCTTAATTTCTTATACAATTATTCGCGAGTTTTTACTATTCTTTAACACACATGGAATTGTTTATTTATTACTGTTATTATTATTTTACAAATCTATCTGCATTTTTTAAGTTCTCAGAGAATGGGTGATCTATATTCAAGTTTTATTAATTCCTGGATGTTTCTCGAATGTTGAAAATCTCCTATTCCAAAATATATTTTATCATAAAATCGCAAAGCTGCTTGTGATCTCAAAAATACAGTTAGCAAAAAGAGTACAGTAGAACCTCAATTAACCGAGCTTCGATTAATCCAGGATTCTGTTAACCGAGGCGATAGCGAAGTCTGGTTTTTTTTTTGTGTGTGTGTGTGTGTGTGTGAATGAGCCTTGAAAAAGACCACACTTTTTCGTTCACTGTCCGTGCTATACAGGCTCTTCTGCCCCCGAAAGCACTCAACTCCGACGAAGCATTGGACGCTGAGAAGTCAGCAGCGAACAATAAGAGAGTTAATAACAATAAGTTTCCTGTGGCCGTGTGAACTTTCGTAAATTTTTCAATTTGCTTTTTAAATTTTACTACTAGTAGTTAATTTCCTTTTTTAATTTGTTAAGCAGTGAAACAGAACTTTACATATATTTACTTTTATTATTTAAAAAACGTTCTATTGTTTTCTATTTTAAGAGATGTTAAATTCGTAAGCACGGCGATTTTTTACACACAGTTTCTATTAACCGAGATTTCCGATATCCGAGGTATTAACGGTCCCAATTAGCTTGGATAATCGAGGTTGTACTGTGTTTGTACACCTACGAATTTGCGATTTTCGATCAAATTTAACAATGTGTATTCACACAGGTATAAGTTTAGAGAATTAAATTGATATTATAATGCAAAAAAGTTGAAAGAATTAATCAAACATAGTTGAAAAATTACCTGAATTTTTATTTTTTTACACTTATGTGGGGAAATTATAATAATTTCAAATTCTACTAACCATCATCTTTAAATGGCATTAAAGAAACTGTCATTCTTAGTTCAATGAGCAAGCAAGATATTTTACACTAAATTACTCTCGCATTAACAAGAAATTTTAATTAACTAATAAAGTAAAATGTGCTACAAATAAAACATTGAAAGCACAGTGAAAATAGAGAGTAAACATTTTAGCATACTAATTTTTACAACGAACTTATCAGAATTACTGTCTTACAAGTTTTGTGTGAAAAATAATCAAGGGGTAAATAAAGACGAATCCAAATACAGCCGTCATGCAAGGAGAAGAAAAAATCCGATTACTTGAAAGGGAAACATCCAGCTGTAACATTTAATGGAAATGTTCCTCTTATTTTAATACCCTATTCATGCAGAATTTCTATCATAAATAATATTAAAATTTCTAATTTTTTACTGGTGGAAGTTTACTCCTGCGGTAATCAGGCCTAGGCTGGCACCCCTAACACCGAATCGATTTTTCCATTTCCGCTTTTAAATCAGATGTTTACCTTCTCATCTAATCAGTTGTCCAACAGTAATTAGTAAAACTTAATTCCACATATATTGTTAACCCTTTCTGCCCCGACGGTACTTTAAAGTACCACAGTTTTCTATCCTTATTAAAACACACTTATTGAATGCATTCGCAATGGTTTTTTTTAGAAATCATTAGTAAATATTTCCCTTAACTATCACTAGACAGCAATAGTAGTTCCAGTAAGCTGAAAATTGTTAAGGAAGCTATTTTGGCGCGTGTGTATGTGTCAATTTTGCTTCCATTTATTAAAACACACTCATTGAATGCATTCGCAATGGTATTTTTAGAAAACAATAGTAATTATTTCCCTTAACTATCACTAGACAGCAATAGCAGTTCCAGTAAGCTGAAAATTGTTAACGAAGCTATTTTGGAGCGTGTGTGTGTCAATTTTGCCTCCATTTATTAAAGCACACTCATTGAATGCATTCGCAAAGGTTCTTTTAGAAAACAACTAGCTGTTTAATCTGTTCTATGCACGGGAGTTCATGAATTTAATTATAAAACCAAAATTAAAAATAATTATTCGATTTAGTAAAATATTTTTCTACTACTGTGCCTTTTTTTAAAGAAATTTAATTTATCACGTTACTATGGCAGCAGACGATCTTTGAGTTGATTTGATTTGAAATCCACCGTAGTGGAGATTGCTTTAGGGCCTATAGCTACAATGGCTGTCGCCTCGAATGATCCTTATTTATACACAGAAATAGTTACACAAACCATACATAACAATTTTATTTCCTTCCATTACATATATATATAACTTTTGAAAACACAATCACAATAACATCCATGTCTTACTCAGGGATTCAAACACGGGCCCTCAGCGTGACAGCAGCCTCCGCTTACTGACCACACCACCGGGCGACTCAGCAGGCGATAAAACGATACCTTTGGAATAAGGGAATGAATAGAATAAAAAGTTTTGTTGATGTTTGTGATAAAATGTGTTTCTTTATTTTTTAAAATTTGTAATAATTAAGCGCAATTAAATAATCTCTAATTATTTGCATGTGAGGTAAAAGAATTATCGTAATACCCGCTAAAGCTTCTTATTATTGCAGCGTGGCTTACGTAATATGTATATCTCTATTTATCTGCATGTGAGGTAAAAGAATTATCTTAATACACATGGACATGTGGCATGGATGCCACATGTCCCTGGTAGATGGCCGAAGACAGATTGTACCAGATGTTCAAGCAGCGGTCACTCAAATCCGGGTTATGACAAGATGGTTGTTTTTGAGCTAGGAGCTACCTTTCCATGGCACCTCAAATATGCTCTATCGGATTGAGATCCGTTGAGTTAGGCTACAAGGACCCTATCTGGAATTCAATATTGTGTTCTTGGAACAACTCCAGCACAATTCGATCATTGTGACATGGAGCGTTGTCTTGCTCGATGACGCCATTTCCATTTGGGAAGACAGATATTATGAAAGGACGCAATTGATCCACAATGATGTTCAGATAGTCAATGATCTTCGTGGTCTGTTCTACCGCAATCACAAGTCCCAGAGACACCCATAAGAATGTCCCCAAATCATAATATCGCTGCCACCTGCCTGTGTATGACCTGCTGCATAATGAGGAGGAACAGTTCGCCTGCAAAAAGGCGTACCTTGACATGGCCATCGACGTATGGAAGAATGAATCGTGATTCATCCGACCAGGCAACTCTCTCCTAATGATTTATGGTCCAGTCACGATGTTCCCGGGCCTAGTGTAGGGTAATTGGCAATGATGCTTGGTCAAGAGAGGCGCATGAGTGGAGTGATTGCTGCGTAGTCTCATATCCAACAGTGTCAGCTGAACTGTTTGTTCCGAAACAATGCTACTTGGACCTGTATTGTATTGGACTGTCAGCTGAGCCGGTTTCTGTCGCCGATTTTGATTTACCAAACAGGAGACCTTTTTCATTGATAACGCGTGGACGTCCAATGTCATGGAGTCTGCTGATGGTTTCACCGTCATTAATCCACTTTGCGTAAGTACTGACAACGATATGTCGCGAACAACCCATGCATTGTGCAGTTTAGGAGATAGTCGTTCTCAGCCGTCGGGCCATTGAATTTCGTCCTCTATCAATGTCACTTAGATCAGCAGCCTTTCCCTTCACATTCAGAAGTAAGCGCAAAAATGATTCCTCAGAGTTTCTAGCGGTAGTTAAATACCATTACAACCTGCTTACGTACCCTCCACGTCATCCAGGCGAGTTCATTGCAAAATGTGGGGAAGGTCATAATGTTTTGTCTCTTCGGTGTATATCTTCTAATGTATCATAATAATGCAAGGGAAAAAAGTTTCGAGGAGATAGTTTTTTTTAATTCATAATTTGGTATATAAAGGGTTAACGTGATAATGAAATTAATCAAAATTGACTAAATATGCTTTTTTTATTGTATTAACTTGTTAACCCTCTCGTCACCCAGAGCCTCATATGAGGCTCCTACTTTGAATTGCAATATTTGAAAGAAAAAAAAATATTTTTGTTAATTCCAGCACCTAATAGTAATGGCATATGTCGATACATTTACAATTATGACTTTACTTATGTTTCAACAATTAATAATAATAATATTAATAAAATTTTTATTAATTATTAGTAAACCGTTGGCGCTTCTTTTAATTCAAACATTTGTTTCCTTTTTTAAATTTAAACTAGGGACTCCTTTTCCGAATTAGTAATTTGCGATAAAAGATAAAAAATACTACTAATTTTTTTATGTTTAATTAATCTGGTTGCAATACGACATTTTCCAAACGTCTTAAAAAATTCTCCCTTAGACTATTTTTATATGAAAAACACGCAACATATATAATTACATTCGTTAGGTTTCTGTAAAAAACACATTCGTTAAATTTCAGTAAACTGTAACTTCTGTGATTTCGATTGCTACTGTTAATTTTGTTAGCGTAAAAGTAAGTTTTCCCAAAATTGAAAAAAAAATTCAGGTTTGAGAGTGTTAAAATTTAAAATAACATATTTATATTGCAATATGCTTTGCAAAGAGTCTACGTGCTTATTTTTAAAGATAAGTAATGAAAAGAATATATCATAAAGCACTTCAAATGCATTTTTGTCAAAATAAATGTTTTACTGTCTATATATCTTTAAATATCTCCATGCGTTTTGATTTTTGTTCAAAATTTTCAGTTTTCCTAACGGACAATTTTGAGACATACTACTACAAATCTGTATATCCGATTTAGAATGTTAGTTTATTAATTCCTCAAATCAGTGTTCTCAATCTCAATGTTCCTCAAATCAGTAACAAAGTATAAAAAAGTGATTTCTTTATGAAAATTCATTTTCTTACCCGTTTCTTGTACATTTTTAGGTGCATTCGTAATTATATAAATACGTAGCATATATAGTCGTCGTTCGGTCCGTCTGTCTGTCTGTCCGTCCGCATATAACAGAGCAAAAACTACCCAACCGAATGGTCTGAAATTTTAAATATATTTTTGTTGCAAAAGTTTATCGAGTCATTTCAAATTTTATGAAAATCGGATGTATAGTTTAATTTCAGGGACAGTCAAAAGTTTTCCGTTACATTACGGCCAATGGGAAAAAATTATTTCAAGTGCATTTTTATGATGTTACAGCCTTTCGAACAGAATGAAATTTATATGAACTTATGAAGTGCACTAAAATATACATTCAGTGCAATATGCGGTGCAAAAATATTTATAAAACTAGTTATAGTACGAACGCACCTCATTTGCCACGTTTGACGAGCAATTTCCAACTTGTTTAAATCGGGCGTTGGATTTAAACAGTGGAATTTTTTTAACTACATAATTACTTTTAGAAAAATAAATTTTGAATCAATTTTTTTCAAATATTTATCCAATTCGTGGTATAGAACATTTTATTGAAAAATTTCTTTCAGAAATAACATAAATGATTTTTTTTTTTATGATCTTTAAAATCCATCGTTTTCTTAAGAAGACTCGTTACCATTCATTTTGCGAAAAATGACGAAATTATCAATTTCCTAATTTTTTGCTTAAAAGGGATTTATATATCTGTAGTATATTCAGGTAAAACCCCGACAGTTTAAAATATGCAAAAAATGGATTTTTAATGCATTCTTGGAAGAATGAGTCGTTATAATACCTTGTCGGGCTAAATTAAGAGGGAAAATTACCCTGAAGCGGTGCCTTCTATCTTTAAAATACCAAAAAAATCTATAGACAAGTTATTTGAAGGAGAATCAAAGTGACTCGTAATACTTCCAATAAAGAGATAAGGCGCTGTGCATATACAGGGCTATTACAAATAATGGACCCGATTTAAAAAAATCATATTTTTGAAACTATTGCACATATTACAATAAGTGATACATGAATTTAAAGAGAAATATACCAAGTTTTTTTTTTTTTTTTTTTCAGTTACAAATGTTCGATGTGTGACCCTTTTGTTACACGGCATCCGTCCAATCTGTAATCAAGTTCGTGCCAAACATTTTGTAGCATCACTGTGTCAATGGTTCGGAAAGCTTCACATATGCGTTCTTTAATATCTGAACACTTTGTTTTCGGCATTGGTGGTACAATTGGACAACGTCTTTGACACTGTCAGAACTTAAAGAACGCATTTGTGCAGAATTCAGAACCATTGACAGAGATATCAGAGTGATGCTACAAAATGTTTGGCACGAACTTGATTATAGATTGGACGTATGCCGTGTAACAAAAGGGTCACACTTCGAGCATTTGTAACTGAAAAAACTTAGCATACTTCTCTTTAAATTCATGTATCACTTATTTTAATATGTGCAGTAGTTTCAAAAATAAGATTTTTTTAATCAGGTTCATCCTTTGTAATAGCCCTTTATAACGTTATCACTTTAGGGCGGAAGCGGGCTTCTGACACATGATATCGTAAGATATGTTTAGGGGGAGGATTTGTCTTTGATATCGTCATCATTTTTCATCCAACCAATGTTTTTTCCTTTTATTTGTAATTTGTCCTTTACATCAAAATAGTATGTTACCCTTTTTCAGTCTGTTATCTATTTCTATGAAAATATGAACTTATTGTTAAAATTTTTATATGATTATAAAATTATTTCATTCCAAAATGTAGAATACTCCAACGCTTGGCATTCCTATTCTTCTGTCATGTGTATATACATATAAAATCCACCGTTCGAGAAACTAGGTCCAAAGTATTTTTGAAATGATATTTGTTGTGTTTACTGGCAGAGAAAAGAGAAAGAATGTTATCCATCTGTTTTTTTATAAGAATTTATGCCCCCCCCCCCACACACACACACACACCTTCTGTGCGGGGGCAAGTGCAGGAAGACATTATTGCTGTGGATTGTATTATTAACAAAAAGACATTTTAAAATATTTCTAAATAATAGCTACTTTTTTTAAGTTCTATTTAATATAAAGTTATTTCATATATAATAGGGATATATTATTGACTTCTCTTCATTTGAACCAATAAAGTATGCGAATAATAAATGTATAACCATATCCGTATAACACTATAAATAAAATAAAAACATTAAAAAAATTATATTTAGACATTGATAATGATATCATTAGGGGGGTGGGGTGGGGGGTTCATGGGATGATAACGATGATAACCTATGATATCGTAAGGAAGGTAGGGGGTCCAAAATTACCCAAAAGTAGATAACGTTATATATGTACAGCCCCTAAGAGTGATTCTTTCATTCCTGTGTTAAATAATTAACAATTGCAATCTTTAAATTCATTTTTCTCAGTGTCTGTTTATTAATATATGAGTATGACTCCCATTTTTTAATGGGAGGTGCTTATGGTGCATATTATAAAATTAAGGATCGAACTTTTAGTAATACAAGTAGTTTACTTAAAAGAAAGTTAGTAAACAGTCATTCTTTCTTCATTTTTCCATATGTCATCACATTTTATTTAATATTTTATTAAATAATTAGCTTTATGGAAATGTGATATTTACAGTTATATGAAAACTTGAAAGGGATATGTAAACAATAATATTTCAAAAATTTCAAAACTTGTAGCATAAATATAAAATTTTCCTAATTTTTTAATTAATTTTTTTCAAATTTTATCATAACAAATGTTTTATTTTTCATAAAATCATTTAATAATAGGACAAAACTGTATTATACCCAAATGAAACAATAGCTCAAAGTAAACAGAGTCGTCTTAAAAAAAAGATAAGAGAACAAATTTTCCCACAAGCACAAAATAACTTTCAGTATAATAATAAAATAAGTCAGTTTATATTTCACAATTACATTATCTAACTTAATGGAGAAACAATCACACTCTCCCCTAGTTAATTCTAGATTGAATAGTTTCAAATAGCCATTGATCTGAAACTTTCATCAGGGTAAGGACATTAAATGGTCGCAAGATTTCAACAGAGCAAACTGTTTCGGAATACTCTCCGTTAATAACATTACTCTGCAAATTTACACTTTCTACTCATTGTCTCAATTCTACGAAGTTATTTTACACATTTCGGATGCATTGAATCTGAAAATTAAATCTATTATTTGATATCACGTACAGAATTTTAGCAGAATCAAGACGGAAACGTTTCATAATTATGCATTACTTATTATTAATACAAATATTTTTATACCAAAATTTTTGTTCATGCAGTCGAAATAGCACATCCTCCTTAAAGTGCAATAATATCGTATCTCGATAATGTGCATGTTTCAGGAGAGACATAAAACTGTTTGCTACTTTTTTATTTGAATCTACGAAAATAATTTTGATTTTACAATAGTTTACATGAGAATTCTAGGTACATACAGGACTTCAGTTTAATTAACCCAATGTTTTACTCGATTTTAGGAAATATGAGGATTTGTCACTATAATTTTTGCAATTTTTGTTAAGTTTTGAGGATTAAGATTTAGGAGTTAAATAAATGGGTGAATAGATGGTTGACTATAAAACGTTTATTTATAGCCTATAAGGGTTCATAATATTTTAAATAGTATACAAATACATCTCTATTTTTTTTCTTGTCATTTTATGCCAGTAAAAAAAGGTTTATTTCCTTCAAAATTGGTAAAATAATGTATTTCTTAAAATATTAGTTGATTTAATAGTGAGTTATGAGAATTAACATTTAAAAGGTAAATAAATGGGTGAATAAATTATTGAATATAAAACGTTTATTTATAGCCTATACGGGTACATACTATTTAAAATAGTATACAAATACATGTCTAATATTTTTTAACTTTCTTGTCCTTTTACGCCAGTAGAAAAAATGTTTTTTTTCTTCAAAATTACCTTACAGAAAATAATGTATTTCTTAAAATATTAGTTGAGTTAGTAGTGAGTTATAAGAATTAAGGTTTAGAAGTTAAATAAATGGGTGAATATATGACTGAATATAAAAAATTTATTTATACCTAGCCTATGAGGATACATCATATTTTAAATAACATACAAATACATATTAAATGTTTTTCAACTTTCTTGTCCTTTTATGTCAGTTAAAAAGCGTTTATTTTCTTCAAAATTACCTTCCAGAAAGTAATGTATTTCTTAAAATATTAGTTGAGTTGTAAGTAACAATGCTTACTTTTTCATGTCAACTAAATAATCTCCGCTGATATTTTGGAAGTAAATTAGCGCAAACTCACATTTTAATGTGTTTATTCGTTGACGGCACAAGATAGACAACAAAAACATAGAACGAGAAAAAAAAAAACATGCGTCTGGAAAGCTTCGAATGGCGCCCTCTATCTTTCAAACATACTGGGGCCCGATGGCTTTTAAGACATCAATTACATAATATCAATTTTTTTTCAGAATACAACAGAAGTTATTTATACAGAATATCACTTAAATAGAACATAACACATAGCTTACAGTTTTGTAATACACAGTACCAGTTGAGCATAATGTTCCGCACTTTTTTTCGCCAAGAACTTAACGATCACAAACATCCCAACCTTCAATTGTATGAAGTTCTTATCATCTTGAGCTAACTTGATGTCTTCAGTCATTTATGATTGATCATCATCTTGAGGAACAATGTCCTGCATTAACTCTTCACTGGGTTCGTCAAGTTGCTCGTGTTCTGCATCCTGTTCAGATTATGCTTCTTCAGCTGGTACTACACCTTGCTCGGATTCTGATTCAGATGTGTCATAATAATTGGAAAACCTTCGATTTTAAGAAAAAGCATGAAAGAATCCACGGAAATGACAAAATTTTAGCTTGGCAAAATTGTCACACTTTTTCCAAGATTCCTCGTGCAACTTTGTCAACTAATATTACCAACCATAAAAATAACATTAGATCAAGTTCCAAAAGCGATTCTGAAAGCTTATTATATACTCTATCACGCAAAATAGGCAGTTCATTCGGGTTAAAAAGGTGAAATGGAACTCTTTGTATCTTCCAAAATTGCCTGTTTTGCAGTTACATAATATTTTCAATAATAACGGCCATAAAACAACTGATAAGACATAAAACGAGCGGGAATAGTGTCATACAATGTCTTCTTTGGGAAAAGAAAACACTAGCGCCTATTTTAAGAGGATCTGGAACTCCCCAGAGTGCCAAACAACATATTTTTCGAAAAGTGGCAAAGTTGTCCTATGTTGAAAAATTGTCCCTGTTGACGGTATATATATATATATATATGCAAACATTACTTGATTTCTCAAAATGCACTCTATCAATTTTGATTGAAAAGGACGGATTAGAAGTTTTTTGATGTAGAAATCAATGCAGAAAACCTAAAAAGTGTGCACGTTTTTCCTAAAATTGTAATGAAATATAAAAATACTGCAAATAGTTTGTGGTATTTGAAATGAAACAATTTATTATGCTATACCCGCTCACAGAAAATAGTATTTCGTAATCGAATCTACAGGCAAGGTTGGCGTCAAACAAAAATGATGCTAGCAATATTATTGTTTTAACCGTATAAGAGTTACAATTATGATATTAAATGTGCAAGTCGCCTTTGAACGCGATTAAGGAAATTATCCCCAGGAAGATTATAGAAGGACCTTTTTTTCCATTTGTCTCATGTGAAGCTCAATCAACTAGTTTCTGAATGCTGAACTAACAAATATTTATATTACAATTAACACAATACTTTTTCTTGCATCTTGCCGAGAATGTTTTTTGTTCGCAAAAATGTAAAATATGTTCGAAACTAAAAATGGCCTACTTTTGAGTTACGAGTTTATTTCATCTTATCGATGGTAATAAGTGGTAAAAACTGTATTTTTTTTTTTTTAATGGGTGTACATTTTATGCTATCCTTGTAAATCACTGACATAAAACAGTCCAGGTTAATTATCAATTATTCAATTATTTTTATTTTCTGCTGTTTTGAGAAATTCTGAAGATAAAAAAAAATGAACCATTACATTCGACCAGTTTCTGCCCCCTGGTGTAATACCAAGGCGAGTCCACGTACTCCGGGTGTCTTTAGTATTCCCTAACCTCTTAGCTACTATTGCATCTGCAATTCAGTGTGATTTAAATTCTTTGAGAATACTGTTTTTAATGGCATGTGATTGTTAAATAGTCAAAAAAAATTATTTTTCTTAATAAGTATATATGAATTAGCGGTATTTTTTGAGCATTTTAAAACAAACCACGTAAGTAATTTCTTATAATTACGCTATTTGTGACTTAAAATTGTGACAGAGTGCCTAGTTATTCTTTTATAATGGTATTCTAATGGACTAGTGAGTTTTGGTATTTTACGTGCGATTGTGGTGTCCTCAATTCTAAAGTTTGTGCGTGAATGAAACTTATTCTGTCGTTTCTTTAAGTTTCGCAATGTACAGTCGTGGAAAAAAAAGTAAACACCCTCTACTAACTCCCCAACAAATTATCGTAGAAGAAAGTTACTGGTACCGAACGATTGGAAATAAAGTCTACTTTTAAATGATGTATATAAAATTTGCTTTGGGGCCATCTACATATTAAAACGAACCATAACTTTGTTTTTTCAATAGCAGTACCCAATTCTGACAGCATAAATGAACTCTACATCCTTCAATTAGCCTAAAAACGAATTTTTATGCAATTCGTACCATAAGTTTCCAAGAAATTAATTATTTTAAAACAAGCGTATTTTAAGGGCTGTATCCAAATTGAAGTTCCGTACTGGATTGTTAACCGAGAGAGCCCCTTCCTTGATCAAGGCACCTTAAGCGCCACTCAAGGAGTCAATGAAGCGTGTTAGATTACAGTACAGCAGAATACATTTCAAAATGTCTACTCACTTCCATCATAGACGGCCCCTTAAACCATCATTTTGCCGTTTTTTAAGCATAATTTGAAAACTACTTGGAAGAAAAATGTGAAAATTTTGAATTTCCATAAAGCAGGACTTAATAAATCTAAATCTATCAAAAAAATTGTAGGTTGCAATTCATAATTTTTTCGAATATTAATTTAATAATTCATAATTCATATCATAAAATTATAAAAATTGCAAATTCAGCTTATTTATGTTTGGGTATATTAGTATTATTACTACAAAAAAAAATTAGCACATTAGGAGCATAATTTCGGGAGATATAAATAAAAATATGAAAATGTAATTTAACATTAGAAGCACTAAATTTTGAATGTTTATAATTCAAAATCTTATGATTCAAATGACTTGAAATTTGGTGTCTAGGCATAGTTTGAACCGAAGATTTGAAATATCTCGTTAAAATTGGGTATTGCCATTGAAAAAAATGAAGTTTGGATTCGTTTTAATATGTAGATGACCCCTAAGAAAATTTTATATACATCATTTAAAAGTAGACTTTATTTCCAATCGTTCGGTACCAGTCACTTTCTTCTACGATGATTTGTTGAGGAGTTAGTAGGGGGTGTTTACTTTTTTTTTTTCCACGACTGTACGTATATATCTCAGGGAGTCTGGTTGTCATGGTTATTTTTGCAATGATATGTTACTGTAGTTGTTAATTAGCTCTATATAATGCGGTTTTAGAATGGAGTTATGAATAAAGAGGAGGAGACATATAGTGTACTGTCAGCTAGTTGCGAGTGAAGTAACTGAAGAGGTTGTCACAAGATGGCGGCTCACAAGACGTGCCCATTGCTCACAAGACAAAAAACATAATTTGCAACAATATAAAAAATTGGACTTGCATAACAATTTGTTTCATCAGTTACTCATTTTTGGTGTTTCACCTGTTTTCTTCATTTTCCTATTCATTTCCTTCTAAAAACGGGGCTAGACGGTACCTAAGGAAAAAAACATACGCAATTTTTCATGCTGTGCGTCATGCAACTTTTCAACGTTGACAAACCTTAGGAAAATACATATAATTTTCTCCTGAGTCCTGTAAATTCGTCGTTTCTGCACACTGCGCGACGAGCAGAATACAAATGAAGAGCTGAGATGATAAAGGTGGTAAGTGGCACAATTATCATTTTGAGAAAGTGAGTTGTAAAGTTCCAAATATCTGTTTGCGTTACTGTCAAATGCATTCTTTATCAATTAAAATCTATGTGAGTATTAATTGATAAAGGATTCAAATAGTAATTCCAAATCAAAGGAGGTGAGTTGATAAGGGTCGTTTTTCGCTCATCAGCCCCTTGATGCGATATACATTTTTTTTTCATTAGTACAGTGCGTGTAAAAACTTTAGGGACAGCAAAAAATTGTAAAAATTTTGATAAATTGAAAATGCGACATGCGCATTAATTTCTTTAATACATACAATTTAATTACTTAAAAAAAAATTTGGACATATTCGTTTTTGTTTTCGGCCGAAATTCGGTTTCGGTCGATCCTTAATAATAATTCTATATGACATTTCTATAAAAAAAATACTAGTGTCCTTATAGTTTTTACACAGTCAAAAATAGTGTTTTTTGTATAATTATGAATTTTTCGCAATAAAAAGGACACAGATACATTCTGTTGACTTTTATATCAGTATTTCCACTTTATGATCAACATTAAATTACCATTTCACTTGTCGCATTTTCAAAATTTTTTGCTGTCCTTAAAGTTTTTACACGCACTGTATATCTCATAACATATAAGAAAAAAAAATATTTTGAATGAAAGTTCTATGTTTGATGGGAAAAATAAAATATATAATTAAGTAAGTATTATGAACATTAATGAACTTAAACACTAATGTCATTAGTTTTAATCCATATAATCAATAGCAAATACCAACACTAAATGCAAAATTAATATGAATGGAGCTTATTACGACTATTATTTCAGTATATGAAATATCGGAAATAATCAATAACCGAAAATAATCATACAGTTTTAGACATTTTTGGCAATGTGTTTTAAATTAGTCTTCTACCTTCCTTTCTTCATGTGGACATAACACTATTAGAGAGACCAGTTCTACGCTTTATAAGTAACACTGCCACACTGTAAAAAAAAAAAAAAAAAAAAAAAAAAAAAAAAACATTGTAGATTTGCCAGCACAAACTGCTGGCGTCCGAATTGATAGCACATTGTGCTGTTAATTTTACGCAACTACTGTATTTTTCATGTTTATATAGTCAAGAAACCAAAGAAAGCTACAGCACATTCGACTGTGATCGAGTTTGAGCGCGAGATAAACAGTGCTTTGTACTGAAAAAAATGACTTTTTTTTTTCAGTGCAAGCAAGTAAGAGATGACCTCTTTTTCGAGAAACGCATGTTGGACTTTACTAGTTCAAAATATACTTAAAATCAGACATGGATATACCCATGAGAGTATAATAATCGGAGTCGGAAATCTGCCCCAGTGTGTCAAAATCGAGACCTCTCGTCTTTGCTACCTTTCTGATATTGTTTAAAAGACTTTCAATTCTTTTTCATACGTTGATGATGTATTCTCACTTACAAATTCTCCCTCAAAGCTTGCAGAGCCAATTCACTGAATACCGATCCCGTAATATGAGTTTTACAGCATCATTTTCCCGACGAAATATAGATTCCAGTCTCTATAAAGGCTTAAGTTAACTGCTTTTGGTATAGTCACGGGCCTGTTCTTACGCTTACATATTATACAACAAGTGTTAGAATTGTGACAATGAGGTATTGATAAATGTACATTAGGTTTCTTATTTGTGGTGTCATCGGCAGTACTCGTTTACGCACGATCTTATTGTTACCACAGAAGAAGAAATAGGAGTATTTCGAGCCCGAAGCACACGAAATGCATATGATCTGCATTTAGAGCACAACTTAGAACCACTCTGTAGATCGCAAGTTTTAGAACTTATAAGTATCGTTATAACTTTTCTGTTAGAATAGATACGAAAATCACTATTTGCTTTTCTCCCGGTATTACAACAATCACACTGACTTCCAGGCATTATCTATAATTAAGTTCTTCAATAAATGTTTACAACAACAGTTTTAGAACACAATATTGACATCTGAACTACGTAAATACTTTTTGAGTGCGAAAAAACTAATGTGAACGCGCTCTTATAGCAATAAAACTTATACTCGCGCACGAAATATTTTTTTCTCTAATATGCGTACACTGAACCAAAATAAAATAATGCTCATATAAAAGTTTATAAAGAGTAGCATCATTTACAAGTCAAACTTAATTTGGTTCATGGAACGCTTCTTTAAAAAAAAAAAAAATTCAGAGATGAAAAAACGACAAAAATGTAGGAAAAAGCCGAAGCATTTTTTTCGGGTAAAATTTCTATGACTTACTATTTTAATTATAACGTAAATCTTATATTAAAAAAAAGTACTTATCTTTAAATATACAAAGACATTGAAGAATTGTCGGAATCCGAAACTTTTTTTTTTCGCGTGTGTGATGGGCGAAAAATAGCCCTTATCAACCCACCTCCTTTTCCAAATAGTAATTTAACACACGGTAGAGGAGCATTAATCATATGATTCATTCTTTTTTTTTTTTTTTTTTTTTTTTTTTTTTTTTTTTTTTTGTCACTTACTACTTTTATCAGTTGAGCTCCTCATATGTAAAAGAAAACAAAAGTAACAAAGCATAGATGTAAAATATCGAAATAAAACATTTAAGGAGATTGCTACCCTTCACTTTGTGAAAAATAATAAAAATATGAATTGTCCAATTCTTTGCTCAACACTTTGAATGACAGTGATATACAGGGTCATCGAAAAAAAAATGCCTAGATTTAAAAAAATCATAACATCGAAACCTTTTATGTTAAATGAGTAATTCTTTCACTACACGATAACTGGTGAACGCAAGTTTGGTTTTAGTTCACCAGAATTCGTTTGCGTGCCTGTGTTATGCACGGATTAGTTGCACAGTCGTCAAGTACGATGTTGACCGTGCAACAAAAAGCACAGTGCGTCATTTCGTATGCGGGTTATTTCATGACAAAGTTATTGGACCTTTCTTTTTCGAAGAAAAAACCAGGTACTGAGCAGCTGCAGTCTGGCGCGTCGGCTGAACTTGACGACTGCGCAACTAATCCGCGCATAACACAGACACGCAAACGAATTCTTGTGAACTAAAACCAAACTTGCGTTCACCAGTTATCGTGTAGTGCAAGAATTACTGATTTAACATAAAAGGTTTCGATGTTATGATTTTTTAAAATCTAGGCATTATTTTTCGATGACCCTGTATTATTTATACCACTTAATTTTAATGCCCCACCAGTGGCCGAGAGATTCCGTCGGCCTAATCGTTCGGAGTTTCCCGTGCTTTTCTTCGAACCTTTGATTTCATTGCGTAAATACGCGTTAGGTTTCCTTAGCAAGACCCACACGGAGGGCACTCCCCCTCAAGTCTATATCCCTTGTGTAGATAATCGGCCGTCATAAAAGCAACACAACACTTAATTTTAATTGCCAAATGACACTCAGAATTTTTTAATAAAATTTTGCTAATTATGCGGTGAAAGTGATTTACTTATTTTTAAATCCATTTCAACTTAAATTCTTGTGACATTCAATCCTTTCACCATTTTAGCAACATAATTAATTTACTCCTGAAATTATTAAAATGTGTTTAGGCTTTCCTAGTATATTTTCGCGAAATTACGTAAAGATACGATGATCATAAGCAAGTAAAAATGAATTTTTAGTGCATCCATTCGCCTTTAAATGTATTAAAGTTCCAATCTCTCAATTACTTTTTTCTCAATTTATGATTTTTGATATATTAGTATGATCAGAATGCTAAAATTTCAACCTATACGGTTTTCCATCAACTCGCTATTTTTTATTTATTTATTTATTTATTTATTTTGTTTTTTGACCACCTGAAGGTTCATGTAATTAGGAATCAGATTTTCAGTAATATAAATAGTTTATTTTTTTTTTAATAACAGTCTATTTGTTATGTTCTGTAAATAGTCATTTTTACAATATTTTTACCATATGTTATAACATTTTATTTGTTTTTTTTTAACTAATTAACTTTTCTGGAAATCGTATCCCTAGCTTTATAGAACACATTTGTAAAGAAAAACTCGCAAAACAATGTTTTAAAAACTTCATAATTGTAGGAGTAGAAAGGTTTTTAATTGTTCTTATTTTTTTCAAATTTTACCACAAGAGTTGCATTTTTTATTGATTAAATCTTTTACTTTCATAAAACCCTTTAATAATTTCTCAAAAAGTTTTATAAAACACTGAAATTTAAAAAAATTCAAAGGGCCCCCCCTAAGGCGTTCAATATTTTAAAGTAATTTCATGTAACATAAAATTCGCCCGATTTTTAAACATGAAATCAATAAAGTAACAATTTAACTAAAATGACAGAATATTACTTAAATGTATCATAACTCTGAAAATTCTACGATGAATTGTAATCTTCTCAAATAAGGAAAAAGTCATATTGCTTGACATATTTTGAGGAGTGAGCGAAAGTATTTATATAAAGTCCTTTTAATATTACGGCTTTAAACTGTAGTTGATGGCCTCTTTCAAGACTCTTACAGGTAGTATAGAAAATGGTTAGTTGAAAGAGAAAAGTTTAAAGAAATGTTTCTAAATTTAATATTTAACATCGCTTGCAATATGAACAGTGTACTTGTATTTGTCACCGGGTTAAGGGTGTATCCGAAAAAATATTTTCCCACCCTCAACAGCTCTAAATTTCCTAAGACATTTTCAGACTTATTTTTAAAATTAAAAACATGAAACTAGCTGAGGTGATTTTTGAAAAGATGTATAAGAGGCCGTGTGATTTCATTTTACGCTCAATTAATTAGAAATTGATTTTTGAACAATTATTTAATCATTATGACCATTTTTTTATTCCCATATCTCCAGATTCGGAAAATTCGGTTCAAAACACCAACTTTGGCAGCATTTTTTTCAATATTTTCTGCATTTGCAAAAAAATCGAAAAGCACGGCACATTATGTAGTTTCTAAATAAGAGAATTTCCAAGTCTGATGCGTTTGAGAGCAAAAATTAATTTAGAAATGAATCAGAAAATAAGCAGTTTGGATTGGAATACACCCCTAAAAGGGAACAAATATTTCCTCTGCCCCAGATGTCCGTTACTAAACCGTAAAGGTACTCTATTGATATCTCGATTTGAAGGAGACCGTTACGTCAAATACTTCTATATAAATGTGACTAGTATCGAAACATTTCTTTTTTATGACAATACTTCTTAGGAGTGAGTGTGCTTGGTGGAATTGTAGTATTGTTTGTATTTTCTGAATTTGTGATATGTGGTTTCACCTGGTTGTTTGGTGGCTATAAATCGCTGAGGGAATCAGATTATCGCGAAACACCTCGCCTAATTAACAAGAAGAACACCAAACATGGTGTACACATTTAGATTATTTTAGAGTATGTTGTAGGGGTCATACCCCTAAAAGTTCTGGTGAAAGGTTTTCTTCAAGTGGGCTTAGTTTTGGGGGAATTAGGGGTTAAAGTTCAGTATACGTTTCAAATACATCTATTAGTTTGAAATTCGACTCATGGTCTTCGTGGCGTGCTCGCGCGCGATCCAGAAAGCGAGTGTTCGATACTACCTTGTGATTTTTTTTATTTTTCAATTAATTTTATATTTTTGACACATTATAAGTTATAAGCAGAATTCTGAATTCTGCAGCTTTGAACTTTTTGATATTTTCCTTATAAGTTACATGTATACTTTTGATTTTTTTCATGAAAATTTGCATTTTTAAAAATAATATTTCTATTGGTGATATTCAAACTAATTTAAGTCTAAGAAATATTTTTTATTTATTTATATTATTTAATTTTTTATTTTTTTATTTTTAAGAACAGTTCTGAAAATATACAGTGGTGGCCAAAATTGTAGACATTTTTTGAAATTTTCATGTTTGATAACTTTGTGTGCTTATAGAAGATATTAATTTTCTCTTAAATACAGATGTTTATATGTCAAATTCAAGGAAATTTAATTTAGAATTTAATAAAAAACAGAATTAAAATATCTGCATTACAAATAACGTTACACTTACTTTAGTCTAAAATACAAACACAATTAGTCGTGAATGCTGAATTGTATTGTAATAAAAGCTTCCTAGCCAATGGCAATGACTGTTCTGAGAACCAATTAAATGTCAGTAACTAAACTGTAGTATGTTTTGATTTGTCAAAGCGGTATTTTGCTGGAATGAATTTTGCAGAAGGTGAATACTAGTGCAACTAAATACAATGTTTTTTGTAATATTTTAATTTTTTTCTTAATGCAAATAATTTAAAACAATGTCACTAAAAACAAGAACTGATTGGACACGTACAAATAAAGCAGAGTTGTCATTTTGAGAGAAAATGGTCTTTCTTATGCTGAAATTGCAAGACACTTTGGTGGATCCGTCACTTTATCTGGCGTACAAAAGTTGTGATTAGGTTAAGACGAAACTAAATCGGTGATAAATAAGGCAAGATCAGGCCCAAAAAAATGCACAAGTGCTTCTAACGATAGAAAGATAAAAAGGATATGTCTCAAAGATAGAAGAATTTCATAAGATGCTGCTAGATGTGTGATGGATATTTCAGTCAGTTCAAGAACAATAAGGAGAAGATCAGCAGGTTTTTGACTCAAAGTTAGAATTCTGAAAAAAAAAACATTTTTAAATCTTCATCAACGCAAGAAACGGGTTCAGTGGACAAAAGAACACATTAATTGGTCAGAAAATCAGTGGAAGCAAATAATCTGGAGTGATGGGAGTAAAAAATATCGCTCTTTTGTAGTGATGGGCGAAAATATGTGAGACGTAGAGTAGGGAAAGAGCTGCATCCTGATTGTATTGAAGCAACTACAAAGAACCCAACAAATATCATGATTTGGGCCTGCATGTCTGCAGATGGTGTGGATTGCATTCAAGTGATTGATAGCATTCTGAATGCAAAAAAATACATCGAAACTGTCCTGGAACCAAAATTGATACCTTCCATCAGGGATCTCTTCCCCAATAAAGAACCATTTATCTTTCAGCAGAATTTAGCTCCATGCCATACGGCAAAAAATATCCGAAGAATGGTTTACAAATAAAAGCATACAATTATTGCCCTGGCCAGGAAACAACCCTGATCTGAATCCTATACAAAATTTGTGGCGACGTTTGAAAACCCTTGTTCAAAAAAGCGTCCATCTAATAAAACGCAACTTATTGAAGCTATAATTGATTCTTGGCATCATGTGATTAAAGAGGATGAACTCCAAACACTAGTTCTTTGGATGAAAAGACGCTGTGAAGCTGTAATAAAAAACAAAAGTTATCCTACAATTGAATGCCTAAGTGTAACTTTAAAATACAATGAAATCTAAGATAGATCTTAATGTTTGTAAGCGTAACTTTTTTTTTGTAATGCAAATATTTTAATTATGTGTTTTTTATTACATTCTACATTAAATTTCCTTGAATTTGATATACAGTGTGTCCACGTATAACCTGACCGACCTTTATTTTCGCAACCGTTGGTCCTAGATGCATACTTCCAATTACAAAAATGGTTTAAATAAGGTAAAGAATTATTTTTAAAGCGATTTGGGTCAAAAAAAATTATTAAAAATTACGAAATTTAAATTTTTATACGGTCCTCCTGCCCTATAAATGATATTTAGTAAAACTTTACTGTGACACTAACAAGTAAGACAAAAAAAGTCCCATTCAACTAACATTAAAATTGGCAGAGTTATGAAACTTTGAACTGCACGACTTAAACCACTTTTATGCATCTCAAAACAGATTATTTCTGCCATTCTTTCAGGGATCGTATTTAAAGTACTTAAACTTATTTCAAGGTGTCTGCGCTTTGAAAGAAATTGTACAAATATTACGATTAAGTTTTATTAGTTAAGTTTCAGATTAGTTAAAATAATTGTATTTTAACATATGTTTTATTTTGTAAGGATTTGAGGCTACACTGTTAAAAATATCGTGAAAAATTACCTTAGTTTATAAAGGCTTTCTATTTTCTGACCAATGAGAACGTTACTTAAACGCCTATGGATCGTTCTCATTGGTCAGAAAATAGATAGCCTTTAAAAACAGAGGTAATTTTTCACGATATTTTTAACAGTGTATGATTTCTTTTAACTAAAATTGTGTTATTTTCATAAGGTTTTATTTAACTTGCAATAATCGTCTTTCCAGTTTAAAATTTGTACTAGAACTTTAACTTACTTTCAAATATCCGATCGAAGTTAAATTTTACATACTGACTTAAATCCGATGACAATGCAATATTTGAAATGCAGTAAACCAACGTTTAAAATGCACAAATAATGCGTGAAAAAGCAGCAAACAGCTGTTTCGAATCTACAGCGAGATTCTTCTTCAGTGCATTCTTCATTCTTCTTCTAACAGAATTGACAAGGTCTTATTTCGTTCTAAATTAGCTCTTTTAAGAGCTTTGATTCAAGAGACTCGCCATAAAATTGCTCATATAGAGCGCGAGTTATATTCCTTACATATCAGCCTCGCTAATTCTACACCTGATTTTGAGTCTATGGACAGAAGGTCATGGAGTAGAGTTCTCACAGCTTCTTCTGTTCATTGTTCGGTTTTAAAGAAGAAATTTAATGAACTTTGTAAAAGTCCTGTCGTTAATAACCCCAGCAATTTGCCTGTTGTTAACCAAAATGTTGTTGTCAATCTTTCTAGTGTTTCTTTAAGTGACAATCAGCTCGATGCTCTCAAATTGAATAACAATTTCTCTGTCTCTGCTATTCCTTCTTTACCTAATCTAATTGCTCCTATTGAAAGGGCCTTTAAGCATAGTGCTCTATCTTCTTCTCAAAAAGAGTCCATCAGGCATCTCATTGCCAATACTGTTGATTTCAATTCTAATGTTTATAAGCCCAATCTTAAAATTCCAGTTAAACAATGTCTGAAAAATTTGCGTTCTGATCCAAACTTAATCATTACTAAGGCTGACAAAGGTGGTCAGATTGTTCTTCTCGACAAATCTTCGTATTTGGAAAAATCCCATAAATTAATTAAAGATGGTCCTTATGTGGGCATCCGCAAAGATCCTTCCACTAGTGAAATTAATTCTATTAAGTCTGCCATCAAGTCTTCTTCCATTATTCCTGCTAACTTTAAGAAGTCTCTTATTCCATCTATTGCGCATTGTGCCAGGTTTTATGCTTTACCTAAGGTCCATAAACCTGACATTCCTTTTAGACCTATTGTCTCTAGTATCGGTACAGCTTCTTATAAGCTTGCCAAATATTTAGTTTCTGTTTTTTCCCCACTTTTGAGCAGTAACTGTTTCACTGTTAAGAATTCTTTTGATTTTGTTAAAAAACTCCATAATTTTAAGCCGCAGGGTCACATGATGGTTTCTTTTGATGTTAAATCATTATTTACAAACGTTCCGGTTGAGGGGGCTTTGGATTGCCTCAAGAGCAGGCTTTGTGAATTCCATTTCTCTTATTTTGAAATCGAGGAACTTATCCTTCTCACTCGCTCTTGCTTGTCACAAAATACTTTTGTTTTCAATGGTAATTTCTTCCGCATGATTGATGGTTTGGCTATGGGTAATCCTCTTAGTCCAATTTTATGCGATATTTATATGCACTATTTTGAGGTTAAACTTTTTGAAATTTTAAAATTTCCGTTCTATGTTCGTTATGTTGATGATGTTTATGTCCTGGTTGAAATAAATTCGGACATTAATCATATTCTCTCTATTATGAATTCCATTGATCCCTGCATTCAATTTACCTCTGAAATTGAGACCAATAGCTGTCTTTCTTTCCTCGATGTCCTTGTTATTCGTTGTGATAATGGCTTTCAGACTACCGTCTTTCGTTAAACTTTTGCTGTCAGTCTTCCACCTCACAGGCATTCTTCTCATCCCCCTAATCAGAAATTCGCTGCTTTCAATAATTTTGTTTTTCGGGCTACCAATGTTTGTTCCACTCCTCAGTTACTTAGTGCTGAACTTAATTACCTCAAAGCTATTGCTGTTGATCGTGGTTATTCCTCTAATATTATTGATTCTATTTATAAGAAATTGACGAAATCCGTCCATTCTGAAAAGCATTCTAATTCCAACTCCAATACTTCAGTTGTGTTACCATTTTTTCCTAAAATCAGTCAGCAAGTTGCTAAAATCTTAAGAATGTTTGATTTTAATGTTATTTTTTCTCCTGTTAATAAAATCACTTTTTCAAATCTCAAACACCCCATTGATCGCCTAGATAACTGGGGTATTTACCAAATCTCTTGCCAATGTGGCCTTTCTTATATTGGCCAGACTAAACGTGCTCTTAGATTTCGTTTGAAAGAGCATGAAGGTTATGTTAAAAATCAGGAGCTCAAACGTTCTTCTATTGCTCAACATTCTTGGTCTTCTCAACATAGGTTCGATTTTATCTCAGCCACCATTATCCAAAAATGTTATTCTAACCTTGATCTTGATTTTTGGGAAGCTTACCACATCATTAAAAATTCTCACTCTTTAGTCAATGACTTATCTAGTACTCCAGATTTTCCAAGTATTTGGAAAGCATTAATTTAATTTCCTCTTTTTTGGTTTCATTTTCTCTCCTTTTCCGGTAGATGTCGCTACTTGTCCACCCAGTCGTTTCCACTGCTTCTCTCTCATTGGTTGTTTCTGGCGCTTTCGCTACCCGCATAGGGTATATAAGGCAGCGCGTCTCTGTCTATCATTTTGCCCAGCCTTGCTTTTTCTAGAACGCTGTTCCTTTTTTCCCTCTCTTGCACTGAAGAAGAATCTCGCTGTAGATTCGAAACAGCTGTTTGCTGCTTTTTCACGCATTATTTGTGCATTTTAAACGTTGGTTTACTGCATTTCAATATTCCTGCACAAAGGCTTTAATTGCTATTTTAATGCAATATTTATTATGATTTTCGACTCTTACCATCTTATACATACTTATATTAGAGGATAACATAAAAAAGTTCGGATGGATTACCGTCAAGAATTTTAAGAAAGAGTTTTAGATTAGATAATATAACCCTGCGATGGTTGTGTTTTTTAAATTTTATAATTGCATTATGTATTTTTTAACGCTGAATAAAAAAATTACCTTCACTTTTAACCATCCTGTCAGGATCTTTCGCAAATCGTAAATTTCAAGGTTAAAAAATAACGAAAAATCTGATACTATAAAATAGATGTAAGACTTTTTTATTCAGTTTAATTTTATTTAAGTCAATAATTTATTAGATTTTTTTGGCTTATACTGTGTTGCTTACAGCTAAACAGCTCGGGGGTCCGATGAGGTTGGGAGGGTAGGGGGTTCAATTTTAACTTTTAGATTTTTAACTTTGAAATTTGCGATCTAAGAAAATTCCTGACGTGATGGTTTAAAATGAAGGTGATTTTCGGATTCAGTGCTAAAAATTACATAAGAATCAATTTTCAAAAGCTAAAAAACTTGCCACAACCCAAAATTTGAAAGACAGTGGCTGCATTTTAAAATATGTATCATTTTGTAAAGAATTGCTTTTCATCATTTTCAAAAGATCTGTTATTTTTATCCTCTTATGATGTTCAGTACAAATTGTGCATTTTGCAGTAATATGTCAGAATGATTAAAGATTTCAAATTTACATTACAATGCTAATTTTACTCTCAACCATTTCTTTAATATATCTGACGAAATTATATTTCTACTAAATTTGTGAATGACCCCTAATACGCAGCAAAAAGTATACTCCAACTTTAAACAGCTATTACTTGGTCAATTTTAATCGTAGAATAACGGGACTTTTTTTGCCTTACTTGCCAGTGTAACACAGAAATTTTACTAAATATAACTTATAGGACCGGGGGACCGTATAAAAATTTAGATTCTGTAATTCTTCACTAAATTGTTATTTCGCTTCAAACTTTTTTTATCTTAACCCTGCACCTAATTCTGACCATTTTTGTAATTGGAAGTATGCATCTAGGACTAACGGTTGCAAAAATAAAGGTCGGTCAGGTTAAACGTGGACACACTGTATAAACATTTGTATTAAGAGAAATTTATTATATACTTCAAGCACAAAAATTTATAAAACATGAAAATTAGCCACCACTGTATGCATGTATATACATTATCAGGGTCGCCACGCTTCAGGGAATTTTCCAGGTGAAATATCAGTATTTGTTTATAGAAAAATTAATCTAGGTTAAACGCACGAAATTTCGTCTTATTTAAGGAGAGATTTTCAATAAGAAAATACTGATACCGAAGAATTTCCTGGTCTGGAAATTTCCTGAAGCGTGGCAACCCTGATTATATTGAATTTTGATTGAAAATCTATCCTTTTTTGTCTAATTTATACAAAATATTTTTCACGTGGAACTTCCAACCGTTTTTATTATTAGATACTTTCATTAAAATATCTTTAAAAGAGTAGTAATATATTAATTCAGTAACGCTCATATGTAAATTTTACCAGTTGCATACATGTTAATGTCCTCTATATGAATTTATTTGCAACATTTACGGATTGCATTTTGGAATATTCTGATGATTTTGTCTAGACATCAAGAAATTGTTTCTTTAGATTTTTTGCTTTGATTGAGATATAGTTTAGAGTTTAAACTTGGAACGACCACCCCCCTTTTTTCAATTCTATTTAACCTCTTAATTGTTTCTTTTTTTTCACACCAAAGACTAAAATGAGGGCGAAACACCACTTTTTCCGTACTAAAATATTTACCTTATATAATCGAAAAATATCTGACAATTAATTAAGAGAAGACTTACCGCTACAAATTAGTGGTTTCGAAAACGTTTCAGTAACGAAGCAAGCAAAGCATTGTTTCCCGAACTCAGTTCGGGCAAAACAGTTAAGTTGTTAAGTCCTTTACTTAAAACTTGTATTTTAGTGCTATAATAAATATATATTATTTTTAATTAAGAATTGTTTTGATGTTTGTTTGTTTTCCACAAAATATTAACATGGTTCAAGAACATGTTAGACCTTTCACAGTAAGGAAAATTAAAAATCTTAAAATCTTCATATAAATATAGCAATACGAAAATAAAATTTCCTCCGAATGGTCTTAAATATTTTATGACGTATTTCTTGCTAAAATATAATTTAAGGATTTTTTTTCCTTGCAATGAGGAATCTGGGCAACAAGATTTTCGCAAAAATGTTAAAATCATTGTTGTAATCACGAACTATAGTGAATGACGAACTCCTTCCTAACGGAATATCAGAAACATGACAACGCATTCCGGCATAAAGCTTTGCGCTAGCAACAGCAACAAAAAGACTTTGCTTGTGCCTAAATGATGACTAATTAAGACAAAGTAATAATTTCGAGTTGCAATTATTCGGTATTTAGCAGGATTCTTTACACTCCATTCCAAACATTTCGCTGCATTCCATTTCGAAATCGTGAGACATTTTATTCCCGAGGAGTAGATTCTGTAGGGTTTAAAGTGTTTCGATTTTAATGATTAACTTAGTTCGCTTTTCATTTCATTTGTAAGAAGTTTTGTAATTACAAACTCCTGCGAATAACTTAATGAGAGTTTATTGTTAAATGCTTAAAGATATAAACTTTCATAAAGAATTTATATTCTAAATTGGATCTGATGAAATAGCAATTAATTTTTGAAGAAGAATAATCGCAATTAATGAAAAGGTTCAGGATTTGATTTTCCCAAACAGCAAATCAATACCGCAATACTGAATGAAGCTTGAATTAATCAGTCAAAATTATTAAATATGTTAAAATATCGAGATATCTTTTTTTTTACAAATATATAATAAATGTTGATTTACAAGTATACTGTGCGTAATATTGGTAAAATAGTTATTTAAAACTTTAAATATTTACAGAATCAAAATTGTTAAATATGTTCAAATATTCTGGTACATTCTTTTTACAAATATATAGCAAATGTTTATTTAGAAGTATATTCTACCTATATTGGTTAAATAGTTATTTAACACTTTAAATATTTCCAGAGTCAAAATTGTTAAATATGTTCACATATCTTCGTTTTAATAAATATGTAGTATATGTTGATTTACAAGTATACTATACCTATAATGGTGAAACATTTTTTAACGCTTATAATAAAACGCTAATATTGGCTCACTATTTTGATTAATTTTGAACTAATTATAACTAAATGGCAACAGTTCCGCAATCTGTAACATACGTTTTAAATATATTCAACATTATCTTTTTTTCAGCATTAGTGTTGTAAATATTTATTATGTAAGGGTAATAAACATAATATTGCCTCAATATCACGCCAATATTCTTTTGTTACTATATTTATCCATTTATATAATCAAAGTGAAAAAGAACTGTCTGAAATTAAAAGCGCTGAAACATGCATTGTATTTTTTAAAAGAAATTAAAAATAGCGAGTGATAGTGTCAGTCTTATTTTAAGTGATATTATGTGCATTTGAAATTTTTTCTAGCAGAATTTTGACAAAATTGAATCATAATACACGGTTATTCAAAAGTGATGGGCAAAACTTTAAGAAGAGATAGAAGGCACTTAGACAAGCGTAAAACACCATACCATGTATTGTGGTAACTGAAACAGTGAATCCCTCTTCAATAACTTACAGGGCGATCAGGAACATAACACCAAGAAATAATAACAAGTGAACATGGGGTCGGTCTTTAGTTATTCAATCAAAAATACAGGGTGTTTCATTTTAACCGAACTCGAGTTTTAGTTAATAACTTTTATTTTAAAAAAATGAAGATATTGTAAGGAAACTTTGAAAAGATGGACCTAACTTTGTTTCAAACAAGATAGCATCAAGAAAAGTTAAAAGAATAGTAATTGAATCAGTGGTACCGTATGGACTGACAACGGTATTTCAAAAGGGCGAGTGTCGAGTCCGTGCTTTTTAAGTGCGTTTTGTAGAAATTTCTAGTACTTGTTTTGATGTTATCCCATTTTGCACAAAAATCTCAATCTCTTCAAATTTTCATCGCAATATCTTTACGTTTCTGAACGTTAACAATGGAAACTTGACTTCGGTTAGAGTGGAACACTGCATTTTTATTTGAATACGTGGACTGTGAGCTTCTGTATTATTATTGCTTGCTTTTGTATTCTCGACTTCTGGGAAAATTATTGAAGAGTTATTCTGAATACCCCTGTAAACGTGGTGTTTCATAACTTATGAGGAAGCTTTAAGGAGTGGTATAATTCAGTGATACTATAAGTTTTACCAAACAACATATGGCCGAAACTGAAGCTTTTGGTGGGGAGGGGAACTCTTTGTGATTGTGGAAATATGCGTACTTTAGACTTTTCTGAAAATTATTGCTGATATTTTTTAGAAACACATTTTTTCACAAAAAAAAAAAATCTAATTTGAATGAAAAATAGACAAAAGATTAAGAAAATTACAAAGTAAAGGACTACTATCGACAAGGCTATAAATTTGGCCCATTTTGAAGATGGAGAAAAAAGTTTCTTCTAATTTCTTTTATTACAATTTTGCTACTGTTTATCATATCTAATTCAATATAACATTTAGGTTCACTCATACTGTTAAACAGGTCATATATGGTGGCCAAACTTGGATATTTTTCATATTGTTGCTCTTTTTACTGATTTTCGCGTCTTATCTACTTTCTCCTCAAAGAGCTAATGAATGTATTATTTTGAATTTCATATAGGTTTATATTGGATTATGAACATTTATTAAACATTAAAATAAAATTAATACCTCAATTCGCTTATACTTAAAGAAAACGTTTACACGATAAATAGTTCTTTGTTTTTAAAAAAAATCATTTACCTATATTAGATTTACTTAAATAGTCGATGCGTAGTTTTTTTTTTTTTTTTTAGTATTTTTATGTTCTTTTTTAGGGTTCCGTAATTAAAAAGTAAAAACGGAACCATTCTAAGATCACTCCTGTGTTTGTCTGTCTGTCTGTCACAGCCCTTTTAATCGTAAACTATGCAACGTGGAAAGTTCAAATTGGGGAAAGTAATAAAGATTATTGACCCACATATTTACAGATTAGTAAATATTCATAAATATATTTAGTAAAAATGTAGAGAGGCTAATTAAGTTACTTCAAAAAAAAATCTTTTCTTTGTATATTGTGTGGGATATTGTGTGAAAGCTTTCGTAACGCTGAAATCAAAAATATATTTCATTTAATTTTAGGTATTATATTTTCAAAGTTATGGTGGAAATGTATTGCAAAAATATGTCCCCCCCCCCCCATCTAATTCCGAATCTATTGAAACTAAAATTATAAAAAAAATTAGAGGTAGTAGACATTAATTTAAACCTTGCAGGAAAATTATAGCGATTACCCTAGGTCACATAGTTTTTGAGAAAATCGCATTTTTCCGTTACAATCAAATTTCGATTTACGGGCTTCAGCAAAAGCGTTGAGCAGAGCTGGAGGTACAGTCGTGGAAAAAAAAGTAAACACCCCCTACTAACTCCTCAACAAATTATCGTAGACGAGCGTTACTGGTACCAAACGATTGGAAATAATGTCTACTTTTAAATGATGTATATAAAATTTGCTTAGGGGGCCATCTACATATTAAAACGAATCCAAACTTCACTTTTTTCAATGGCAATGCCCCATTTTAACGAGATATTTCAAATCTTCGGTTCAAACTATGGTTAGACACCCAATTTCAAGTCATTTGAATGATAAGTTTTTGAATTATAAACATCCAAAATTTAGTCTTCTAATGTTAAATTACATTTTCATATTTTTATTTATATCTCCTGAAATTATGCTTCTAATATGCTAATTTTTTGTATAGCAATAATACTAATATACCCAAACATAAATACGTTGAATTTGCAATTTTTATAATATTATCACATGAATTATGAATTATGAAATTAATATTCGAAAAAATTATGAATTGCAACCTACAGTTTTTTTTTTGATGGATTTAGATTTATTAAGTCCCGCTTTATGGAAATCCAAAATTTCACATTTTTCTTCCAAGTAGTTTTCAAATTATGCTTAAAAAACGTCAAAATGATGGTTTAAGGGGCTGTCTATGATAGAAGTGACTAAATATTTTGAAATTTCTTCTGCTGTCCTGTAATATAGCAAGCTTCATTGACTGCTTAAGCTGCCTTGATCAAGAAGGGGGCTCTCTCGGTTAACAATCGAGTACCGATCTTCAATTTGGAAACAGCCCTTAAAATACGCTGGTTTTTAAAATAATTAATTTCTCGGAAACTTATGTACGAATTGCATAAAAATTTGTTTTTAGGCTAATTGAAGGGTATAGAGCTCATTTATGCTGTCCGAATTGTACACTGCTATTGAAAAAAACAAAGTATGGTTTGTTTTAATATGTAGATGGCCCCCTAAGCAAATTTTACATATATCATTTAAAAGTAGACTTTATTTCCAATCGTTCGGTACAAGTAACTTTCTTCTACGATAATTTGTTGAGGAGTTAGTAGGGGGTGTTTACTTTTTTTTCTACGACTGTACCTATCGTAGCAGAAGTATAAAAGAATTGTTAATCATGAATTTCGGAAAAAAACGTCGTTAATCAGCCGAGATATTAACCCTTAAAGACACGGACTGTTTGGACATACATAATAACAGGGACGGCGTACTCTATGCTCCATCGTCTTTTAAAGCCTAGATAACAAATTTTAAGGATATATTTATGTAATTCAATGCCCAGTAGCAGTATAAAAGCAATAAACATCAAATTGTCAAAAACAGACTAATTTAATAAGAATTAATCACATAAATACTATGGGTTTCGCGACTAGTTTCCATTGAGTGGCTCTCTTAATACGCCTACTATGTCTTTAAAGGTTAACTAAAAACCTATATGGCATAACAAATATACAGAATACCTATATTTGCTATTATTTAGGTTCCATATATCTTTGAACTTTCATGGTATATCCATTTATACTTTTCTAGTATACAGGGTGCAAAGGAAAGTCCCTTTAATCTGAAAATACTTGTGAACGGAGAGAGCTACAGCTATGCAAGTGAGGTAACGGTATAGTAAAGCGACTACGCCCGATTTAATGAAAACGACAGAAGCGCCCCCTAGTGGCGAAATTTGTAAGATAGACACTGCAAATTGAAAGCAAAAAGAGATAGAGCAAAATTTCCAGTTAGAAAATTTTAAAGCATCAATTAATTAGTAGAATACGACATTTGTTTTACATGGATAAGATAAATCTTCGCCTGTTTACCCAAAAATGTCCGAAATCGATGCACTCCATTTTGTGTAAACGTTTGAAAGGAATAGTTAGAAATATGAAGAAATACGCACAATTTATGCTATAAATACGTACTTATCGCAATGCATTTTGATAGCATCACCCAAACAAAAACAAAAAAACTGTCTCACAGTGATAAAAAGTTAATATTCAGTATGTTCGAAAAGTTCGCCATTGCTCACGACACACGTTTGTATTCGTGAGAGTAATTCTGCATGCACATTTCTCAGCATGGAACGTCTATTGCAAGCCTCTTCAATGCGACGACATAGAATTAACCTTTCTATAGCGGTGGCTAGACGGTCTAGCCACTTAATTTTAATTCCAAAACCGACAAATGGCACCAAGAATATTTTAATAAAATTGTTCTTTTGTAATGAAAGTGCAAATTAGCGGGTTTTTATTTTCTGAGAAATTCGTTTGAATATTCTGGTGTCAGTCAATTATTTCACAAGTTTATGAACAGAATTCTTCTGGCCCTGAAAGGGTTATTCTAAAATTTTAAATGCGTTGGAAATTAAATCTTTGCAGACATTACAGCTCAGTACAACGTCACAATCTGCAATTGCGCACTGCTACATTTCCGGAATATGAATAGGCAAAGTAAAATCGTCGCTAATCGATTTCAGACAGTTTTGGGTATGCAGGCGACGATTTATCTTATCCGTGTGAACTAAATGTCGTTTCGTACTAATTAATTGATGCTCTAAAACTTTCTAATTGGAAAATTTGCTCTACCTCTTTTCGTTTTCGATTTGCAATGACTATCTTCCAAATTTCGCCACTAGTGGTGCTGCTGTCGTTTGCATTATGTCGGATCTAGTCGCTTTACTGTACTGTTACCTCACTTGTATAGCTGTAGCTCTCTCCGTTCGCAAGTATTTTCAGGTTAAAGGGACTTTCCTTTGCACCCTGTATACTATACAGCTATACCCAACCTTACGTTGTATAGTTTTAACAAACTCTTAGTATTCTTTTAGGAACGGTATTCTTTTAATAATACACTTACTAATTCATATATTATTGTACGGAACCCTCTGTGCGCGGGTAATACTCGCACTTGACCGTTTATTTATTTATTTATTTATTTATATATTTTTTGAGATACTGTTCCGCATTATTTAGTGATAAATCTTTTGTAAATACACACATTAAAACGTGAAAATTACCAAGGTGATAACCATGCACTTGTTCAAGACCAAATAATGAAGTTAGTAAAAATTTAAGAATATTTGAAAATTAAGCAGTTTACCAAACATATATTTGATTATATATATATATATATAAAAATATATATATATATATATAATGGGTCTTTTGTATTATCACTATATTTTTAATACGTATTTTATAAGGATGTTGATTTGATATTTTATATGTAATTGGTGACTTTCATTAATATTATATTTAGCTTAATTAAAGTTTTATCTTATTTACAATCATTTGTTATTAAATTTTAATTTACTCAGGACAATATCATATTAATTACTAATAGTATGCCCTTTTTATAGTGATTGATATACATATAAGTATATTTAATATAAATAGAGTTATATTGTATGTATTAAAATTGGGTAATTATTTTTATTATTATTCCTCTATTCTTTTTAATATTCATCTATTTTCACTTTGTGTTATAAAATTTATTATCGGTTTAATTTGTTTGAATGTCCCACATTCATACTTTTTGGATTTTTATGGCTGTATGAAAATTATCCACACACTATATTTGAGATTTTTAGGTAATGGGAATTTAAGTATCTGATAATCTTCTATATACTTCCATATGTTTTTTATTTCCTGTTCATTTTATAATTATCTTATATATAATAGTTATTATTACGATTTTTATATTATTTTTAATATATATTTATATTTATTATTATTGAATTTATTTTATTTTATGGCATATAGCTATATGCTATATATTATCAATGTTATAGAATTATTTAAATTCTTAGTGTTGTTTAAATGCGTAAGATAATAGAATATTTTGAATGCTTTTATTTAAATTTTATTAACAATAGTTTTTTAAAAAATATATAGTGTGGTTTATATTAGGTTTATAATTATCTATATATAAGGATTTGTTTGGTTTTGCTGTTGATAAATTTTTTACATTCAAAGGCTTTCAATTTTTCATCTTGTGACATTTGAATAATAAAAATACTACTAGATGGCAGCACCAAAATTTTTCTTTTGACGATAAGTTATAAATTTTGTCTTTTGCAGCTCCTTTTCAGTTATAATTTCCTACACCAGGTGGATTTTTTAGCTAAATTTTGACGATATTGTTAAATAGTAATTAAGTAATTTAATAGTGCATTTTAGTTATTTTAAATAATGTAATTACTTTCTATTTATTTTATTTTATATTATATTAATTGTATTTATCATAGTATTTCAAAATGTATTAACTGCATCCTTTGGTATCAATTACTGTGATTTCTTAACTGTTTTATTCACCTTAATCTTTACGATATTATGGTAGCCATGTGCGAGTGGAAATATTGAAAAATACTGAAATATTAATCGGCATGTTGTGTATTATTTGTATTTTATATCCTATAAATATTTAAACTGGTTTTATTGATTTTTCCATTTCATATTATTTGTTTCTATTCTGTTTTCATTTTTAATCTATTCACTTGATTATAATGGTTGTTCGGGCACAGAGAAAAATAATTTTTAGCTTTAGCTTTTTTTCTCACAGAAAACAACCATATTGCTTATATCATTGAATTCTGTGACGTAATTCAATATATAAGCTTTTCCATTATTTGTCGGTGTCCACTTTCTTCTTTTTTCTTCCATAATAATTCTTATAATAAATTATTTGGCACTTTTTTTTTATACTTACAAATTTAATTCATAATATTACGGTTTTTGACGGTGGTAGGTTATATATATATATATATATATATATATATATATATATATATATGTGTGTAATATCAATAAATAAACTATGTTTCTGTACAGTGAATAAATAAATTATACTGTAGTATCAAACTTACACAACAACAAGTCATTTTAATACACATTACATATTATTTATTTAACGGTTTTTAAAGCATATTTGGTTGTCTATTATTACATAAACTTTTTGTATGTCTATTGTACACTTTGAAAGGACTACATTTTCAAAATATATATGTCCGTGAATTGAACGAATTTCTCCATTGTGTATATTTCATTAATAACTGAACATTTCAGCTTTAATTTTCCATTTTCTCTCAAAAAGATAAGTTTCCCCAAATTAACGTAAAATTGCCTGAAATACTTCAATCCGCATTTTTGTCAAATCACAGTGGTGTCCCCAGAACTGTGCTGCGTAGTACTTTTTCTTATTAGAAACGGGATTTTTACGTATGTTCATTTTCTTTCAAAACACGAAAAATCGCGAGCTTCAGCTCAAAATTTCCCAAATTTCACCTGTCAAAAGACGGAAAGTCATTCCAATAACAGAAAAATTTCTTCCTATCGCAGGGGTGTTCCGGTAATTGTTGCCTGTACTTTTTACGTTTTTTTAGATATCTTTTTTGAGAGTGAGTGTCTATAAAACTTCGAAAGTATGAAAATTGCTGATAGGTTTCATTTTCAATGGTGAAGATAAACGCATGATTATAAATTATTATAATTACAAATTATCATACTTTTAATTATAATTTTTAAATTGCTTATTTTATCTATTCATTATTATATAATATTTATGTTCACTTCTATCGTTAAACTTATAATTTTTCATGGATAATAATGGCTACTTTTTACATGTTTGCTTTTATTCCCATTTTACCTTTTGTGTTTCACGCAGAATGAACGAAGGTACCATTTCGATTTCGATATATTTTTACGTTAGGGGTATTAGTATTAATGAAATATTAAAATAAACTTGACACTCCAATTTACTCAGAGTCGAAGAACTTTTTCTTTTATAAATTATGATTCATTAAATTACACATTTTATATTTCTTATATATATATATATATATATATATATATATATACGAGGACGTGAATTTCAAAACCCGCCTTATCCAGAAAATCAAACTTTGAGAGATCGCAAAAAACGTTTAGCTGCTCCCATTGGTTTTCGCCCCACCAGTGGCTGAGAGGTTCTGCTCTCGAAGCTGGTAGATGGGAGGTGCTGGGTTCAATCCCAATCGCGCCCGTCGGCCTAATCGTTCGGAGTTTTCGTGGTTTTCTTCGAACCTTGGATTTCCAAGCGTTAATACGGGTTAGGTTCCCTTAGAAAGACCCCCACGAAGGGCACTCCCCCCTGGGCCCATATCCCTCGTGCAGATAATTGGCCGTCATAAATACAACCAACCAACCAACCCATTGGTTTTCATTGTAAACCAAGATTTTACAGTGCCAGAAATATACGATAAATCTAGCTTTTTTTTTTTTTTTTTTTTTTTTTTTTTTTTTAAGACTGTGGTGTTTTATAGATGCAAGTTCATCGATAGAATAGATTGATAGAGAAAACTCGATTTTTTAAAATTTGGATAAGGCGAGTTTTGAAAATCACGTCCTCATATATATGTATGTGCGTGTGATATTTCTGTAATCTTAATAATTTATACTTTTGTAGTTTCAATAAATAAATTACTTTACAGTAGCATCAATTTACAACAAATAATTTTAATACTCGCTATTTTTTATTTACTTAGCGTTTGACTTTTCCATAGCGAAACACTCAAGTTTTTTTTTTTTTTTTTTTTTTTTTTCATGCTAGATACTTAAAAGTAAGACAGTAATTTACTAACTTATTTAACCGTTAACTGATGTCACCGGTCTCAACAGACCGGTGCTTTTTTTCAATTTTCATAGTTTAACTTGCAAATTTCAGTTTATCTACAAACACTACTGAATTTTTTTTTCGTTTGGAACTTTTGTACTAACACCAGAGACTTTTGAATAGGTGAATTTTAATTATAACACTCCTGTACAAAAAGTTTAGTTCAAAAACAACATCCTATGAGGTAATCGAAGCTTTTATTCATCTTTCGATGGAGCGATCTCACAGACCGCTTCACACCAGTGTTGACAGATGGGCTACTTTTTTTTTTATTCAGATTCTTGATTGTCACCACTTTTTTGAAATTGTAAAATGCACCTTATTTAATGACATATTAATTAAGGCGAAAGCAAAGGGAATTTTACCGTTTCAAATAAGTGGTGGCAATCAAGAAAGCTGAATTTTAAAAAAGTAGACCACTGGCAACACTGCTTCACACTAGTTATGTGACAATTTCTGTGATATCAGTTAAAGATTAAAAGGGTTCTTATAATTAGTCTAACTATACATCTATGCTTTCTGTAATTTATTAGGTTTACGAATAAGTTCTATGCGTTTTCAATTGATGACGTTATCTGAAAGAGAGTTATGAGTAGGTTACCAATTTTTATACAAATGGAAATAGATAATCGTAGTCTACAAACAGATTACGTGCGCGAGATATTATGTTTCAGTGAATACTTTTTATTGACATAAAAATGGAAGTATTTGGAGGAATAAATGGGGAATTCTGTATTACGAACTCTTAAAACCAGGAGATTCTTGTACCGACGAAAGTTGTGCTCCTCACAAGGGAACCACTTTTGGTGAGCCTCGCACCTCGCATTAAGATCTAGTGAATTTTATAGACCTATATTACGAAGTTTGGGAATCGATAAAATTTTTTTGTTAAAATCTTATTTTTTCATTTTACAGTACCATAACTTTCTGAAAATGCAATTTTGGAGACCACACTAGCTGCTATCAGATTCACCAATTTTTCGATCAATTTTTGAGCCAACTCTTTATTTCCTCTAACTTTTCGCGAAATACTGCATCAACATCCAGTGTGATAGCGATATCCCCAACTTTTTATCCACAGCTCTAAAAAAGCCTGCGCTAACAGCGACTTCCCCCCCCCCTCCAACTTTCAACATTTCAGCCAGTCAGAGATAAGCGACTGATACGAATAGGCGATAAATATCAACGGCTTTTTCTAGTACTACTGGTTTTCCTCCAACTTTAGAAACGACAATTGTAACCTTTTTCTCACTTTGAACGGGAAAAAGTTAGGGTTAAAAAAGGCTGAAAAGTTGGTGAGTCTGATAGCAGCTTTATCGGACTATTAACGTAGAAGTTTTTCTTTTAAAAGCCGTTAAAAATACAAATTATTCAATAATAAGTCTAAAATATTGAAAAAAGTTTAAAAATTCCTTCAAGAACCCACGAATTTGATTTTGAAAAATTACAACATTATATTTACATTTTTTGGCAGGGAAAAAGCTTGTTTTTCTTCCCCGATAGAGATTCCGGTAACCCTAGCCGAATATCATAGCTGCTTGTCGTATGTGAGCAATGGTTTGGACTAGAAATAGTAATATCAGACCTAATTAGGCACAGTAAATTTTCAAAAAAATATTAATTTTTTCCCAATATATTTAGCATTATTTAAAAAAAGTATTATTTACATTGGTCATTTAAATCATCAGTTGGTGAAAAATCAATGCTAGAAATATCCATATTTTCGTTAAGGGTGTATTCCAATCAAAACTGCTTATTTTCTGATTCATTTTTAAATTCATTTTTGCTCTCAAACGCATCAAACTGGGAATTTCTCTTATTTAGGAACTACATAATGTGCCGTGCTTTTCGGCTTTTTGTTAAATGTAGAAAATATTGTAAAAAATGCTGTCAAAGTTGGCGTTTTGAACCGAAGCGCGATTTCTGGGAATGAAAAAAAAAATGGTCATAATGATTAAATAATTGTTTAAAAAATCAATTTCTAATTAATTGAGCGAAAAATGAAATCACAAGGCCTCTTATACATCTCTTCAAAAATCACCTCATCCAGTTTCATATTTTTACTTTTAAAAATGAGTCTGAAAATGTCTTAGGAAATTTCGAGCTGTTGAGGGTTGAAAAATATCTTTTCGGATACACCCTTAAAAGCAGTTAAAAATACATATTAATCAGTAATAAGTATAAAATATTGAAACAAGTTTAAAAATTCCTTCAAGAACCAACGAATTTGATTTTGAAAAATTACAATATTATATTTACTTTTTTGGCAGGGGAAAAGTTTTTTTTTCCCAGTAGAGATTCCGGCAATCCTAGCCGAATATGATAGCTACTTATCGTGTGTGAGCAATCGTTTGGACTTCACTAGAAATAGTAATGTCAGACCTAATTAGGCACAGTAAATTTTCAAAATTGCATAAAAACATTAATTTTTCCACAATATATCTAGCATTATAAAAAAGTGTATGATTTACATTGATCATTTAAATCTTCAGTTGGTGAAAAATCAGTGCTAGAAATATCCAGATTTTCGTTAATGTCGGATTCAGAATTAAAGACCAACTTTTCGATTGCAGATAAAATTCCTTCATTTTTCCAAAATCATTTTCTGTAAAAGTTGTTCGCGCAGTTCCGTACTTTTTTATTGTTAAATTTAGAGTAGACTGAATAATATTTTTTACATTCATTTTTAGAATGTTATTTAATTCATAAAATATTAACTAATTTTTAATTTATACTAATAATTTATGATTAATAATTTAACTAAATAGCAATATATCACCTTTTAAAAACTTACTTTTACCAAAAGACACAACATTTAATACAACAACATTTCATTTGAAACAATCGAAAACAATTCGCAACAGAAAAGGATTTCCTTATATTGTATTTCTCTAAAAAAAATAGTTTTTTTATGATTATGAAAGATTTTAACAGAAATATATTTACTATTTATACATTTGTCGTCTGAATTTAAAAAAAACCCTAATTCTTGTTTCTTATGCTATCAATTATCAAGCAAATCGCGATCGGGTTTGATTCTAATACACATACTACAGGGATAAGCGGGCGAAAACTTTGTAGCGCCATATTTGGCGACTTAACTTGCTTTTGGCGTGAAATCATCAATTAAAAATCCAATAGTGAAAAATTAAATGTATAAAAAAATACATAAAATGTGATTTTAACAGAGGAATTTTATTAGTTCTCAAACTTTTATGTATAGGGCTACAAAATGCTTCCGATCTCGATGCTAGGTGCGAGCTGTAGCAAAAGTGGTTTCCTTCTCAGTTAAATCGTTTGGCAGAAAAAAATTGAAGAAAAAAGATCTTATGCAGGGCATGGGGGTCCAACCAGTGATATTACAGCACGACAATGCTAGGACATATAGATTCTTGACCGCCTGGAAAAAAATAAAACATCTGCAATGGGGAATTACAATCACATTCAGCTTATTCACTAGGCATTGCAACATGGGATTACCACTTTATTTTTCTCGTTACAAAACAGCAATTCCAGACTGCACAAGAGGTACAAAAAACGATGACGTCATAGCGTCCGTTCAATGTATTAAAAGACCACAACCACCTGCACCCGCTTGTTCGTGTCTTAAAGTTATTGAATTTAGACGGAGAGATCTCCGTGATTGGGTCTGCCACTGTTCCGGCCAGTGTTCAGGAAAGGGGGGCCTGTTCCTGTTCGCGGGATCGTGGGATGTCTGTTCAGCAAGTAGCGGCGGTCGGCACGACCCACCCACACCGGTTGCCTCCGAGAGCTATAATTACCTCGAAGCCACCGCAGTCGTCAGATGTATCAAATGCCCCAGCCCACACGCAACCGTTGGTCGGTGTCTTAAACTTATTGAACTTAGCTTTTAATTTTTTCCGTTGGTATCTTCCGTAATCCGGTCTGTTACAGTTCCGTACTTTAATATGAAAATTCTTTTATCTACAACAGGAAGCTTCCTGTAGCTTTTTGAAATTTCAATTTCGACTATATGTTTTATACATATTTCCATAGGGAATATTTGTTTCTGTTCTCTATCTTCTTAAAGTTTGTTCGTTAGTTATGAAACACTATGTATATTAAAGATATCATTCATTATAAAGCGTTTTAAATGCGAAATTACTTGCAACCTTTAAAACAGTATAACGTGTCCAAAACTTAAGCGAAAAAGAAACAAACGTACAATCCTAGCTAGATTAATTTTCTTTTTAAAGTCTGCTATAGTGAATATCACATTAATCATATTTTGCTGCTTCTAAATTAAAGTTTTATTCGTAAATAGGATACTTTTCCTTGTAATCGTATAAGTTTCCAAACAACAAGTATGAAAATTCAGGAATAATAAATTCAATTTTCGAATTTGACTGACAACTTCTATAAACTTTGAGAGAATTCCAGTGTGCTTTCTTGCATTCAAAATAAAGTTTAGCTGTAAAGTTTAACTATAAAATGTTTAACTATAAATGTGCTGTATTCGTATGCGTGTTCCAAAAATTAAACAATTTTAAAATAAAGTGAGTAAAAATGAAATAAATTCTTTAGTATAAATTACATTACGAATGAATTCCTTAAGTTTTTTTTTTTTTTTTTTTTTTTTAACTATACTTAGTCTTAAATAAATTGAAGGACTATTACGTCTTCAAATTAACAGCACAAGTATTATTAAAAAGGTTGACTAAAAGACGTATACTACACAGAAAAGTTAACACTTTCAAAACATTAAATAAAATTTTAAAAGTCTAAAACCGACAAGTTTCAGCCACCCTGTGGCCATCATATATTGACATTAATTATCTGGTTTCTTCAAGTTCTTCTCTTTTGAAGTTGGATGGTTGGACTGCAGCTGTACAGATGGCGCTGTTTTGGGGGCGTGTTCAACACAGCATGTAGACTTTTGACTTTTATAGCTAATAAGTATTTTTCTCTCTTGGACTGGAGTAAGACCCTGATGATGGCCACAGGGTGGCTGAAACTTGTCGGTTTTAGACTTTTAAAATTTTATTTAATGTTTTGAAAGTGTTAACTTTTATGTGTAGTTGACGTCTTTTAGTAAATCTTTTTAATTATATTTGTGCTATACTTAATCTGTTAAAATATAGAAAAGAAAGCTATGGAAAAACGTATTAAAGGTTAAATAAGATCGCAGTATTTAATGGCAAAAATTACAAATATGTTGGAAATATTGAATACGTTTTTCAGAACGTCAGATGGTGAATTAAATTTCCGTTGCATGTAAAATATATATTGTATATCAAGAACTAAATGTAAGTACAGAATTATCGTTCATCAATTAATTACGAGTTAGTGGCAATCTTATATCGAAAACGCTTTTCTGTCACCTGCGTGGTTTTAGGTAGAGAATTAACGAATTTTCAATAATAAGTTCAAAGTATTATGTAACTTCTAGAGAGAAATAAAGCTGGTTAGGAATTAAGAATGCCTGTCGATTTTTGTTTGTCTTGTTCTCAAAGGGAAATAAAGAGTGATAGAAATTAAAGACATGCTCAAAACATTAATGATACTCAGTAATTCTTGTTGAGATTAGTTTCCCATTGCGTAGCTAAATTACGGTGTAATTCATAGACTTCAAGACGAAACTAACCTTTTCATATGTTAATAGACGGAACAGCTTGCTTTGTTAGGAATTTAGATTTAATAAAAATAGATTGGTGTACATTGTAGCGTTCGTAGATGTTTATTATCCACTATTTTTACTAGATTTGATTTGAAATCCACCGTAGTGAAGATTGGTTTGAGGCCTATAGCAACAATGGCTGCCGCCTCGAATAATCCTTATTTATACACAGAAATTGTAACACAAAATAGACATAATAATTTTATTTCTCTACATTACATATATATATTACTTTGAAAACACAAACACAATTACATCCATGTCTTACCCAGGGACTCGAACCCGGACCCTCAGCGTGACAGCAGCCTCCGCTTACTGACCACGCCACCGAGCGCCACTATTTTTACTTATCATTGTTTCTAGCCTTCAGAATGAAAAAGCATTCATTTTTGATAGACGATATTTTCGCATATGATATCCCTATTTACATAACGAAAATTATAACACAGAATAAGAAAATATTTAACAAACATGACTATCATTTAATAGTCTTTAAATTAATCAGATTTATTGCGTATTTTCATACATCATGGAATGAGCAATTTTGCGCAGGAATGTTTAATTTATGTATTTCCTTTTCATCACGAGCAATGTTTTAAGTTTTAATGGTTTTTCAGTTCTTTTAATATATGGTTTCATATTAAATCAGAATTTATCAGAATTATTAAGATGATGCACTTCCTTCCGATATTGTTTCTACTTATAAATTCTGATTCTACATCGTGGAAAATGACTCATTTGTGTAACGTATTTTTTCTCCATTTATAATTTAATGCTTTTTGGATATCTTTGCAAATTCTTTAAGTGGCAGTTTTGGAAATGAACATTTTAAACGACTACAAGTGTTCGTTTTTCGAAAAAAAAATGCTTTCATTTATTTCCTGCTATTAAGACTTAATGCGCTCCATTACATTGACTTGTATTTTGATGAAATATAGTCCACATTTTATTTAAAGCTACTACCTTTAGACATGAATAAAATGTTTAAATTTTAAAGCTATTTTATACAGCAGTGATTGTTTAATGCCCTCTCAAGATTTTCAGTATATGGAAGGCTGTTTCTAATGTAACTTTTATTTCTGTTACACATTCGAGAATTATTTGTTATTTTATTATTTTTATGATAAAACCAATTACGTCAGCATTCTTTAAATTAATAAGCATTAAAAAATATTTCCGTTTTAATAAAAAGAATTCTAACCAATTTACAAATAACTTTCTAGGCATTAATCATGTTTTAAACTAAGTATAATTAACCCGGTATATACCCGTATATCATTTATGAAATTATAAGTCACAAAATATTGTTAAACTCTGTCATCAACAATTTATAAAAAGTACCAAATTACTAGCTATGTTCTTGAAAAAAAAACTGCTACAATTTCCAGACATAAAGTCAAACAGTCAAACATTATGTGCAACTTCAGATAGATGTGTTGCATTGTAGCTGTTATCAAACCTCAAAACACTAAACTATGAAAAACATAACTGTTAATCTATTACTTTTAAAGCTTTGTAATGGTAGGCATTAGTAAATAATAAATTCAAGAAACATTGATAAGAAAAAAAATATTTTAAAAAAGATCATGGAAGCGAAATGACAGAGAAATACAAAACACATTGTTAAGCATTATAAAGTATCCGCTGAAATTCGCATCCTACTGACCCCCCCCCCCTCCAACCTTACCTCGGATATTCGTTGACATCTTTGAAAACGGCGAAATAAGTCTTCAATTAATTCAAGTGGGGCCTCATCTGGTTAAATAAATTGTGGCTGGTGGTAGGTATGAGGAGCAGACGGGGGCTCAACTTTTAATTTTCAAATGGGAAAGGAGGGTAATCCGTGACATATCGTTAGAAAGATCTCTTCAAGGCAAACAATTTAATAACAAAAGTTGCTCAACGATGTTATGCTGTTAATTTTTCACTGAGTGGTGATACAAACAAATAACCAGGTTAATTTTTAACAGCATATCCAATAAAACTCCAGGAAAAATGTCGTTAAATAACTTGCAGATTTTCATTGAAAATGTATCCACATAACCCAAAAGGTGCTCAAATTACTACCATCTTTCTCTCAGCAATAGCAGAGCCGTTACAGAAATTCATTCCTGACTACCATAAATGCGGCTGGAGAGATGTTATTACAACTTCTCCCGAATTCTCTGTTTTAACACTTTGGGGAAATTGGGTAGCGCACAATGATCGCGTTCAAGTGACCCCGCCTGAAAAAGTTGTCTGGCGTCACATTTGGAGAACAAAATAGCCTCAGAATGTTCAAGTCTGGTGAAAATCTAACCCACGAATTTTTAGAGGCAACAATATTCCCAAGACCCAATATCCCAAAGCAATTCTTTGCGGTAATTCTAGAAGACCATATCATTGGTCATATGTTACTAACCTAAAATTGAACTGGCAGTCATTATCTTACAATGCTACTGGAAGTAATCGATCCAATGATCACACGAATTGCTGAAAATTCCGTTGGTTTTCTTGACGATTAGTTTATTTCCGAAAGAAAAAGATTTTCTTCCTACAGGACGACTGCCCTGCTGATTACAGGTATAACATGTCAGCGATTACAGCGATTACCTCGATCAGAATTATCCATATCGATGGACAGGGAGGACTAATTTTAGAATGGCCTCCCATTCTCTAGAATTGAAGCCTGGTGACTTTTCTTCCTATATAGGCACTTTAATACGATAATTTACAAGAACCCACCGAATATCATAGAAGAGTTGAAGCAGCGAAATACGGAAGGTTGTAATAATATTTCCTCAGACACATTTAAGGCAGTCTAGAATGAATTTCTACAGCGGCTTTTTTACTGCAACGAAGTGGAAGGAAGTCAGTTCAAGTATCTTTTGAGTAAAGTTGCTTTGGGTTACAAAAACGTCACTTTTTTATGAAATTAATAATTAAACTTTTAACCTGTCATAATAAATTCGCATAGCATCTTTCTTTTCTTAAATTATTTGTCTTGGAGAGACCTTTCCAACAATACGGCAAAAGCCCCCATCTCTTTCCATTGGACATGGACATTTCAATGCTGAACCCCCCAGTTGCCCCCTGTAGAACTCAGTCTCAAATTTTTAATGAGATATAGTCTGCCTTGAATTGACTGAATGCATATTCATAGCTTTCCAAAATTTCAGAGTATTTCCTAGATAACGTTGGTAATTCGTAAATTTTGGCCTACCCTATATATTCTAAGATTAAAAACTTGGCTTCAACAGATTAAGATAAACAGTATATAATGGAGAATATGTTCTTTAATAGTAATTTATGTAACTCAGTGTTTAAGCATATTTGATTAATATTATCTACTTCTTTGTCAGAGATGTTTTCAAATGACTCGTTGCTGTAGAACTGAGTTTAATTGCTGAAATTTTGTGATTAGATTAATCGAAATTTTCTGTGCAAAATTATTGGTATCCAAATTCAATAATTTAGTACACGCTAGAAAGCACGTATACGTGACACTCGTGGCGAAGGGATTAAGACGGACAAAGAAAGCTGGGCGGATTAAGAAAGCTGCAACATAAGCTGTAAAATAATAGTAATATATATTGTTAATTAAGAAACTTTCAAATGTCACTTTAAAACATTCTAAATTTAAAATGGAGAAAACTGAAGGATTAAATTTGTTAATATGTACAAATGAAGTGCAAGTTAACTATCCTGAAAGGCCCAGAAAAAATATTGTTATAGCGAGGTTATCGGTAAATTCTAAGTCAATTCGCTGATTTGCAATGTAAAGTAAAATATTAATAAAATATGTAAGAGTGATTAAATGTTTTGTAATAATTTTTATAACGAATATTACTTTATTTTTAATACTACTATTTATCAGAAATATTAATTATTAAGAAATATGTATTGTATGTCCAATATAGGTAGAAGTTTAATGTTATTGCACAGCCGGAATTGAAATAAGACTAGGAATTGCAATCCCGCAAAGTGGTATTCCAAATTCCCACAGTATCCCACATTTTTCCGATCCCGCTGTAATCCAGTAGTGGGCAGTAGTAATAATTTCTGCAGAAATTACAGAAAATCTCCCACTCGTGAATCATCAGCAGGAACCATAGATACTAAAAAACAACCTTCTATCCTCTAACAAATTCTCGAGACTGGGGAGAGCCTAGAAACATCGCTATATTTTTAACATGACGTTTTTTTCTTTGTAATATTCATTTGCTAAAATGTAATGTAAGAAACGATTTTCCACCTAACGCATGTTTAACACAAACGTAAGTAATCATGCTAAACTGAAGTTTTTTTTGTATATTACTCTATAATTTACAAATTCTTTTTTATCTAATGCTTGTCTGATACCTGTACTTATTTACGAAATTGAAAATTTTTAAATAAATAACAAAATGTAATTTAAACTTTTCTATCTACTTCCAAAAGGTTGAAAAATGCATTTTTTCCAATGCCATTCCAAAAAATAATTTTGATGAAGCGAGTTAGCATAAAGCAATAACAAATTTGTATAACCTGGATATAAAATTCCCTAGAAGGGTACAATCGAAATAAAATGTGTTTAACATGATCAAAACATTATGACCAAAATTTTACTACGAACGTGGGAAAGCATAATGTCACCCAAGATAGCAGTTATTATCTTTTCTGTTTTTTTTTTCTTACTAAATAAAATAGACGAGTGATGAATTTCGCCGATATGTAGCTGAATATTTAGAATTAATAAATTTATTTTCACGCTTTTCTGTGAGAAAGCAAACGAATAGTTCTTTCTTTACAGCTATATCTCATGAAAAGGTGGTATAAAATTCATCTAATATATTGAGGTGGCTACAGAAAGAAATTAGATCTTGCTGTGTTTTTATTCAAATTCAGCTAATAAATATTTTTAATTCTCATTATGCATATGTGTCTGCGCAGCTTTTAAACTTTATTTTTTATTTGCATTTCATTTGTTAATATTCGGCTGTAACGAAACATTTACCTCCAAAAAAAGTTCTTAATAAAGTTAGAAAAAAACATGAAAGCAGTATCTTTAGTGCGGGTAGTCAGAGATAGCATAGAGTTAAGCACCACCCAACTCCATGGTTGGGTGCCATGCCAACGTTTTGGTAGTTTTTCAAAGCCTTCTGCCTAAAAACTTGGATGCCTCGAGTCCAAAAACAGATCAACCTCATTTCAGATGTCCTGTGCAGAATTAAAGATAGCACCAGCAAGATGTAGCTACATGTGTGAAAAAAGGTAGAAGTCCGAAGGAGCGATGTTGGGGCTATAGGGTGGGTGTGGCAAAAGACCCCATTCGAGTCTATACATGGCACTAACGTCTAACTCCTTAGCGAGCTCTCGAGTGGTTGAATACTGATCTTCTTCCACAAGTTCTCGCAGGCAGGCCTCATCAACTTCAGTAGGCCGGCCAGAGCGCTCTGCTTCTTGAATGTCATAATCCTTGTTTTTGAACTTTCGGTACCAAAACTTCACAGTGTCATATGATACAACAGTAGTACCTAAAGCTGTACACATGATTTGGTGACATTCTCTAGCTTACTTTTTGCAACAGAACTGGAAGTAAATGATGGTTTGAATCTGGTAGCGAGATAGTTCCATTTCAGACACGTTGTACTTAATGATAATGATATTTTTTTACAAATTTCACAACACAGTGTTATAAAGCAAGTCTTTTTCTTTCAAATGCCAGAAATCGTTTAATAAAATATGAGCAAACGCGTCAACGCGAACTGTTTGTGCAGATGATATTATCTATGGTGGGAAACTTTTGTTACAACCTTATATAACGAAAGCTGCTAAGACGTAATCATAAGGAATTCCGTTTCAGACAGATTTTCGTGTTATCTGGTAAATCACGACATAGTATATATTTTACGTAAGGATCCGGAAATTTTCGTATTTGAAAAGTAACAGATTTACCCTATACGCAGCTTTCATTTTCTTAATTTTTATTGTATTTCATTTAAGAAGTTCTTTTCCAACAAACGCATATTTGGCAATATAGGCTAAATGTTTTTTGTTTTCTTAAATTTGTACATTACTGAAAAATTTATGAAATTGTTTTTTATCCAATGCATGTTTAACAATTATGCAAATATGCTAAACTGAAGGTTTAAAATAAATTACACGGGTTATAAATGACAAAATACAATTAAAACATGTTTTTTATCTACTTGCGAATTGAAGAAAATTCTGTAATTCTTACAACTCATTCCAATAAGTGATTTTGACGAAGGGAGTTAACATAAGGTAATAAAGAAATCGAATGACCTGGATATAAAATTCCCTAGAAGAGTGCCATCGAAATAAAATGTGTTTAACATGATGAAAACATTAGGACCAAGATTTTACTACGAACGTAAGGGAGTATAATGTCACCCAAGATGGCAGTTATGATCTTTTCTTTTTTTTCTTGCTAAATAACACAGACGAGAGAAGTATTTCGCCGATAGGTATCTGAATATTCTTGCAGCAATAAATTTATTCTCACGCTTTTCTGTAAGAAAGCATATGAATTTGCCTTAACCTATAATATGTCTTGTGTACAGGTGATAAAAGGTAGTAAATCAGAGATATTGAAATGTCTACCAAAAGAAAAAATGTTAGGTTTTGCTATGGTTTTATTCAAATTCAACTTCAGCTAATAAATACTTTTTAATCCTTACTATACAAATATATGTGCATTACTTTTACATTTTGTTTTCATTTATAATTCCATCTGTTAATACAATTCAACCTGTTTGCATGAAAACTGTGTTTCATGCCTTAAATGGAAAAATTTAATGGTCCCACAAAAGAATACCATACAGATATAAGTGTTAAAGTGGATACTTATCTAAAAACATATTTTTTCCTGTCCCTAGCGATTCCGTTATAGCAGGTTTTGAAATATAACGAAAGCTGCTGAACAGTAATTATAAGGAACCGGAAAAAACTCCATTTCCGACATTTCCGTATTAGCTTTTACATTGTTCTATATTGCATGGTTTACGCCAGGATCCTGAAAATTTCCTTCAAAAACAGGATTTCGTTTTACACAAGTTCCATTCTAATAAGTTTTACTGTGCATAATTTAAGAAATTATTCCCATTTAAAGCATATTTAACACTTTCAGGTCTAAGCCGGAGTGTGACTCGGGTTGCCGTTTTCGTTGAAGCGGACGAAGCCCGAGAGTCTCTTTCTGAGCTATAAAAATACCTACTATATACGTTCACTGTCTTCTCAGATATTATCTACATATCTTTTATTTTGAAAAGAAATGCGTGGCAGCACTAAACAGAAGCTAGTGTATGAAAATATCTTGAATCAGAGCTTAATTCGAATTTATTGTGAACCTTGTGGTGTTGCTCTTTGTGCTTTAAAATGTACCACCCAATAACAAATTTTTACTAAATAATGTTTATATACAAATAAAACCTATTTTCAAACATTTTTACAACATTTGGGTAAATTTTTATTCAAGTGTATGGCAAAATTTTATGTTAAAAAAGAATGTTTTCAAATGCGGAGCATTTTTTTTTATATATAAAACACGCTTTTTTCAACAATTTTTCATTAAATATTAATTTGCAATTCATTTAAATAATTCATTGATTATGAATAAGAACAGTTTGAAGTTTATAATAAAAACATATTAAAGTAGATATATCCCAAGTATTTTTTAAAAAATCATGAAAAGTACCAAATACCCTCAGTCCAGAGGGTGATATGAGGCTCAGACCTCAAAGTGTTAACATTTGTTTGTACTAAACGGATATTTTTTTTTTCATTTGGACATTACTAAATTATTTATGAAATTCTTTTCCACCTAAAGCATATTTAACATATGTGCGTGCTAAACGGATTTTTCTCATTTGGACATTACTAAATTGTTTATGAAACTATTTTCCATCTAAAGCATATTTAACATATGTACAGTCGTGGGGAAAAAAAATTAAACACCCCCACTAACTCCTCAACAAATTATCGTAGAAGAAAGTTACTGGTACCGAACGATTGTAAATAAAGTTTGCTTTTAAATGATATAGATAAAATTTGCTTAGGCGGCCATCTACATATTAAAACGAACCATAACTTTTTTTTTTTTTTCAATAGCAGTTCACAATTCTGGCAGCATAAATGAACTATATACCCTTCAATTAGCCTAAAAACAAATTTTTATGCAATTCGTACCATAAGTTTCTGAGAAATTAATTAAATTAAAAGGAGCGTATTTTAAGGGTTGTATCCAAATTGAACTTCGGAACTCGATTGTTAACCAAGAGAGCCCCCATCTTGATCAAGGCCCCTGGAGAAGTCAATGAAGCCTGCTAGATTACAGGACAGCAGAAGATATTTCAAAATATGTAGTCACTTCTATTATAGACGGCCCCTTAAACCATCATTTTGCCGTTTTTTAAGCATAATTTGAAAACTACTTGGAAGAAAAATGTGAAATTTTAGATTTCCATAAAGCAGGACTTAATAAATCTAAATCCATCAAAAAAATTGTAGGTTGCAATTCATAATTTTTTCGAATATAAATTTCATAATTCATATCATAAAATTATAAAAATTTCAAATTCAGCGTATTTATGTTTGGGTATATTAGTATTATTGCTACACAAAAAAATAGCACATTAGGAGCATAATTTCTGGAGATATAAATAAAAATATGAAAATGTAATTTTACATTAGAAGCATTAAATTTTGAATGTTTATAATTCAAAAACTTATCATTCAAATGACTTGAAATTCGGTGTCTAGGCATAGTTTGAACCGAAGATTTGAAATATCTCGTTAAAATTGGGTATTGCCATTGAAAAGAATAAAGTTTGGATTCGTTTTAATATCTAGATGTCCCTCTAAGCAAATTTTACATACATCATTTAAAATTAGACTTTATTTTCAATCGTTCGGTACCAGTAACTTTCTTCTACGATAATTTGTTGAGGAGTTAGTAGTAGTCCAGGGGAAATGTACATTTTACCTTGCAAAAAATCGGGTAGAAGATTTTTTTTCTGACTTGTTTATAATGATGCCAACATGGAAAAACCAAGTTTTCCAACAAAATGTCTTAAGGCTAAATTTTCTGTGGCCAAAAAACAACAAAATTTTGGGACTTTTTTTTATTTTTTTCAATATCTCGATACCTGTTGCCGTAGCATGATTTTTGTCAATTACAATATTAAAGAAGACAAAATTCTCTACAACTTTCATATTTACAACTTTTTTATACACTCAACAGCAAGCGCAATACGCCGTTTCAAAAATAAGACAATATTTTCAATTTTCTTAAAAACCGTGAAAACGTAGTTCTACCCCGGTTATTCATATGTTTCCCACGGATTTAATCACGTATGTCAACTTCTAAAAATTGGTAGCAGTAAATTGAATATTATTTGCATACCCACGTCTTTATTTTCATCACAATATACATTTTATATTCAATAAAATTATATAATTTTAAAAATAGGATAGTGTGTAGATGAATAAAACAATTTTCGTATCGACAGTAATTTTAAGTGTGTATAATGTTAATTTCAAAGCATTGTTTAAAAGAATACTTTAGTATTTAATAACTTATTGGTACTATAGTTTCAATTAAGAAAGAATTTTTGTTTAATTTTAATAATTTTGTAATTGTAATAATTTTTTATAATGCATGTATATTTTTCCAGGAAACAATGGGATAGATATGAAAAACATACTTTATTCCACATATTACACACTTAACATACAATGGTATATTTTATTTACCAATTATTGATAACATATATTTTAATGCTTTATTTTTTAAAGATAGTAAACATTGGATTATACTTCCATATAAAATGGGGGAGGGGAGGCACTCAGAAAATAAATATATTTTATGTAAGAAATGCTTTTACCTTATAAAATAGCTACAATAAAAATGACAACAGGTTATTTCACTAACTGATGTTATATATTTATCTCCTGTAAAATTTAAAAATTTTGTCAATAACATATTTGAGATCTCTATAAAAATATTTAAAAGATTAGTTTTAATAAATACTGTCAGTTTTTTCCTACCTTTTATCAATAAATAGAACAAGAGATTATATCACTTTAGCATGCAAAAATATATAAAACTTTAAGATTATCTATTAATTGTTTTAAAGCTTAAACAGAAAAACTTACTTCGATTGTTGAAAAATACACTTTGTGGAATATTCTAATTTTCTGTATTATGCACTGGTTTGAAACTATGTCTGTTTAATGTTTTCAGTGATAGCATTTATCAAATGAAGTACCAATTTACTTATGATAAAGAAATTTACAAAAGGAATTTTACTAATTTCTAATAGCCGAATTATTTTAAAATTTAAATGTAATCATGAAATACGTAATGCTGAACTGCGTAACCAGCTTTGTCTAATATTGATTCATTATAACCTTTAAAAGGGAACCCAAAATATTCCGCTTTATACAGGTTTCCCTCTCAGCAGTTGCAATTGCTAGTATTCTTTCTGTACTTTTTTCATTTAAGACAGGATTCCGTTATCCTATTTTAGTGCATTTGTTTCAAATTTTCTTTTGGATTAACATGTAATTTTTTCATTTAAAACAGGATTCTTTTATCCAGTTTTAATGCATTATGGTTCAATTTGCGTTTTGGGTTTTCCGGCTGTGAGACAATTTTAGCCAAATTTCATACTATATATTTTTTGGTATCAAAAGACAAAAAAATCTTTATTTGGCGCCCCTTCGCCTTCCACTCTGGCACCCGGGGCACATGCTCCCTCTGTCCCCTCTAGTTTCGGCCCTGATATATATATATATACGAAATTTGGATAAAAAAGTCTTGCAGTTGGAAAACTGACCAAAAATAAAAAATAATAAAAACTGTAATCAAAATAGAAAAAGTAAACACTAATACGGTTGGAATTCAACGTCAGCACTTCTAATCCCCTAAAAAAAAAAAAAAAAAAAAAAAAAAAAAAATCATTTAAAACTATTAAATTGCAAACGAGAAATTGTAAAAGGAACGTTTCCATAGGTTTAACCTTAGCATTCCAGTTTCATCGCGTGAGTAGTGAAGTCTCACGCGAAAACATTTGCACGCTCATGTTAAACCTACAAAAGTGTTCTTTTCAGAATTCTTGCTTGAATTTTAATATTTATTTATTTTTTCATATGATACCGAGGTCGATATCTAACGATGTCTTTGTATGACTAATTTAGTCTCATAATTCATATAACTATGACATTAAGCGCCTCAATACTACAACTATCATAAAATTTTTTAAAATAAAATCTTCATATACGGAATCCGGTCCTTAAAGAAAAAATTATATATTTTTAAGAGAAAGAATATGACCATTTATACCTCCTAAGATGGAAACCTGTTTAAAGCGGAATATATTTCGGTTCGATTTTCAAGGTTTTAATGAATCCATATTTGAAAAATCTGATTACTTATTTAATGATTACACACTTAAAATTTTCAAAATCTGGCTATCAGAGATTTATTAAAATAATTAACGAGGGATGGGGCAAAATATGCATGAATTTTGCCCCCTCCTCCCCCGAAAGGCTAGTTTTAGCCCTCAAACACATAATTTACTGCTACTATTTATATATAAGTTGACATACATGATTAAATCCGTGGGAAACATATGAATAATCGGGGGAGAACTACGTTTTTCACGGTTTTTAAGAAAATTGAAAAAATTGTCTTACTTTTGAAATGGCGTACTGCGCTTGCTATTGGGTGTATAAAAAAATTGTAACTATAAAAGTTGTAGAGAATTTTCTCTTCTTTAATATTGTAATTGACAAAAATTATGCTACTGAAACGGCTATTGAGATATTTAAAGAAAATCGAAAAACGTCCCAAAATTTTGTTGTTTTTCGGCCACAGAAAATTTAGCCTTAAGAAATTTTGTTGGAAAACTTGGTTTTTCCATGTTGGCATCATTATAAACAATTCAGAAAAAAAAAATCTTCTACCCGATTTTTTGTAAGGTAACCCCCCTTTTTTGGTACATTTCCCCTGGACTATAGGGGGTGTTTACTTTTTCTTTTCCACGACTGCAGGTGCTAAACGGATTTTTTTTTTTTTCATTTGGACATTACAAAATTCTTTATGAAATTCTTTTCATTTAAAGCATATTTAACATATATTCATGCTAAACGGATTTTTTTTCATTTCGACATTACTAAATTGTTTATGAAATTCTTTCCCATCTAAAGCATATTTAACATATGTGCATGCAAAACGGACTTTTTTCATTTGGACATTACTAAATTGGTTATGAAATTCTTTTCCACCTAAAGCATATTTAACATATGGATGTTGATGATAAAAAATGTTTTCTTATGCGGAACTTTTTTTTTAAATATAAAACATGTTTTTTTCGACAATTTTTCATTAAATATTAATTTTCAGTTCATTTAAATAATTCCTTGATTATGAATAAGAAGAGTTTGAAGTTTATAATAAAAAATATTAAAATAAATATGTACCAAGTATTTTTTTAAAAATCATGAAAAATACCAAATACCCTCAATGCAGTGGGAGATAAGCGGTAGATATAGCTCACCTCAAAGTGTTAACATATGTTTGTACTAAACGGATTTTTTTCCGTTTGGACATTACTAAATTATTTATGAAATTATTTTCCATATAAAGCATATTTAACATATGTGCGTGCTAAACGTATTTTTTTTTCATTTGAATATTACTAAATTGTTTATGAAATTCTTTACCATCTAAAGCATATTTAAGATATGCGCGTGCTAAACGGATTTTTTTTTCCATTTGGAAATTACTAAATTGCTTATAAAATTCTTTTCCACTTAAAGCATATTTAACATATGTGTGTACTAAACGAATTTTTGTTTTTTCATTTGGACATTATTAAATTATTTGTAAATTTTTTCCCATCTAACTCTTGTTTGACAGTTGTTCTAATGTGCTAAACTGAAGTTTTAAATTAAATGACAAAAGTTATAAATATCAAAAAATATTGACACTTTATATCTACTAATGAACTGGAGAAAAATATTTCACTTTTTACACGTCATTCCAATAAATAATAATGATGAAACGAGTTAATATAAAGCAATAAAGAAATCGAATGACCTGAATATAAAATTCCCTAGAAGGGTGCAATCGAAATAAAATGTGTTTAACATGATCAAAACATTATGATCAAGATTTTACTACAAATGTCAGGAGGCATAATGTCACCCAAGATGGCAGTTATGATCTTTTCTTTTCTTTTTTCTTTTCTTTTCTTGCTAAACAAAACGGCGTATTTCGCCGATAGGTATCTGAATATTCTGTAACAATAAATATATTTTCACGCTTTTCTGTAAAAAAAAGCATATAAATTTTCCTTCACCTATAATATATGTTATGTAAAGGTGAGATAAAGAAGTACATCCGAGATACTGAAATGTCTACCAAAAGGAAAAATATTAGAGCTTGCTATGATTTTATTCAAATTCAACTTCGGCGAATAAATATTTTTTTAACCCTTATTACACAAATGTATGTGAATTATTTTCAAATTTATTTTTATTTACATTTAGATTCATTAATACAGTTAAACCTGTTTAAACGAAAACACTTTTTCTTGCATTCAATGGAAAAATTTAGTAGTCCGGTGAGAGAATACCATGCTCATATAAGTGTTAAAGCGGATACTTATCTAAAAATGTATTTTTTCCGGTACCTTGTTATTTCGTTATAGAAGTTTTTGCTGCATAACGAAAGCTGCTGAGGCGTAATCATAAAGGATAGGAACAAATTTCCTTTCATTCATTTCTGTATTAGCTTCTACGTCGCAATATATTGTATGATTTACGGCAAGGTACTGACATTTCCTTTAAAGACAGGTTTCCGTTATACACAAGTACCGTTTTCATAAGTTTTATTTCGTTTAATTTATGAAATAATTTTCCATCTAAAGCATATTTAACACGTGTCGTGTGCGTGCTAAACGGATTTTTTTCATTTGGACATTGCCAAATTGTCTATGATTTTCTTTTCCATCTAAAGCATATTTAACATATGTGCCTGCAAAACGGATTTTTTTCATTTGGACATTATTAAATAGGTTATGAAATTCTGTTTCATCTAAAGCACATTTAACATATATGCGGACTAAACGGATTTTTTTCATTTGGACATTACTAAATTGTTTATGAAATTCCTTTCCATCTAAAGCATATTTAACATATGTGCGTGCTAAACGGAATTTTTTTATTTGGCCATAACTAAATTGTTTATGAAATTCTTTTTCATATAAAACCTATTTAACATATGTGCGAGCTAAACAGATTTTTTTTTCATTTGGACATTATTAAATTGTTTATGAAATTCTTTTTCATATAAAACATATTTAGCATATGTGCAGGCTAAAAAGATTTTTTTTTTCATTTGGACATTACTAAATTGTTTATGAAATTCTTTTCTATCTAAAACATATTTTACATATGTGCGTGCTGAACGGATTTTTTTGAATAGGACATTATTAAATAGGTTATGAAATTCTTTTTCATCTAAAGCACATTTAACATATATGTGGACTAAACGGATTTTCTTTTTCATTTAGACATTGCTAAATTGTTTATGAAATTCTTTTTCATCTAAAGCATACTTAACCTTATGTGTGTGCTAAACGGATTTTTTATTCATTTGGACATTACTAAATGGTTTATGAAATTCTTTTCCATCTAAAGCATATTTAACATGTGTGCGTGCTAAACGGATTCTCTTTCATTTCGACATTACTAAATCATTTATGACATTATTTTCCATCTAAAGCATATTTAAAGCATATTAACATGTGTACTAAACGGGTGTTTATTTTTTTTCATTTGGACATTATTAAGTAATTTGAGTTTTTTTCCATCTAACGCATGTTTGACAATTATACTAATGTGCTAAACTGAAGCTTTAAAATAAATGGCAAGAGTTATAAATGTCAAAAAAGATTAACACTAACGAATATCTACCGACGAATTGGAGAGAAATATTTTAATTTTTACAAGTCATTGCAATAAATAATATGCATGAAACGAGTTAATATAAAGCAATAAAAACATCGAATAACCTGGATATAAAATTCCCTTGAAGGGTGCAATCGAAATAAAATGTGTTTAACATGATCAAAACATTATGACGAAGATTTTACTACGAACGTGAGGAAGCATAATGTCACCCAAGATGGTAGTTATGATTTTTTTTCCTTTTTTTTTCTTATCAAATAAAATAGACGAGCGACGTATTTTGCCAATAGGTATCTGAATATTCAGCAGTAATAAATTTATTTTCACGTTATTCTGAGGAAAAACAAAGGAATGGTCCTTCGCCTATAGTATATCTTATGTAAAGGTGATATAAAGTATATTCAAGATATTGAAGTATCTACCGAAATAAAATTATTTTTATCTTGCTATGGTTTTATTCAAATTCAACTTCACCGAATAAATATATATATTTTTATCCTTACTATATGTATGTACATTACTTTCGTTTTACGTATTTCCTGATATTTCCGAGTGTAATTATGTGTTTAACACTTTGAAGGGCGTAGATATATTATTTATATCACTTAATTTTAATTTCGAACTGTTAACCCCTTGGAGGCAAGAAATTACGTTTGTAAAATGCTGAATTCCCACCGGAATCTTTGAAAAATTCTATTTCAAAATAAATAAAAGCAATTTTACAGAAATTTAATAAAATTTTCTGGTGTAAAACTTCATTAATCGTAGGCGGTATATAATATATACCGGTTCCCCTCAAAGGGTTAAATGGCTACCAGAATTTTTTAATAGAATTTTGCTTTTTTAATTTACCTGAAGTTATTTGTTTTCAAATCAATTTGTCCATAAATTCTGGTGTCATTCAGTAATTTCAATATTTTATCGATCGAATTACTTTGCCCCAGAAAGAGTTATGTACATAAAACAACGTTTAGTAATAATTAAGATTAATAAACACATTTTTTATTTTAAGTTAAATCTTGAACCAAGCACATATATCAATAAACCCGCAGATGAGGCAGACTTTTATTGTTTTTTAGTTTAGATGAAACATTTTGTAGTGTTTCTTCCATGATCGGAATGCTTTTCTACGTTCCATGATTAAAGTTCGTTTTTATTCTTTGGATTGATGTGCAGGATAATTTTTTAAATGAAAATATTACTATGAAAATAATATAATAAAGTACATACGGGTGCATTGCGAGCTTATTTTTATTTTAAGCGCGCTACAGATTTAAAACACTATTTAAAGTAATCACTAATATCAGGTACTGACTAGCTAAATTATATCTGCCAATAAGACAGTTTTCTTATATATTTGTTATGCCTATTTTTTTCAGCTACCCACCTTTTCTACGTAATGCTGGGAAAATTTAAAAAATATGTTCTAATCCAGAGATTTTATTAATACAGCTTCTTATATATTTTTGCATTTTTTTTCAGTCAGCAGACCATTTTCTGTTAGTAATGCTGGAAAAATATTAAACATCTGCTGCATTTGCATATTTCCTTAATGCAGAAATTTTCTTACATATTTTTTTACAATTATTTTCATTCAGCAACTCATATTCTGTACGTAATGCTGGGAAACATTAAAAGTCTGCCCCATATGCAGCTGGGTTGCCAGCTTGACTTCTACTTTCAATTTAAAAACTGCGAATTCACATCACAAATTCTGTAAGAAGAATTAATCACGTAATAATACGATAATAATTAATCACGAATTAATCACGTAATCACGAAACGTCTGTTATTAAATAAAGAAAACAATACTATACAGAATTAATTGCTAGTGTGAATGTAAAATTTCAGAATTAAAAAGACCAAATCTGGCATCCCTGATCGTCAGTTGATACTGAATTCTTCTATATTTTTTTTAATTGTTTTCACTAATCAACCCATCTTCTCTGTGTAATGTTGGGAAACATTAAAGATGTACCTCATCTTCAGATTTTATTAATACAAAAATTGTCTTATAATTATTTTTCATAATTACTTTTCTTCATCAACTCATCTATTTAATGTTGAAAAAGCATTAAGAATGTGCATCATCTGCAGATTTTAATGGAACTGCACTTTTCTTATAACTCAGCAACTCATCTTTTGTACGTAAAGATGGAAAAACATTAAAACTTTGCCTCATCTGCAGATTTCATTAATACAAAAATGTTCTTATTCTGCTTTTTACAATTATTTTCACACATCAACACATCTTCTCTACGTTATGCTGGGGAAATATTAAAAATTTGCCTCATCGGCAATTTTATCGATATATCTGTAAAAAATATCTTTAACTCCAAGTGTTTTTTATTTAAATTATTTATGTACTTAGAGTGAATATTTAACCACATCATGTGTGCAATCATTTCGAATCACGCTCGTGATTCATTCACAAGGTAAATTTTACTTACCACGAATTAAACTCGTAGTTGATTCGCAAGACAAAGTTTACTCATCTTTCATTCATCGCAGCGTTCCTAAATTTTTCAACATCGCCTACCACTATTTCAAATCAAAAATCTTAGTGGTACATTCCTTTAACATCTGCAATAGAAGTCTAGAATAAAGATTACCGTTTTATAATAGTATTTGCACAGTGAGAAAATGTTAGAAAGGCGGCAAACCCTAGTTTACTTTATGCAAGGCACACCATGATAGATGCACAAGGGATTAAAATAAAAATGAACTATTTAACAACCTTTGACACTCAGTCGCGTTAATGAAATCTGTCAATAAGACAGTTTTATTATATATTTTTTAAAGCATTTTAAGTACCTGCTTCTACTTTTCATGCTAAAAATTACATAAACAGTCACCACATTGATATTATTATAATAAGTCAATAAGAAACTGGGCTGCTTGGACAAACAGGTGGTCATTTTCTAATTAACCTAAAACTTCATACTCTTATTGAAATCTTTCTGAAAAATGTCAGACTGATTGAGAAACAAATGGCAATTTTCCTTTGAATCTATTGCTGCATAGGCTCATTGTAATCAGCCTGAAAAATATCAGGCCTACTGAGAAATGCTGATGATCTCCAACGGGTAAAAAATTAAAGCGCTTTTCAATCGTTTTGGGACAATTTGCAAATGGAATATAAATTAAGTACTTAAATTTGAATTTAATTACCTCACAGATGGGTTTTCTTATCCCTTTAGGAAAAAAGACTTGCACGCATATTTAGTAAATTCAAATACCATATATGCAAGATTAATAAAACTAATTATCTAAATATTTGTTCACTATTGATATACGCTAAGAAATAATAAGAATTATTAAATATTTTGCTTAATTAATGCAAGGCAGAAAGGTTTTATTTCTAAGCATATTTGCATTTTTATTTTATAAGAAAGTCGAATCATTAAAGAAATCATTACAGAAAATAACCACTTACTGTACTTGTTATTATACTTGTATACCAACTTCTTTTTCTTCTGCGCAAAACAGTCTTTTTAAAAGACTGTGGTCTGTGCTTGGACCGATAGCTCAGAACAGTGGTGGATTGTTAGCTAAGATGCGAGTAAAAGATTGTTTATTTACGAAAAATATTTCTATTATTACACACTTTTTTTAAATACATTTTGTCTATATGTACGTAATAAATACAGATTATGGCCGTAACATAAACAGTTTTTTACTGGCGTCCTGACTAACAGTTTTTTCCATTAAAATCAGCACATATTTTTAAGGTTTATAGCACACATGTCTAAGAAAGCGTATTGGAAAATTTATCTGATACGCAAACAAATTATTCATAATATTAATTTCATAGATTATGTTAAGTTTCCAGTTTGTCGGGATAAGTAAAATTAATTTTAAATCGTACAGATTATTGACAACTTTAACTACCTTTGCTTCAATTAACTCATTGTAAAATTTCAATTGTCCACTGCTCTATCTAAACAGTGCCCACTTTCAAGCCTGATGCTGGAAATGAAACATTATTGGTTCGGAATTCTTTGGAGAGTGCGAGATCTTGATCATGGAAAAAGATTAAGACTCCATCACGGAAATAGCAGTCAATAATACCAAGAAGTGGAAAATACGAGAAAAACTACGAAGCAGATCAATGCTTTTGATTTTATTTGATTTTAAATGATTTGTGAATAACGATTATTATATCTTTTTGGGGTGGGTAGATTGGGATATACCCTCCGGTCGAGAAGAAAAGAGGTCATAACACAGATCTAACAAACACACAACATTTTAATTATAGCAGTAATAATGGAATTAGAGAGCAGCGTATAGCTTTAAATGCAAACGGTCTAAATTTAACTCATTTTTATAAAAGACTGGGAGGAGGAAATCCTTTCCCAAAAATTACTAAATTCAATTTAGTTAACTCGGCTCAAGATTGCCTCATCGTTCGTTCAACAAAAACCTTAGCATCTCACTTTAACAGGTAATAAAACTATAAAATGGAATCCAGTTGATTCTGAAGACTCTGTATTTGTAGTAGGAAGCACAATTTCTTACCAAATGGCGAAGACTCTATTCAAAATTTCTAGTTGGAAACTCAGCTTGAAGTTAACACGTCACTTCAATTTGCACGAAAACACTAATATACCCGATGGCAGGATACGTTCATAATCCATCGATTACATCTCCTATCACACTATGTATAGCTCCTGCACAACGGCTGTTACCTACACTGTAAAAAAAAATCTGTAAAGTTACTAAAGTTTTTCTAGGAAACTGGGATTCCTAGAGCTTTTTATGTAACGGCAACAACAAAAATTCATGTAACACTTACACTTTTGCACCGAAAATAACAAAATCTGTAAGGTTGCTAAGATTTAACCAGTATGCCTAGAACTTTTCATGTAACTGCAACCAGGGTTACATATAAAATTTTAGTAAGATTACTGTAATTTTAGCAGATCCATTTGTAAAGCTACAGATTTCTGTAGCTTGACAAAAACTAATTTTGTAGATTTACAGCTTTTTTATACAGTTACAGATGAAAGTTTAGTAAGCATGTAACTTTGCATCTGTAGAACTACAGAATTTTTTTTACAGTGTAGTTAGCATATCATTGCAAAAATATTCATCACAATCAAATTCCTGGAAATCCATACGCACTTTGCGAAACTTAAAGAAATTGTAGAATAGGTTTCATTCACGCACAAATGTTATAATTCAGGACACCACGATCATATGTAACATCGCAAAACTCACTCTACCACTCGATAGTAATATGATACCCTTATGATGATACCTTTAGATGATAACCCTTATAAAAAAGTAGCTCGGCACTCTGCTACAGGGTGACTATGTATACAAATCACATACATGAAAAAAAATTTCTAACCAATAATCTCTTTTGTATGTAGATGCCTCGTGAGCAATAAATGGAGCTTCTCGCAAAAATAATTATAAACTGAATAACAATGAAATGAAACGTAAAAACAGCGGAAATTTTTATGCATTAAATGATGTTATTAGTTTCATTACTAGGTGTGTTTCAGCTTGCCTTTATTCAAAAAAGCTAAATGCTTAGCGAAGAATTGATAACTTAAAAAGAAACTTATTTTAAATATAAATAAAATGATTCCCCGGTTAACGTGTTATTAATTCAAAATGTATGCATTATCCAGTACAATTTTCTGGCTAGACAAAAACAGGTATTAAATAGAAATTTATTTCAGTTTGTATTTCTTGTTGTCAATGCATATTTATGATTTGGATCCCGTTTCTAAAGTATATTTGAGACTGTTGAATGGATATTTAAAATTTATATTTACCCTCTTTTATTCATCGATTAAAAAATGCTACAACTAACCATATGTTAGCGATGAAAGGAGGATAATATGCCTGAATTTTTTCACTCCAAAAGGGACTATTTCACTTTCATTTATTTTTATTCCTGGTAATTCATGATGTTGTCTAAAGACAAGTGAGTTCCCACTAAAAAAAAATCTGCAGAACATCTGTAGGTAATTGGCCCAACATTCTGTAGGTAATTGGCCCATTTCTGCAGATATTTCTAAGAATATCTGTAGATATTCTGCAGATATTTTGAAGGTAAAGCTAAAGCTGCAAAATTTCTTCAGATTTCTGTAGAATTTCTGGAGAAACTAGAGATTTCTTCAGATAATCTTAAGATTATTTTTAGTGGGGTTGTAATGTATTTATATATTTTTTAAATAGGATAATGTAGAGTAAAACCGCATACGCTTGTCAGTTGTTGTTTGAAGCCAGAATTTCCAACAGATATTCATGTAATTTTTCGTGCATACTCTGCACTTATCCTTGTATCATAATATTATTTTAAATATACGATTTTATCACATTTTTATTTATAACTGATTATTTCTAAAATGTGAAATCAAACGACCTTACCCCACCGGTTGGGTAGAACCACATAGATATGTTAATCTTGCAGGAAATGAAAATGTTTAGATTTACTTTTAAAAAAGAACAATGTTTCATTTTCAAACTTTAACTAAAGAAATAAATTATTAATATTTCAGTTATAAATCATTTAAATATTTAAATACTAATAAATACTTCTTCTAATCTTCATTACAAATTGAGAAATTGCAGAAAAAATGTATTTCGTTATCAGCTTTATAAAAATCATAATCACTGTAGTATATGTAGTTTTGAATGCCTTCTCTTTAAACATTGTTTAGGGGCTCTTCAATTATTGCTTTTCAGTACCCTTTTTATCCCATGTATGTATATCCGGGTTTACCCCAAGAGAATGACGGTCGAAAATGAAAACATAAAATTGTACCTATAACTGCTAGAAACAATTCCATTGTGGGGAATAAATCCCTATTAAATGTACTACACATAACAATATAAAAAATAAACGGTCAAGTGCGAGTATTAATCGCGCACAGAGGGTTCCGTACAATAATATATGAATTAGTAAGTGTATTATTAAAAAAATACCGTTGCTAAAAGAATAATAAGAATTTGTAAAAACAATAAAACGTAGGGTTGGTTATAGCTGTATAGTATACAGGGTGCAAAAGAAAGTCCCTTTAACCTGAAAATACTTGCGAACGGAGAGAGCTACAGCTATACAAGTGAGGTAACGGTACGGTAAAGCGACTACGCTCGACCTAATGCAAACGGCAGCAGCACCCGTGGCGAAATTTGGAAGATAGCCATTGCAAATCGAAAACGAAAAGAGGTAGAGCAAATTTTCCACATAGAAAGTTTTAGAGCATCAATTAATTAGTACGAAACGACATTTGGTTCACACGGATAAGATAAATCGCCGCCTGCATACCCAAAAATTTTCGAAATCGATGAGCGACGATTCTACTTTGCCTATTCACATTTCGGAAATGCAGCAGTGCACAATTGCAAATTGTGACGCTGTACTGTGCTGTAATGTCTGTAAAGATTTAATTTCCAGTGCATTTAAAATTTTAGAATAACCCTTTCGGGGCTAGAAGAATTTTGTTCGTAAACTGATGAAATAATTGATTGACACCAGAATATTCAAACGAATTTCTCAGAAAATAAAACCCCGCTAATTTGCACTTTCATTACAAAATCAAAATTTTATTAAAATATTCTTGGTGCCATTTGTCAGATTTCGAATAAAAATTAGGTGGCTAGACTGTTTAGCCACCGCCCTTGAAAGGGTTAAATCTATATCGTCGTATTGAAGAGGCTTGCAATAAACGTTCCAGGCTGAGAAATGTGCATGCAGAATTACTCTCACGAATACAAACGTGTATCGTGAGCAATGGCGAATTTTTCGAACATACTGAATATTAACTTTTTATCACTGTGAGACAGTTTGTCTTTTTTTTTGTGCATGTGTGATGTTATCAAAATGTATTGCGATAAGTACGTATTTCTAGCATAAATTGTGAGTATTTCTTTATACTTCTGACTATTCCATTCAAACGTTTACAGAAAATGGAGTGCATCGATTTCGGACTTTTTGGGTAAACAGGCGAAGATTTATCTTATCCATGTAAACCAAATGTCATATTCTATTAATTAATTGATGCTCTAAAACTTTCTAACTGGAAATTTTGCTCTATCTCTTTTCGTTTTCGATTTGCAGTGGCTATCTTCCAAATTTCGCCACTAGGAGGCGCTGCTGTAGTTTTCATTAAATCGGTCGTAGTCGCTTTACTATACCGCTCCCTCACTTGCATAGCTGTAGCTCTCCGTTCACACGTATTTATAGGTTAAAGGGACTTTCCTTTGCACCCTATGTACTAGAAAAGTATAAATGGATATACCATGAAAGTTCAAAGATATATGGAACCTAAATAATAGCAAATATAGGTATTCTGTATATTTGTTATGCCATATAGGTTTTTAGTTAACCTTTAAAGACATAGTAGGTGTAATGAGAGATCCACTCAATGGAAACTAGTTGCGAATCCCATAGTATTTATGTCATTAATTCTCATTAAATTAGTCTGTTTTTAACAATTTGACGTTTATTGCTTTTATATTGCATTGCATTACATAAATATATCCTTAAAATTTGTTATCTAGGCTTTAAAAGACGATGAAACATAGAATACGCCGTCCCTGTCATTATGAATGTCCAAACCGTCCGTGTCTTTAAGGGTTAATATCTCGGCTAATTACCGACGATTTTTTCCAAAATTCATAATTAACAATGCTTTTATACTTTTGCTACGATAAGTACCTCCAGCTCTGCTCAACACTTTTGCTAAAGCCCGTAAATCGAAATTTGAGAGTAACGGAAAAATGCGATTTTCTCAAAAACTATGTGACCTAGTTTAGTACCGCTATAATTTTCGTGCAAGGTTTAAATTAATGTCTACTTCCTCTAATTTTTTCAGAATTTTAGTTTCAATAGATTCGAAATTAGATGGGGGGGGGGACATATTTTTGCAATACATTTTCCACCATAACTTTGAAAATATAATACCTAAAATTAAATGAAATATATTTTTGATTTCAGCGTTACGAAAGCTTTCACACGATACCCCATACGATATACAAAGAAAAGATTTTTTTTTCAAGTAACTTAATTAGCCCCTCTACACTTTTCCTAAATATATTTATGAATATTTATTAATCTGTAAATATGTGGGTCAATAGTCTTTATTACTTCCCCCAATTTGAACTTTCCACGTTGCATAGTTTGCGAGTAAAAGGGCTGTGACAGGCAGACAGACAGACAGACACAGGAGTGATCTTATAATGGTTCTGTTTTTTCTTTTTAAGAACGGAACCCTAAAAATCAACAATCTTAAATGATTCATATTTAATAGTTTTGCAACCAACGAACATTAAAACAATAAATGATAAAATAAACTTTTCACGCAGAAACTACAGAAATGACAGTATGGAGATAACGTAGTGCCTTCTTCTTTTCTTTTTCTTATTTAGATCTAAGTATTTTAACCATTAGCCGCTAGAGAGTCTCTCAAAGTGAGTTAAACTGAAATATACGGTTTTTCCCTATTCTCCCCTATACAGTATTACTGATTTTACATACTAAGAAATGCGTACAGTCCTGCTGCAGTTTTGAAATCTTTAATTAAATAGTTTTAATGCCGTGTAAAAAATTATTACAACATTATATGGAATATTTTCTTTGTTGCCTTGCATAATTTTTTAAACATACATATTTATAGGGTAGAATAGGCTAAAACCGTATAGTCGGGTGAAAATAGGTATCTAAATTTTGACTGCATTTTAGGGGCCCTCAAGTGGATAAGGGCTGAAATATTTAGACCTAGACACAAGGATAACTGCAAAGAATTTTCATTAAATTCTTTTGAAAATTCTGGCTTCGAAAAGCAATTGATGATAAGGTATCCCATTTTACCCTATTTTGATTCATTGAAGATATATGTTTTTAAATTTCCCATTATCTAGTTCATAGTAAAAATTGAAACGTTATTTGATATTAACAATATTTATCAAAGAATTACATCCTCTTACTTATAGGTGATAAGTTATTTTACTATTCTTTTCCTGAGTAAGGTGACAAACTTTACAACAGAAATTTGTTTGAAACTTTCATGATAATTTTAAAAATTATAACTTTTTAATTTTTTTTAAATGCAACGAATTTATCACCTTCTTAAAATGTGAAAATTGCTTTAAATCAAAGAATGCACGAACTTCATGCACTGTGTAACTTAAATTTCTGGGTGTTTGGTCATCGTATCAGAGACTGGATTGTTAGTAGATTCAGGTAAACCATGAAAAAGAGTACTGTTTTTGTTGAGTAGAGAATACTTTCATCAATATTTTCAAAAATTATATTGGTGTACAATGTACTTTAGACTAAAAATTTTCGCTCTGTTGTCATAGAAAACTAAGAGAGATTTCGCGTGAATTTATGAAGAAAAAGAAACATATCAACAATTATCATATTCTGTTTATTTATTGACAAGAAATTTGTCTCATGACGAAGAAGTTCGGCGTTATTGTTTTTGAAACAGGGTGCAATTTAATCCTACTTCTTTCACATAAAGAAAAAAATTGCCACTTCTTTTAAATATAACATTCGTTTATGCTTTTGACCTTGCTACTTTTTACATAATACTATTTCGTATTTATTCTCAATTAACACTTAGTTTTGCTATAAATAATACCTAAATATTCTAGTACTATATTCTTTAAAGCGTGTTTTAGTTTTAATTATACAATGACAGCCTCAATAGATTCAGCACTTCTATGTTTCCCATAAACTGATTGAATAACTGAAGCATGACTGACAGGAATTACGATTCACTTTTGAGCGTAAACCATCCTATTGTATTAGTCCTCTTGATGAAAAGGGTTTTCACTAGCATTTTGCCCCGATTTGCATTGCCATTTCCTTTTACGCATGTTTATGCAATGCACCATTTCATTTGACTCTCTGTACAATACGCACAATAGCTCCCTCCTCATTAATTCGCCTGCTTAGTTATCATGCTTTGTTGAAAAACGTTTCAGAATTTTGATCTTCGCGGATCAATAAGGCATCAGTAATGTTTCGATCATTCATCATGTTTTACAAATGAATAAATAAATAAAAAATGATCCAGAATACTTTTTCTAAATCATGCCGGTAGATCGGTAGATTAAGAGAGATTCGGAATTTTTTTTTTTCTCCTCAGAAAAAAATTTCTTGTAAAAGCGAGCATAGTATTTGTAAGAGTTTATAAATGTAAAGACATTCAAAAAACGGTTCCGAATTCTTTTGCTAGACTCTTTGGAGTTATTTCCTATAAGCGAAACAATTTTCCTTTGAGAAAATGCGTCGATGCATGTTTCCAAACCATCAAAAGCTTTGTTTCAAAGGAAGGGAATAAATCTTTGAAAGTAGCTTAGGGAAAACCCACAACTGAATCCTTCAGAAAATGAGAGGAAATCATTGTTCAATTCTTTATGATAATGGCCAGAAATATTTTTCAGGCACAAGATGAATAATCAAAAATGCCTTTTGTAATTTGATCGTGAAATAAATTTGTATGTTTGTATTTACCTTCAAAATAATATTGCAAAATAAAAATGGGAGTTCTTGCGATTAATTGTTGTGCAACAGATTTTTAATTTTTATGCAATTATTCTAATTGGTAAATAAATCATATGAGTTGTAATTTTCCATGTGAATGAAAAAGTGTCCAGGTCAGGATTTGAACCAGGTTCGTAGGCTTCAGAGCCCCACCAGTGGCCGAGAGGTTCTGCTCTCGAAGCTGGTAGACGGGAGGTGCTGGGTTCGATCCCAATCACGCCCGTCGGCCTAATCGTTCGGAGTTTTCGTGGTTTTCTTCGAGCCGTGGATCTTCCATGCGTTAATACGGATTAGGTTCCCTTAGAAAGACCCCCACGGAGGGCACTCCCCCCGGGCCTATATCCCTCGTGTAGATAATTGGCCGTCAAAAATCAACCCAACCCAACCCACTCGTAAGCTTCAGATTTCAATGCTCAGATAACTGAGCATTGTCCGGGATGGCTCAGTCGTCAGAGCATTGGCAACTTAAGCCAAAGCTAACCGGTTCAAATCCTCGCCTGGACAGTTTTTTACTCAGATGGAAAATTACAACTCATGTGTTATGCAGCAAGTTAATAATTTCACACTTACAAGGAAGGTCTCCATACGGGCATATTCAGAAAAATCTGAAAAAATTACAGAGTGTTCGTCTCATGTGGATATATATGTTTATAAAAAAAATTTTGGCGGAACTCCGATAGAACGTTCGTAAAAAAATAATGAAATTTTCGTTTATTTGGCGATTTATCATCGGTTGGCGATGAAATGAAATTTCGAAAAATACTTTTTCATGTCGAATACTCTTTAAGATAAAAATATTTCATATTGAACTTGTTTAAATAAATTTAACTTAAATAACTGTAGTTTTGTCAGTTTTAGTTTGATTTAGCTGTAGTTTTGTCATATATGTATTTATAATGAAAGTTAAATATCAAATTTTATGAATTAAAACAAAATTAAAATTGTTTCAATATCTCAAAATTAAGTCCAATTGAGTGCTGTCAGTTCAATTTTGTTGCTATGGAAACGACGAATTCATTGGTTTGATATGAATAACTGCTAAATGAATCTTGCCTTTATTTTGGACTACGCTTAAATATATGAAAGTATTTTTTATAAATGAAATTGTTTTTAAAGTAATAAAATTAAGTAACAAGCAACATAAATATGTAATACGAAAAAATTTATTTATTAAACTCTCTCATTATTTATGTTTAAATTCGTTAAATACTTTTTACACGCATTCTAAAAATCAATTAACAAACAATTTTCAGATGCATTAAAATCGTTTGCTTTTAGCGAGGAAAAGTACTGCTCGCCAAATCGCATGACGCTTTCGTCTTTTCGCGCCAAATACTCGAAAGTATTTTATTTTTTTACAGACTTTCTACTGTAATTCCGCAGCTAAATTTGACTGATCCTTTATTACATACATAAGTAGTTTAATTGGTATATTTTTCAAAATATTCTGAGTATGCCCAGTATGGAGACCTTCCTTGTTAGTTCATTAATTTTGACTCATTAAAAACTGAATAAGAATCATAATATCTTGACTGCTATTTGTTTGTTTGTTAAATGTAATTGTAGTGTTTGACTCCCCTGTTCCATGTGGTTATCCATGTATCGACTAGACCAGTGTTTCTCAACGTTTTTTATCTCGCGGCACACTCGTACCCATGGTTAAACTTCCACGACACACTAAACTTATGATGGTTTAAAACCTATGAAATGAATATTTGACTGTTTTATTTTATACAATAACAGAAACAAGACGTTCCATACTGTTAAAATGTTGCAGCAAACTGTCCAGCCATTCGACCGTTTTTATACAAAGCGGTTACATAGCCGTAATTTATCTCTATTCTGACCATATTTTGGTCAATAATATGGTCAGATACGCATCGTAATATGGTCAAATAACAGTTATCTTTAAAAACGGTCGAATGACTGGACAGTTTGCTGAATATTTTTAACAGTGTATTATAAACAAAGTAAAATATTTTGTTATTATTTGTAATGAAAAGGGTTTTTTTTTAAATATCTTCTTTACATAGGGATTTTCGGATAGATATACTAGTAAGTCTCCTCCAAAGGATCTAGAATATTTTTGTTTTTGAACGTTATTCGCTGCAGAAATCCAGCGAGTGTCCAGAAAAGCTCAGTTAGTAGAGCACTGGCAGCTTAAGCCGAAGGTCACCTGTTCAAATCCTCACCTGGACACTTATTCACTCAGATGGAAAATTACAACTCATATGTTTGCAGCAAGTTAATAATTTCACACTTAGTTCGTTAATTTTGACACGTTAAAAACTGAGTGAGAAACTTAATACCTTTGCTGCCATTTGTTTGTTTGTTAAATACAATTTTAGTGTTTTATTCTCCTGTTCCATGTATCGACTAAACCAGTGTTTCCTAACCTTTTTTCATCGCGAGGCACGCTCGAACCCTTGGTTTAACTTCCACGACAAACTAAACTTATGATGATTCAAAACCTATTAAATGAACTTTTTTATTTTATAATGTGACATTTATTTTATATAATAAAACAAGCAATATGTTCCATTACGAACAAAGCAAAATATTTTGCGATTATTTGCAATAAAAAGGTTTCTTTTAAAAATCTTCTTTACAAGGTACGGTTTTCGGATATACATATCAGTAAGTCTTATCCGAAGGATCTAGAAGATTTTTGTCTTTTGTTTTGAACCTTATTTGCTTCAGAAAAGCTTATTTCTTGTAAATGTAACACCCGAGCAAAGAAAGAAACAGTGGGCCATCAGTTGGAAAAAAGATGGCAGCCAGCACTGCCATCAGCAGCAAAGTGCAATGGTGCCATTACTTAAACCTGTAAAAAAGTGTCCGTGCGGAAGGCAGCTGGCCCGCCAGTGATGGTGAACAGCAGGCCAGCATTGGTATGCCATCACATTACTTCAATCCGGCACTTTTTCTGCAGTGCGCTAGCACCTATTCCACTGCTATTCTTTTGCTGGCCCAGCACTTTCCCTTACAAAAAATTCTTATAGAATTCTATAAAGAAACAGAGTGTTATGGCTCTTTTTTCTATAAGCTAGTTTCACCAAGAGCTCCAGAAATATTTGTAGAAGTGTCTGTCTATAATGAAATGGTTATTGAAATATTTGAACTTTCAATGGTTTCCATGTGGTCACCCTCCCAAGTACTAACCACGCTCGATGCTGTTTGGTTTTCGTAACCGGACATGAACAAGTACTCTCAGCGTATGCTACGACCACTTGTAGTTTTCAGGCTCTCATTACACAATTCCAAGTTTGTTTCTTTTGTGATTTACGTTCCAAATCATTAAACTGGTATAGAAATTATTGTATTGTATAGAAATCCTATATATTTTATACGCTTTTTTTTTTTTTTTAATTATTGATTCTCATCTGTGTAACTTATAAAAACCGAAACCCTTTATAACTCAGTAAAACCAGATTTAAGGAGAAAAAAGGGTGAATTGAAATAAAGAATTTATTTATTTTTTCATTTACTTATTTATTTTGTTGGTGGCAGTGGTGTTATATTATTTACAGTTTAAAAAATATTAGCTTCACCGCTTAAATTGTGTTAAAATATTCATTTCAGATTTGGGTTCAGATACTCAATGTCTTCGATATTCGCAACGCCACCTAGCGTAAGGTTTTCCAGCAATAATACTGCAAAAATTCGTGCACTTCTATGTAGTGGTGGGCCAGCGCATGAGATAAAACGGAAGCCCACCAGAATTTTATCTGATGATTTCCAACAGCAAAGTTGACTGAAGCTGTCCAGCAGTGGTCATGCAATGGTAGACCATTAGCCAGCACTTCTCCATCATTGCCAACACCTATCTTGCTGCTGGCCAGCACTTTTCTCTTTGCTGGGACAGACAAGGAAGGTTTCTTTGCCGGGCATACTCAGAAAATTAAAAAAAAATACTAATTAAACTACTTATGCATGTAATAAAGGATCGGTCAAATTTAGCGGCGGAATTACTGTAGAAAGTCAGTAAAAAAATAAAATACTTTCGAGTATTTGGCGCAAAAAGACAAAAGCGTCACGCGATTTGACGAGCAGTACTTTTCCTCGCCAAAAGCAAACGCTTTTAATACACCTGAAACTTGCTTGTTAATTTATTTTTAGAATGCGTGTAAATAGTATTTAATGAATTTAAACTTAAACTATGAGACAGTTTAATAAATGCATTTTTTGTATTACATATTTATGTTACTTGTTATTTAATTTTCTTACTTTAAAAATAATTTCATATATAAAAAATATGTTCGTATATTTAAGCGTATTCCAATATTCTGGACGCTTGGTGCAATGTGATGAAAGTGGGCAATCTTGTGTGCAATGTGCAACACAAGATGAAAAATGCTGCAGTTATTCATTTCAATATCAAAGAAGTCGATGTTTCCATAGCAACAAAATTGAATCGACATTGCTCAATTGGACTTAATTTTGAGATTGAAAAAATTTTAGTTAATTTAAATTTTGTTTTAATTGATAAAATTTGATAGTTAACTTTCATTACAAATATATATATATATATATGGCAAAACTATAGTTAAATAAATATGAAACTGAGAAAACTAAAGTTATTTACATTAAATTTATTTAAACAAGTTCAGTATGAAACATTTTTATCTTAAAGTGTATTTGACAGAAAAAAAGTAATTTTTTAAATTTTATTCCATCGCCAAACGATGATAAATCGCAAAATATCGAAATTTTCATTTTTTTTTTCGAACGCTCTATTGAGTTTCCGCCGAAATTTTTTTATAAACATATCTATCATAAGTAGAACATTCTACAATTTTTTTCAGATTTTTCGGAGTATGCCCGTATGGGCACCTTCCTTGTGAGAGCGGGTGATACTTTTTTTACACTCTTTTATAACACTCAACCTGTTTTTGTATGTAAAGATGGAATTTTGTAAACGATTTTTAACCTTATCTCACTTCTTGATAAGCTAGAATTATAAAAAATTACGCTCACAGGTGTGTTTCTGATGACTATACAACATTTTAATTGTTTAGAACTTAATTATAAATTAATACATTAATTTTAAGGCGTTTTTCCGTTAGCCCGCTACAGGTGATAAATCACCAAACAATCTCTGTAACTCGAACAATTGTATACGAGTTGAAACAACAATGGATTTAATTATGCACTAATAAACTCTCGCCAAAATAGGCCAAACAGTTGTGAAACTGCAACAGGGAAACATTTTAACCCTTTATGTACTGAATTATGAATTCATGAAAATTTTATCTTCTAAATAACATTTTTCGTGAATTGGTTAAACTACATTAGAAGATATACGTAATCGTTTAATAAATTTTAGATGTATTGAAGGACTTAGAAGGATTAATTAAATTTAAATTTATAGGGATTTTGTGCAATATTATTAACCCCACGCAAATCTTTTATTTTAAATAATTCTCTTAGTATTTTGTAGAATTAGGAATTGTACAAATATACTAATTTTCTTAGAATAGAAATATAGAAATATTTCCGAATTGAAAAATCATCCCCCCCCCCCCCCTCCCAACGCCAAAAAAGATGAAAAGATGCAAAGGCAAAATAAATTATCCATTTAAAATATTTTTGTTTTGTGTAACTAATAATGATTTTGGAACAAGAAAAAGTAATGCATCTATAACTCATTCTAAACTGTATTACAACTAATCGGTGTATTGAATGAATTTTATAACAAGTTATTTTAATGGTACTTATAAGTACCGTCAGTAGATAAAGGGTTAAAGACTAAAAAATATAAAATAAATTATAAACAAAAAATGAGGAGTGTAATGTTTTTAAAAATATACTATTTTATCAATTAATAGTTTAATATTAATTAATTAACGATTATAAGTTGAGAAATCAATTTAGAAATCCTAAAAAGATAGTTTAAATAATGTTTCATTTTTCTTTTTGGTTGTCCTATCTTAAAAAAGAAACAGAGTAAATTATTATATATTTTTTTAATAAATTCATTTGCTTGCGCATTTTATAAGTGTAAAAAAGGCAGTGAATTTTTCATAGTCGACTTCGGTGCTCAAAGGGACAAATTAATGTATTTTAACGGAAATTTTGGGGGGGTTAAACATAAATTGCGATCAAAAACTGGAGCGTGATTTTTAAAATGAACATTGAATACTTATAAAAGAGTATTTTTTTTTTTTTTGAAAAACTATTTTTACTATTATACAAGTTCAATATATACCGGGTGGGTCAAAAGTTCGTTAAAACTTTAAAAACTCATAAAAAAGGAAGAAATTATGATAAAGGAGTACGGTGTGCCAAAAAGGGCTCACAGGGTAGTCGGACTTTTTTTAGTAACAAAAAAATATTTAGTTAAAAAATCACATGTAGAGGGCGCTGACGACCCGAAACGCAATGAACAGTGCAACAATGCGCGCCATTCATTTTTTCTTCCAATAACAAATGTTCAACATGACCTCCAGAACATTCTACGACTCGACTGTTTTCTTGTCCATTGTGTTTCGGGTCGTCAGCGCCCTCTACATGTGATTTTTTAAGTATTTTTTTTTCTGCTAAAAAAAAAAAACTACCTTGTGAGCCCTTTCTATCAAACCGCATTCCTTTATCATAATTTCTTCCTTTTTTATGATTTTTTAAATGTTTAACGAACTTTTGGCTCACCGGGTATATAATGAACGTATTAAATGTAAAATTGCAAGGAAAAAGCAATACATTATAATACGTTTTTGATTATTTTCATTGCAATTCACTGACGTTTCGTGTTAAGAGGCTACTTCACTCAATGTTAATCCTATGGGAGAAGTTTTTTTTTAATATCGCGTCTACATTTCAATATTTTAAAATGATTTCTTTGCATTAGATGAGTTCGATCTCTACAAAGGCTTTTTTTTAATTTTTCGATTTTGTTTACAGGTTGTTTATTTTAATTAGGAACTTTCGGAACCGGTTTGGAAAGTGAAAGTATCCTCATAAAAAATACCTGCAAACAAAATCGAAAAAGTAAAAAAACGGCCTTTGTAGAGATCGACTTATCCAATTCCAAAAAAATCATTTAAAAATATGGAAATGCAAACGAGCTACTTTTAAAAAATTCTTTCATAGGATTTACGTTACCGAGTGGTTGTTTTTGTGTGAGTGTGGTAACCCCTTAAGAATATTCAAACAGTAGAACAAATCTGGAAGGAAATGCAACTTCATGACACTAAATCTCATTAAATAGTAAACTGCAGAACTAAGAATGTTGCATTTTAAATTGCTTTCGTATCTTCTTGCTAAAACTTCACGGAAATTTTCGCGACACACCTGAGGACCTCTTACAGCACACCGGACTAGAACAATGCTGTCTACAATGCGGAAAGTTTGCGGCTAGCGTTGTTATGAATGCGGCCCGGTAGAGAAGTGAAAATTTCCTTTCAAAATGACATTACATTTTAATGTAGTTTTTAAAATGTGAAATAGTAAATTGCTACGGGAATGGGTCATCCAAAATGTCAATGCTTCATCACCAAAGACAAAAAGGTACTACGATTGTTTGAAGAACATGGTAATGATTTTAAGTAATACTCTGTTCTCTTATCCTCTTCAGTTCCGAAGCTAAAATAATCATACAAATGCTTATTCATTGGTTTTTTCCGAACAAAATGGCATCGTAAATGACAGAAAAAATATCTTTTCTGAAACTGATCCTTTAGTCACTTAGTAATTTAGGCTCAAAACTATGAATCTAAAACTACAAACCCCCTTAAAAATATCAATTTAATAACCATTAATCTAAATTAACGCAATCACAAATTTAAGAGCTTTAAATAAGTAAATAATCTACAAATACTCAAAAATTTTTATTGAAAAAGATTTAAGTTAAATATAAAAATTTCTCACTTTAGATGCTGCCATTTATTCGTTTGCTTTGAACACAAAAAACATTCAGCTATTAAGAAGTGATGTGAAAATGTAAAAAAAAATCGGTCATTTTAGTTTTTATAAGGAAAAGAGCAGAGGTCCCTGTCTGGGGACCCAGGGACCGAAGAGGTTAAATAGCAAGTAAACAATATATTTTATAGATTTACTGATGAATTTTTTATTCTCGTGTACAAATTACCGTTAATATCATTATTTTAACACTTGTAGCCACAATAGCTCGAGATTTTAAAAATGCATCTCTCAATTTTGACACAGTCCCCGAACACACTTTAACTCATATTTTAAAGAGAGTTTAAAATATGAGTTTTTGAAAACACAGCAATGCGAATTTGTATCCCTGGTAAATGAACATGAAATATCAAAGTAATAAAATATACTGGGTATTGAGATTTTAATAGTTCGCAAAAAATAAATATGTATACCGCCCCTCAAGAATGGTTCACTGTAACAGGATTGTAGAAAATGATAAATTTCGGTGCAAGCAGCAATATTCTGTGACTTTTAGAATTAGAGCAATGACGTTTGTTCGGATTTTTTTTCGCTTTTTGTATTTATAAATTACTTCCAAAACTTGTCCACCTTGGGACCTAAGAGGTTAATTCTCTGGATAATAGAGCAACATTTAAGGTATGAAACTGGGTGACCTATGCTTGTATATTTTAGCATATTCAATATTCTGACACTTATTAAGGGCTTTTACATTCCATTCTAAGAATAATTGAATAGGTTTTACTTATTAATATCAGATCAACACAATATTATGCGGCTAGTTATGGATTTCAGGATGATGCGCTCAATAACTTTAAATGCATTTCCAGAAGAAAGGAAATGAAATATTATTTTGTTCGACATTTTGTATTTTAATTGTGTTGGATATTTCACATTTTCTAACAATTTTGTTTACAATGTTTGTTAAGTGTATATGCGGCACAAGATTCGATCGCAATTTTGATCCATCCTGGTATGCTAGTTTGAACGTTATCATGGTTTGAGACAGCACAGCACCATCTGTTTGTAGTACTAAAATAACGAAGCACACTAATGAAATTCCTTCACACATTATTCTCCAACAAGAAAAATTTAATAGCTGCACCCAATGTTGTCAGCTGTACTGGGGTTTTTGTATTCAGGTTGTTTGATTGCTGCCAATATTTTGAAATAGTAATCTCCTATTCGTCTAATTTAATCTGTCGTTAAATAAGCTAAATAATTTTACTATTTCCAAAAAGTGGCAACAATGAAGCAAATTGAATTAAATAAAAAACCGCCCAACTGGTAACACTTCTGTTACCGTTTCTTTCTATTTCATTTTAAAAACTATCAGTCTATTTTAGGCTACCCTGTAAAAAGATACAAATGCATTAAATTCAAACTTAAGGGGTCTCAGGACTCTTAAATTGGAAAACATGAAAAAAAAAGACCATTTTCAACATTTAATATCTTAAAATATAGTTGATTTTAAGACACAATTTTAATTGGGAATGAAATATATAAGTTTGTTCCTCCATTTCAAATATTTAAAAAATTACAAGATGCAGAATTAGCATTTACAGGGGGCTCCAAACTGTCAGACATTTGACGAGCAGAAAATCGGCATAACAGGTTACGCGCAGGATTACAAAATAAATTTTGCAACTAGAATAAAAATTTTAGTGTCTACTTATACTTCAGGTTATAATAATTACCCTGAACCTAAATAAATTTGTATTTAAAGCATTTTTATATTTTTAATACAAAGTTGTATTTAGCTAATACAAAATTTTGAAAATTTCAACAATATAATCACCTAAAAAAATGTTTTTTTTAACAATAAAAAGGAAATTTTAGGTTCATTTTATACAGTTTAACATATGTTTTGAAAATTTCATGAAAAAATATTTAGAAGCTTTTGCGATATTGTACGCGTTATGCCCAAAAACGTCATTTGGAGAAAATTACTTCAAAGTTTCAGAAACGCCGCTTCAGCTATTGAGTGGGTATATTTCTGAAAGCCATAATTTCTGTTCTAATGGGAATTTCAAGTAAACAATTATATCAAACTGTTTAGAAAAGACAGAAGTTTAACATCCAAAAAATTAAAATTTCGAAAATTTTAAAGCTTTAAGAGTCCTGAGCCTCTTAAACATTGATATGTTTGTTTTAATTTTATTTTAAGAAATATAACTTTTATATAATATAGCGAATGAATTCAAACCGGTTGTAACTTGCATTTTGCCGTAAAAAAATCTTCCAAGGAATACTAGTTATTCAAAGTTTCCATTAGAAACTAGAAATTTCGATATTAAGTTATTTTGTGTCATTGGAATTACATGTACCTTTCAACTTTAAAGGGTTAGTACAAGAATAACTTCTGAAGACTTCTACACAAGCCATTCTCCCCCCTCCCCCATATTTGTGTATATATTAATTCGTATTAAATTCTCATAATATTCTGGCTTTATCAGTTATAACTAAATGCTTTCACCATATGTATGAATTAAGATATTATATTACTTTTCATCCTGCGATTTTAGTAAAAGATAAATGTCATTAAACTTAATTATTTATAATCTTTATAAACTTAATATTTTAATAATACTGCAATTTCTTCAATCACAATTCTAAGCCTTGCATTTTAAATAATATTACTGCCATTCTCGACTTAAAAGTTACACTAATTAATTTATATGCATAATTAATTAAATGTTTGTTTATATATTGTTTTAAATACACACCAATCTTATAGCGAAAATTGTTCCAAGAAATTTCACTTTTTAAGGCATTCTCTCCCAATGTTTGAATTTGTAATGCTCCCCCTATGATTCCTAAACATTTAATCTGTTAAAATGAAATGCTTTCAGCATATCTGTAAATTAGATTTTCTTATTCCTTCTCAGTCTGAAGTTCCGATAACACCTAAATAACGTTAAACCTAATTTTAATAATACTGCGTCAACTGCAATCTCATTTCTGAGCATTGAATTTGAAACGTTGTTGCAACCAGTCTTAGCATAAATTAGTCTATTTAAGGGAATAATTTATTAAATGCATATTTATTCAATACATTAACTATATGCAATCTCGTTAAAGAAAAAAAAAAGAAAAAAAAAACTTCCAAAGTCCTTACTCATTCTGTTGCAATGTTTGTGAATTAACCCCTCCTCCCCCTTCCCGGATATTCTCACTTTATCTGTTAAAACTAAATGCTTCCAACATATGTATGAATTAATTTTAGTTATTCCTTTTCATTCTGCATTTCTGATAAGAGATAAATTTCGTTAAACCTAATTCAATAATACTGCATTAACTGCAATCTCATTTCCGAGCATTGATTACACTGATTACATTTTTAATATTTTTGCTGCCATTTTTAGCCAAAATCTTGAAATAATAAATTTATACGCATAATTAATCAAATACGTGTTCATTAATTACATTTAATGCCCGTCTATTTCACAACAAAAATTGTCCCAAGAAAATCTTCCAAATTCCTCTACTCGAGGAATTCTCTTCCAATTTTCAAGCATGTACTAATTCACTTTTTTCTTTGTGATTTCTAAATATTTAACAAGTTAAGACGAAAAGCATACAGCATATGTATGAATTAAATATACTTACTTTTTTTCCATTCTTTGGTTCTGATAAGACATAGATACCGTTAACACCTTCGCTTTTACATAGAATACGTAGCATATATCCACTAATGGATACACTGAGAGCGAAGGAGTTACATCTAATTTTAATAATACTGCATCAAATGCAATCTCATTTCTGATAATAGTATTTTAAGCATTGTTGCTACCAGTCTTAGTATAAATTAATCCATTTATGTACATAATTAATTAAATTATTATACATTCATGTCATTTAATGCACGTCAATTTCACAACAAAAATTGTCCCAAGAAAATCTACCAAATTCTTCTACTCAAGGAATTCTTTTCCGATGCTCAGGCATGTGTTAATTCACCTTTTTCTTTGTGATTTCTAAATATTTAATAAGTTAAGACGAAAAGCATGCAGCATATGTATGAATTAAATATCCTTATGTTTTTTTTTCATTCTTTGGTTCTGATAATACATAAATACCGTTAACACTTTCGCTTTTAGATAGAATAGCTCTACGTAGCATGTATCCTCTACTGGATACACTGAGAGCGAAGGAGTTAAATCTAATTTTAATAATACTGCATCAAATGCAATCTCATTTCTGATAATTGTATTTAAAAAATTGCTGCTACCAGTCTTAGTATAAATTAATCCATTTATGTGCATAATTAATTAAATTATTATACGTTCATTACATATAATGCACGTCAATGTCACAACAAAAATTGACCCAAGAAAATCTTCCAAATTCCTCTACTCAAGGAATTCTCTTCCGATGCTCAGGCATGTGCTAATTCCCCTTTTTCTTTGTGATTTCTAAATATTTAAGACGTTAAGACGAAAATCATGCAGCATATGTATGAATTAAATTTCCTTATTTTTTTTTCATTCTTTGGTTCTGATAAGACATACATACCGTTAACACCTTCGTTTTCAGATAGAATAGCTCTACGTAGCATGTATCCAAAAGTGGATACACTGAGAGCGAAGGAGTTAAATCTAATTTTAATAATACTGCATCAAATGCAATCTCATTTATGATAATTGTATTTAAAAAATTGCTGCTACCAGTCTTAGCATAAATTAACCCATTTATGTGCATAGTTAATTAAATGTTTGTTCATTTCATTACAAATTCTGAACATATTCTTACAACATATGTATGAATTATTTTTTTCATTCCTTTTCATTCTCAAGCTACGATAAAACACGAATACCGTTCAACCTCATTTTAATAATATTCACGTTAATTTCATGACAAAAATGTAATAAGAAAAACTTCCAAAATCCTCTAATCAAGGAAAACTCTTACAAAGTTTGGGCATGTGTTCATTCTCGATCCCCCAATGATTTCTAAACATTAAAAATTTCTAAACATATTCTTACAACATATCCATATGTATGAATTATTTTTTTTTCATTCCTTTTCATTCTCAAACTACGATAAAACATAAATACCGTTCAACATCATTTAATAATCATTTTAATAATATTGCATCAACTGCAATCTTATTTCTGAGCATTGTATTTATAACATTGTTGGTACCAATTTTAGTATAAATTAATTCATTTGCGTCCGAAATTAATTCAATGCTTGTTCATAGATTAGATTATCTACATACATGCCAAGCTCATAGAAAAATTCTTCCCAGAACAAAATTTCAAAAGTTCTCTACTGAGGCCATCTCTCCCAATTTTTTCCTTCCTTCACGTATATACGATTATATACGACTTCAAAGCACTTATTTCTTTAAAACTAAACACATGCAACATATGTGTAAGTAAAATTTTCTTATTATTTCTTTTTCATTTTCCGAAAAGACACAAAGTTGAGGGGCAAGCAATTGTGTTTGTGTAATGTTGAATTCACACCGGAATTTAAAAAAAGAATTACTTCAAAAAGAGAAAAAGCATTTTTTTTTTACTTTTTTCCACCAAAGTTTAAAAAGTAAAATTTAATTAAAAGTTTCTGGTGCGAATCTGCATTAAAATTTAGGTGGGATATAATCCCACCGCCCCTCAAGGGGTTAACCTAATTTTAATAATACTGCATTAACTGCTATATCCTCTCTGAGCATTGTATTTAAAACATTGTTGCTACCAGACTTAGCATAGATTAATTTAAGTGTATCGTATGTTACATTAGTGTATTACATTAAATACACGTCAATTTCATAACAAAAATTGTCTCAAGAAAAACGTCCAAAGTCCTTGACGCAAAGAATTCTCTCCGTATGTTTAGGCATGTATTAATCACTTTTCCCTATGATTTTTAAATATGTAATCAGCTAAAACTAAACGCAATCAGCAAATTTACGAATTAAATTTTCTTATTCCTTCTCACTCTGAGTGCCCGACAACACATGAATAACATTAAACCTAACTTTACGCATCAACTGCAATCTGTTTTATGAGCATTGTATTTAAAACATTGTTGCTACCAGCTTTAGCATAAATTAATTCATGTGCATAATTTATTAAATGCATGTCAAATCATTACATTAAATGCACGTCAATTTCATAACAAAAATTGTCCCAAGAAAAACGTCCAAGGCACTCTCTCCGTATGTTTAGGCATGTATTAATCACTTTTTCCCTATGATTTTTAAATATTTTAATCAGTTAAAACTAAACGCATGCAGTATATTTACGAATTAAATTTTCTTATTCCTTCTCACTCTGAGTGTCCGACAACACATAAATAACATTAAACCTAATTTTAATAATACTGCATCAACTGCTATCTGTTTTATGAGCATTGTATTTAAAACAATGTTTCTACTAGTCATAGCATAAATTAATCGTTTAATATGCATTATTAATTAAATTCTCATTCATCATATTAAGTATATGTCAATCTGATAACAAAAATTGTATGATCATTATTTTGCAATACATCCCCCTATCGGCTTTTAAGTCTACAGATTCGCCGTCATTGCAGATGCCCTCCTCTCAAAACTGCTCCATCCTTCCTTGCGGATGGAAGATTCTAAAGAGCAATACTTATTTCAAGTTCAATATTTCATTTCTTTCAAAGCTAATCAGATTCATTTTAATACAAATGTGAAAAAAGTATTCTCTGTTTGAATCGATAAATTCTTTAGAATAGTTGTTGAATATAATTATATAGCATAAAAAAGCAAAAGCCTTTACTACCAAAATGAGGTCACGATGATTAAATTTTAAAAGGAAGAACGGACAAAGTGCTGCCATCTATTGAACAAAGCATGAAATTCAACAAAGATTTTTTCTAATGCATGCTTTAATAATAATTAATAGTTTGTATCTTTTTATTGTTTTATTTTTTTTTTTTTTTCAAAAAGGGGAAATTTGAGAGAATTTAAATATGAAATATGCTGAGAAGGAATTTAAAAAATTATATTCAGAATATCATTTCTGCTGAATAGAAGTCATTTCTTTTCGGGAAAATTAATTTAGCGATATGCTAAGGACGGATTTCACATTGAAGCTGTCAATTTAAGACTTTCTTCGTGTTTCTCTAACTTCAGATCCCTAACTGTGTGAACGATAGAAGAGCAAAAGACTACCTATAATACATTTCACTTTATGGTAAACTATTTTAAATGGACCTTCAGATGAAGACAAAGCGAGCCTGGTGTTTATTCGGCGTCCCTTTCCTGCAATGTGGTGAAAAAAAGAACAGTTTCGATTCCCTATAATACACATATGAATATATACATACATATATCAGCAAATATAATTTTTCTTTTTAATCTCATCCAACTCTAAAAATACAAAATATTAATAATTAATTCAGAATCAAAACCTCGTTAAAAAAAATTTTAATTTATTAAAAATTACATGACAAACTTATGGGGGTCCAAAATCAGGTGGTAGGGCTACTAACCGGTGGACCCATGCGTTATTTAGACCCATACCTTTAGCAAAATCGTTTTCGATGATATGATAAAAGACAGTGGGTCCAGTGCCCCAATTCAGTCAAAGGCCGAGGCTTATCAGAATTTGGGTTATCATATATTTCTCTTTTCTTCAATTTAAAATTTAAATATAATTTTAGAATTATGGGGGTCCAAAATCAGATGGCCTAGTGCTACTAACCTGTTGACCCAATGCGTTAATTAGACCCATACCTTCAGCAAAATCGTTTTCGATGATATGATAAAAGACAGATGGTCCAGTGCCCCAATTCAGTCAAAGGCCCAGGCTTATCAGAATTTGGGTTACCATATATTTCTCTTTTCTTTAATTTAAAATTTAAATATAAATTTAGAATTCGGGGAAATCATAATGAACAGTAATAACTAAAATACCTTACATTATTGCTGTTATTACAATAAAATCTGTGAAAATAGAATCTGTCTATAACGGAATCTTGCCTTAAGCGGAAAATTTTAATAACGCTTCCGAAAATAATAACATTCAATTATAACTGCTGAGACGGAAAACTATATAAAACGCTTTTTTTTTACCTTTTTAATCCTTATTTAGCAGACTTTGCTGCATTGCCGTTATTACTAACTGCAATAAATTATTCACAGAATTATGTTAAATATCACATTTTTCTATGGCAACTATTATATTAAACTGACTATGTTTTTGTAATTCACATCTATACTTCAGCGAGAATAGGATGAATTAAGCATTGAAAAGAATATCAATTATTCATAAAGATCCAAGGATGCCATAATAACTCTCGAAATTTCAAAATTTTAGTTAGTTCTCGAAATGTTAATTTTTTTTTAATTGTTAATGAAATTTCTGTAATGGGCGGCAACTAAATTATTCAACTATTGTGGAGAAATCGATAAAATGAATTAATACGGATTATTATAATTTTATTAACGCCATTTACTCATTAAAATGAAAAAGAGGAAATGTTTTCAATAAATTGTGGAAATAATATAGTGTGGGTATATTATATTTATCAAAACAATTCAAAGAAATAAAAGCATATTTTGAAACATATGTTGCAGCTTCATGAATCAGTTTCTGCTAAAGAACAGAAAATCGTCTGCAGACAAATAGACGGGGGGGGGGGGGGGGGGCGGGGGTAGCACAGACAATCACCTCATCGAGTTCACGGCTGAAATTGCAGAATTAGTTAAAACTCGATTCGCATATTAGAACGCAATCGATCTGCCAAGTCATATTTTTTTAAACACCTTAAAACCTTATTTTAGCGGTTGAGACGTAGGTTTATCATTGTGTTTTCCTGCACTCAAAGGACTGGGAGCAGGAAAACACAATGATAAACCTACGAATCAACGGCTAAAATCGGGTTTTCAGGTGTTTTCCACCAAGATATGACTTGGCAGACCAATTGCGTTTTAATATGCAAATCGAGTTTTAACTAATTCTGGAATTTCAGCCGCGAACTTGATGAGGTGATTGGCACCTCCAGGTCTAAAGGTGACATCTAGAAATTATTCCGTAGTAGCTTTTTTACTTTCTAATACAAGAAAGCATTGTAATCGAATTCTTTTCGACTTCCGGTTCTCAACGGATGTATACGAATTAGGGGTCAGGGATCCCGAAAAACATGTTTTTACAAAATGTCTGTCTGTCCATCTGTGTACCCCTCTGTGTGTATGAGTCCTCTTTGTATCTTTGAAACGTGTAGGAATTTATGCATAGAATTGAACCAAATTTCATATATATGTTTTTGGCTATGACCAGCGGATGCCAGTTGAATTGGGGGATATTCCGGCAGAAGGGGGTGCTGCAAAAGGGATTTTTGCGCCATTTTCAATATTGTATCATCGAGAAGTATACCAAGTTATGCATGGAATTGAACCAAATTTCATATAGAGTATGATTTTGATTATGGACGTCAGGTCTCAGCTGAAAATGGGGATATTCCCCAAGAGGGATGCGCTGTGATGACAATTTTTGTACAATTTTGGAACAGGAATGCGATAGACCAAGCTGTTGTGCTCTTGCATACCAGTTGCTGCGAATTCGATGTCGTCGCGTTAGCGGGTTGCCGTGAATGTGTGAGGAGATTAAAATTCGACTAACCAATCACCAAAGTGTCCAATCTAGGTTTAATTTTCAACTTCCACTAGGCTTTTTTCGTGGATTAACATGTATGAGAAGGGAAAAAGTTTTGGAATTGGCACATCCGAGTTTTGTATTCAAAAAAGATGTTACAAAAATTAAGTTCCTTACATTCAACTTTACACTTATTGATTCCTATTTACACGAAATGATTTTTTTTTTTTTTTTTAAACATAGATTTTCAACTGATTACTTCTGAAAGATGGCAGATAAAACTTTTCAGAAGGGGACAAAAAGTGATGGCACTGATATGTAGCAAAACATGTAAAAGTGACATTTTTTAAGTAGTTATTTTAAGGGGGTCTCGGGATTCTTAAAATTGGAAAAAAAGAGACCATTTTCAACAGTTAATATCTTAAATGTATGATCTAAAAACACAATTTTTATTGGGATGAAACATATAAGTATGTTCTTTTATTTCATGTATTTAAAAAAATGCCCGATGCAGAATTAGTATTTATAGGGGGCTCCAAACTGCCAGATATCTGTCTAGCAGAAAATTGGTATAACAGCTTACGCGCAGGATTACAAAATATATTTTGCAACTAGAATGAAATTTTTTGTGCCTAATTATACGTCAGATTGTAATAATTACTCTGAACATAAATAATTTTGTATTTAAAGCATTTTTATATTTTTAATACAAACCTGTATTTAGATAATATACAGTCCGTCTCATAAATATAAAGACACAGATGTTTTTGAAATTACATTTTATTAATTCAGTTAAAAGAAATTAAATTTTATACCACATATTAAGAACACTAAAATGAATCTCTTATAGGGGTTTTAATTTAAATAAAATAATTTCGTCTCGAATAATAAAAATAATAAAAAATTACGCTGTCTCATAAATATAAAGACAAACTTGAAACTGCTTCATATGCAAATTTTTGTCGAATGCGCGCGTACAGAATTAATGTGCATGCGCAGAAATACACTTTAACTTACCAAACGAGCAAAGTTGTTTGACTAGTTTCAATTGCAAAGATGCCGTGGAACATTGAAATTTCTAAAGATGAAATTTGTAAAATACGTGAATTTAAAGTTAATGGCTTAACAGTCTGTCAAATATGTAAAAAATCTGGGAGAATCAGAGCTGCACTTTATAAAATTTTATCAAAAGCTTACAATTTATATTCGAGAAAATGATCTGGCAGACTGAGAAAAACTAGTGAAAGACTCGATCGCAAGATCATACGACTTGTTTCGTCGCAAAAAATGTCACTCCAATAAGTTTCTCAACGAGTTTATGGTATGGTCCCAAAGGATACGGTACATCGTCGTATAAAAGAAAGAAAAACATTGTATGCCGACATACGTGCAGATTTTCTTTACTGAAAAAAGAACACAAAGAACGGAGGTTAATCGGGGTTAAAGATCATATGCACTGGAAGGACGAATGGATGCAAGACATTTTTTCAGATGAAAAGAGATTTAACTTGGATGGCCCAGATGGTTGGAATTCCTACTCGCACGATTTAAGACGTTAATCTCGAAACATCTTCAGTAGGCAGAAAGGGGGAGGTTCTGTTATGGTGTGGGGTGCCTTCTCTTTTAATGGAACTACGTATATTGCTTCTCTGGAAGGTAAACAGACATCTAAAGAGTATATCGAACTGCTTGATATTCAGTTGTTGCCAATTGCTGAAACTCTTGGTGGTCGGAATTATTTGTACCATCAGGATAATGCATCGATTTACACATCAATACTCACAAAAAAATGGTTTTCCGATAGCAATGTTCATGTCACGGTGTGGCCCGCACGTAACCCTGATTTAAATCCAGTTAAGAATCTTTGTGGCACTCTCGTTCGAAGTGTATATGCACCTGGAAGACAATTTTCAAACGTCCTTGAGTTGAAAAAAGAAATCGAATAAAGTTGGTTTGATATAAAGCCAAAATATTTATACAACTTAATAAAAAGCATGCCAGGTAGAATATTTTCTGTCATTAATAAGAATGGATTATTTATTGGACGGTAATTCAAAAGTATGTAAAATGTCTTTATATTTATGAGACAGCAAATTCATTTACATTTATAAATTTTCGAGTAGAAATTATTTAATTCTAATTTAATTTACTGTAAAATGTTTTTTTGGCACATACTTTTTGTTAAATGCATAAATATAATTTTGAATAGTGAATTATTAAAACATTTTTTCGAAAATATCAGTGTCTTTATATTTATGAGACGCACTGTAAAATTTTGAAAAATTCAACACAATAATCACCTAAACAAATATTATTTTGAACAATAAAAATGAAATTTTATGTTCCGTTTATACAGACTAACATGAAACATATGTTTTGAAAATCTCATGAAAAGATATTCAGAAGTTTTTGAGATATCTTGAGCGTTATACCCAAAAACGTCATTTGGAGAAAATTGGCTTCGAAGTTTCGGAAACACCGCTTCAGATATTTAGCTGGTATAATTCAAAAAGCCATAACTTCTGTTCTAATGGAATTTCAAGGAAACAATTATATCAAAATGTTCAGATAAGATAGGAGTTTAACATCTAAACAAATTAAAATTTCGAAAAAATTGAAGCTTTAAGAGTCCTGAGACCCCTTAATTTATAAACTGGAATATTTTTCTATACGTTCTCCAAAAGGACGTCTATTTCGTCCCACTAGCTGCGAAATTAGAACTCAAGGCGTGAAAGAACAAGATATTTTAAAAAAAGGATGTCATTGAAAATGTGAATTTTCATTGAGGGGGCTTTTGACATTCATTGCAAATATGTTTTCTTACTAGAATTTAATATTTATTAGAATTAATAATATAAATTTGCTCTAAATGAACAAGAAAATTAGATTCCTCAAAACAAAAGAAAAATCTCATGATATTTAAATGCAACCCATAGGGTTCTCGAGCAGATAATATGATTAAAGTTTATGTATTTAGCAACGATTCGAGCATCCTTTCTATAAATCACAAGAATATACAAGGGACAGTTGAATTAATAAATAAATATTACAAAAAATTATGAGGAAATAAAAGTAAGTTTTTACGGACCCCCCCCCCTCCCCCCTCCCATCCCCCTCCCAAAAAATCATTTGGGAAATATATTATTACATTTTTTGTTATATTTGCTTCCATAACAAAATTATTCTTTAAAATACTTTAACTAGACAAAATGTATTTAAAATTGTTTTAAAAAACAATAATATAAATAGAAAATATTTTTTAATAGATTTTATTTTATTTTATTTATTTTATTACTATTATTATTATTTTACTTTAAAGATTAAAAAACAGTTTTTTATTAAAATATTTGTGTACGTGTAGGGAAAGAATTGCTTTAAAAAAAATTCAATTAAATTAACAATAGCGCAGGAAATCGCACTTCTTAATTATACACTTTTATTCGTTCAAAAAAATTTCGTTGAAGAAAAAAAAAATTTTCATTTTAATAAAAGACCTGGAAATGAGGTAAATGATTGGAAAAATTAGTTTTGAAATTTATTTGAAGGATTACCTTTAGCAAAACTTATTTCATATTCATGCCAAACAAATAGATTTTACTCTTTTAAAGTGTGATAAAAATCAAACATATATTATAAAGAAAATCCTAAAACGTCATCGATAAAACTTTAAAAAACTCAAGTATAATCCTGCATTTCTTTTAGTCACATAAAAAATATTAAGAAGTATATAAAGGTTTATTGAATGCAATAATGACTAAGATAAATAAATATTTAATATAAATTTTGCTTTGCCTGTTGTCACGTATCACATTTAAGTGCATAATTTATTATTATGATTACTATAATAATAAATTATACAACTATATCGCATAAAATAATATCCGCTGCATTGCGATTCGCACTTATGACAAAATTCCGAAGAGATTGAATTATTTTTAACATTTCCATTTAAATTTACATTAACACAATCAGTCAGTCTCTATATCTGCTGGTGCGTTTGCACAGCATATCAAGTTTTGAAAAAAAAATGCAAACTTTAATGATAAAAAAAAATAATGTACATTAATTAAATATTGTTTTTATGTATTATGTATAAATGTATGTATATTACAGTGCCCACATATGAGAGTTGCAGGATCCTAGACCACCCAAGTGGACGGATTTACGACCCGAATTTATTGCAGGGATGCAAATAAGACTTACTGTACAATAAGATGACGTTTACGACAAACAATTATTTATTGAGGACAATTTAGGTCAGTCATAAATATCAGCCTTTACTACAGGAGTGGGGGGCACACGGGGCTAAGAGATGGGGAATCCCTACCCAATCCTTAGCAATGTGCATTATACAGAAATAGCCAATAATTTGCAATGGTGGGCGAGACCCAAGACCTGCCGTGATCCAATGACGGATAGCGTAAAAGGAGGGCGGTCCATACGGCCCCCTGTACCATTCCATCTTTAAAAAAAAAAAAAAAGATTGGAGATATTATTCTACTCAGAGGAGCTGACGAGAGATGTGTCTAGAAGGAGAGCCGGGCAACTAAAAAAAATAATGATGTCCAGTTGGCCAGATAATAGGCTTGCGAGTTAAGTCTGTAAAATTTGTCGTGGTAGACAATAAAATAGTATATATCTTACGATAAAATTTGTGGAATGATTCCACGGTAGTAGAACCATAATAATATCCATATAATTCTCAGACAGAGCCATGTGCACGCTCTGAAGGATGGACTTTGAAAGACCTGACGACAATGCCAGTAAGCGATGGATCACAGGTAGCCTCTATATATTGTTTTTGTATGTGCAAAATAAGTATTGTTAAATAATACGATAGGGCCTGTTTACAGTCAGGAGTTAATACTATTATGCTAATATGCTGAGTAAAAGAATTCTACCAAAATTTAATGCTTTTAGCCTTTGCTATGTCGATAATCTGTTTTTCATTAATGCATGTATATATTGTAAATAAAATAACTGTAAATGTAAAATAACTTTCTCCTCATTATTTATGTCTATCTAGTGTGATTTATTAGTTTTTGCATCGAGTTAGAGAGGTATGTATATATTTACATTCCTCATCGATATGCAGGTGTCAAGCTGCAGTTATAAATTTAACCTTCTAGATTTTGAGAACTTTAAAGTCTAGTGCAGTCTTTTCCAAAAAGTTGAGAGTTCGTCAAAAATTTACACAGCGCTTTGGTTTGATTTAATTTATCATTTAGAGTAATTAATGATTGTATTCTTATATTATTCAATTTTACCGAATTACTTTTCCCTCTCAACTAGGAACTTATATGATCCTAAATATTAATTGTTTACCTGCAAATCGATAAAATCAGGATAGGAAGGGGGAGTTTTACCTGTTTGACTCCACCGCTGTGTTTTGGGATGCTCTTTAGGGCTGTAACCGGGTAAAAGTATTATACTTGCCTAGAACTTCCCAGCAATATCCCTTTTGTAATCATAGTTTTTTATTCTTTCAAAAAAAAAAATTCATACAAAACATTTTAGCTGTATTTTAATAAAAGAGATGTAAATGAAGCAAAAGTCTGAAAAAAAAATAGTTTTCAAATTTATTTAAAGAATTATCTCCAAAAAAATTACTTCAGATTCATGCCAAACTAATAGATTTTTACTCTTTTAAAATATGATAATAATCTAACATAAATTTTAGAGAAAATCTTCAAACTTCATCCAGAAAAAATTCTTAAAACTGAAGTGTGTTATAGAATTTCTTTCGGTCATGTGAAAAAATATTAAACAGTATATAAAAGTTTATTAAATTCAGTGATGACTCAGACAAATAAGTATATAATATCAGATTTATGTTTGCTCGTTGTCACGTATCACATTCAAGTGCATAATTCGTGATTATGCACTTAACTCCATCAAATACGATAACATCCACTGCATTATGAGTAGCATTTAATAACAAAATCCGCTATAATTGCATTATTTTTAATACTTTCAATTAAATTACCAATAACACAATATATCTGCCTCTACATTACGTTCTTTTAGTAGTCGTACTTTTAGTCTTTCAGGAATATGCATAGAAAACATTTTAGCTGTATTTTGATAATAAAGCTGAAAATAAAGTAAAAGTCTGAAAAAAATAATTTTCAAATTTATTTGAAGTATTACCTTCAGCTAAACTAATTTCAGATTCATGCCAAACCAATAGATTTTTACTTTTTAAAAATATGATAATAATTGATTATAAATTTTAGAGAAAATCTTAAAACTTCATCCAGGAAAATCTTTTAAAAACTCAGGTGTGATCTTGAATTTCTTTCAGCCATAAGAAAAATATCAAGGATTGTGTAAAGGTTTATGGAATGATATAATGACTCAAATAAATAAATATTTAATATCATATTTTTCTATGCTCGTTGTCACGTATCACATTCAAGAGGATAATACGTGGCCTGTCTGAAAAGTATCCGACCTTTGTCCGAAAAAATATATAAGTTACCTGACGGGATTGGTATCCTAATCCTCTTCATGGTAGGCCCCTTGCGCCTCCACACACTTAGCCCACCCTTCCTTCCGCGGCTGAAAATACTTCTGGAAGGCTTTTTTGAATGGTTTCAACTCCGCCGTCGCATTCTGCATATCTCATCTCTTCTCTCAAAATAAGATCCTTTCAGTGGCGCCTTCAATTTCGAAAACAACCAGATGTCGCAAGGGGTCAATTCTGAAGTGTAGGGAAGTTGGCGAACGACTGGAATTCCATGTTTTGCCAAGAAAGTCTGAATCAAGTGCGATCAATGAGCTGGAGAACTGATGAATCTTACGACACCTGTTGATTACGAATTGCTTCGCTTTCAGAATCATCAAGCTTTGACAAAATTTGATGCAGTACCTTTGCTCAACCAGTTCAGTCATCTTGAGAGAAATCAAAATCCGACGAACACGTGAGACAGCACCTCACTTGGTGACAAACAGGCAAAGACTGGCTCACTGGAATTCGTGAAAAAAATTCAAGCATGCAGATTCAACTCTCTCCTTTCAATGTACATAGTAGCGCCACCTCAGAATCACTATTGCGCGCGGAAAAAATAAAAGCCGGATACTTATCAGACAGACCTCGTAATTTGTTATTATTCCCTTAACTACATTGACTCGTGAAATCTTAATGTCAAAATCCGGTGAAAATTGCTTTATTGTTAACACTTTCGATTAAATTAACAATAACACAATAAAATCCTCTTTTATATTTGTCTCATAGGCCCAAATTTTTATTCTTTCAAAAAAAATTTCAGAGAAAACATTTTAGCTGTATGAGCTGAAAATGAAGCAAAAGTATGGAAAAAAACTTTTCAAATTTATTTGAAAGATTACCTCCAGCAAATCTTATTTCAGCTTCATGCCAGTCTAATAGAGTTTTACTCTTTAAAATATGATAATAATCGAACATAAATTTTAGAGGAAATCTTAAAACATTAATGATAAAACTTTGAAAAACTAAAATGTCATCTTGAATTTCTTTCAGTTATGCGAAAAATAATTAGAAAGTATATAAAGGTTTATTGGATGCAATAAAGACTCAGATAAATAAATATTTAATATTCGATTTTGTTTTCTCCGTCGTCACGTATCACTTTTTAAGTGCAATATTTCTGATTATGATTAAAATAATCATTATCGCAACTACTTTGCATACGATAAAATTCACCACATTATGATTCGTACTTAATAACAAAATTTACGAAAACATTATTTTAAGATCATAACAATAACCGTAATAGACTTCTCATGCCTTATGTGTTTGGATATCAGTTTTTTTTTCTTCGAAAAGAAATATTTATCTTATTTAATGAAGAAGCTCTGAGTTTAAATATGGCCACCATAACTTTCCGAAGAAAATGATATTCAAATCTCCTGGGGCATAGGAACCCTGCGTAAGTTTTATTTTTAATCTTCATAAAAGACATTAGCAGATATTATCATACCTACTACCAAATTTGAATTAATCCAACATTACGACAATATTAGTATTTATCGGCTTTACATAATTAATATTCATAATGCAATATCAATATTACAGAAATGCTGACAGCGCACTTCATGTAAGCATTACCATTACATTATTACGAAAATACAGAAAATATACTGAAAATATTTCCAATTTAACCACATACTTTACTAATATTAGGATTTCTTTAGAAATAATTACAATGTTAACCCGTCACATCCTTACACCAATATTTTATAAATATTATCAATACATATTGCCTTATAACATTAAACTATAGACACTGTAGCAGTATTGTAGAGAAATAATATTGGATTAGAAAATCAATAATTATGAGATTTAATTAACCATTGCAGTGTTTTGTTAAGATTGTGCTAATACCTTTTCCTAGGATTTTCATCTAGACTACAATAATCTTTCTTTACATGAATTAATTTTTATCAGAAGGGATAAATAATGTATGCAAAGATATATTTCTGAAGTCGGCTGGATGCAGCGGCCAATGAATATTTAATTTGTAACCGTACAAAAATTTTCAGTTTTTTAATATTTTGTATTTAAATTCATTAAAATAAACTACTTATGAGATTTTTTTTCTCTCTCTGGCCTCTCAAGAACTCATTTAATGTAAAAATAATATAACCTGCTACATGGAGAATCTTTGTCGAAATTGCCGTGGAAAATTGCACCTACTTTGCTTCTATAGCTTAAAAAGCAGACATACAGTTATATATTCATATTATTTGAATAACATTTTACATGGAAACGACAGTGCATAATAATAAATTAAACGTTAATTTCATTTAAAATAAAATCAATAAAAAAATATTGAAATTAAATAATTAAAAAAGTCGTTATAAAGATAAAAAAGGATTAAGATCGATTTAATTAAAAATAAGGAATTTAATCAATATCATTTAGATTTAATTCCCTAGACCTCCTAGATTTAATTCCCTATTATGTGAATATACACTATATGGCCAAAGGTGACCAACCACTTGCGATTTTACACGTTTTATTAAATATCTAGAAAAATACATGAGGAATTAACCTGAAACACCAGGTATGTAAACAGTATAATATAAATCATATATTTCCGCGACGATTTTTTCCCGAAACCCCATAGGGGGCCGGTAACAAATTGAAAAAGAACGAATATTTTTTTAATAATCCTGTAAAAACTAATGTAGCAAAAGCGTTCAAACAAGAGATTGTGATTAAGTGGCTTATTGTAATAAACTGTGTTCATTTTTATGCGGATAACATGTAAACTCGTAGAGGAATTAAGGTTTTTATAAAAACAGCCCCAAATTTCCCCAAGTTTTCTGCTTATAAGCTTATTTGCGTTTTTTTGCAGAGATCTTAATATAAAAAAAAATATTTTCAGAAAATATAACATTGTACACAATACCCAGCAATCAGAATTAAAAAATAGTAAAAATTAGATGAAAAATGAGCAGGTTTACTAAAAGATGTCTCACTGCGCATGCGCGAATGGAATCAAAATATAATGTGCAAAATGTATTAGCTAAGTATATAGAGCAACTTTTGTAAAAGTCTCAAAATCATAGCTTGAAAATTCTGAAAATTATCGTCGATAGAATAAGCTCGAAATCCGTTGTTTTCAATAGGAAGCAAAAAGATGAGGGGTTGTATGAAATATTTGTTGATTAGTGCCAAGATAGCGTACACAATATTGCACTTACTAGTACATTTGGATACAACCCCTCATCTTTTTGCTTTCTTTTGGGAACAACGGATTTCGAGCTTATTCTATCTACGATAATTTTCACAATTTTCAAGCTATGATTTTGAGACTTTTACAAAAGTTGCTCTATATACTTAGCTAATAGATTATCACATTATATTTTGATTGCATTTACGGATGCGCAGTGAAACATTGATTAGTAAACCTACTCATTTTTCATCCAATTTTATTCTTTTTTAATTCTAATTGCATGATATTGTGTACAATGTCGTTTGTCATATTTTCTGAAAAGGACTTTTTTTTATATTAAGAACTCTGCAAATTATAAGCAAAAAAGTTAGCAAAATTTGGGACTGTTTTTATAAAAAATCTTAATCTCTCTACGAGTATACATGCTATCCTCGTAAAAATGAACAAAACTTATTACAATAAGCCACTTAATCAAAATCTCCAGTTTGAACGCTTTTGCTACATTAGTTTTTACAGGGTTATCCAAAAGATATTCGTTCCTCTTCAATTTTTTGACGGTCCCCTATGGGGTTTCGGGAAAAAATCTTCGCGGAAATATATGACCTATACTATACTGTTTACAAACCTGGAGTTTCAGGTTAATTCCTCATGTATTTTTCTAGATATTTAACAAAACGTCTAAAATCGCAAGTAGCCGGTCACCTTTGGCCATATAGTGTATATGTGCGGTGCTTTGGAAAACAGAGTGACATTTGGGCCCCTCAAGAAATTTGATATTTAAAATTGTATCAGTTATCATAGTTCACACTAAAACAAAAACTGCACAAAAGCGAAAATAATGCCAAATTTGACTAAAATGGGAACATTAGCATTAAAAAAACCCTTTAAAACCTTAAATTAGTAACAATTATCTATTTTATTTCAATAACAATTACCTTTGGTTCAAACTATGCCTAGACACCAAATTTCAAGTCATTTGAATGATAAGTTTTTGAATTATAAACATTCAAAATTTAGTGCTTCTAATGTTGAATTACATTTCCATATTTTTATTTATGTCTCCTGAAATTATGCTCCTAATGTGCTAATTTTTTGTGTAGCAATAATACTAATGTGCCCAAACATAAATACGTTGAATTTGCAATTTTTATAATTTTATGACATGAATTATGAATTATGAAATTAATATTCGAAAAAAATTTGAATTGTAACCTACAATTTTTTTTATGGATTTAGATTTATTAAGTCCTGATTTATGGAAATCCAAAATTTCAGATTTTTCTTCCAAGTAGTTTTCAAATTATACTTAAAAAACGGCAAAATGATTGTTTAAGGGGCTGTCTAGGATAGAACTGATTAGATATTTTGCAATTTCTTATGCTGTCCTGTAATTTAGCAGATTTCATTGACTGCTTGAGTGACACTTAAGGTGCCTTTATCAAGAACGGTTAACTCTCTCGGTTAACAATCGAGTACCGAACTTCAATTTGGATACAGCCCTTAAAATACGCTCGTTTTAAAATAATTAATTTCTCGGAAACTTATGGTACGAATTGCATTAAAAAAAATTTAGGCTAATTAAAGGGTGTAGAATTCATTTATGCTGTCAGAATTGTCTACTGCAATTGAAAAAAACAAAGTTATGGTTCGTTTTAATAAGTAGATGGCCCCCTAAGTAAATTTTATATACATCATTTAAAAGTAGACTTTATTTCCAATCTTTCGGTACCAGTGACTTTCTTCTACGGTAATTTGTTGAGGAGTTAGTAGGGATGTTTACTTTTTTTTCCACGACTGTACACATATATATATCTAATTACTTTAATGACTTTTTAATAATGACTTTTGTAAATGAGCATCAGCTGTTTTATTCTATACTTTTATTCTACATTATTCTACTATTATTTCCTACACTGAGAGCCTTTGAAACACATCTGCGGAATTCAAACTAAAAATTTTCTGTCTCTAGTAAGTCTGCAAATTTTAATAAGTACGTGTAAAACGTTTTCAAAATTTAGTATGTATGCATTGCTTGCAATTTGCACTGGCATTTTGATACAGTGGTAACTGATAATGATAAATAGTAAAATTTATAGCAATAAATAAACAGGGTCTCATTTGAGCCGATAGAGTATTGTTCAAAATTCCTGAAGGAAAAAACAAGATTTTAGAAGTTTTGGTATAGTTTCGGTCCCGACCAAATATTTGGCGGTATTTTCGCCGAAAACGAATGTTAGTCAAACTATTACATATTTTGGACCGAAAATGAAAACTAAACCGAATAGTCGAACGAACTCTAGTTATAACCACTATATGGTTTATAAATAAAAAATTTAAACCTTTTATACATAAAGAGACAAGATCATTAATGATCTTGTCTCTTTATTTTTCAAAATCATGAAATGCTTTTCTGCAAAACAATGGAGTCTCGCTTTATGTATGTGATTGTTCTAAAAGTAGTATACAGTGGACATAAAGTACGTGTGCTATTAAGAGTAAAGTGATGTAACGGAAATTACAAACAAGGTATCAACATAAACTCTATATATGCTGATAAAATGAATCTATGGGACGTAATGATTTTTTTTTTTTTAAGTAATTCACATTTCGATCACCAGTGTGAAATTCGGCACTACTTCCTGAACAAAAAAGCTCAAAAATACAACTTCGCGGTTCAATAACATCATTTAATTAAACCCTAATAACCACATGACCTCTAGAGGTTTTGTATAGTATCAGATCGGTGCGAAATTTCTTTTTAGCTGAAATCATCTGCTAGCGTCATCTATTATCATAATTGGATTATTTTTAAAACACAATTATCTCGTCTCCATGGTTCATTTCATGTCGATACGATGGCTAGAATTTATGCTAGATCACTCTGAATAGGTTTGCTAATACATGTGGTTGCCCACTTGAATGTAGCCATGACTAATATTGGTTTTAGAAAACAATACAGGAGGGAATAAAAAAGTCCTAAGAAATGATGTTATCAAAAGAGGTGTTAAAAATGGCCTCCCTGAGCTTCCAAATATAGTTGAATACGACGTTACATGTTTCTAAAATGGATCTATGAATAAAAGGAGGATACACATATAGTGTAAGGTCAACCAGTTACGAATGAAGTAACTGAGGATGTAGTCACAAGATGGTGGCTGCTGTTTGTTTAAACCGCATCAACAGGTCCTGATTACCGCCGGCCGGAACGAATTTCCACCAATAAATTTGAATAGAAATTTTCGCCTTATTCATCCAAAATTTCTGCTATAAATAAGGCAAAAATTTCTATTCTTTTTTTCTGGCGAAAGTTTGCTTCGGCGGTATTATAATCTCTTTCCCTAACATTGACAGGATGATTGTTTACGTTGTCATAATATGATGAAACCGCAAGGCCTGGCAACCGCCTGGAAAATTTCAACCAGTAAAAACGAATAGCTTATTTTTTCCTTCATTGCGACAGAAATTCCGCATGAAGAAAGCGAATAAATAAGTAGAAAATTTGTATAGAAATTTACTGTTCGAAGTTTTCGTCGACGATAATAAGCCCCTGTTGAACCGGTTAGAGTCGAAATTTCGTCATTGAATTTGAATACCTCTTTATTCATAGTTCCATGGTTTCTGAAAGTGGTTGCCAGAACCTCTGGTTTTATCAGCTGTATCCCGCACAGAATATTCTCGAATAATTCCTGCACAATGTGTGTGGTTTATTCGTGCAGACACGCCTTTTTTGAGTGACCTTATACGAAAGTGGAGTCAACTCGGGTAAAATGATTCAACTTCAGGCATTCGTGTTCAGCTGTATTTGGAAGCGCATGGAAACATTTCCATCATCTCCTGTGGCAACCTCATTTCTTAAACATGCAGGTAAAACATGTAATTTTTCTTTTATTCCCTACAGGACTTTTTTTCTGAAACGAAAATTTTCCATCTACATTCAAGTGAAGCACCTTGTATTATCGTTACCCTGCGCAATGATTCAAACAATACAATATTTCACTAGAGTCATTTTAACACAATTATTCTAGTAGGTAAATAAATCATATCAGATGTAGATTTCCAATAGGGCGAAAAATGTCCAGAGCAGAAGTCCGGGTCCATCCTGATCCGGACATTTTTCACCCAGTTGGAAAGTTACATCTGATATGATTTATTTACCAATTAGAATAATTGTGTTAAAATTAATCTAGTGTAATTACGTTTCCAGCGATTTCTGGAGTTCCATTACCTGCGATTTATTCTGTTGAGCTGAACCTGATTTCAGACCAGTTTCTATAATCAATAAGGTTAATGGGTGAAAAAGTTCCACCAGATTCGTCCAGCCAATAGATTCCTGGTCCGGACATTTTTCGTCCAGCCGGAAATTTACCTCTAATACAATATTTATTACTCTTCTTTTCAGATTTCTTTTTTTCTTAAGCTCATTATTCCGGTTACAGTAATTATGCTCCTGCAGAGCTTTTCTAAGAAATTAATTACTTTTTTTCTTTTTATAGATCAATGTCCCTGGTGAGACAAATAGGCCTCATACCTGCTGGTTGTCAGCCATGGAATTTAAATGTGGTAGATGCTTCTGGAACCCGGTTTGTTTATGCTGCTACTCTAGCCATTTATATTTACGAAGTAAGTTCTTGTCGTCTTTTATACGAAGTATCACTTTATTAGCAAGAAATCCTTATTTATTTTATGATGAACTTTTCTGTCGTCGTCAAAAATCTTTTTCACTTTTTGAACAGCTGCCATTCACTGGTTGTTATTTTCATCGCTCATACGTTATTTCTAAATATTGCATAATCTAATTTTTATGTCATCGAATAGGTAAAAATGTAATTTCGGATGAAATTTGTTTGAAAACAAATAAACTCAATTTACTGACTTTTTAAATAAATTTCAAGCATGAAAATTTTTTAAAATCTATTTTCCCAATGAGAATTTGTGTGCTACAATAATGTATAGTAACCAGTGGCAGAGTTACCAAAATTGGCAATTTAATTGTCAGAGTAAATTAAAAACTATTCTAGCCATTTATATTTACGAAGTTTCTTGTCTATTATACAAAGTATCACTTTATTACAAACTAAGTCCTATTTATTTTATTACGAACTTCATTGTCGTCGTCTGAAATCTTTCGTCCACCTTTGGATGGTTGCCAAAAATTGATTGTTATTTTCATAGCTCATTCATAGTTTTTAATTCTCGCATAATTTGAGTTTTACTTCATCAAATACGATAAAAATGTATTTTCGGATGAAATTTGAAAACTGTAGCAGTTCAATTTAGTGACTTTTTATGACTTTTTATATAATTTTCATGGATGAATTGTTTTTATCTATCTCAACAACGAGTATTTGTTTTGTGCAATAATGTAAAGTAACTAGCGGCAGAGTTATTACAATAGGAAATTGTTTGCTTAGAGCAAATTAAAAAGAAAAAGAAGCAGATTAACAGTAAGATACCACACTTCGGCTCCAAACTAAAATCTGACAACGAAAAGACGGATTATCATTTAATGTTGAACATAAAATTGATATTATATTAAGTTAATTTAGTTAAAATATACGTTTTATCAAAATATGTTCAGAATTGTATTTTGATTTTTACTTTTTATTTCTTATTTTATAGCTGTATGGCCATTATCTGTCCGATTTTTATTATTTATATTTCATCTCTATTCTAATTACAGTAAAAAACAACGAATAATCCACAGCACATACGAAAAGAAAACGACGATTTTTTAAAATTTTATATTGGCTTCGTAAAGTTTTGTCTTCTTATTAATAGCTTATGCAATATTTAATACATAAATAACTACGTAATTATGAAACGCACTCTGGAGCACACCATATAGTGAGCAATATAAATGCCGTTTAGTCAAGATTACGTTAACATTTTAATGGGAAAACTTTTAGTTAAAATTACGCCAACATTTAAATGGGAAAACATTTTTTGAAAATATTTAAATATTTATTTATTTTAAACTAAGCAGCCATGAGTTTGCTTCAGTAATGATGGTCTACATTTTTTATAAGCGGGAAAATGTTCAATTATTAGAAAAGATAAATATTAAAGAAAGATTGCTTGTTATCAACCAAAACAAAAAAAAAGTAATTTTTTTATGTATTGTTATTATTTGTTATTATAAAGTTAATAAAACTGTTCAGAATCATTCTGAAGACGGTTTATAATGTAAAAACTTTCCGTATATATACGGATGTTTTTCTGTGAAAATTTTGTCTTTTAACGGAAACCAATTTTTGATTGAAAATCATAAACTTCACCCGGAATAAGCGGAAACTTCTTTTTTACCTTTACACAATGAACATTAAAAATAGGATTTGTTTCTTCCCAATTGAGAGAAAATGGAAAAATTCCGCTTCAATTTTCGTAGTTGATGTTTTGATCTATAACCCAATGGTTAAATGCGACCAGGTGGTGAAAAGGAAAAAGCAGCTACTGCTAATTGAGATTAGGATACAGGTTCGAATTAGGAGGAGGGGAAAATAATGAGAAATGTGTGTGATAATATGCACTAAAAATGCCTGTTCCGTGTAACTATGCATTAGTATATGGGGCATTCTCACAATCTTTTGACTTTTTTTTTGGGGGGGGGGGGGGAATCTGGCGAAATTAAAACTTGCTAAATAACATCTTAATCTGATAGACGAATGCCTTAATGATTCAAAATAAAGAAAAAATGGTCAGCAGCGAAAAATTTTTTATTTAACGGAGTTAAACTTATGTTAAACTTATGTTAAACTTATGCTATGGAAAATTAAACTTTGCGAGTTTAATTTTCCTTACCATTTTACCACTAAAACTTTTTATTTTCTTCGAAATTTTTACTTATAATGAATTTGCATAGTACCCACAGGACATTCAAATAAGAAATAATAACAATGTAGTAGTTTTAGTACAGAATTTTGGTATAACATTGTCTTAAAGGGGTATTAAAGAAGGGACGGTAAGGTAAAAAAAGGGGACGGTATAGGAAAAAAGGGACGAAATGGGAAAAAAAGGGACGCTAAGGATGGAACGGTAAGGAAAATTACCACCTATTTTAGGCAAATCGTGTCAAGATTAAGTGATAGCCACAGTGTTCATTGATTTTTAGAAACAGTTGTTAACATTGGATTAATTTTTTTTTTTTTTTTTTAATTTACCTCGAAAAGTGTAGGGATAAACCTTGGGGACGTTAAGACTACCAATAAAGCCACGATCTTGAAATTGATATTTAAACGCTGATTTAAATTCTGGAGTAAATTTCCTGTCAAAGAACTTTAGACATTCTTTCCCTAGCGTACTTATGCATGATTAAAAAACCTGAAAAAAATTATGTGGCTGCATCTGAAGTGATTTTCTGTATAAGTTTAGCAAGAGGGACGGTAAAGATGAAAAACCCAGGGACAGAGTTCAAAAAATAATATCAACCGTAAAAATGTGTGCAGGTTAATTTTTTGCTACATATTTATATAAAACAATTGTCCCAGTTTCGGAAAAAAAATTACATCGAATTACTTTTATTGAAACAATTTTACACAGACAACTCCAAACTTAAAAATCAGCATCAGGGACACGGGACGGCGTAGGAGTTGGTATTTGGATCCCCAACATCGTCCAAAACTTATTTATCTCGTTAATATTGTTATGCAATCATGCAATGGGATGTTCCCCAGTACATGAAATTTAAAAAAACACAAAAAAGTGTATTAAAATAAAAATTATTATTCAGGGGCATGAAAGTCAAAAGATTGTGAGAATGCCCCATTTATAACTGTGATATTGATCATTTTTCTTAATATTGCGCATATTTACTTTTTTAATCAGAAATCTTCTGTCTTGAATAACAGTAAAATGCCATGGGGAAAACGGAGGAATAACGAAATGGAAGTTTTGTGAAAAAACGATTAAACGGCAACTTTATCGCCGTCACTTTTTCCGTATTTCGTCAGAAAATTTCAATCACCTACCAACAACTTCACGCTATTCTTACATATTTGAAATAATATGCTCGCTGTAAAAAACGGACTAAAATACGGATCTACTACTGACAATCCAGACGCCAGTACTATTTCCGTATTTTAACGGAAGTTTTCGCCGTACATTCCAAAAAAAACGGAAACTTTTCTGTAATTTACCGGGAAAAAGTTCCATTAAAATACTGAAATAGTACTACCGTCTCGATTGCCAGCAGTATTTCCGTACTTTAGTCTGTATTTTTTTAAATACGGATTAAAGTACTATAATAAATATATAGAAGAAAATATCGTACTAAACAGGATTAAATTCACATAACATCTTTCCAGCATTTTGTTCTTTTTCTATCATAGATTATTGGTTCAGATAATGAATTCCTATTTTAAAAGTACATTTAAAAGAAAAAAATTAAGTTCTTGTTTTATAATCCACGACATGCGTGTAATTGTGTAAAAACATTGATGTTATTTACATTGCCTATTTTTTATTAACTTATTATGTTCCGTAGGCTATAGAAGAAAATGTCGCATTAAACAGGATTAAATTCACATAGCAACTTCCCAGCAGTTTTTTCTTTTTTTATCATAAATTATTGGCTCAGACAATTAATCCATATTTTAAAATTTAAACAAGTAATTTTAAAAGAAAAATATTAAATTATTGTTTTATAATCCACGACATACGTATAATTGTGTAAAAACACTCATGTCATTTACATTGCCTATTTTTTATTAACTTATGTTCCGCAGGATACAGAAGAAAATGTCGTATTAAAACAGGTTTAAATTCACATAACTTCCCAGCGTTTTTATTTTAATCACAAAACAATTGATTCAGGCAATTAATTCTTATTTAAAACTTTAAACAAGTAATTTTAAAGGAAAAAAAATTCAAGTGATTGTTTTATAATCCACGACATGCGTATAATTGTGTAAAAACACTCATGTCATTTACATTGCCTATTTTTTATTAACTTATGCTCCGCAGTTGGCCTATTTTAGCGAGGGGGATTTTGGAACAACAGTGTGTTTTTTGTGAAAACTCTATATTGTCATCCATATTCAATTTAACCTACTATGTTGTTTCCAATATAGATTTATTATTTAAAAAACTAACTACAGGACACATGCTCAGATTGGAAGTTTGGTACTTTTCGGTTAGCCGGGCGCCAGTGTTATGCATACATGTGTATGTCTACATACACATATACATGTATACATACATATGCATTCATATACATATATGTGGATATACATGTATATATGTGTATATATACAATATATGTATACATATATGTATTATACAATGTGTCCACGTATAACCTGACCTACCTTTATTTTCGCAACCGTTGGTCCTAGATGCATACTTCCAATTACAAAAGTGGTCAGAATTAGGTGCAGAGTCAAGATAAAAAAAAGTTTGAAGCGAAAAAACAATTTAGCGAAGAATTACAGAAAATAAATTATTAAACGTCCCCCGGTCCTATAAGTTATATTTAGTAAAATTTTCCTGTTACACTGACAAGTAAGGCAAGAAAAGTCCCGTTATTCTACGATTAAAATTGACCGAGTAATAGCTGTTTAAATTTGGAGCATATTTGTTGCTGCAAATTAGGGGTCATTCACAAATTTAGTAGAAACATAATTTCGTCAGATATATTAAATAAATGGTTGAGAGTAAAATTAGCATTGCAATATACATTTGAAATCTTTAATCATTCTGACATATAACTGCAAAATGCACAATTTGTACTGAACATCATAAGAGGATAAAAATAACAGATCTTTTGAAAATGTTGAAAAACAATTCTTTACAAAATGATACATATTTTAAAATGCTGCCACTGTCTTTCAAATTTTGGGTTGTGGCATGTTTTTTAGCTTTTGAAAATTGATTCTTATGTAATTTTTAGCACTGAATCCGAAAATCACCTTCATTTTAAACCATCACGTCAGGAATTTTCTTAGATCGCAAATTTCAAAGTTAAAAATCTAAAAGTTAAAATTGAACCCCCTCCCCTCCCAACCTCATTGGACCCCCGAGTTGTTTAGCTGTAAGAAACCCAGTATAAGCCAAAAAAATCCAATAAATTATTGAATTAAATAAAATTAAACTGAATAAAAAAGTCTTACATCTATTTTATAGTATCAGATTTTTCGTTATTTTTTAACCTTGAAATTTACGATTTGCGAAAGATCCTGACATGATGGTTAAAAGTGAAGGTAATTGTTTTATTCAGCGTTAAAGTCATTCAGTCATTCTGACATATTACTGAAAAATATACAATTTGTACTGAACATATAAGAGGATAAAAATAACAGAATTTTTGTTCGATAAAAGGATGAAAAACAACAGCCTCATTTCTTTACAAAAATGATACATATTTTAAAATGCTGTTAGATAGCACCGTCTTTCAAATTTTGGGTTGTGCCATGTTTTTTAGCTTTTGAAAATTGATTCACATGTATTTTTTAGCGCTGAATCCGAAAATGACCTTCATTTTAAACCGTCACGTCAGGATTTTCTCGTATCGCAAATTTCAAAGTTAAAATTGAGACCCCCTCCCCTCCCAACTTCATCGAGTTCCTGAGCTTTTTAGCTGTCAGAAACCCAATATAAGCCACAAAATTGAATAAATTATTGAATTAAATAAAATTAAACTGAATAAAAAAGTCTTATATCTATTTTATAGTATCAGATTTTTCGCTATTTTAGGTAGCTTTCTTTACAAAAAGCTACCTATTGCAGCCGTTCGGAGGAAAGCGATTTCAAAAAATTTTGGTATATTTTCATCGATCATGACCCCCAGACCTCGAAACCACCCTCCGTTCAAAATTGATATATATATATATATATATATATATCAATATATATATATATATCTGACATATGTCACACTGTAACTCTCGTATTTATGAACCGATTTGGATGTAATTCGGGGTGTACATAGTACATACCAATGTCTCGACCGAGTTCGTTGGCCAGCTTCATCCGCCATTTTGTTTCAAAATGGCGGCCATTTAAAAATTTTAAAAAAATTTAAAATTTAAAATGTGGTACCAAAAAATTGAAAATGGAAAAATATTTTTTTCTTATGTATTTGACCTTTATACAAAGACTCCGTAGCAGTTTTTGTTTCGTCTATATCTTAAAAAATGGCTGAGTTATAGCATTTTGAATTTCTAGCGAAGCTGACATTTTGAAACGTCCTGAAATTTGTCACGCGATAAAAGGCGTATTTATAAACCGATTTGGATGTAACTTCGTTTATACATAGTACAGACCAATGTCTCGACCGAGTTCGTTGGCCAGCTTCATCCGCCATTTTGTTTAAATATGGCGGCCATTTAAAATTTTAAGAAAAATTTAAATTTGAAATGTGGTACCAAAAAATTGAAAATTGAAAAACTATTTTTTTCTTATGTGTTTGACCTCGATAAAAAGATTCGGGAGCAGTTTTTGTTTCGTCTATATCTTAAAAAATGGCTGAGTTATAGCATTTTGAATTTCTAGTGTGACTGACATTTTGAAACGCCCTGAATTTTGTCACGCGATAACAGGCGTATTTATGAACCGATTTGAATGTAACTTGGTCTGTACATAGTACGTACCAATGTTTCGACCGAGTTTGTTGGCCAGCTTCATTCGCCATCTTGTTTCAAAAGGGTTGCCATTTAAAAAAAATGTAATTTAAAATTTAAAATGAGGTATTAAAAAACTGGAAAATGAAAAAGATTTTTTTTATGTGTTTGGCCTTGATACAAAGATTCTGGAGCAGTTTTTGTTTCTGAAAATTTGTTCTTTTGTTTATATCTTAAAAAGTGGTTGAATTATAGCACTTTAAATTTCTATCATGGCTAACACTTTGAAACGATGTTGTATTTGTCTCGCGATACCACACGTATTCGCCTATTTCGATGGAAGAAGGCATGTGGATAGTATACATCAATATCTCGACCAAGTTCGCTGGGCAGCTTCATCAGCCATCTTGTTTCAAAATGGCGGCCATTAAATAAAAAAAAATATATATTTAAAGTGAGGTGCAAAAAAATTAGAAATTGAAAAAGGTTTCTTTCTTAAGTATTTGACATTGATATAAGGATTCGGGAGCATTTTTTGTTTGTCTTTATCTTAAAAAATGGCTCAAATATAGCAGTTTCAATTTCTAACGTGGGTGACATTTTGAAAAATCTGATTTTTTGCCTGCGACAGCACTCGTATGTATCAACCGATTCCGATGTGAGTGAGCATGTGCACAGCAATTACTAAGGTCTCGACCAAGTTCACTGGTTAGCCTCATCCACCATGTTGTCTTAAAATGGCAGGCACTTTAAGAAATCGCCGAATTTGGCAGCGAAATATAAGTTACTTTAAATAAAAGCAGCTTGGATAAAGCTGACTAATTTCGCGAAATTCTGATTCATAATGATTTAGTATTGATAAAAATTAGTATTGAATCTCCTACATTCGGTTTCCACTTAATTGAGCTTCGAGTGTTTGAATAATATAAGTTGGCTTTTTTAAAATAAGGAATATGAAAGCTACCTCTTCCTCCCGGCACTGGCCGGAAGGACTTTTTTAACCTTGAAATTCACGATTTGCGAAAAATCCTGACATGTTGGTTAAAAGTGAAGGTAATTTTTTTATTTAGCGTTAAAAAATAGATGAAACGTAATTATAAAAGTTAAAAAACACAACCATCGCAGTTTTATGTTATCTAATCTAAAACCCTTTCTTAAACACGTTGACGGTAATCTATGCGAATTTTTTTGTGTTATCCTCTAATATAAGTATGTGTAAGATGGCAAGCGTTGAAAATCATAATAATATGACATTTAAATCGTATTTAATTCAGTATGTAAAATTTTAACTTCGATCGGACATTTGAAAGTCAGTTAAAGTTCGAGTACAAAATTTAAACTGGAAAGACGATCGTTGTAAGTTAAATAAAACCTTATGAAAATAACATATTATTGTTAAAAGAAATCATTGCCTCAAATCCTTACAAAATACAACATATGTTAAAATACAATTATTTTAACTAATCTGAAACTTAACTAATATAGTTAACTCAATCGTGTATGATTTCTTTCAAACCGCAGATACCTTAAAATAAGTTTAAGTACTTTATATACGACCCCTGAAAGCATGGTGGAAATCATCTGTTTTGATATGCAAAAAAGTGGTATAAGTCATGTATTTCAAAGTTTCATAACTCGGTCAATTTTAATGTTATATGAATGGGACTTTTTCTGTCTTACTTGTTAGTGTCACAGTAAATTTTTACTAAATATCGCTTATAGGACCGGGGGACCGTATAAAAATTTAAATTTCGTAATTTTTTAATAAATGTTTTTCTTGACCCAAATCGCTTTAAAACTAATTCTTTACCTTATTTAAACCATTTTTGTAATTGGAAGTATGCATCTAGGACCAACGGTTGCGAAAATAAAGGTCGGTCAGGTTATACGTGGACACACTGTATACATATATATGTATGTATATATAACACTGGCGCCCGGCTAACCGAAAAGTACAGGAAGTTTTTTTCCAAACTGTGCAACACACATTTCAGAAATTGGAAATACTCGCTTATAAAATTCAATTATGCTATTACTGACCATCTACCGCAACCTAGAAAACCAATGCTCAAATGGTATTCAAATGCTCAAATGGTATTCATTATTAATCTGATTGGACTTTAGCCGCCTTCAGGTCTAATCTGGTTAATCATGAATTTCATTTGAGCGTTCGACCAAGGTTTTCTAGGTTCAGCTAGATGATGAATACGAGCATTAGACGACTGAGATACGTCAACAAACATTAGATTAAAGGCAGGTTCGCCAAGATTTTTAGCAAAATCCTCTCGACTACTTTTTTTCTTTTCCTCTTATATATATATATATACATAGCGCTTTTATTCACTTTTTGCCAATATCAACAGTAATCAAATATCACCCCTGTTTTCCAACTACACGTGACTTGATTAGACCAATGATGAAAGCACTATAATAGCATGCAAGACTGACAAGATCCTCTGGGCCAATCAAACATCTCCAATGCAATCCGCTATTCATGTCGAAAACAAGAAGATAGCTCGCAAGCAACGTCTAATTCTGAAAAGTCAGTGCTCGCATGTTGTCAGTGTCTTATTCCTATATGTAGTCTAGTTGCCAACATCGCTAAAAATATTTGACGTGGTTCTGTGAAAAAATTAAACTTGATACGATGACTATCTTTAGCTTAAAAGTTTTCCACAATTTAATTGAATTGTAGCGTAAAAAGTCATATTCAATTTCGTTTACTGGTTATTGAGAAATCTGCGGACAAACAGTGTTGCCAGTGGGCTACTTTTTTTTAATTCAGATTTCTTGATTGGCACCACTATTTTGAAATGGTAAAATTCTACTTGTGTTCGCCTTAATTAATATGTTATTAGATAAGTTAAATTTTACCGTTTCAAAAAAGTGGTGCCAATGCAAAAATCTGAATTTTTATAAAGTAGCCTACTGGTAACACATCGGACAAAGATACCTACATTACAGCCAAAAATAGAAGCTTTCTTTTCTGAAGTCGCTTAAAACTGAAATGTCTCAGCAACGGTGTGTAAGAGCTTGAAGCAATCTTTTTTGTTTTTTTACTAAATATTGAAGCATAAATTAAGTGATAATAATAAATGTACTAATATGCTAACGTTACAACAGGTAACAAAAGTAATTGTAAAATGTAAATGTAAAGATATATCTTATTATTAAGGCGCCAGACACGAAAGGTTTGTACAAAAATAATTTTTCAGCTAAAGCGTAATAAACAAGAAACCAAATAACACTTCAAAATAAACAATTATACTAATAATTTTAGCATTAGGTGTAAACAGTTTTATTCGTGGATTAGTTGAAGAAAGAACTCAAAATTAAGAACATAAATTAAGAAAAAATTATTCTAGCAGCTTCAGTTGTAGACGGCTGATGAAAATGTGAACGCAAGCTTGCGAGTTCTTACGCGGCAAATGACTACTGACACGCAGGTCCAAAATACTTTCAATGTCACATAATTGCTTTATTACTTTAAAAAATATATAAGATATTTTAAAGCAACCTGTTTTTAGCGCATGTTTTTCATGAAATGACTTTAGTGCGAATATTTATTTGTATTCGCTATTTCTAAGTACTTCCAGAAGATCCTGATTATCGCACAGGCCTACTAGGGCGCGGCCTAAGACAAGTGCTACAGGGTCTAGAATAAATAGTGTGGAAATCGTCTATCTAAACAATGATAAAAATATGAATCCCTTAAATATGCAACGATGAGTCGATCCGAAGAGTCGATCGCAGCGGCATCCGATGGATAGTTTCATACTTCAATGTAAACACCGTATACAGCTTCTAGACAATGTATATAGCTTCTAGACATCTAGACTTACAATCGTCTTGCAGTTTTAGAAAATATCCTCCAGATGTCGCTGCGATCGACTCTTTGGATTTCAGCATCGTTGAACATTTAAAGGATTCCATTTTAGCCCTTTTTTAAGTATAACTGGGATTGCCAATTTCCACACTATTTATTCTAGACGCTATACCAGTGCTGATGGCGGCTCAGAAATGAATAAAATGATATAAAAGAAACTCTTTAAAATGCTGTTTTCAGCATTGATTTGCTCAAAAAACAAAAAAGGTTTTGCTGAACTTGGTGACCGTTTCGTAATATCTAATGGTAACCTCCGAATACTCACCCAAAGAAAAATTTTGCTACTATTTTGATTTGAGAGTGAGAGGGGCGAAAAGGTCCTGGACCTTGGGCTTCAGACAACCTTAATCGGGCTCTGACTTCCAAGGTCATATAGCATGATTTGAGAAAAAAAAAACAAATTTTTAATAAAATAAAATATAATAGACAAAGGCATTGTTTCTGACTTTATTGACCTGATATTAACTTATTGCCCGCCATTTGGCGCATTTTTTTGAGGCTTGGTACAAAAGAATATTTTTGTGGCAAACCTCAATTACTATCCACTTTTACTTTAAATTCCATTGTTGTAAATATTACTCATTTTTACGCCCAGTAGTAAATTTTTTACGTGTCTCCGTCAAAAATACGATTATTTTAATAACTTCAACTGCACACCTTAACAACGCATTGAAATTTCTGGGCAATTGGCCAGTTTTTATGACAGTTCTAGAAGTAAAAAATAAAATAAATAAAAAACACCTAAGAAAATATGCCATTTTGGATTTTGATAACATTTGTAATGGCACTACCACCAAATTGTGCCCTTCCAAAAGAAAAAAGGAAGAATTATGAAAATAATCCAAGAATTCATTTAAATGTTATATATGGGCATGCATGCTATATATAATACATATTTTAAGTTTCTATATTTATCCCGGTTTAATTTAATTATTTCTACAAAATTCTTTTTTTCTATTCCCTATCTCAAAATTCCATTATCATAGGCTTAGTATCTTAGCTGTCCTTTATTAAAATTATTTCATTTTGAGCATTTCTTTTTCATAATCCTGGTGTTTTATTTTATTTTTCGAGGCGCATTCTATGATGTTTCTCGTCCTATTTCGTACCCATTTACACCTTCTTTTCCATATGCGGCTATCAAGTGCCTTGGAGCTTGCTGATTGGATGGAAATGAAGTCGAATCCGGTTATAGCCTTTGCGCTGTATTCTTGCACGTACTGATATTTATTGGCTTCCCCCTTGCAAAAGATACTTCGCTAACCATTTATTTTTCTCCTTTTGACATGCACAGGGAATGTGTGGTATAGACATCAGGCGCATCGGACCTCTTCGAATTCCAAAAGAGAGGATTTTCGGGTTTTTTCCGATGTCTTGCAGAATTCAGGCGGTACTTTTTCGACGACAATTTAACTATGTTAATATAGAAACTTGGGGCTTAAGATGTATATTAATTTTTAACAAGTTATATGTTTAACATTTATATAATGTTTTTTTTTCCCCTTCTAAAGACACTGTCGATTTTGGAACCGGTTCCAAAACTCAAAGTGTCTTCATAAGAAAACAAATTCCAAAAGGTAAAAAGATACCTTGTTAGACATCGACCCCATACACTATATGGCCAAAGGTGACCGGTCACTTGCGATTTTAGACGTTTTGTTAAATATCTAGAAAAATACACGAGGAATTAAACTGAAACTGCAGGAGTGGAAACAGTATAGTATAGGTCATATATTTCCGCGAAGATGTTTTCCCAAAACCCCATAGGGGACCGTCAACAAATTGAAAAAGAACGAATATCTTTTGGATAACCCTGTAAAAACTAATGTAGCAAAAGCGTTCAAACTCGAGATAATTAATAAGTGGCTTATTGTAATATACTGTGATGATGAGGATAGTATGTATACTCGTAGAGAAATTAAGGTTTTCATAAAACAGTCCCAAATTTCGCCAAGTTTTTTGCTTAGAATTTGAAGAGTTCTTAATATAAAATAAGTTATTTTCAGAAAATATGGCAAACAACATTGTACACAATACTCTGGAATCAGAATTAAAAATTAATAAAAATTAGATGAAAAATTAGCATGTCTACTAAAAAATATTTCACTGCGCATGCGCGAATGCAATCAAAATATAATGTGCATAATGTATTAGCTAAGTGTACAGAGCAACTTTTGTGAAAGTCTCAAAATTATAGCTTGAAAATTCTGAAAATTATCGTCGATAGAATAAGCTCGAAATCCGTTGTTCCCAAAAGGAAACGAAAAGATGAGGGGTTGTATCCAAATATAGTAGTACGTGCAATATTGTGTACGCTATCTTGGCACTAATCAACAGATATTTGATACAACCCTTCATCTTTTTGCTTCTTTTTGGGAACAACGGATTTCGAGCTTATTCTATCGACGATAATTTTCAGAATTTTCAAGGTTTTTTTTTTTTTTAGACTTTTAAAAAAGTTGCTCCATACATTTAGCTAACACATTATGCACATTATATTTTGATTGTGTTCGGGCATGCGCAGTCAAACATTATTTAGTAAAACTTCTCATTTTTCATACAATTTTTAATATATTTTCATTCTGATTGCAAGGTATTGTGTACAATGTTGTTTGTCATATTTTTTTAAATAACTTTTTTATATTAAGAACTCTTCAAATTATAAGCAAAATACTTGGCAAAATTTGAGACTGTTTTAGAAAAACCTTAATTTCTCTACGAGTATACATGCTATCCTCATAAAAAGGCACACAGTATATTACAATAAGCCACTTATTAATAATCTCGAGTTTGAACGCTTTTGCTGCATTAGTTTTTACAGGGTTATCCAAAAGATATTCGTTCTTTTTCAATTTGTTGACGGTCCCCTATGGGGTTTCGGGAAAAACTCTTCGCGGAAATATATGATTTATACTATACTGTTTACACACCTGCAGTTTCAGGTTAATTCCTCATGTATTTTCCTAGATATTTAACAAAACGTCTAAAATCGCAAGTTACCGGTAACCTTTAGCCATATAGTGCTTATCCTATGCAAAAACAAATCATTGATAAATATTGAAATGCAAACGAGAAATTTGAAAAGTACGCTGTCATTTGTTTAATATTAGCTTGCGAGTGCCTTTGCGTTAGTAGCTAGCCAGAGACTCGTAAGTCTCTGACTAGTTTCTTTTATCATCAGAAGACAGATCTCCTGTTTCTAGCAAATGTCTTTTTAAACCATTAAAATTACTGAAAGACATTACAGAGCAGAGTAAACAACCAGTGAGAAGACTTCACTTACGAAAATTCACACTCTTTAAAATTAATTCTTTCTAGGAACTTCTTCGATGTTATAACACAGTTTTGAAGAAAAATGTTATGTTCTCAATGTAAATCAAGTATTAGCTTTATTTTTTTTTTCTATTTTAATATTTCTGAGTCATTGTATGTTTTCCTCTGTTAGAAAACCTCTCAAGTATCTTGTTCGATCCTGGACGATTACAGCCAAATTTATACCTCCAGCTTGTCGTAATAGAACTTTTAGACGAATAAAACTGCTGAATTATATTACAGAGCAGAGGAAACTGCTTTTGGGAATAGAAAAATTTTCCTGTCAGTACATTCTTAGAGATATTGCAAAGAAGATGTGACTAGACGCAAATAGAAATTAATTATTCTGCTGTAATATTTTTCTAAGTTTTAGAAAACTGAAGTATTTAAAAGTAAGCCTTTGTTATTTTTCATTATCTTAGCTATTTAAATTTCTAAATTTTGGCCAATTAAATATATCTATAAGAAGTTACTTTGGAATAACTAGTCTAATGTCTGCTGTGCAGTTAATGTCTGCTGTGCAGTTCAATTCTTCTCTAAGAAATTTTTTAGTTGAAAAGTTTTAAAAATATTTTTTCGTATCTTTCAGACTTTAAACTTCGAAAATAATTACAGTTTTACGCATTGTAAAGCGCTTCTATCCCAAACTTTAAAGCTCAAGGTGACGTAATTTTAACCCTGCTATTTCTAAGGAACATTTTAAAGAAACTTTACATATTTAGAAGATACTTAACATGGACCGAAGATTTTTAAAATTTTATGACAATAGGACTGTGGCAGTTCTTCTTGCAGGGGATTAATGTGAAAATTCAGGACTTTCTTTACTACACTTTCTTATTAATGCCAAATATCACCCCTAGATGACACTGCACTGTCTCAAACTGTAAAAGTGAAATTTTTCTTTGGACTTCAAAACAAAAAAATATATATTTTCTTTTAACAGTTAAACAGAATGAAGGTGAAAAGCTGGGTTAACTTTAATTCATTTTTATACGCTAGTTTGAGTGCTCAAACAGTATGAGGCAGCGCAGCACGATTTAGCGGTGATATTTGTAACTAAAACAAGAAAGTGTAGTAAAGAAATACCCGCTTCACACATTACTCTCCTGCAAAAATAACATAGGCTGTCTCAGTTCAATTTTTATTGAATTTTAAAAACGTTCAGTCCGTTATAGAAAACCCTGTATATACATATCGAAATTGTGTTGGGAATACATTAATTACTAACAAAATAAATCAATCTATTCAGATTTCACAACAAAAGCTCACACTGTCTTAATGTTTTGCTTTTGATAAATACTTAGATAAACCGAGAAGAAGAAACATTTTAGTTAATTATCACAAGCAAAGAGATCGCTAGTCTCTTCCAGAAAATGAAGCAGATTTTCCTTTTAAAGTAATTAATCTTCTGAATTTCTTTAACTTTTTCTTACCAAATTCATGTGATGCATGAAATTTATCAGGAGGATTTTTCCTTTTTAAATTTTTGTACTGTTATTTACTCAGATTTTACAATAACAGAGGTTTTAGAATGCAGTCACATGAACATACATATATTAGGTAAACAGAGAAAAGACTATTATTTATTTAATATTTATTATAACTCAGTTTCTAATGTTGTGATATCTTGAAGAGCTAATACGTGCTTCATTTTATTTTCAATACTCAAATGTAATACATACTAAATAATTCAAAAAGTAACTCAATTGCAGAAATTATTTTGAATCGGATTCAAATGGCAATGTTCAATCACTACAGTAAAATTTCAATAAAATTAATAGCTAATAAAGATATCAAAATACGTTCAAAGCAATTTGGGAAGTGTTTTGTCAAAATTTGGAGGAGGGAGGACGGGGACCTATGCATTTAAAACGCAAAGACGACTCTTTCGAAAGTCCTAAAAGAAAACTACTGCATCAATTGACTCTTTGATTGATTTTGGTGTTAAATGAAAGATTTTAGTATAGATCTACCAAATGTAGTTTTTGTTATCTTACTTCCTATTTAATGCTGGTAATTTACAATTAAAAATTGCTTTTCGGGCATGCGTAGAAGCGCTAAGAAAATAATAACAACATTTAAACCCTACTGATGACGGCCTTGTAATGGTTGAAAACGTTCTAGGTTTTACTGATGTATTTTTAGATATTTTAATTTGTATTTTAAATATCTTTATATTACATTTATGCACTTGAAAGTAATTTTTGTAAAATTATTTGTGCTTTATATGTATTTTAAGAGTAGTATTATATCAATTAAAATGAAAAGGGGCGGAAATTGGCTAACTCGCAGTGTTTTGTATTATATTTATAATATCGAAATAGCCGTTACTAAAATTGTGAACTAGTGAGAGTGTTATAGAGATTTCGTTGTGTGTCTATGCTATCTTACAGATCAGTAATTAGTAGGATTTAACGTCTGTCGTGGCAAAAATGGCACCAAAAATTTTAACGCCGATATTTTCAAACAATAAACTTCATTCTTTCTTTCTATTTCAAATGTTGTCGAAATCTACCAAGAAGATTTTTGTATGTAAATAGCGATGGTAAAACTTTTTGGTGTCACTTCCTCGACAAACGGAATTAGTAGGATTTAACGTCTTTCGTGGCAAAAATGGCACCAAAAATTTTAACGCCGATATTTTCAAACAATAAACTTCATTCTTCCTTTTTATTTCAAATGTTGTAGAAATCTACCAAGAAGATTTTTGTATGTAAATAGCTATGGTAAAACTTTTTGGTGTCACTTTATCGACAAACGGTCGATTATGGCAATGAGTAGCACTCAAGTTTATAAAAATTAACAACTTGTGCTGTATATTTATTGTTGAGCTATGCCATTTGAATAATTCCTACATTTGTTACAAGAGTAGGGACTTTTTAATGAATTATGTAGTAGTATGTCATTTATAATCAAGCTGTCAAGTTTTGACTGGTACCAACTTATGCATAAATAACGTATTTTTGGGGTAAAATTTTGTAGGAGCTGCGGACATTGGTTAAAAAAACAAGTATCTCGGGGAATAACGTATTAAATGTTTTCGAAAATACTGTTCAAGGGATAACTTAAAGCATATTAGCACTCCTAGAACCACGGGGGTCTTTTTTTACCCGACTTTTTTTAAGTTTTTCACGTTTCAGAAGTAAACAATGATTTAAACCTAATCAATACAGTTTAAATAGGACAACCACCAAAAGACACCACAAGCTACGTTTAATAAAATTAAATTACTGTTTCAAATGATGTAAAACTAAAAGCGCTCATTATATATTAAAAGCTGGAACTAGATTTTAATAGAGACTAAAGCCTAGTAAAGAAAAAGCTAGAACTAAAACCTGGTTAAATTCGTATTTTTATTTAATAATATAACACCCTTTAAAAACTTTACTTAAAGATTCTGGTGATAAGGCATTTGAAACGCTAAATTCAAGTCCTATTTTTTCTGAAATATTTAATTAAACAGATTATTTTAGTGCAAACTTTCTTAACGTTTTAAAGTAATTGTTGAAATCTATTCACCACGAGGACTTAATCTTCAAGTAATATTATAAGGAATTTGTATAGAAAAACTATAGACGTGTACATTTATGATTTTTTTTTAGTTCAGATAAACTCTAATAACTTTAATGTTAATATTAATATTTAAAAAATAATAATATCTACCTCTGTACCATACTCAAATTTCTTATAATTTTTATGTTCTTTAACGTACCTGCACGAAATGGACAGACAGTGAGAAAAATAAACGAAAATCTTTAAAAATATCCTTAAATTTAAATTCGGTATAGTTTTCTATAAAAAAAGAGATGAAAAATAAATAATATTTTTTTCAAAAACACTCTGTACAATAGTTCTTGCTTTCCACAACAAAATATTGCTTTCAATTCGTGGTAAAACAGAAGAACAAAATTTCGGCGTAATTTATTTAACAATTGCACAGGGTGTTTCCTTAAGTCCGCTTCGCCTCCAATACCAGCTGAACTGAGTTAACTACAGCTATAAATTTTGTGTCTGGGTATAATAAAACGGGTATGCATTACACTGTCACGTACAGTCGTGGAAAAAAAAAAGTAAACACCCCTTACTAACTCCTCAACAAATTATTGTAGAAGAAAGTTACTGGTACCGAACGATTGGAAATAAAGTCTACTTTTAAATGATGTATATAAAATTTGCTTAGGGGCCATCTACATATTAAAACGAACTATAACTTCATTTTTTTCAATAGCAATACCCAATTCTGACAGCATAAATGAACTCTACATCCTTCAATTAGCCTAAAAACAATTTTTTATGCAATTCGTACCATAAGTTTCCGATAAAATAATTATTTTAAAACGAGCGTATTTTAAGGGCTGTATCCAAATTGAAGTTTAGTACTCGATTGTTAATCGAGAGAGCCCCCTTCTTGATCAAGGCACCTTAAGCACCACTCAAGCAGTCAATGAAGCATGTTAGATAACAGGACAGCAGAAGAAATTTCAAAATCTCTACTCACTTCTATCATAGACGGCCCCTTAAACCATCATTTTGCGGTTTTTTAAGCATAATTTGAAAACTATTTGATATAAAAATGTGAAATTTTGGATTTCAATAAAGCAGGACTTAATAAATCTAAATCCATCAAAAAAATTGTAGGTTGCAATTCATAATTTTTTCGAATATTAATTTCATAATTCATAATTCATATCATAAAATTATAAAAACTGCAAATTCAGCATATTTATGTTTGGGCACATTAGTATTATTGCTATACAAAAAATTAGCACATTAGAAGCATAATTTCAGGAGATATAAATAAAAATATAAAAATGTAATTTAACATTAGAAGCACTAAATTTTGAATGTTTATAATTCAAAAACTTATTATTCAAATGACTTGAAATTTGGCGTCTAGGCAAAGTGTGAACCGAAGATTTGAAATATCTCGTTAAAATTGGGTATATCGATTGAAAAAAATGAGGTTTGGGTTCGTTTTATTATGTAGATGGCCCCCTAAGCAAATTTTATATACATTATTTAAAAGTAGACTTTATTTCCAATCGTTCGGTACCAGTAACTTTCTTCTAGTTGTTGAGGAGTTAGTAGGGGGTGTTTACTTTTTTTCCACGACAGTACCTGTCAGTGCCTCTTAGTGGTAAATCCAAAAACTTGAGATCGAATCTCGAAAACTGTAGATCAGTTTCAACCACACGATCACAGTCTTTTATCTAACCAATCAAAATCGTCAACTTTCAGCCTGTATTATCTCCCAATCAAGCAAAATCGACAAAAACTGATGGGCAAACACAAAAGCCTATCTCGTTGTTAAGGTGTTTGCCAAAGCGTGAAGTCAGTTGAAACGGATCTATTGGAGATACGACCAAACGATCAATGACAAAGCTGTAACGCATCCTCAATTTAGTATGAAATGCTGCCTTACATGTAAAAATAACTTTATTAGAAGCTCTGAAATGTAAGAAGTAAGCAAGGTACAATTTATTTAATAAGAAATCAAGTTAAATATGCGCAGTGTGTCTCTCAGTGCAATTAGGTTTGTAATTAAGCTAGTGATGTATATAAAAATTTACATTTCAGGACTTTTAATAAAATTATTTTTACATGTAAAAGATTACTTCATACTAAATCGAAGACGCTCTATAATCTTGTCATTAAGCTTTTGGTCCTATACCCTATAGTTTTCTGGCTACAATCTCTAATTCCGGAATTTAACGATAGGAGGTGCTATCTCATCGTGTAGCGCATATCCGTTTTAGTATACCTAAACACCACGTCCATGGCTATAGTTAACTCGGTTCACCGGTTATTTGAGGTGAAATTGACTTAAGGAAAGACCCTATATATCATTTGAATATTTTAAAATAACAATTAGCTACTACTCAACTACTACACAATTGTGAGGGGGAAAATTAGAAATATTATAATTAAAGATGCTATACAAAAAAAGAAATGTAAGATACGACAGAAAATGTATTGAACAGTAACTCATAACAACATTTGACGTTTTTTGTAAGTGCAAGATCTAAACTTCACATTTCGTAAATGTACAGAAAAAAATAAAGTTTTACTGATGAACATTTTACAGAAGTATTCCCGTTCACAAAGTCACAAGAAAAATAAAATAGCAAAAAAGAAGTTATAAATAACGTTTAAAGCTAATTTAATGTGTAATCGCGAAGAAAATAATTAATTGTCCTTTTTTTCACATTTCTCATTGAATAAACATTCATAAATCACGAGATGATCTTAGATGGTGGTTGTGGGTTATTTGTTTTTCCACTGTATTATAAAGGCTATTACACTGGTGAAAACAATTAAAGGGGCAAATGGTTTTTTTGCAATTAAAAAAAACTAGCAAAGCAAATAAAACCAAACTTGACCAAAATATTCTTCGATATAAGACCAATGTATGGGAAAACAAAAATGGGCACAACCTGCACCCTAAATAAGGTAACTGATCACGTGTCCAACACAGCAGCTGACCGACACCCTGTCAGTCAGAGAAAAGCATGTCTAATAGAGTGTATAATCGTCTGTAACAACAACACAACCCTCGCATTGGCGTTTCATACTGCTTCTCAGGGTCCTTATCAATCTCTGTGGCAATTGCACCCACTCTTGCACCAAGGCACCCTTCAGCTCATCGATGGTCGTTGGAGCTGGTCTTCGAGCTGCAATTGATCGTCCAAGGGCGTCCCATATGTGTTCGATGGGATAAAGGTCAGGGGACATCGCAGGTCACTCCATTCGTTGAATATCCTATGATTCGAGGTATTCGTCCACCAACTGATCCCTATGTGGACGGCGTTATCGTCCAAAAATACGAAATTTTGTCCATATGCTCCGCGGAAAAGTCTCAAAGAGGGTGCAAGGATCTCGTCCCTGTACCTCTATCAAACACATTATGGTCGGTACGCCCGTCTGCCTTGATGCCTGCCAGGCCATCAAACGACCTCCCGCATAGTGATCATTTTCGACAGTGTTAAAGGGCCGATATCGACTCTCGGGTTCTCTCCATATGAAAACACGTCTCGAGTCGCTGCCCAGACTGAATCGCGACTCATCACTGTACAGAACCCGCCCTAAACTATCCTCTGCCCAAGACAGGCGTTCTCGGCACCATGCTAAACGGGACTTTTTGTGGTTCACGGTCAAAGGGATGCAGGCTACAGGGCACCTGGCATACAGGCCACTTGCATTAAGTCTCTGGTAGCCTGTTTTCCGTGAAATGGATGTTCCTCTAGCATTATACAAGTGACGAGACAGTTGTGTCGCTGTCGCGGTCTTATCCCTTTTGGTTAAAAGTCTCAAATAATAGTCTTCAGCTGGCGTTGTTGCCCTTTTTAGGCCTTGACCATGTCAGGGGATCACTGTTTCGGTCTCTGTGAACTGTTTTCACAGAGTAGACACCCCCCATTTCACGGAACAGCGAGGTCCTTCCAATAGGTAGCCTGTGATTGGCCGGCCTCGAGTCTTCCAACAATCTGCCATCTTATGGCATCATCTAGACGATGTCAACTAGCCATACTAACGATGGGTAAACAAAGAAATTAAAAAAAACAAGAATTGGGTTATGCTACGAAGCTTCAAAACGTCCTTGCGCTACAAGCTTCGGCGGTCAAATGAGGCACCTCTTCACAAACGCAATCACAGCGCCACTGCCTTATGACCACACATACCACTGCGTGGCATATGTGTGCGCGACGAGCTTAACTATCATCTGATACCTTATTTGCGTATAGGGATAACTTATTTTGTTTTGTTTTGTTTTTTAAACCGTTTGTCCCTTTAATTGTTTTCACCAGTGTATAAACGAAACTATATCCATAGGCGACAAATCAACTATATCCATAGGTGATTTGTTTACAGTGGCATGACAAAAAACCATTACTGAGTGATACTAAATCGTAGATTTAAATGAAAAACGTTTCTTTTTTAATAAATCCCTTTTATATTTTTATAAATACCGTTCATTGAAAGGGCAATTACAGATTTTTTTATCAACAAAGTCCAGTTTCTTTCTCTACGGAGCCTCACCAATGGCTGAGAGGTTCTGTTCTCAAAGCTGGTAGACGGAAGGTGCTGTGTTCGAACACAATCGCGCCCGGTGGCCTCATCGTTCGGAATTTTCCGTGGTTTTCTTCAAACCTTGCGTAAATACGGGTTAGGATCCCTTAGAAATACCACCGCGGAGGGCACCCCCTCCCTTCGGGCCCATATCCCTCGAATAGATGACCGTCATAAACAACACCAACACAACACCTTTCACAACGGACTTATATGTTGTCATCGGAAAATTTAAAAACCCTCTTGCGCCTATAATCTCATTTGCTAAAATACGCCATTTGAATAGGGGCCTGATTACGGAATATGAAACATAAAATGCCACACTTTGGCTATAAACAGAAATATGGTATTTTTATTGCTTTAACGTGATCAAATTATCATACGGCAAACGGAGGAACATAAGGAAGAAAGTGTTGCTAGAAATATGCATTGTCTCCTGCAGTCAGGAAGATTTCTAGTCACCAGTGTAAAACCAGTGATCAATTAAGGAGCTGGCGCGGAAAAACATCCCCCCCCCTCCCCGAGTTCTGGAACAATTAAATGCCCCAGAAGATTTAGGATTTTATATTTATTATTGGTCTAGAAGTTCAGATTTCCATCTTCACACCCTTCGTTATTATTGGTCGTTTATTATTGGTCTAGAAGTTCAGATTTCCATCCTCACACCCTTCGCCCATAAACTTCGTAATATTCATCTCAAGTTGTAAAAATCCTTCCTGGAAAAAAATGTCTGAATTTAACACTATAGAGAACTGACTCGCGGGAGCAATTACATTAAATTAACGTGTCCTGTATAAGTAAATAAAAGAGCATTGTGAACATCAATTGATTTCACAGGTATTGTACAACAGCTTCGGCAGTCTTCAGCCTACCGTCATCAGCGCAAAAAATAATAAAATTTTAGATCTTTCTGCTTGGAGAGATTGAAAGTTCCCATATATTTTCTAACTCAAGGAATATCCACAGTATTTTTTGTAATCTTTGTAATATTGAACAAATCAAATGTAGTTTAAAATTCTGAATAAAAGAATACATTTCATATATTTGTATGCAAGAAAATAAAAAATCGGTCAATGCAAATTATTGCTGAAAGTTGAATCACGCCTTCGCCTTCAAATCTGCTAAAATTATTTGTAAACCCACTTCTATACTTGAACTTGACTTTCTTGAAGCATTTCAAATCCCTAAAAATGTAAAAGTGTCCTTAATTGTGAATTCTCTGTCCCGCTACTATTAGATTGTTGGAAGTCTTTCACAAAATCCTCCATTTCTTAATTCTACTTCCTTTTTCGTGTAACCAGTGTCCTATTTTGTATATTTCTATTGGTTGTTCCCGCAAAATTTTTACAATTCTATTGGTAAATAAACCTATCTCTCCAATCCGCTTCTCCACTACGTAGGGTGCTCGGATACTACTGCAAAAACTGTTCAGAGCGAGAACTCTCGCTATGAGTACACAAAAGTTGTCTTAAGAAACATACCTCGATGACACATAGTTTCGAAAAAAATTCAAAAGAAAAAGTAAGACGTCACATACTCCCGAGTAGTTTTTTTTCACTGACTGAAGTAAAGCACATATCGCAATACTTACTAACGGAATACATTATCACTATGCGAAGATTGCCGTTTGTTTCGAGCTGCCGCCTAAGCGAGCCGATCGGCGGCTGTTTATTTGCACACCTACCGTCCATCTCTTTTTAAATTATTCCCCTTTCATAAGGTACATATTTTATGTTTTAAAGTCTTTTATTTATTTATTTTCTCATTCTGTTTGGAGTTTCATGAGTTTCAATAAAGCTTATTTTCGGTGCTCCGGATGTATCGTCACACTTTTTTCTTTCGCATTTTTCTGGAAAATTGTACGTTTTAGAGGTATGATTCTTTGGGCACTTTCCATGTACTCTGCGTAAGGACTCTCGTTCTGCAAAGATTTTACGGTGGGTACCGAACACCCTGTATAAAAAACGTCCATGCCTCAAAGGTGTTCAGCGTTGTTAGCCGTCCGGGATGGCCGGGGGTCCCCTATTGAAATCGATTTTCTTTGAAAGATACACCACCTTTTCTTATTCGCTTTTTCTAATATGCACAAATTGTGTTTTTTTTCCTTTTGTAACCAAATGTTCAATACAATGCATTTTTTTCTGCCAAACATGTGTAATTTTTTCAAATATAGCCTACCACACTGTAAATTAAAATGTCTGAAATTCAAACACTTAAGTGTCTGAAACGGAGTGTTCAGTTTTCAGACATTTTAAAATGTCTGAATTTTTTCAGACACTTTTCGTGTCTGAATTTCAGACACTTCAAACGTCTTTATAGCATCCATTTTTTTTTGTAAGCATCATAAGTAGCCATGTTTGACCACGTTGAATCCTGGAAAAATATTTGGCTGGGGTCCTGCCCCCCCCCCCCCCTAGAACCTGATTTTTCTGGTGCTCCCAATTTTGGTACGCAATTTTTGTTAAGCTGATAATTTAAATCTTTTACGACATTTTACTGATTATAATCAATATTTTGAACTTCCGGAGTAGAACAAGATTAAAACAAAAAATATTTATCTAAATATTAGATTTTTTTAATTTGTTTTATTTTTAATCTTATTTTACTTTAAAAGTTCAAAATATTGATTATAATCAGTGGAATTTCGAAACAGATTTAAAATATAAACTTTACAAATATTGCACATCAAATTTGTGGGCACTAAAATTGTAGGGGGGCGGGGCACGGCCCAGTATGCCCATTCTTTAATCAAGAAGTTCTTTTGCAAAAAATGCAACCCTGCATTATTGTTATCTTAATTGAGATGTCCGGTATTCGGGAGTATCCGTTGTGGAGGTTAATGGACATTCCCGAATAGCTATTCTGAAACATCTATTTAGCGAATACTTTTTTAATCCGCATGGCATACATATTTGTATATTTTTACCTCACAAAAGCAGACATCTCCGATTATCGGACAAATTCAGCGGCAAGGGCTATTGAGGGCTTTTAAAGTACATGGATAAATATATATATTTCTTATAATCTTGTCCTACTCTACTTCATATAATTTAAAAATAGATTTTTTAAAAATTTATATTGCCACATAGGCAATTTTACATATATATCAGATGATAATCACAACAGCTATTTAACTATGAATAAATAAATAAATATTCTACTTTACCCTTTGCACTCGAGGGCTCCGGAGCGGAGCCATTTAAAATTTGTCTTCAAACTCGAGGGCTCCGCTACGGAGACAATGCAAATAATTTTGTGATACCTGTCTAGAAAAGCCAAGATTACATGGTATCACAAAATTATTTGCATTGTCTCCGTAGCGGAGACCTCGAGTTTGAAGACAAATTTTAAATGGCTCCGCTCCGGAGTCCTCGAGTGCAAAGGGTTAATATTTAGAAAAAAATACTTCGGTATTTTGTTTATTTATATTTTGTGTTTTTTAATCTTGTCCTACTCTAAAAGTTCAAAACTTTCATTATAATCAGTGCAAGATTTAAGGTATCAACTTTACGAAAATTTCATACAAAATCCCCCCCCCCTCCCCGAAAAAAAATAAAAATCCTTATCATTTAAAAATTAGATTTTTTAAAAATTTATATTGCCACATGGGCTTATTGTTATCATTCCTATGAGGTACTAAACAAGACATCTTTAAAGCAAAATAAAGCCAAAAAAAAAAAAAAAGTTAGCACATGATATCACTATGATACAAACTTGCGATGCTTATCAGTAAAGTCTAATTGGAAAATGACCTTCGAATCCACGCATGCAGCGAAATCTAAATAAACAAATGATTTCCTTTTTCCTGACTGGCTTACTTCTATGTTTCCAAATCAAAAGTTTTCACACATTAAAAGATTTAATAGCTTTAGAAATATACCTAAGAAATACTTGAGATAAACATTCATTTTCAATTATATATAAATTTCATGAAAATCAATTGATTTTTTTTTCCAAAAGCGAAAGTTTATAAATATATTTTTTTTAATTTCAGCTGAATATTGTTCAATGGAAAAAAAAAGGCAATCCCGAAAATCCCGGAATTTTCCAGTAAAAATTCCGGGATTTTCGGGGTTAAAATTAAAGCGGGATCCCGGGATCTCAATCCGGGATTGTAATCCCTAGCTAGGAAGTAAGAAAACTGTAGGAGATCTTTCAAAGTTTTTTTTTCTATTTCCTTGTGGTCGAGTATGAGATAAGCATTAGCCATTGAAATTGAAACTAAGAACTGCCATATTGAAAACAAAACAGAACAAGAGAATGAACGTAACTTTTAAATATGTCTGTTTTTTAGTGATGTTATTACTTTAAATTTGAGAAAAAAGATGAGAATAAATAATACATAATTTGTAATAAAAGACAACGTCATAAATTTAAAAATATATACTTCTAGAATTAGTGTTTTTTTTTTTTTTTTTTTTTTGCAAAAAGATTCAAAACTAATTAAATTTCATGTAAGATTTTGTTTAGTACAATAAATAAAATCATAAAAGACAATAATTTTAGTACTATAAAGAAATTATAACACTTACTTCAATCGCTGTTTGCAAGAGGTAAGAAATATTCCTCGATTTGAAATTTTAAAAACTACCACAACCACAGTGAGGGAGAAAGACTTTCATCAGTTTAAAAGGTAATCCCATAATACATCCGACTAGCCATATTTAAAGAATGAGATGTTTCATCCTAAAAACAGGACCCGCCAGACAAAAGTTTCTTTTTTTTGCCAGCTTCGACAGGACGAAGATGAATAACACAATATTATTGATATAAATTGATACGAGTTAACACTAAGCCCATTGCACACGCTTTGTAGAATTTCCGGGTGTAATCTTCAACCGTCGTCTACTTCTGTTCTGTGTCTATCCCGCCCTTGTATCGACGACAGCTTCTAAGAGACATTTGATGTCAAGCACACACGTCAGATGTATGTATTCAATAAATAAATAATCCAAGTTAATACGAATTAAAATCACAGTACTTCACATTTCGCAAAAAACGAATTAAAATACACGAGTACATAAAAACAAACTTTGTTTGAATTACAACGTATACCACTTCGAACGAAGACATCTAAAACGCATGCGCAACTGGGAGTTCTAGTGCCCCCTGGTGGTTATTGCGTCGGAAGAATCAAAACGTCTTAAATTAAGACACGTTTAAAGCAATGAAGTGTCTTAAAATAAGACGTTTGCGGATATTTTAGACGTTATTCTCAGTTCGTTTACACCATGGTCATAGTAAGACACTTATGTATCTTAAATTAAGACATCTATAATGTCTGAATTTTCAGATTAAGACACTTAAGTGTCTAAAATTCTTTTTCAGTCACATATGTGTCTAAATTTAAGACGCTTCTATTTGCAGTGCACGTCTGTCGATCATGTATCAATCATCTAAACAATTTCTCAGCCGTAAAATCCATCCATCACAACCTCAGTATCCTTTAATTGTTTTGAGCAGTATATTATAGCAACAGGTTTTATCTCAATTTTCATCTAACTTGCCAGGTGTTATCATTATAAGTAAGCAAGTTATCATTAAATATTGTTCGAAAGTTTAACTGACCATTCATTATTAACTCTAGTTTCTGCTAAAGATAAAGCGGGCCGTGGGAGATAAAGAGGTTCTTAGTTATAAGTAAGAACATCGAGACTATATGAAAACTTGCTGCTTCAAACATCCCACAGTACAAAATTAAAACGAATATGTGTAGGACTATACCATGCAAACAGCTCTATAAAGAGATTTTGTAAATCATCGGCTAAGAAAATTCCATTCATATAGAATTATCTTTTAAATGATACTAGGCAATGGCAAAAAGAAAAAGAAAATTTTTCAAAGATTAACATAATGGAAAATTATCCAGATCTTCTCCCTCGATAGTTAGAGATACAATATAATCAAAGTAGTGAGTGTAGTGTTTTATAATGCTAGCTACCAGGCAATGGTAAGAAGAGAATTTGATCAAAGATAACATAATGGAAAGGTATTCAGATTTACTGATTCCGTAGGTAGCAATAGAAAACAGTGAATGTAGTGTTGCATAGTGTAGTAATTCATCTTATCCTAGTACGATCTGTGAAATAACGCTGCAAATGGAATATTTGTTTCCATACAATAATTTCTAATGGTACACTATAGAAAATTAAGGGGTCTTGTACCTTTTAAACGCGTCGAAAATTAACAAAAAACTTCAAAGTTTGAATTAGTCTATCTTCAAAACTTTTTTTATGTATAAACGTGAAATTTTGGATATTGATAAAACAGATTGTACTTTGTAATATGCTATGATTAGAAATTTATTTGCCTTTTACAGAATTTGTGTATTGTTGAAATTAAAATAGCTCTTTTTTTTTACTCATGAAGTCATTGCGCGCATGATATCTTGAGAAAGTATGTATGGATTGCCATGAAATTTGGTAAAGATACTAAACAAATATGTTGTTTAAAATGAACTACTTTTAAGTATTTACAATGGTAATATTTTTAGTTATGACTATTTTTATTGATTAAAAATATAATTTTTTTTTTTTACAAAAATATTTTTTTATGCAGTTAATGAAACAATTTTGGCCTAAGAGTAGTTCATTTTAAACACACATATATGTTTAGTATTTTTACCAAATTTCATGACAATCCATGCATACTATCTCCAGATATCATGCGCGCAATGACTTATGGATTAAAAAAAAGAGCTATTTTCATTTCAACAATACACAAATTCTGTAAAAGGCTAATAAATTTCTAATAACAGCATATTACAAAGCACAATCTGTTTAATCAATATCCAAAATTTCATGTTTATACATAAAAAGGTCTTGAAGATAGACTAATTCAAACTTTGAAGTTTTTCGTTAAATTTCGTCGCGTTTAAAAGGTACAAGACCCCTTAATAAAACGTTCCTTGATATGGAATAAATGTTTAGGAAAATTCAATGTAACTTTGTAGTTACCCACAATTCTGGTAACTTTTTTCTTCAGACATCTTTAGGCGAATAATCAGTCAGAAACTTCTGAAACGAATAATTCCAACATTAACAGAAACTTCCCCCTTTTTAGCTCACAGGCTATCAAAGCCTGAGAGCTAATGTGCCCGCAGGTTCTGTATGTATGTATGTACGTAACGCGATAACTCTTGATAGAAAAATCCGATTTGTCTCAATTTTTTTTCTAGGTACATTTTGATAAGGCGTTTCCTTGATTAGTTTTTGGGGTTCATTGGTTAAGTGTAAAAGGGGGAACGGGGGCTAGCCTCCACTTAATTTAGATAAATAGGTTTTTCATGCAGAATTATCAGATTTGCTTCAAATTTCGTATACCGGTTTATTCTGATAAGGCGTTTCCTTCATTAGATTTGTAGGTTCATTGGCTAAGTATAAAGAGAGGAATGGGTGATATTCCTCCATTAACTTAGATAAATGGCTATTTCATGCAGAATTATCATATTTGCTTCAAATTTGGTATGCCAGTTTATTCTGATAAGGCGCTTAAGTATAATTTAAGTAGATTGGTTAAGTATAAAGGGAGGAAACGGGGGGGGGGGAGATAATCCCTTAATTTATTTTTCAAGGGACATTATTCTTTGAAATAAGAGTATAATATACAATTAGTGTGAATAGCCTGTGAGCTCAATGCTATCAGTTTAACAGGGCACTTTCCTTTTTTCTTTTTTTCTTTGCACGCTGCAAAAGGGACTTTCTTTCAGAAACGTTTCTGTAACCTCTAGAATATAATTTTTCTTTGGCTTATGATTCGTCCTTCTAATTAGTTTCTGAAGATAACTGAAAGGTTCCCCGAACCCTCAGTAACTACGAGGTCACTTTAAATTTAAAACTTTCCTACTATACATTAGGACAGTTTATTTATTTATTTACTGACTTATTTATTTATTTATTTATTTATGTTTAATTTAGTGTTTAATATTATAATTTCGACCAAGATGGAAATTTGCGATTAATAATCTTTCCGGAGAAATAAAATAATTCGCATTCATAATTTACTGGGAATTCAAAATCAGCAGAAAAAAATTGGTAATGCATTACGAAGCAGAATGTATGGGGATGTCTTATAGGTCTGTTCGCATTTCAAAAGTTAAAAGAAATTGCTATGAGCCACGAGACCCATAGGTACTTTCCGATTTCAAATCTGTATTATAAAGCAAAAACATGCCCGTGAGTAACGCTGACTTCATATTGACGGTGGAAGTACCTGTCAAATATATTTTGCTTTTATCTCTCTCTCTCTCTCTCTCTCTCTCTCTCTTTTTTTTTTTTTTTTTTTTTTTTTTTTTTTTTTTTCTAGGCATTGCACAATTTCAGTTTTACACCTAAGAAAAAAGAATGTTCTTTCAAATGCGCTTTGCTTGAAAACTGTATCTCAATTTATTGATTTTCTAGGCTTTTTAAAATAATTTTCAAGATTGATTTTTTTTTTAATCTATCTGTATCGCATGCAGCCCGATTACGAAAGATTAACCCGTTTGTACTTATAACAAAATAAATATTTCAGCATCTATTTCCGTCAAACATTGCATAAAGGAAATTAAAACTTCATCAATAAATAAATAAAATGATAAAATAATATTAATAAAGCACAATTTTAACAGACATATAATCGAACTACGCTCTTCAACCACCTGAAATTATCAAGTATATGTAAATAGCGAAATCTTTTTTGATTTCTTCGTCTATTATCTCCATACATGCGGATAAAACGAAAGTATCGCTTTTAATCATTTTCTAAATTTTATTTGAATACGTTATTGATATTTTCCATAAAATGATTTTTGGTGTTGTTAGCCTGCAATCTAAAAATCTCCATACATGCGGATAAAACGAAAGTATCGCTTTTAATCATTTTCTAAATTTTATTTGAATACGTTATTGATATTTTCCATAAAATGATTTTTGGTGTTGTTAGCCTGCAATCTAAAAAAATATGTAAAATGTAAAAAAAAAAAAAAAAAATCTGTTAGACTTTTCAATTTAAAAAGGAGTGGTTTTCTCCTATATTCTATAACCCAGAAATCCCGTATGGGATTCCCTAGTGTTCATAAATATTTAACACATTATCGTACTAGCGTGCGGTTTGCACCATAAGGCCTGTCAAAAAGTGGAATTTTTCTTTTAAAAAGAAAAAGAAAAGTCCAAGAAGTCCGTTCACCTTTCAAAAATTCATATAAAATTAACAAATTCTCCTGTAAAGACAATTACTGTCGAATGGTCGGAATATGTGTAGCAAAAAGTAGTTCAAATCCTTTTACAATAAAAATCCGACGCTATGACAAATCTTATGAGGCAAATCGAACTCTACGTCAATTTTTTAATATATATTTTTTTTTAAATGTGAATTGGCTTATTGTGTACCATATAATTTTCAATGAACAAAATAAACTTATTTTTAGTAAATTTCTAATAGTACGCACTTTCTGTAAAGTACGTAATAAAATATTAAAAAATATGTAGAAATAAATAAATATACAGATAGAGAGAGAGAGAGAGACTTATTATAGAATATTAAAATTCATCATCAATTTCAAATAAAATTTATAAATTGAGTATCAAGACATGATACAAACATTATACACGTTAGTTTTGAATCAGCAATTACTAAATTAATTAATCACTAGTGATTTTTTTAAACTAGATCCAATCACTTATAAACGAAGTACTAAAAAATTATAACATTTAAAATTGGCGAAAGGTCAATATTAACAGGAAGGTGAATGCATAATAAGAATAAATTCATAAAGATAAAGATGTAGAAATCATAAATATTTGAAATATTTTGTCAAACTATTTGTAATTAAAACATTTTAACCAATGAAAAAAGACCTGAAAAAATTAATCATCGACAGCACCAATAAATACATTGTACGAAATGTAGGATACCAAAATTAAAAAGACATAAATTCAATAAGAAAAACCACAAAATTAATGCAAAGAGGGAGAACTATCATGAATAAAAATGAAACTTATGATTCATAACTCGTTTTCAAGGGCAATATTACGATATCAAAAGTAAAATACGGTTTATTTCTGAAGTAGAAATAATTTCTTCCATTGCCCGATTAACCGTAACGAAAAAAAAGAAATATATTAATAAATACATATATAAAATTTGGACAGAATCAAGCCATGCACAATAAAAATAAAAATGAAACATGCGAGTTAAAAACTTACTCATTAATAGAAACAGATAATATCTTAAATTTCAGAATTGAAAAAAAAAATCATCATCCTTACCAACACAGCAAATACCCTTACACGTGTTACATGAACAATTTACAGTTAATAACGAATTCCGACAGTTCAAAATCAGCATATTAAAGGAATAATTATATTAATAACATAAATATAATATTTATTAAGTATATTAACGTAATAAAACTAAACATAATAAATTATTTTATATGTTATTTAACACTAGAACCGCTATAGCGGTCATTTTGACCGGCACCAAATAAAAATATTTCGATTCGAGCCAGAAATTTCTTTCTAAAATAAGTTAAATATGTACCAGAGAGAAATGAGTTAAATAAATAAGTTAAATTGCTTTAAATAAAAATTCTGGTGTAAAATAATTTTATAACACCTGAGTAAAATTTCCGGCGGTTCTAGTGTTAAAGGATCTTAGAGGAAATTTATTATGAAACAGGATTGAAGAAATACAGTTATTAAATGGTGAGGTAGGAATTAACCCATAGCGGCCATTTTGACCGGCACCAAATAAAAATATTTCGATTCGAGCCAGAAATTTCTTTCTAAAATAAGTTAAATATGTACCAGAGAGAAATGAGTTAAATAAATAAGTTAAATTGCTTTAAATAAAAATTCTGGTGTAAAATAATTTTATAACACTTGAGTAAAATTTCCGGCGGTTCTAGTGTTAAAGGATCTTAGAGGAAATTTATTATGAAATAGGATTGAAGAAATACAGTTATTAAATGGTGAGGTAGGAATTAACTAAATTTGTATAATCTGGCTTTGCTAGATATTTTTTAAAAAAGGGGAATGCGAACAATTTATAGTGCTGCTATCTACTGATGATTTTTCAAGCTATAAACTATTTTAAATTAATAGTGAGGCAGTAAAATACTTTTAGATCTGCCACCTATTTTAGATTATTAAAATTAAATACGGAGAATTGCTTTTAAGTCATGATTAATTTTTACAAGCTTTTGCAAATCAAAAATCCTGTTTTATTCTTAATTTTAAAAAACCAAACAGCACATTATTTTTTTTTTAATTCTGAATCAGCTAATGAGAATATTGATTACAAATAACAATCATATAATGTTTTCATAACTTGCTTTAAATTATAATTCGGAAAAAAAATAATAATAAAATAAAAATTCCTACTCTTCCCATCCCTTTATAATTTTTTTTTTTTTTTTTTTTTTTTGGGGGGGGGGTCAGATAGAACTAAATATAACATTTTTATATACACATATATCAAATACAGTATTAGAGATCACTATTTATAAAATAAAATATATAGAAGTAAATTAATAAATAGTTTTAAATTGTTATATGCATTATCAAGGAGTGCTGATTCATCACACATAACATAAACATACTAACTAATTATTACAATATACCTTTCATATCTTTTTTTCTATAATCATATATTAAAATAAATCATCATTTGTGCATAAATTTTCCAGACAACACCCCCTATATATATCTACCCTATATATATATAATCCTAATTAAATGAATTTATGAAACGGATTTCATGAAACGATTGAAATGTAACGAATTTATGAAACGATTCTATGAAACGACTGATTAAACAACTGATTATGTTTCACGGCAATTTCTCCTAAAATAAGGAGTACTTTGCGATGAAATTAACACCAAAAATCCGTATTGATTCGCAGATCTCAAAACTGGTATTAGAATTTTTAATTTCGAATTAGTTTTCGAAATATTAATTTTTTTCTAATTTTATATACTTTTCTCTAATGATGGCAACTCAAATTTTAATCATAACAATTTTTTTTTCACATTTTAGAAAAGGTTATTATTTTAAACTAATTTGGCGACCAGTTTGGCCTTTCTTAAATGTTCAAGAAATGTATCATGTTACTTTTACTCATAATTCAATTTGTATTTCATTATCATTTTTTTTAATACAAAACTTTCATTTAAAACTGAAACATTTAAAATCAATGGCTTTCATTTCTTTCTTAAAAAAAAAAAAAAAAAAACGAAACGAAAGAAAAATATTAGGCACAGATGTCATATACGCAACGCTGTACTTAATTGGTGCCAAAATGGCGTTATTTTGCCTGGCATGGTAACCCGGCTATTGTTGCTTATTTATTAATAAATGTTTATTTTAATTTATTTTCTTTTTATTTACAAAAGAAATGTTATAAATTGTTTTGTTCTATAGTTATTAATAAAACTTTTTTTTATTTATTGCTATTTCGTTTTAAAAATAACAGAAAATAATTTAAAAATACATATATAACTAGTATTCGAAAACGAGGCCTTCGCCAAATTGTCGTAAAAAAAAATGCACGCCAAACCCGGTGTGTATATGACAATACAACAAATCATGACATTTAATTGTAGCTTCAAAGCAATGTTTTAATGGTTCTACTTCTCCCGTCGACCAATTTCGCCAAATTATATAAATCACCAAACCACTCGCCAAATTATACAATTTGATATAATTTTTTATTTTAAATAACAAAAGAACAAATAAATTAGTATAACATTAATAAAATACAAATAAAACGTCGAAATAAAAATCGCTTGATGGCGTAAACACGTGTAACTTCCTTAAAGTCAAGTGAATGTGACATTTACGTTCAACCATTACTGGCATTTAATCTTATAGTTTGGCGACAGATTTTAGACATAACATGCAACAGATTGTGAATCAAACACGAAAACAACCATTGAATGTCTTAACAGCAACTGATTCTACCTTAAATTTTTGCAATCAAAGGGAATTGAATGGAAACCCGTTTACAGGGAGATCGCTACAGGTTTTTTCAGTATAATTCAATCTTCTCTAATCTTTTTAAAAGCGATCAGATTAGCATTCTTTTAGATTCTGCAGTGTCTGAACGGGGGTTGGCGAGCGTAGTTTGCAGGGGGCAGAGCCCCCTACTGTATATATATATATATATATATATAGTCAAAAAGTAAAAACATGGTCAATTATTTAGACATTAATATCGAGATAAAAAATGGTGAGATAAAAACAGATATATATGATAAACGAAAAAGCTTTAACTTTGAAACTATAAAAATCTTAAATTTTGGATCAAATGTGCATATCTCAATATATAGAAATATTTTTATTAACGGGTTAAACCGTATAGATAGATTGACATCAAATACTGGGGGAAAAAAATTGAAGAACTTTACAAATGGTATATTCTGGCATTGCACCATGGCTATCCTGAGAGATTTTTGAAGAGTCTGCTGCGAAATTTCGTAAAGTGTAAGACTTATCGCAGAGATTTAGAGGTAATGTGGATGCGAAGAGAGGAGTAACTGTGGCTTTGACTGTTCAGGGTTTGCATGCACGATTGTTTGGGGTTTCATGTTCAGTTGTTGGTTTTCCATGGGTCTAGGCAGCTCATTCGATTTGTTAGTTTTTTCTTTTTGGTCTTGACAGGTTGTTTGGGGAGCGTTGTGCACATAAAAACTGGTTTTAACCCCGCAGTTGCATGTCGCAAGTGCATGCCGCCTGTCTCCATGGATTCAATTTCTTCTGGCTTTAGTTTGAATGTTTTTAAAGTTTGCCGTTTTTAAAGTATGTTGTTTTTGAAGTTAGTTGTTTTTAGTTATTTTGTTGTTGTCATTTGGTTTAGTTTATTTATTGTTGGATCAGTTCCGTAGTTTCGAATTTTTGGTTTGGTTTTTGGATATATATATATATATATATATATATATATATACAGTGCGTGTAAAAACTTTACGAACAGCCTAAAATATTATTTTTTTGCTAAATTTCAAATCAGATGAAAAAAATTACTATAATGTGTATCATAAAGTTGAAAAGCTAATAAAAAAGTCAACAAAATTCATCTGTAAGTATTTTATTACGTAAATAATGTAATTGTACAAAAAAAAAAAAAAAAAAAAAAAAAAAAAAAAAAAAAAAAAAAAAACACTATTTCTGCCTGTGTAAAAACTATAAGGACAGCAAAATAAAAACAATACAGTAATGAAGAAACAAATACTTAATATATTGTACACCCACCGTTGCGTTAATGACTGCAAATATTCTATCTTTCGTGGACATTATTAATTTTTGGAACAGTTCGAATCTGGTTTTGTATCATTCATCTTCAATCATAGTTCTGAGTTCTGAAGCTGAGGAAAAATGTCTCCCATTTTTATAAACTCGTCTTGCTAGATCTCCCCATAAGTTCTCGATAGGGTTTAGATCAGGACTTCTGTGTGGCCATTACAAAGCTTCAATATTTTTCTTCTGGAAACAGAGTTTTGTCTCACATCTTGTGTAGATAGCCTTATTGTCTTGCTGATAAATCCATTTTTCTCCTGCCAGAAGTTTTGCAACAGGTGAAAGATGGTCAGAAAGAGTTTTTAGATATCCTTTGAATTAACTTTTACTGAAAGAAATTAAAGTAACCCCAAGCCGTTGAACGAAAAGCAACCTCCTGTCAAAATCGATGCTCCACCTAACTGACGTTTTGAGAAAATTTCTTTTTCTTATGTCAAATATATATGTCTTAATGCCAATAATATTTCCAGCAATGAGGACCATCCAAGTTCCATTTTTCTTCGTCGGAGAAAATAACCTGCAGCCATTTGTCTCCCAAGTCATCACTTGTCTTGCAAGCTGTAAACGCTGGGTTTTGTGGCTAGTCAGTAAAGGGGGTTTACACAATTTTCCTAGCATTGGAAATTCCCAGATCGATTGGTTGTATTACAGATTGTTTTCTTGCACCCTTTGGGCCTAGTCGTCAGTAAAATCTCTTTATATGAGTATTTTCCAGTTGATGCTAACTTAAAAACCCTCTTTTAATCTTTCTCTATCTAATCTATCTAATCTAAACTCTCTTTTGGATTACAAGGCTTTTTGGTCTGCCATCAGACGTTTTTCCCCCTACTCGTCTTTTAACCTTAAAAAATTGTTAGTCAGCTAACTTTCTTTTGGCCCCCATTATTATACAATTAACAAAACTCTTAATAGAAAACGTCAGAAAAATCACTATACAGAAGAATTTGTAACGGGTAATTGAATAATAATTAGAGATCGACCAGAAATTCGGTTTCGTTTTCGTTTTAGACCCAAAATCTGAGTTTCGCCGAAAACGAATTTTCGGCTAAAATGCGACAGAAAATTTGGCCGGGCCGAAACTGGACAGAAACTACAGTATTCTAAAAATCTCGTTAAATTTTCAACATTACTCATCTTTATCGGCTCAAATGAGATTATTTATTGCTACGAACTTCGTTGTTTATAATTATCAGTCATGAATGACTCAAGACGTGAACTCAAATTATAAAGCAAATAATGCATATATAACTAAACTTTTTCACGTGCTCATTAAAAGCTGAGGACATAACAGTAATGGGAAATTTTCTGTTTGAAACCGCAGAAGCGTATCGAATACTCTTTGAGAAAGTTCTAGTATAAAAGATGATCATTTACAGAAATCATTATAAAAGATAAATCGAGGTGTGTATACATAAAACTAAAATATTTTTTAATTAAATGATATTCGTATAATTAGAAAATCTTTCTGTATCGTTGATGAATTAATTACGTTTTATTTTATATGAAAAAAAAAAGTTTTTGGTCTAAGGCCAATTTGGGTTACACGTATATTTAATTAAAATTGTGTATATTTAATAAATACGCATAATTATTTAATAATTATGCATATTTAATAAATACGTATAAATAATTAATAATTATGTATATTTATGCATGTATTAATTACTTTAATACATATAATTTAATTACTTTAAAAATGTTTTGGGCATTTTCGTTTTCCTTTTCGGCCGAAAATAGGAAGATCACCTAAATTCGGTTTCGGTTTCGTCATTAAAAACCTGTTTCGGTCGATTCTTAATAATAATTACGTAAAGCATTTCTATAAAAAATACTGGTGTCCTTAAAGTTTTTACACAGTCAAAAATAGCGTTTTTTGGCATAATTATTATTTTTTCGCAAAAAAAAGGACACAGATACATTTTGTTCACTTTTATATTAGTATTTCCACTTTATGATCAGCATTAAATTACCATTTCACTTGTCGTATTTTAAATATATCAGAATTTTTACAATTTTTTGCTGTCCTTTAAGTTTTTACACGCACTGTATATACACTATATTGCCATTAATGACCGGAAACTTTCAATTTTAGACATTTTGTCGAATATTTAGAAATATACTTGACAGATTCTTCTGGAATTTCAGGATTGAAAAGAATAGGTATGACCTCATATTTAGCAATGTCGATTTTTGAAATGGGAGAGTCTATAATTCTTAGGGTAGCTGGAAGTAAAGGTAGTAGTGCTTCGGATTAAACTTGTGTAGAGTAAAATATTTGACTACCGTTCCATTTAATTTTAATACGTCACTTTGTTCATATAGGTCACTTTGTTTTAAATGGGTAACTGGAAAGAAGTAGAAGTAGTAGTTGCTTCGTATTAAATTTATGTAGACTCTTATATTATAGACTATTATAGACTCTCCCATTTTAAACGAAGTGGCGTATTTGAATGAATGGAACGGCAATTCATGAAAATATTCCTTGGCGATGGCTGCGGGTTTGCAGACCGAAAGTTCTCGGATATTTAAATAAAATGTATATTTTTAAAGTTGTAACATCGGTATTATTACTATTTGTCACCTTTTCAGTAAACAGTGAACTTTTTAAAGTCCAAATGATTACGTAGTTTATGACTGGATCAAGGTGGAATACTGCATTTCGTCTTATGATTTTATTCAAAATAAAATTTTTTATAGTAAATTTCTAATAGTGCACACGTTCCTTAAAGTACGTAATGAAATAAAAAAATTTGTAGAAATATATATATATATATATATATATATATATATATATATATATATAATTTTAAGGATTCGTTTACCTTCACACTCTTTCATGTTTTCTTGGTTTACTTTTTCACCAAAAGTAAATGTGGAAAACGTAGAAAACCACTTGAAATTAACTCCTAGGTGACTATATGATGTCTTGAAACTTACAGCAAAAAGTTTATGAATTAGGTGTTTCTTATTTATTTATACATATTTTTCCTAAGATTCTAAAATTAAAAACTGTTGCTTAGTGGTAACTGCTACAAATAGGGCACTTTCATAAATTCATTAGCAAGAGAGTGCCCCTTAGAGACGAAGAAGGTGTATAAAAACGTTAATGAAGCTGTTTCATCTTGCCTCATAAAACTTTTGCTTGTATAAAAATGGATATTTTCATTTTAAAGTGTTTCTTTTTTTTTAATTTAATGAAAAAATCATCAAAAATTTAAATATTAGTATTTTCCTAAGGTCAAGTAGTTCTCATCATCAGTAAAAAATAAAAAATGAAATAAAAATACTTCGACATAAACATAAAAGATTGGATGATTCCTTTTATTGCGATTTGAAACAATAATAAAATCACAGGATTTCTGCAGTAGACATTAAAGTTAACTAAAACTGATATATAGGGTGTCCTTTCTTATCGTAGATCAATAGCTAATTCCTAAACCGTTAATTTTTATGGTTCGTAAGTGTCTTTACTTTTAAATATCAATATTTCTCAAAATTAATTTTCATCCTATTTAATCGCAAGATTCCGGCGTTAAATAGGGCGAAGATTACTTTTCAGAAAGCGTGGCTGTTAGCTGTTGCTTAGTACTAACCGCTACAAGTAAGACACTTTCATAAATTCATTAGCAAGAGAGTGTCCCTTAGAGACGAAGAAGGTGCATAAAAACGTTAATGAAGCTGTTTCATCTTGTCTCATAAAACTTTGGCTTGTAGAAAAATGGATCATTTCATTTTAAAGTGTTTCTTTTTTTAATTTAATGAAAAATATCCTCAAATATTTAAATATGAATATTTTTCTAAGATTAAGTAGGTTAGAATCGCCAGTAATAAAACTTATTTCAACGTACACAGAAGAGATCGGATTATTTATTTTATTACGACTTAAAATAATAATAAAATTCCAGGATTTCGGAAGTATATATTAATATTAATATTCGGAATTTTTTTTCTAGAGAGAAACATTCGCCTTGCTCGCCTTTCTCTCTGGAAAAGAATTTCCAAATATTAATATAGATTCAATCGATGCTGGATTTAATTAAGTGTCTGTGTTTGCCCCATGTCGGTGGCTCACGGAAAATATTCCATCTTGTGCTGCGTTTGTAGCCTTGCCAACCTCTAATAGTGAGAAGTTCCCAACTGGGTATCGTTCCATGTGGTTTAGTCGATAGAACGTCAATGCGCTATACTGATGGCCCGGGTTCGAGTCCCGGCATGGAATCTTTTTTACTAGGTTGGCCTTTCGGCTTTTAAGCAATTATTTGAAATTTGATTTTCTCTTGAAATATTGTAGATATTAATGTTAACTAAAACGGATATATACTGGTAGAGTGCAACTTCTTATCGTTCATCAACAGCTAATTCCTAAACCGTTAATTTTTAGAATTTGTAAGGGTCTTTACTTTTAAATATCAATATTTCTGAAAAATAACTTTCGTCTTATTTAATCGCAAGATTCCGGCGTTAAATAAGGCGAAGATTACTTTCAGAAAGAGTGGCTGTTGGCTGTTGCTTAGTACACTGTTAAAATTTTGCAGCATTCTGCCCAGTCATTTGACCGTTTTTATCGAAAACGGCTATACAACCGTAATTTAACACTATTCTGACTCTATTATTGGCCATTTTATGGTCAGAATATAGTTAAATTATGGTTATGAAACATTTTTTCCAAAAAACGGTCGAATGACTGGACAGAATGCTGCAAATGTTTAACAGCGTACTAAACGTTACAAGTAAGACACTTTAAATTCATTAGCAAGAAAGTGCCCCTTAGAGACGAATGGGATGCATAAAAACGTTAATGAAGCTGTTTCATCTTGTCTCATAAAGCTTTGGCTTATAGAAAAATGGATCATTTCATTTTAAAGTGTTTCTTTTTTAAATTTAATGAAAAATATCCTCAAAAATGTAAATATGAATATTTTTCTAAGATTAATTAGGTTAGAATCACCAGTAAAGAAACTTATTTCAGCGCAGACAGAAGAGATTGGATTTATTATTATTATTATTACAACTTGAAACAATAATAAAATCACAGGATTTCTGAAGTAGATAATAAAATTAACGAAAACTTATATATAGAGCGCTCCTTCTTATCTATCTTCTTTTTACTTTTAAATATCAATATTTCTGAAAAATAATTGTCGTCTTATTCAGTCGCAAGATTCTGTCGTTAAAAAAGGCGAAGATTACTTTTCGTAAATAGTGGTATTCAAAAGTAAGCACCCGTGTGAACCCTGGTTTCAGAGATATAGCTTCAATTGAAAAAATATTTCAAATGATCCTCTTTATCATATTACCCTTTCGCGAGGAGTGTCTATTCCACAATTTTTAGTACTTCATCACCGGTTTTTAAAATTAGAAAATTTTGATTAAATAAGGAAAATTTTCCAATTAAGAATTACTGTTAGACTTAATTAAGAATTTTGAGCTCTGTGTGAGTCACGTATACGTGAAGCTTGTTGCAGACTTGTTGTCTTTGTCATATTACCCGTTCGCGACGAGCGTCTGTTACAGAATTTTTAGTATTTTATCACCGGTTTTTAAAATTAGAAAATTTTGATTAAATACGGCAAATTTTCCAATTAAGAATTACTGTTAGGCATAATTAAGAATTTTGAGCTCTGTGAATCACTTAAGGGGACCGGGTAACCGAAATTCAATCAAAAAATCAAATTTTACTTTTTTATATCATTATATAGTTTAAACTTTTATTTTTTCAACGATGTATATTACACATGTTTATATATACAGGGTGAATATTTTTTAAAGTTGTGAAAGTAAAATCCTATAACAAAAGAACCACTGATCCAAATGACCTGAAATTTCACCAGTATGCTCCCAAAGCAATGGGAATTTTTTAGCCGTGGTTAAAAAAATCAACTTAAAATCGCACCAACAGATGGCGCTGTATATGCAGTAAAGACGGGAGACGAGCTTGCCCACGTCACACGCAGAGTGGCAATAAAACGTGAAGCATGCACACCTCGTTTTCATTATTCTGATCTCAATCCCTGCGATTTCCGGCTATGGGGGTACCTAAAGAATACTGCATATTGTGGTGGTGTTACGAACTTAGCTGACCTGAAGGCACGCATTGTGCACCAGATCCATAGCATCCGGCCGGATACTCTTTGCTTTGTTGTGAAACATGCGGTTTCACGTTTCCAAATCGTAGCTGAAACGGTGGACAGCACATTGAAAATATCTTGCGTTACTTGCGTAGCTCCGTATGAATGCTTCCCTCCAAATTTTTATTTCGTTCCGTTTCTGCAAAGGTGTTCTTAGTGCCTTGTTTTTTTTTTTTTTTTTTAAACCATGCCTAAAAAATTCCCATTGCTTTGAGAGCATACTGGTGAAATTTCAGGTCATTTGGATCAGTTGTTCTTTTTTTATAGGATTTTGCTTTCATAACTTTAAAAAAAAAATCACCATGTATATAAAAGTGTAGGGTTTTTTCATTCTTTCTAAGAGCACTTCAAAGCAGTGGGCTACTTTTTTAAAATTCAGATTTCTTGATTGGCACCACTTTTCTGAAGTGGTAAAATTCGCATTATTTTCGCCTTAATTAATAAGTTATTAAATAAGGCGAATTTTACTATTTCAAGCCAATCAAGAAGTCAGAATTTTAAAAAAGTAGTCCACTGGCAACACTGCTTCACAGCTTTAATTTACTTTTCTCAAAACTTCGATTTTTCAGGTTTGTCTTCTTTTTTTTTCAATATCTATTAAACTTAAGAACTCAGATTTTTCTAAATACTTATGTTATAGTGCATACTTTAACACAAGGACTTAATGATTTGTTGAGAATTATTTATTTTAGGTAGTGAAATCTTACCAAAAATGCTAATTTAAAAATGTCTTTCAATAAATAATTAATAATTATTTTTTTAGTTTCATTTAAAAAGAAAATGGTCTGTTAAAATACGTAAAGCATGTTATTCTAACTACTCTAAAAAATCTAGACCTCTATCTTTCACCATTCCTGAGAAAAAAGGTACATAAAGTTGGTGTATTTTAACATGGCCGAGATAGAGCTTACCCGGTCCCCTTAAATGAAAATCGATGCAGTAAAAAACCTTTCTCGCATATTTTTAAGTATCGGATATTAATTTATATGATCGCGAATCGAATAATTTATATGAAACTTCGACAGAACATAATAGGAATGTCTAAAATCATTCTAAGCAAATAATTTGAAATTTCATATTTTCGTTATTTTTTGCAATATTAAGGGTACCAAGTCCACCTAATAATAATGCTAATAAAATGATCTATTGTTATTTTCTAAAAGCACAAATGCAAATTCACTTCAATTTTGACTTAATAATCTCTTAACTAGGATGAATGTAAAGAAAAAAATATATAGTTTTTTTTTTATAATGGTGACATCTTACTATAAATATTATTTCGTTTATGATAATCTAGCATTTACCTAGTATTCTTTAAGTCGTTTTATTATTTTTGTAATTTAATCACAGTTTTTCAAAAAGTTATCCGAACAAAACTAATTATTTCCGTTAACGAAACTAATTATTCTGCCCGAGTGTAATTAAACTGTGAAACAAACCCAATATTGCTAATGGTGGATATAAAAAGTGCAGTTCCTAAAATAATTGCTTCTAATATAGCATACAATAAAAGACAAAATATATTTCACCACATTCAAAAAACTCCTCATAAGCGTTATTTTCGTATTCATTTAATTAAGAAAAACCGCACTAATTTACATTCATATGGCGATAGAATTAATTAATGCACTCGTATTGCATGCAATAATGTATATAAATAACTGTTATTTCAAACTTATGTTATATATACATATTAATTTATTATTATTTTAAACTGTATCTGAAACTTGTTTATATTTGATGTCCTTAAAATGTCATTTTAACCCATATTTTCCGATCGTGCTCTATATTATGTCATTTTAACTCATATTTTACCACCGTCCTGTTATATTATATCACTAAGTTCATTTTTAATCCCTAAAAAAAAATCTTGATTTTTGAATTTGACTATTTTTTACTATATTACCTGGAATGGCTTTTCTTTAAACCCTTTAATTCTCGCTCCCGTGATATTCACGGGCTGTGTCTTTTATTCAGATTGTTTGATTCCCACCAGTTTTATAAAATAGTGTAATTGGCTTTATTATGGTATCATTTTACCTGTCATTAAATAAGGTGAATATTTCTTTTTCAAAAAAGGGGTGCCAATAAGCAATTTGAATTTTTAAACCGTAATTTAATGCGACCGTTAAGGGGTTAATTTAAAAAAATTCCGAAATGGTCTTCAAATTTCAACGATGACAAGTCACATACTGTTGTTGAGTAGTACTGACAAGGGAACCACTTTAGGTGTTGCTCGCACCTAGTATTGAAACCTGGTGCATTTTAAAGCTCTATATTGAGAAGTTTGGGAATCGATAAAATGTTTTTGTTAAAATAATATTTTTTGATTTTACAGCAGATTAACTTTCTGAAAATGCAATTTTCGAGACCACTTTTCGGGCTGTTAAAAAGTAAAAGTTTAAAAAAAAAAATAGTTTAAAATATAAATTAGTCAATAATAACTATAAAATGTTGAAAAAAGTTTTAAAATTCCTTCAAGAACCTACGAATTTGATTTAAAAAAAATACAATACTATATTTACATATTTGGCGGGGAAAGATTGGCGTCTTTTTCGTCCCGTACAGTTTTCCGGCAACCCTAGCTCAGTATTTTCGCTACGCACCGTGTTGTAGCCCCACCAGTGGCCGAGAGGTTCTGCTCTCGAAGCTGGTAGACGGGAGGTGCTGGGTTCGATCCCGATCGCGCCCGTCGGCCTAATCGTTCGGAGTTTTCGTGGTTTTCTTCGGACCTTGGTTCTCCAAGCGTTAATACGGGTTAGGTCCCCTTAGAAAGACCTCCACGGAAGGCACTCCCCTTCCTTAGGGCCTATATCCCACGTGCTGATAATTGGCCGACATAAATACAACCAACCAACCAACCACCGTGTTGTAATGGTTTGGACGTAAACCTATTACAAGTATAGAGCTAGTGAAAATTTTGAAGTGCCATATCTGGCGACTTAACTCTCTTTTGGTGTAAAATTAACAAATAAAAATCCAATAAGAAAAAATTATAAATATAAAAATATATATAAAATATGATTTTAACAAAGAATTTTTATCAGTTCTCTAACTTTTATGCATAGGGCTACAAAATGCACCAGGTCTCGATTCTAGGTGCGAGCAACACCTAAAGTGGTTCCCTTGTGAGTATTGATGAGTAATTCTAAATAGATGTACAAATTTATAGTAGTTTAATCGCAACATCATCGTACAGTTTGTAAAAAGACTAGGATTGATTTTTTTTTGTTTTGTTTTTGTTTTTTAATTATGTTTGTTGCCTTATTTTTTCTGTAATAGCATTATATTGCGATTTTTTTTAATGTGATAAATAGCGATAAAATATTGGTTAAAAACTTTCACTTTTGAAACTCGTATTATCTTAAACTAATCGCGATTTCGACAATTCATTAAATGGTTTCTCTTAACAGCACCGTGACTCAAGTGTGGCCAAAATATGAAATCATCTTCACCCAAGTACACTTCTTTCTGTGCATATTGCCGTAACGTGGAAAACGGATCCCTGTGACGTCACTGTGATGACGATACATCCTATTATTTCGAAAGGTGTAAATTACTCAAAAATCTGTCACGGTGATGTTACGAAGTGGCGTTCGCTTGAGCGTCACATTGGAATGAATTAAAAATATCATCGTGTTTGCCATAAAGCAATATAAGTCTGCTAAAATACACTCATATGGATAAAATTATGAACAAAAAAACAGGTTCGAATTGAAATGAGATGACCTGTATTTAAGGCTACTAGTCACTCAGCTTTCGAATTCCCTTCACTAATGCTAAGTTTATGGGGATGGCATGCATTTGTATATTTAAAATATCTCCTCAGGAAATTAATATTTTTAATTGCTTTGTTCTTTGTACTCCCCTTAAAAGATGTCTCTTTTTAGGTGCGTTCGTAATTACATAAATACGTAGCACCTATAGCCGTCGTTCAGTCCGTCCGTCCGTCTGTCCATCTGTCTGTCCGTCTGTCCGTCCGCATATAACAGAACAAAAACTTCCCAATCGAATGGTCTGAAATTTTAAATATATAATTGTTGCAAAATTTTGTCGAGTCATTTCAAATTTTATGAAAATCGGATGAATAGTTTAATTACAGGGACAATCAAAAGTTTTCCGTTTCATTACGGCCAATGGGAAAAAATGATTGCAACTGCATTTTAATGATGTTGCAGCCTTCCGACTGGTCTGAAATTTTAAATTTATAATTGTTGTAAAATTTTGTCGAGTCATTTCAAATTTTATGAAAATCAGATGTATAGTTTAATTACAGGGACAGTCAAAAGTTTTCCGTTACATTAAGACCAATGGGAAAAAATTATTCCAAGTGCATTTTAATGATGTTACAGCCTTTCGAACAGAATGAAATTGATATTCACTTATGAAGTGTACTAAAATATACATTCAGTACAATATGCGGTGCAAAAAATATTTATAAAACTAGTTATAGTACGAACGCACCTCATCTGCCACGTTTGACAAGCAATTTCCAACTTGTTTTCTTAGTTCTCAAAATATTCTTAAAATCCATGCTTAATTTAATATTTTTTGTGTTAAAAGCTGACGAATTGCGAGTAAGATTTTAACACTTCATATAAAATTAAGCATCTATTTTAGAAATATTTTGAGAATTAAGGGGAAAAAAAGACATCCTTTAAGAAGAGTACTTAGAAAAAAGAAGTTAAGAATATTCATTTCCCGTGGAGATATTTTAAATATACGTATGTATCAAACGCCCATAGGCTTAACATTACTGAGGGGAATTCGAAAGCTGAGTGACTAGCAGCCTTAACATTAGTAAACGGATTGCGACCCTACTTTCCTATAGAAAAATTCTTTGTTGACTTGTGGTCTATTTGCTTTTAAATTTTGCATGTGGGGTTCAGGGAAACCTTGTATAAATATCATAGAATAACATGCACTTTGATAATAGCTTGACCTGACTAAACGCATTAGGGTATAAATACTTCAATAGCTTCTACTCTCCCTTTATTTTACAAAAACAAATAAGTATGAAAACGTGTGATATATTTTCGCAATTTAGATCAATATTTAGTTTTTTAATAAAGAAATTCCAGCCACACGGGAAAAGTAAGCGTTTTTGTAACAGAACAACCGTAACTTAAATATTTGCTACTTAACTTTTATAAATAAATGCCCACTTATTCACAGCTTGTGAAGTATTCCGCAGGTATTTTGCAAATAAATGACTATGTCAGATTTGATTCAAAATCTCGCAATAATACTAGGATCAATTTTTAGAGGATAGCCATTGAAAATAAAAACGAATGAGGTAGAACAAAACATTCTTAGTATAAAATAGTACAGCATCAGTGAATTAGTACAAAACGGAATGTGTATTAAAGGGACTGATAAAGTGTCGCCTGCATAACCCTATAATGTCGGAAATCAATGCGCTGTGGTTCTAACACATTCACATTCACTAGCATATTGTTCACGATTCATTCACGTTTCGCAACTCTGCTATATATACATTGTAGCATTACAGATACTTGCAATAGTGTGACAATTTCTACATGATAATGAATGCGCATGCAGAAGCAGTTTCATGAATGCATATGTGTCTCGTAGCCAATGGCGACTCTTCGAACATACTAATCATTAAATTATAATTACTGTGAGCCATTTTTCCTGTCATATTTGTTTTCTGTTCATTTTTTTTTTTACATTTTACCATAATGTATTAACATAAATATGTATTTTTGTGATAAACTATGGGTAGTTGCTTATAATTACACCTTTTTCTTCAAACACTGACGCAAGATAATGAACATACACTATCTGCCCAAAAGTCACCAAACATTTTCGTTTTCAGACTGTTTTCCGAATACCTAGAGAAATGCATAACGAATTCTTCTGAAACTTCAGGAATATAAAGAACACGTTTGACATATTTTTCAGTGAAGGTTTAATCATGAAGGCATTTAGGGGGCTAACAGCAAATTGAATTTAAAAAATGTTTGAGATCACCTTGCAAAATAAAATAATGGTCTGTCGCTACTTTATGACTATGTGGATATTGTACAACATTTGTAAAAGAATATCACGTATATTCATAGAGATATAAAGGTTTCTTTAAAATATTAAATAAATTTCCGCATTTTTATTTATAGAATGCAGGACTTTCAACCAAATTTAGCCCCACCAGTGGCTGAGAGGTTCTGCTCTTGAAGCTGGTAGACGGGAGGTGCTGGGTTCGAACCCAATCGCGCCCGTTGGCCTAATTGTTCGGAGTTTTCGTGGTTTTCTTCGAGCCGTGGATTTCCATGTGTTAATACGGATTAGGTTCCCTTAGAAAGACCTTCACGGAAGGCACTCCCCCTAGGGCCTATATCCCTCGTGTAGATAATTGGCCGTCAAAAATCAACCCAACTCAACCAAATTTACTTCCACTTTCAGGAAAATTGAAAAATTACAGTAGAAATTTATCACAGTTGGAAAATAAATTTAGTAAATATTTGATGAAAGATGAGAATTTGTATGGAATAATTTTTAACTGCGCTTCCGTGAACATTATCAAAACATTCTTTGCATAATTTAGTTGTCAAGTATACTTATAGAAAACTGGCTATAGACAACTGGCATATAAAATCCAGTTGAATAATTCAATAATCCAATTCAGAAAAATATCAATGATATAGTGAGCTGAATTTAATTTTCTTTCTAAAAATAGCTGGATAATTTCCACAAATTGTCATTTTTTATTAATTGACTTTTAACAAAGGAGTTGGCATTTAATGTATGTCCATGCGTAGCTTTGGAAATGATCCTTTGATTTTAAAAATTCACTTTTCGTTGGAATGGGCTCGTTCTGGTGATTTTTCCAGGGAGGCCTAAAATATCGATAAAAATATTAAATACAAAAGAAAAAATGACAATTTTAGGAAAATTCCTTATAATCCAGCTACTTTTAGAAAACAACTGAAATTCAATTCAGCACACTGTATTACCGGTACCTTTCGCATTTTTTACGGTATTCGAATGGCATTTTTATATGAGTTGTCTTATATAGTTAACTACTAAATTATGAAAAAAACTTTTGTTCATTATTATAGCATGCTAAGTTAAAAATCGTTTCATATAAATGCCCATATTGCATCAAATATTTAATATATTTATTTCCTAATTGTAGTATTTTCTTTCTACTACCTTGTCAATTTTCCTAAAAGTGGCTTATACCGGGTATCCCAAAAATGACTGATAGATTTAAAATTCGATAACTTGCAAAAGGTCACAGACATTAAAAAAAAATTTGCAGGAGGGTTATTTAAGATGTCAGATTTTATGCTGCGATTCTCAGTTTTAATTACAAATAGCAGCGATAGATGGCGCTGCAAGCAATGGGCGCTAAATCCAGGCTCGATTTTTCGGTCTTTCTCTTCTCCCATGCGAAAACATGAGATTAAAATGTTTGAATGGATACCAAAGTACCAAAACTCGGGCCTGGAATTGGCACCTATTTCTCGCAGCGCGATCTATTGTTTGAAATTCGAACTAAAATCAAGAATCACAGTAAAAAACTCCTGACATCATACATAATCCTCCTGCAAGAATTTTTTTAATATCTGTCCCCGTTTGCAAGCTATTGAATTTTAAAATTCATCAGTGATTTTTGGGACACCCGGTATGTATTTGAATACCCTCCGCGCTATAAAAAAAGAAACTTGCTGAAATTTCTTATATTTTTTAAAGAAATTTTTATATCTTCTTAAATACACTTGCTATTCTTATCAAACGAACACAATTGTTACATAAGATCCACATATTCATGTGCTACAGCTACAGATCAATTCGAGTATTTTATTTTACAGGGTTGTCGCAAATATTTTTTTATTGACGTTGTTGTTGGTCCTTAATTGCCCTCGTGATAACAGCTTCAATGAAACATTATGAGGTCAAGCATTTTCTTTATATTTCTAAAGTTTCAGAAGAATTTCTCAAGTATTTCTTTAGATGTTCGGCAAAACGTCTAAACTCAAAAGTGTCCGGTGACTTTTGTTCATATAGTGTAGATTTCAAACCTTTTAAAGCTTACTGATTACAATGTGCAGTGGACAAAATAGGGAGAACACCCCATATATTTTAATATCCAAATTGCCATCGAAAAAAATTGAAATAACCATTCGACTGGAATTTATATCTTTTTTTCAATTCATATTTTAACCCTCCGCCTACCAAGCGGATCCAATGAACCCGGCAGGTACATTCAAAATGATTTTTCTTATGAAAAAAAAGACTGAAAATTCTGTAAACATGTGAATTTTTCTGGAATGTTATACTCTTTTTAACATTTCAGAAAAAGTCACTTACAGAATTTTCAGTCTTCTTTTTTTCATCAGAAAAATCATTTTCAGCGTACCTGACGGGTCCATTGAACCTGTCTGGTAGCCGTACGGTTAAAAAAAATAATATAGTGTAGATTTCAAACATTTTAAGTCTTACAGACCACAATGTATAGTCGACAAAAAAAAAGGAGAACACCCCATACATTTTAATATCTAAATTGTCATAGAAAAAATTGGAAATTTTTTATACTCTTTTTTTTAATTCCAGAAAAAGTCACATATTTGCAGCATTTTCAGTCTTTTTTTTTTTTCATAGCCATTCGACTGGAATTTATATCTTCTTTCAATTTGTGTTTTAAAAAATAACTTAATTTAAAAAAAATAAAATAACTGTTTTAATAAACAATATTGCCTGTCTTCGTAGTGAAATTCTGCCAAACACTGAATTTTGCAATATGAACACATAACTTTGACATCATATTTGAGTTTTTTGGGTAAATTTTATCTTGGATACCAAACAGAAAGTCAGTCGGTCAAATAGTTTAGAAATTATGAAGGTTTAAAGTTTGGAACGTCTAATATTAAATTCATTTGCAATCGTTGTAAAACAAATTTCAATTAGTGTTGTTTTTTAGACATAACTCAAAAACTACTTGTCGAAAGGAGCTATGATTTTGCATTCGCATAGTTGAAGCTTCTAAAAACAATTTTTGTTAAAAATTCTAATTTTTTTTTTCTTTTCAAAAGATATATATATTTTAAATACCCATGTGAACCGAAAATAATTTTGTACCAATTCACTGTTGCTCTACAATTTGTAATTGGAAATTTTGTCTTATGATCATCAACTTTTTTCTCCTTTTCCATTATTGTCTTCTATATTTTGCTACTAGGAGTGCTGTTACTGGTTACAATAGGTAGAACGTAGTGTTTTTACTACACTGCGGTGCTATATGACAGGCCCACACCAAAGTTTTAATATTTCTATTGAATTATTAGATTACAATGCTAAATATTGTTTCATACAAACTATAAAATCCTTAATTAATATTCATATAAAACGCACAAATAAATGTACAAGAATTAGTTTCAGGTGCATACATATAATTTAAAATTATTTAAAATACATCAAAATATCTTAAAATACATTAGAAAAACCCAGAACGTTTTCAGTCATCACAAGACCGTCATCAGTGGGATTTAAATGTTATTATTTTCTTTGCGCTTATTCGAGAATTGTCTACAAGGAAATCATTGTAATTTAAAAATCCAGTTGAATATCTTGAAAATTCAGGAAGATATCAGTGATATAGTGAGCTGAATTTAATTTTCTTTATAAAAGTAGCTGTATAATTTCCTCAAATTGTCATTTTTTTTAATTGACTTTCAACAAAGGAGTTAGTATTTAATGTTCAATTACAATGATTTTCTTCTAGACAATTCTCGAATAAGCACAAAGAAAATAATAACATTTAAATCCCACCGAGGACAGTCTTGTGATGACTGAAAACGTTCTGGGTTTTTCTAATGTATTTTAAGATATTTTGATGTATTTTAAATAATTTTAAATTATATGTATGCACCTGAAAGTAATTCTTGTACATTTATTTGTGCTTTTTATATGAATATTAATTATTTAATTCAAGGTGAATTGAACACAAGAATTTTAACTTCTATTTATAAAACCCTTATAACAGCAATTTATAAGAAGAGTTGTAGCAAATATATGTAAAAAATTTAAACATACAAGATGTTCAAAAATATTGAAATACGCTTTAATTTTAGGTAGCTTTCATTACAAAAAGCTACCTATTGCAGCCGATTGGAGGAAAGCGATTTCAAAAAATTTTGGTATATTTTCATTGATCATGACCCCAGACCCCGAAACCACCCTCTGTTCAAAATTTATATATATATATATATATATATATATCTGACCTATGTCACACTCTAACTCTCGTAATTATGAACCGATTTCGATGTAATTCGGTGTGTACACAGTACATACCAATGTCTCGACCGAGTTCGTTGGCCAGCTTCATCCGCCATTTTGTTTCAAAATGGCGGCCATTTAAAATTTTTATAAAAATTTAAAATTTGAAATGTGGTACCAAAAAATTAAAAATGGAAAAATATTTTTTTCTTATGTATTTGACCTTTATACAAAGATTCTGGAGCAGTTATTGTTTCGTCTATATCTTAAAAAATGGCTGAGTTATAGCATTTTGAATCTCTAGCGTGGCTGGCATTTTGAAACGTCCTGAATTTTTTCACGCGATAAAAGGCGTATTTATGAACCGATTTCGATGTAATTCGGTGCGTACATAGTACATACCAATGTCTCGACCGAGTTCGTTGGCCAGCTTCATCCGCCATTTTGTTTCAAAATGGCGGCCATTTAAAATTTTTTTAAAAATTTTAAATTTGAAATGTGGTACCAAAAAATTGAAAATGGAAAAATATTTTTTTCTTATGTATTTGACCTTTATACAAAGATTTCGGAGGAGTTTTTGTTTCGTCTATATCTTAAAAAATGGCTGAGTTGCAGTATTTTGAATTTCTAGCGTGGCTGACATTTTGAAACGTCCTGAATTTTGTCACGCGATAAAAGGCGTATTTATCAACCGATTTGGATGTAACTTCGTTTATACATAGTACATACCAATGTCTCGACCGGGTTCGTTGTCCAGCTTCATCCGACATCTTGTTTAAAAATGGCGGCCATTTAAATTTTTAAGAAAATTTTAAATTTGAAATGTGGTACCAAAAAATTGAAAATTGAAAAATTATATTCTTCTTATAAGTTTGACCTTGATAAAAAGATTCGGGAGCAGTTTTTGTTTCATCTATATCTTAAGAAGCGTGGCTGACATTTTGAAACGTCCTGATTTTTGTCACGTAATAACAGGCGTATTTATGAACCCATTTGGATGTACCTTGGTGTGTACATAGTACATACAAATATCTCGACCGAGTTCGTTGGCCAGCTTCATCCACCATCTTGTTTCAAAATGGCGGCCATTTAAAAAATTAAAAAAAAAATTAAAATGAGATACCAAAAAATTGGAAAATGAAAAAGATTTTTTTTTCGTATGTGTTTGACCTTAATACAAAGATTCCGGAAGAGTTTTTGTTTCGTCTATATCTAAAAAAATGGCTGAGTAATAGCATTTTGAATTTCTATTGTGGCTGACATTTTAAAACGACCTGATTTTTGTTACGCGATAACAGGCGTATTTATGAACCGATTTGGATGTAACTTTCTCTGTACATAGTACATACCAATGTCTCGACCGAGTTCGTTGGCCAGCTTCATTCGCCATCTCGTTTCAAAAGGGTTGCCATTTAAATATAAATTAAATTTAAAATTTAAAATGAGGTATTAAAAAATTGGAAAATGAAAAAGATTTTTTTTATGTATTTGGCCTGGATACAAATATTCCGGAGCAGTTTTTGTTTCTGAAAATTTGTTCTTTTGTTTATATCTTAAAAAAATGTTTGAATTATAGCACTTTGAATTTCTAGCATGGCTAACATTTTGAAACGATCTTGTATTTGTCACGCGATAACACACGTATTCGTCTATTTCGATGTAAGAAGGCATGTAGATAGTATACATCAATACCTCGACCAAGTTCGCTGGCCAGATTCATCAGCCATCTTGTTTCAAAATGGCGGCCATTAAATAAAAATATATATATATATTTAAAGTGAGGTGCAAAAAAATTAGAATTGAAAAAGGTTTCTTTCTTAAGTATTTGAACTTGATATAAGGATTCAGGAGCATTTTTTGTTTGTCTTTACCTTAAAAAATGGCTCAGATATAGCAGTTTCAATTTCTATTGTGGGTGACATTTTGAAAAATCTGATTTTTTGCATGCGACAGCACTCGTATACAGGGTGATTCATAAAAGATGGGCAGAACTTTAAGGGGTTATAGTACACTTAAAGACAAATAATATTAAATAGGAGACTAAGGGTCCCAGACGTATTCCCAAGGAGACAGGGGGCATTAAAGTTTAGGGCCCGAAATTTCAAATGATTATAAAACATGGAAAAATTGGTCGATTCGTTTGCGGTTTTTGCAAAAAATTTTCTTTATGCCAGTATTTTCTTGAAATAAAATTTTAAAGTTCAATTTCAAAAAATGCCGATAGGGGGCGCTTTAGACTTTGGAGTAACAAACAACTATTTTTTAACGTTATTTTTTGTATTTCTTTAAATGATTTCGAAAGCTTAGACTTAAACTTAAATTTTGATCTAAAAATCTGAGTCCTAACGAGTAGTTAAGTAGCGTAAACTGAAATTTGAAATTTGAAACCCTTCTCCCCCCAGAACAAAAATCAGTTATTCCCGATCTTTGTGTCGTAGATTAGGCTCTAACTACTGCCGCGTTTTGCTAAAATTATTCTTTATGTCAGTATTTTCTTGAAAATAAATTTTAAAGAAAATTTTCAAAAAATTCCGATAGAGGGCGCTTTAGACTTTGGAGTAACGAACAACTATTTTATACCGTTATTTTTTGTGTCTCATTAAATGCTTTCTAAAGCTTAGACTTAAATTTTCAGCCCAAAATCTGAATCGTTAGACGTGGTTAAGTTTCTGGGGAGAGGGATTTGAAATTTCTACTCCTGAGCACAGTTCAGTTTACCATGTCCACACATTGTGTGCTGTGATACGAGGTAAAAAGACACAAATTAGGATTATGTTACCAAAGCATATTTATTAACATGTAATTACAATAAATGTTCAAAATTGTGACCACCAGAGGTTATGCACGCAGAACAACGGCGAAGAATGGAACGGCGAACATTCGCGAAAACATCAGGCTTTTCGAGCACTTCCCTACAGCGGCGGAAAGTCTGGCGACCAGTTCCTCGGGGGATTCAATGGGTGTCTCATACATAAGAGCCTTCAATCGTCCCCCAAAAAAGAAATCGAGGGGTGAAAGATCTGGCGAGCGAGCAGGTCAAGCAACAGGACCACCTCGACCAATCCATCTGTTCGGAAATGTGATGTCCAGATAGTTGCGGACGTCTCGTACGTAATGGGCTGGCGCTCCATCGTGCTGGAACCACATGACCCGCCGGATGCGTGGAGGAACAACGTTTAACAGGTCTGGCAGCACATGTTGCAGAAATGTGAGGTATGTTTTACCGTTGAGGCTTTCAGGAAGAAGGTACGGTCCGATTAGGTGGTCTCCGAGGATTCCTGCCCAAACATTGATGGAAAAGCGTCTCTGATGAGCATGTTGATACGTAGCATGTGGATTGACATCCGCCCATACATGTGCATTGTGTGTGTTAAATGTACCTTCACGTGTGAAGGTACATTCATCGGTGAAAAGCACAGTTCGTCCAAAATGTGGATTTAGCGCGTTCTGCTGCAGAAACCAGCGGGCGAATTCAATACGATTTGGATAATCTCCTGGAAACAGTTTCTGGACTCGTTGCACATGAAACGGGAGCAAATGTTCATCCTTCAGTACCCTCCAAGTCATGGACTGTGAGGTATCCACCTGCCTAGACACTGTTCGTGTACTTGTACTTGGCTGCGCCGCTACTACATCCAGAATGGCTTCTGCAACAACTACTGATTCGTCCTTTTTTGCACGACCTGCATTCGACCGGGAAGCGAGAAATGATCCCGTCTCACACAACTGTCTGTGCAAGCGCTCGAAAGTTTTTGCGGTTAGGCAACCGCCTGTTGGGAAATCGCTCTCCGTACATTCGTTGTGCCTCTGCACCATTTCCATCTGCCGCTCCGTAAATTAAATGCATCTCAGCCTTTTCCTTATTCGTGAAGGGCACCATCTTCCGATTCATTACTACAGCGACTTACACTTGACTCACCGTTCAGTGGTTTTTATGCCTGAATCGTGTCGAAATTTTGCATACGTGTTCTTCTTCTTCCCCATTTGACATTTGCATACTTTCTGTTTCCTTCTTCACCCGGTGACTAGCGTCAGGAATGGAGCTTTAACGTTTGCATGAGCGACGTTTCCAACTGTGCCAGTGCCTTTATGAGTGAATTCCGACTATGCAGTCCTTGACGAAAGTTGTATTTTTGCCTCGTATCACAGCACAGAATCGTTGGGCATGGTTAAGTAGTGCAAACTGAACTATGTTCAGAAGTTGAAATTTGAACCCCCTCCCCTCGCTACTGAACCACGCTCAGCGATTCAGATTTTGAGCTGAAAATTTAAGTTTAAGTCTAAGCTTTAGAAAGCATTTAATGAGACACAAAAAATAACGGTATAAAATAGTTGTTCGTTACTCCAAAGTCTAAAGCGCCCTCTATCGGAATTTTTTGAAAATTTTCTTTAAAATTTATTTTCAAGAAAATACTGACATAAAGAATAATTTTAGCAAAACGCGGCAGTAGTTAGAGCCTAATCTACGACACAAAGATCGGGAATAACTGATTTTTGTTCTGGGGGGGGAGAAGGGTTTCAAATTTCAAATTTCAGTTTATGCTACTTAACTACTCGTTAGGACTCAGATTTTTAGATCAAAATTTAAGTTTAAGTCTAAGCTTTCGAAATCATTTAAAGAAATACAAAAAATAACGTTAAAAAATAGTTGTTTGTTACTCCAAAGTCTAAAGCGCCCCCTATCGGTATTTTTTGAAATTGAACTTTAAAATTTTATTTCAAGAAAATACTGGCATAAAGAAAATTTTTTGCAAAAACCGCAAACGAATCGACCAATTTTTCCATGTTTTATAATCATTTGAAATTTCGGACCCTAAACTTTAATGCCCCCTATCTCCTTGGGAATACGTCTGGGACCCTTAGTCTCCTATTTAATATTATTTGTCTTTAAGTGTACTATAACCCCTTAAAGTTCTGCCCATCTTTTATGAATCACCCTGTATATCAACCGATCCCGATGTGAGTGAGCATGTGCACAGCAATTACTAAGATCTCGACCAACTTCACTGGTTAGCCTCATCCACCATGTTGTCTTAAAATGGCAGGCACTTTAAGAAATCGCCGAATTTGGCAGCCAAATATAAGTTACTTTAAAGAAAAGCAGCTTGGATAAAGCTGACTAATTTCGCGAAATTCTCATTCATTATATTGATAAAAATTAGTATTGAATCTCCTATATTCGGTTTCCACTAAATTGAGCTTCGTGTGTTTGAATGATATAAGTTGGCTTTTTTAAAATAAAGGAATATGAAAGCTACCTCTTCTTTCCGGCAATGGCCGGAAGGACTTTTTTACCTGCTGGCGATAAGAAGGTAATGTAAATTGCAAAATGGTTTTAAATAAGTAGAAAATAAGGCTGTTTTGATTAAATATTCAATTAATTTTCAAAAAGTAACATTTTTAAATTTTTATACGAGCCCTCTAGGCAAATATATCAATTAGATTTTTTTTTACTTTTCGTTCCTATACAAGATCATTACAAAAAACCAAATATCTGTATCTTTAAAATTGAAGGGGTTATGCTCTATCAAAAATTAACCTATGTGAAGGGTTACCATATATCAAATTAGAAGTGTAACTTTGTGCAATAGTAGAAGAAAAAAAGAAATACGGACAATAAAAGAGGCAGTTTATCTTCAACAAAATATAATCGATGCATACAATAGTATTATTGGCGCTGAACTCCAAATTATTTCCAGAAGTATGATTATAGAAACTAGTAATGTGTTGGAGATGAGAAAAAACACCTCAATAATGCTTTATGAATTTCTTATTTAATTTTGTTTGTAAGTTTAAAACTACATTTGTCTCTTTACATTATTTCTGCATATGCAAGGCTTTATTTAGATATGTTTGTAATGCAAATTTCCTTCACATGATAACTTTTTTTAATCTTAAGGAAGCCATAATAAATTTGTAAATGGCCCCTATTTTTAATGATGGAATAGCCTTCAGAGTGGTAGTAAAAATTGTTATAAGTCAGAATTTTTCTTTTTTCATAATTCAGTGGATTTTAAAGATACAAGTATGCAGATTTTTTTTTAATGATTTTGTTGTAGCAATAGGAAAAAGTTCAAATTGACCAATTTTGTCTAGGGTGTTCGTACAAAAATTAAAAAAGTGTAACTTTTTGAAAATTAATAAGAGGACTATTTCATTAACATAACCTTATTTCCCGACCTTATTATGAACACTTTTGCAATTTATATTCCCTACTTACTTCCAACAGGTAAAAAATTAATATGCATTCAATCTTTTTGAGACACCCTCTATATGGAAAAAGGATGTTGCAAATATATAAGTCCACCAAGTGAAATATAATTAAAAAATTTATACAACTTTTTTTAAATATGTACAAAAATAATACCTTAAATTTATAATATATGGGTGACTATCACGAAATGTGAGACTTTGAAAACAAAATTTTTTGAAATTTTAAATCGTTTCAAAGCTCCTGATTCTTTTTAAAATGTTTTTTGAGCAGCTGAATAAAGGAATTTACGCGTAAAATTGTTAAAGTTTGACTTGCTTAAGTTCATTTTTATGTAATTATAATAATATGTAATTTTCTTGGCATATGTATGCCAGGATAATGACAATTTCATTCTAAAACATTTTTCACATTGTTTTTTTTTTTTTTTTTTTTTTTTAGATATAACATTTTAATTTCGTTTAAAGGAACATGTTTCCTCTATAGTACCTCAAATTCAGTGTAACGTTCAGTTTTATCTGTAAATTATTGAATCCAGGAAAATGACATAATAAAAGTCTATTCAACTTTTAAAAAGCCTTTAAACACATTATTTTCAAAGAAATATCTAAAAGATCTTGCTAGTAGCAATGATTTTACTACTTCCGACTTGAACTATGTCAAGAACAAGAATAATTACTCTGCAGTGCCATCTTTATACCTCATAAAGAACTAAAATGAGCAGGCCAGAAAAATGACATTCATTTTCAGTGACAATCATATTTCAATTATGGAAAATTATTTGTAAAATACAGAACTTGTTACCTTACTCATATACGTGTTATATAAGGTATAATTAATAATTAGAAATTTAAAAAACTAGAAAAAGATATCTGTACAGTATAGCAGAAAACCTTTTAATTTGCACACATCACAGTGTGACATGCCAGGAAAATGAAAATCTGAAAGTTTAAGTCTTTTAATTGCTTTATTTTTGTGTTATTATGAATATAATATCTCTTGAAAATACTTCTAAGAATATTTTTTATTAGAATGTAAAAAAGAAAATTGCATTATCTAACATTTAATAGGCATTTTATTGTGCGGACTGCAATTTTCGTATTTTGTGATATTTTCCCATATACACTTTATAATAAAAATACAAGTAAAAAATGTACCATAATTAATACGCAGTGCATGTTTTTCTTTTGTTAATGAAACTTCCTCACACTTTAAAAATGGTTATTCTATTATTAACCACACTTCTCTTTTTAACTTTAATTATTTCTCTCAATTTTTCTCTTTATAAAATGTCTCTCCTTAATGTGCAATATATATTTTTTCCATTTATTTTAGTTCCTTCCCTTTTTAAATAAACGGGAGTAGCTTATGTAATCTTTGTTATCTTATTCTGAGATCATAAATTTAAAAACATATCATTCATCTCACAGTGAAATTGTTAACAATTTAAGTTCAACAACGATTTTTTGGCTATTGTAAACAACAATACTTTGATGCTAACAAGCTATCTAGGAATATAATTACTTCTTAACTGGCTTAATAAATGCATGCCATTAAATCCGAAAGCAAAATTTGGCCCAAAAATGCGAGAATATATTATTTTAATCGGATTCGTTGACAGTGTAGCTATTTGAAAAAGCATTTATTTCAAATTTGCTCGCCAGTATTTGCCTTTATTGGCATCTCATTATTCTTTGAAATAAATGTTAAAATTAGTGTCAGAGACTTTATTTTTTAATAAAGGCAGTTTAAAGAAAGAAAATAGACCTCAGATTTTAAAGCATACTATCCCAAAACAAATAGCCTTAGAGAAATAAAGACTGTTTTGTAAATTTGTTTATTGCTGCGTTCTTTAAATTTCTCTCAAAATGTTTCATTGTAATCATTATTTTATGTATACAAAATGTATGTATACTTTCCAAGTGGAACATTCTTTTTATGCGATATAAGGCTGGTTAAAATTTGTCTCGCAGATTTTTATTAGAAGAGAAATTTTTAAATTCCGAAAAAAATGTGTGTACTATCTGTTTAAGCAGGGAACATTTTAGATTATGGGTTCTATGGTAGCGTCATTACGCCTGAGGAAAACAGTGGTAAAACTGAATTCCAGATACCTTCCATATCCTGTTCCGAATACATATGTAAGCAAAAGTAATGATAACTGGCGTTGTGTTTTACTAATAGCGTTGATAAACAGTGTTAATACATTATTTTCCGGAGATGTCAGATTACGTTACGGCAGAGTTTTCTACATGAAGGTACTCATTGACCATTCTGTTTTGGAGTGCGTACGTGTTGTCTTTCCTGATCAGTGTTGGGTATGAGCGCGTTCACTGAACGAAAACTCATGAGTTTCGTTCAATTTCTGTGAACGTTGAGTTGAACTTGACTCACTTTTTGATAAACGAACGTGAGCTGAGCGAAAACTCAAAAAATCCGTGAATTTGAACGAAATTTACAACTCAAACTCACTTTTTTTTCATAATTTATTTTAAAATTTTCCAGCCGTTAAGAACACGTTTTTTCCATTCAAATGTCATTTAGAAACCTACACGGACTAGGGACGGGTCGAATCTGATCATAGCTTTTTCTGGGTCGCGCCCAGGTCTTGCTTTCTCTGCGGGCTCGATCTATGCCGAGCCAGACACTTTATTCTTCCTTTCATTCTTCACCGACTGAAATTTACCGGCCCCCCACTACTCTGCTTGAATGAAAATCATTGACCCATCTCTGTCTGACCCGTGCAAAAATTTGTTTAAGGAACACCTTTTTTGGCTCAAGAATTTTTTCCGAAAATACATATTTTTTAAATTACTATTATTCTATAATTAAAATTCTCTTTAAAAAATAGTACTGTTTCTTTGTTCACTGTTTCTGGTTGACTTCTGTTTAAGGTTCGTGTCTGTTTCGGATTGGGTTTTGACTCTTGCGGTTTGAATTCGGGTAAACCATTTTTTCAAAAGAATGTCGAAAATAAAAAGGTTAAAAATCTATATGCAATAAGACATACAAAGCGGACACACACACAGAAAACGGATACTTCTATTTAGCAAACACTTTCCAATTTTTAACACAATTATATATTAGTATTATACGCTTTTACCGCTGTATACTACACATCTTACAATTTATAGACACGTCTAAGTGTGCATAAACTCTCGCAAACGCTGTATATGTGTTCTGTGCATGTCAAAATTGAATTGTTAAATGATATTTTCAATATTATGAGAAAAGAAAAAATGGTTCTTAACTGTACCGTAAAGAAAGAATAATCTATAATTGCGTTTCATATATACATTTTATTTCACAAGCAGTAAATTGAATATACGCTCATACGTATGAAATGCGTATGTATTTTCATCCGGAACATAATTCTGCTCAAACTTTTTATGAAAATCCCAACAACCCGATTAGCAAAAAACTTAAATCTGACCGCTAAGAATTATTATAGAGTGAAACCAACCCACAGAAAGAAAATAGAATCAGAGATCTGCACGGGCCGGCCCGTGTCTCCGAAGCCCGAGCCCGGCCCTGGCCGCGGGCCGGGTTCGGTCCTATTTTCATCCATGGCACTCTGACCATACTTTTTTCTGAAGGCTCGGGCCCTTCTTTTTTCCTGAAGGTTCGGGTCGGGTCGGGCCTAGTTTTTTTTCTGTACAGAGCCAGGACAGGTTTCATTCCTAGTCTTCAAGGCCCAAACTTTCAGTCCTAGTTTTGACTCAGCCCGTATGAAAATCATTCTCGGTGTGGCCTGGTCCGTTCAAAGGTCAGTAAAATTAGGTTTGGCCCAAAAAATCCATACATTTTTAAATCGCCATTATACTACTATTAAACATTAAAATTCATTTTTTTAAGAATACTAGATTTCTACGCTTATTAAAATATAGTAAAACGTTTGAAAAAGAACATGCCTATGACGGAATCTTGTTTTAATCTGAAAAAGTGTTCATCCATGCAAAATTAATATACTAATAACCAAGAAAAGAATACATATACATTTATTATAATGCATTTACACTTGCTAAGAAGGAAACTTGTCTACAACGCATTTTTTTTTTCTTTTCTAAGCAATTCCGCCTTAGATTTTACTGTATAGCATTTTTCAGATTTTTAACGCTTCAATACATGGATTAACAATATTGATGATAACTGAAACATTTACATACAAGAAATAGAGGTTCATTTAAAAAAATTAATATTGCACGCTGCGGCACTTCTATAAAAAGGAATATTATGAATATGAAAAAAAAAAGTTAAGATAAATATTTTTGGCTTGAACTTCCCCGTACGAGACAAATTTTTAACCAAATCGACTTAAAAATCAATGTTTTGTAGAAATTCACTCGGGCCGGGCCGGGCTCGGGCCGAGATTTTAACTTTTTTTCGGCCCGTACCAGGCTCGAGTCGAACTTTTAGATGTTATACCCGGCCGGGCCGAAATTTTAACTTTTTAACCGGGCCCGGCCAGGCCAATATTTTTTTGTGCGGGCCGGGCAAAATTTTTTTTGTATGAGTCGGGCCGGGCCCGGGTCTGGGAATTTCGTCCCGTGCTGACTTCTAAATAGAATAACACCGCTTCGAAGAACAGCAACAAAAAAAGGTACAACCCGATTCGATGCAGGACTCTATTCAACGATCCCGAGTTGTTTGCTATTCAAAGGTTTTACTATATTTGAATATTAAAGAATAATAATAAATATGTACATTTCTTTCTGTAAAAGATAAAATTGGTATTAAACATATAATTATGGATTATTTTCAATGATTGCATTAAAAATGATTTATTTTTCTTTCGTTTCGGGTTCGATTCGATCGGGTTGCGGATTAAAGTATTTCGAGTTCGGAACAGGTGCAGCTTGAAATATGTGGGGTTGCGATCATCGAAAACTTTTTTGCCGGGTTGCAAGTCAAGAAAGTTCGGGTACAACCCGACCCGCTCAGAACTCTACTTGGCCTCCTGAAGTGTCTGTTAAAGATAAATATTAAACGTATAAACATAAAAAGAAAAACATAATTAAAAATTTGTTTCCCATAGGTTGTTGAGGGCGCAAACTTCTCATTCTTGGTTTTCTAAGTGTTTAATTTTTTTTTTTTTTTTTTTTTTTTTTTTGCGTCATTTACGACGAGTAAATTTTACTATAATTTTTAATTCATCAGAAATAGTCCCGAAAATTTATTTGAAGTCAACCCGATCCGAACCCGACCAAAAAAAAGCTAGATCTGCAACCCGACTTGAATGCGCCAAAATAATTGTCGGCGACCAGCAACCCGAATCGAACCCGAAATGAAAGGAAAGTAAATTATGTTTTAATGCAATTGTGAAAAGTAATCTACAATTATACCTCCACTGCCAATCTTATGTTTTTTTTTTTTTTTTTTTTTTTTTTTTTTATAGAAAAGAGTACAAATATTTAATATTCAAATATTCATAAAATTCATTCTTTAACTATTCAAATATATTAAAACCTCTGAATAGTAGAGATGGTGGGATCATTAAATGGATTTCCTATGCCGGATCAGGTTGTCCAGAAATTTCTGTTTCTGGCCTTAATGATATTAATTTTTGTTTTTCCGGATTGGGTTAGCCTAGAATAATTCTTGCAGGGTCTATTTTTTTTTTTTTTTTTTTTTTCAAATTGGACTGTTTGGATGTTCACAAAATGTTTCAGCAAAACTGTGTTTCAGATGAAAATAAATACATTTTTAAGGTTGAAGATTATATATTCAAATTACTGCATGAGAAATAAAATGTATAAGAAATGTGATCATAGATTATTCTTTCTTTACGGTACAGTTAAGAACCATTTTTTCTTCTCTCGGAATATGAAAAATGGGATCAACAATTCGTATTTACACACACAAAACACATAGGGTAAATGCACCAGTAGTCGGCCACTTTGAGATAAAATGCATTATGAATAGCCTATTTTTGGTTTCAAATGAAATATTACAACCCCCCTACATGTAACCATTCTTTATATATCATAAGCCATCAGCAAAGAATTGCGGGTATTTTTATTGCATTAGTAATCAACCATTTTTTATCTGGTTGCGGTCAAATAACCGTTTTTGCTGTTTTTTTGTTAATCGATGACAAAATTTTTAAAAGACTAGTATTAATTTATTTTTTATTATTTTCTAAAATTATAAGACTGTATTATTAAAAAGTTTAATAAACTAATGTTTTTGAGTATCAAAATTAAATAAGTGTGTTTGTATTAATTAATTTTAATGTGGTCCATTATTGGGTATTATATTTACTCACATGTTCAGTAATCGGTTACCACGGTTGACTACTGGCTAAAAGGCCATTTCACTTTTTACTTTCTTCTATCTCCAATAGAAGAAAGTATTGTAATCGAAATTTTTTTCGGCTTCCGGTTTTCGACAGATTTACACGTTTTAGGGGTCAGAGATCCCAAAAAACATGTTTATAGAAAATGTCTGTCTGTCCGTGTGTCTGTCCATCTGTCCGTCTGTCTGTCGCCATTGTACCATCAAAAAGTGTATGAAGTTATGCATAGAATTGAACCAAATTTTTATTTTAAGTTTTTGGCTATGGCAAGCAGGTCCTCTCTGAATTTGGAAAAAATTCGCCGGTAGGGGGCGTTGTAATAGCGATTTTTGTGCGATTTTGAATATTGTACCATCCAAAAGTGTATGAAGTTATACATAGAATTGAACCAAATTTTTATTTTAAGTTTTTGGCTATGGCAAGCAGGTCCTCCCTGAATTTTGAAAAAAATCGCTGGAAGGGGGCGCTGTAATAGCAATTTTTGTGCGATTTTTAATATTGTACCATCGAAAATTGTATGAAGTTATGCATAGAATTGAACCAAATTTTTATTTTAAGGTTTTGGCTATGGCAAGCAGGTCCTCCCTGAATTTGGAAAACATTCGCCGGTAGGGGGCGCTGTAACAGCGATTTTTGTACGATTTTGAATATTGTACCATCCAAAAGTGTATGAAGTTATGCATAAAATTAAACCAAATTTTTTGCGCTTGTTTATGGTCATGGCACGAAGGTCCTCCCTGAATTTGGAAAAATTCTCCCGGTAGGGGGAGCTATAATTGCGATGTCTGTACCATTTTCATTATTGTACAGTAGCGCTCAAAAGTATTTTGACAACCTTATATTCTCTCTTATTTTATTTATTATAGAAATGTAAAAGAAAATATAATCCCTGTAATTGAGAACACTATGACTGCAGTTATTTAAATGTATCAAGTTTCAACTTGTTTGTTTACAATCGGCGCCACCGAAGAAATATGACTCCTCCTTAGCTCAAAAGTATTTTGACAATTAGTTTGCATTTAATTGTTGAAGGTGTCAGTGGCGCTATAGCTTCGATTAGTGTTTATATTGACTTATTGTGATTATTTTTAAGGATCAGGAATGCCGAAATGTAAAAAAATATTGAAGTGATTCTAGAAAAGCCGCTGTAAAAACCCTTAAGAAAGCTAGACTGCAAGCAGAACTAGCTCGTTCTTTTAACGTGTCTCGGCAACATATTATTACAGGGAATAAAGTTCTTAATAAACAGAAATACATCGAAAATAAGCCTCAAAGTGGCCATCCGAAAAAAAAAACTTGAAATGCTGACTATATTATAAAAATGATATCTACAAGTGATTGTCGTAAGTCCGCTGTAATAATAAAAAACTAATTGAAAGAAAATTATGGCATAGACATACACGTTTCATCAGTCAAACGACACCTAAACCTCTATGGTTTACATGGTAGAAGACCAGCAAAAACACGTTTGTTATCTACTAAGAATAGGAAGGCTAGAGTTGCATTTGTAAAACGGCATAACCCTTTCAGGGGCAAAGCAATTCCATTGCTAAAGTATTGAAATTAATGATTGACACCGGAATTTGAAAACAAATTTATTTTTAAATAAGAAAAAGCTATATTTCACACACATAATAAACCGAATTTTTTTTAATCAAAATTCTGGTGTCAGTCATTAATTTCAACACTTCAGCAATATCATTGCTATGCATCTCAAAGGGTTATGCCGTTTTACAGATGCAATTCTAGCCTTCCTATTCTTAGTAGATTAGAAACGTGTTTTTGCTGGTCTTCTGCCATGTAAACCATAGAGGTTTAGGCGTCGTTTGACTGATGAAACGTGTATGTCTGTGCCGTAATTTTCTTTCAATTCATTTTTTATTATTACAGCGGACTTACGACAATCACTTGTAGATATAATTTTTATAATACAGTCAACATTGCAAGTTGATTTTTTCGGATGGCCACCTTAAGGCTTATTTTCGATATATTTCTGTTTATTAAAAACTTTATTCCATGTAATAACAAGTTGCCGAGACACGTTAAAAGAACGAGCTAATTCTGCTTGCAGTCTACCTTTCTTAAGTGCATTTACAACGGCTTTTCTAGAATCACTTCAATATTTTTTTACATTTCGGCATTCCTGATCCTTAAAATTAATCACAATAAGTCAATATAAACACTAATCGAAGCTATAGTGCCACTGACACCTTCAACAATTAAATGCAAACTAATTGTCAAAATACTTTTGAGCTAAGGAGGAGTCATATTTCTTCGGTGGCGCCGAATGCAAACAAACAAGTTGAAACTTGATACATTTGAATAACTGCAGTCATAGTGTTCTCAGTTATAGGGAATATAATCGGCTATACCGTCGGCCTAATCGTTCGGAGTTTTCGTGGTTTTCTTCGAACCGTGGATTTTCATGCGTAAATACGGGTTAGGTTCCCTTAGAAAGACCCCCACGGAGGGCACCCCCCCCCCTTAGGTCCTATATCCCTCCTGTTGATAATTGGCCGTCATAAACACAATCAACCAACCACAGGAAGGAGGGATGGGGGAAGGGGGGGGGGTAATGGGACAGAAGCGGATTTTCCTTAATCAAAATCACATCTATGTTAATCCAGTAATCGAAAAGTAACAATACAAATATATAAAAGATTTTTAATAATCTAGTCTGTGTTTGTTTTAACTTTATTAAACTTTGAATTTTTAATCTTAACAGAAAAAGTCTATTTACTAGATTCTTTTGTTTAAATATAAATAAATTATTTTTCGTTAAGGGGGTCCGGGACACATTTTCAAAAAATTTTTATTTATTGATTTAAAATTTTGAATTTTTTTGTGGTGGTTAACCATATCATTTGTAAACAAAATCAATTGATAAAACTTCTCATAGCTTTTTAAAAAAAAATTTATTTAAAATTTATGAAAAAAGTGGTATAACTTAAAATCGTTATAACTCGAAATATTATTTGTAGAATTTAAATTGTTTTTCATTTAAATAAACAGAAATATATGTATTTTAATTTAGAGCCAGCATTTTAAAAAATATTAATTTTTAAAAAGAAAATTAAAAATATTTAACGAAAAAATTACAAAAAAACTGGTGCAACTTTAAAAAAAATCATATTTTCAAAAGTAAATATTTTTTTCAAATATGCTGGCTCAAAAATAAAGTAAATTAATTGAAAAGATATGTTCCGAGTTTAAACCCTGTATCCTTAACGGTTCTCGAGTTATAAGAATTTAAATATGATAAATGGTGAAAAAATCTATCATGAAGAAAAGCGCAATTACACAAGAACTCGTTTCTTTGACAACCATAGCTTGAAAGGTAGATTTTGAAACCAAACCAAAACGAAAAAATTAATATTTCCTGTTCTAATTAAGATAGAAACATGATTTAAACATCGTTTTAAGCAGAAAACGGCAGAGAAATTTTAAATCCAATTAAAAATATTTGAAAAATTGAACATTTGTGTGTCCCGGACCCCCTTAAGTTATTTTTTCAAACATCTACACAATTTCATTGTTCACTGTTCATGTTTTATCTGGTGTGTATTATTTAATATGAAAAATTCTACAAAGAAGATTATTAAAATGTTCAAACTAAAATTAGGTAAAGTCTTCAGGTAAAAAATTCTTTTAATTTCGTTTAAAATACCATTGATATAAAATCTCATAGATTTTATTCTCCTTTTAAAATTGAAGAAAAAATATTTATCTAAATTTATTTAATTGTAAGGTTCTTTTTAAGAGCATTTTGTGTTTTACTTTCTGCCCTGGTTAAATTTTGACAGATAATTTCTTTATATATTTATATATATATACGTTTCTTAATCACCAAATTTCACAATGACACAACAAAACGAAGGAGACAGCTTTTCTGTTATAGAAATCTTCATGTTATTGGCTTTCAAACTACATGTTATTTCATTGTGGGAAGGGGCGGAAAAATGTTTACATTCAAGCTGATTATTTTCGGTGAATTCCTCCCAAAAGCGCAAAAACAGAACTCAGGACGGGTATAGTCTCGAGGTACATGATCTTCGGGGCCTTTGATTGTTTGTAACTTTATCTGTGTTCTTCGATACAGAGGTATCATAAAACTTAGTGATTCTACCTCCCTGACACCGTGACGATTTTCGAGCAGCGGGAGGTCATAGACAGCTTTTGTGACACACTATCCCTCCAATTCTGCATAGCCCTTATTTAAACAATAAAAGCAAAGAGACTGATAATTGACCGTATACTCTCATGGATTTTACAGTAACAAGAATATCTTTAAAATAAATCTTGTATGAGCAAGGGATTACAAATCGATGTATGGAATTTGATTTAAAAAGCTGCATTAATTTTAACTAATATAAAAGAAAGAAAAGAAAAAGGAAATATAGTGTCTTTTCAAAGAATCTTTTCTTTTTCTTTTCGTTTTTTCTTTTTCTTTTCGTTTTTTCTTTTTCTTTCTTTTCTATTCATTTTCACATTTTTTAACACAGTGATTTTAGAAATTAAAGGTATAAATTGAAAGATAAATAAAAATAAGTGAATTACTACCTCAAATGTCTCTCAGTCGTAATAAATATAACAAAATAGAAATAAATGCATTTTATGAAGAATGCAGTTGAGATTTATTTTTATCCCATTTAATTTTTGAAAGCAATGACCCGAAATCTGGCCCATAGATTGTAACAAATGACCAATTGTGTAAAATTTATAAACCTCAGAACATCTCATTTATTTTAAATTAATGAAAGCTGTAAAAAAACTTAAAACATGCTAAAGTTTTTCCTGATATATATATGTATATGTGTATTTCAGTAATAAAATTTCGATTGCTTGTAAGCAAAAAAAGAAAAAAGAGAAATCCTTTAAGAAAATTACCCAGGAAAAAAAAGAGTTAACGATATTCATTGTCTAGGGCAATATATTTTTTTAAAAATGCATTCCATGTCAATAGGTTTAACATTAATGAAGATAATTTAAGATCTCACTCACAAATACCCTTAAACAAATAAGCATAAGAGTAAAAATAGTTTTTTTATAAACACTTTTTTATAAGCATTTAATGCTCATCTTGAACTTTTGACAGCAATTCATGTTCTTTTCTAAAAATTTCCGTTATAATACATTAATTTGGCGTGGGCACCGAACTCAATTATGAAAAAATTCACTCTTATTTTACGCGCTTGGTGGAAAGCGCAAGCAAGTGAATTTATTGAAAAATATATGATTTTTCTTGTGATTTTTAAGGCTGTTTTCCAAAGGAGCTACTTTCTGTGACATTTCTTAATTTATTTTTTTTTCGTAAATGCATGAAATTGGCTAGTGTTCTTGTTCAGTAATTATGTAAAGGAATGGCATTTTTCCTTTTTTGGTAAAGCCTGAATATCTTCCAGAAAATACTGTCAAAGTGGGAGTTTTGAACCGGATTCCCGACACAGCAACGAATGAAAGGGAAAGAGTTTGTCGTCACGTCATAAGAATAACTTATAACCCATTTATGAAAAAAAACGAAAAACGCTATTCGATTCGAAATCGCTTAAGTAGTCAAACTTGCCAATTTTATGCTTTTACTTTTAAAAATTAGTAACAGAATGTGTCAGAAAGTTTCGTGCTGTTGAACAGGGAATTTGAGAATGAGTTAAGATAGAACAATAAGAAATAAACAAAATAAACATTATTTAAACTTTCTTTTTAGGCTATCTAAATTGATTTCTCAATGTACAATCGTAAATTTAATAATGGTAAACTGTGATTATTAATAAAAGGGTATTATTATTATTAAATCACACACTTCATTTTTTTATTTATAATAATTTTTGTTACGTTTAAGCCTTTAAAATGTTTCATTGTTGCAAATTGACAGTCATTCGGTATAGTTCGACTTTTATTTGGCGCATAACTAAATTTATTATTGTTTCACCTTGTATAGAGTAGATCCGTAGACAATTTTTCTTTTGTCCCGGTAAAAATGTTCAAAGTTTGGCCAAAACTGCTCCGAGAACAACTCGACCCGTTCCAAAAAATTATTGATCAAGTACGGTACAAAAACTAAAACTTCGGCCCAGCCTGCACAAAAAATTAATTGGCTCGGCTAGACCCACGCCTATAAGGTTAAAATTGTTTCGTACGAGAAATCCTAATTAAAAATACTTCTTTTATCTTTTTACATCATGTTTATGTTCTTCATTTTAAATAAAGTTTTCTGAGCTGTGGTATTTTTTTTTTTAATGCATCTGATTATATGTGAATATCACAGCTACCATTAATATCGTTAATCCACATTCTATGGCTTGGAGATTTAAAAATTTTAAAAAGTCTATACAATAAAATGTTCTAAGACGGAATTGCATAGAAAAAAAGAAAAATCCGTTATGGGCTGATTCCCCTATTAGCAAGTTCATTGTCTGTTGTAAATGCATTACATTCTTTTCACAAATACTGTTATTCTCATTTTAAATAGATCAATAATTTTATTTTATTTCGTTAAACACGGGGTTCCGTCACAGGCAGGTTTTTTTTCTCAGGTTTTACCGTATTTTAATTTTATTGCCTAGAACTGCATATATACCCACCTTAAAAAATAATAAAAATAAATATATTAATTTTAATTGTGGAATAATAGCGATTTAAAAATACGTGCATTTAAAAAAAAAAAAAATTGGGCAGGGCCAAATTTTACTGATATTTTTACTGGACAGGTCAGAGCCATGCCTGTCTAATGATTTTCATACGAGCTGGGTTGGAACTGGGACTGAAAATTTCTGCCTGTTCAGACCTCAAGACGAATTCAGTACAGCCCCGACTTGTGTCGAAAAATAAACCCAGTCCCGGCCATCTCGGTCTGAAGCTTTAGAAAAAAGTAATCCTCAAACCCAGCTCGGACAGAGTGTCGGGAAAGAAAGTTGGGCCGGGTCCATGAAGACACGGGACCATGATCTTCAGACACTTACATCGAATAACCAAAAGATTACTTCATAAAATTTTGTAAATTTGGACAATAAAGTTCTAATTAAAAAAAACGAGTTTTTGGTGAACTTCGCTCACTTTCATAGGTGAGTTTGAGTTGAGCGCGTTCGTTTGTAAAAATTTGAATTTGAACGTGAACTTGACTCATTTTTGAGAAGTTGAGTTTGAGTTTGAATTAGTTCGTTTTTGTTTTGTTTTTTTGTGAGCGTGCCCAACATTGTTCCTGATAGCTTATGTGCGTGAATAAGAATCTTTTCCTATATCACCTTAAGTTTCACGTGGTTTAAGAGGGGAATGGAGTGTCACTTGTATTTTTTGTAGACGTATGATAATTAGGTTATTTATTGTGGTTGCTTTTTAGCTATAAAGAGTGGGGATTTGGTTGAGAGAATATGTTTTTCAGTGAATCCTGTCTAACGCCAGGTATGCGAGGTACTACTTTCGTGTTGTGTTCGGCCTTCCTATTTTCGTGGTTGAAAAGATAATGATTTCGATAGGGAAGTTGGAGCACTCTGGTTGGTTTGCAGTATTGGCACGAAGTAGTTCTGTACTGCAAATAAATTTTATTTGAGACTCCTGGAGTCTTTGTGCATTTAAAGTCATTCTTTGTGCATTCATCTTTTTCCTTTTGTTCATCACATTGATTTAGCCTTCGTGACTTCGAAACTATTAAAGTTGAGTTTGTGACTGAGTTCAAATTGAAAGATGCAGCAGCTTCTTCTTCCTCCACTTTTGAGCTTTATTTCTGCATTAAAGCCAGGTCTGCGGAGTCGGTGGAAAAAATGGACGACTCCGACTCCGACTCTTTCGCTCAAAAATGGGTCTGACTCCGACTCCGCAGCCCTGATTAAAGATAATTGAAGCCGTTGATTTAGCTCAGTTTTTTCACTACGCCTGTCCTTTGACTGTTAAATAAACGTTATTGCTTTTATTAAGAACATAAATTGTTCAATGAATGACTTGCAAAACAACTTCGTGGCCGAGGACACACTAGAACGCTTTTTGATTCCTATGCGTTGCTTACCGTGAACGTCATATAATGTCTTCTAATATTTAACGTAATTGGCTTTGTTTTATACATATTAATTGTGGCTATGTGTTATAGAATGTCTGTAATTATTAATCGAGAAAAGTTAGACCAATACCTTTGTGTAATCGAAAAGTGGAATTTACAAGATTAATGTCGACACGTATTCAATTATCACTCTAACTTATACAAGGCCAAGGTTACAAACTATGCACAAGGTAAGAGAAACAAACTATAAATTGTGATAATAATATTATAATAAAATTGCATCTTTTCCAATCAATTATAGCCGATTATCCGAAGATATCATGTGACATTCAGAGTTCAGCTCAGCAGCAGAACTGTGCCATGAAATTGAAATAGCTTAAGCAGCAATCTCTTTGGCTACTTTGGATAATATCGTCATGAATGTAGTTTATCATACTTAAAGGTTTTTGGATTCTGTGGTTTGTAATTTGAGCATTTATTGTAATTGCAACCTAAAACTGTATATTCAAATACGACCATTTAAAATGTAAATATTGCACGAATGACTGTGTTGCCAATTATTTTTTATATATAAAAATCAAACATTGACAATGTTTTTGTAATTTAAAGTAAAAACCAACAGAAAATATTTATTTTTAAACTCACACTAAAACGAGTTTTTTAAAAACGTATGGTAATATGGATCACCACTAAAAATCTTGGAAATGGGCCATTAAATTCCAAAACTAATTTCATAATTTTTAAGATAGATATTATCACTATCACAGTTTAAATGATAAATTAAGAGAAGCCTCATACATTAGGAAATTCCATGCAAACATAAACTTCTCTTTTCAAACTTTTCAAACAAACTACAACCTTTTACCTCGAAATTCCACTGATGATTGCGCACTAAAGAATACGCTGAATATCCAAAATACTGACATAGACCTAACCTTTGACACATCTCAGTACAGTGTAGTGCAATAAATAGCCTGGTCCATGTTACAAAACCAGTCCATATTCCCATCATCTCCCATACATGGGCTGCTCCCTAATAAAGTGCACATACCACCCCTCTATTTAATTTTTGCCGATGTATCTATTTTTAATTAATTTATTTATTTTAATGTTCAAAATAATGTTTCTTATATATTATTAAATTATTTCAACGTACGTAAAGGATTAAATGAAGTTTAATGAACCGCTTCTTCTGTTAACTACAAAAAATACACATTAAAGTAACTATTATTAGTCAATTATTGGAAAACATTACATTTTTACCAATTTTAAACTGAAGTCTTCTCTTCAAATCCCTTCTTTGCTTATAAAAGACACTTTAGCATGATTTTTAGACCCGAATTCTTTGGGGTAATACGAAAATGACTAAGCTAAATCATGTTGATTTTCACTCATCTAAATTTAAGACAACGTTAATGAACAACTTTCTACGTTAGCTATAAAGAGCATGATAAATTATTTGTCAGCTTTCAACTTTAAATAAAGCAGACTTATTTATATCCCAAGTTAAGTAAATTTTCATGAGCATCTTAATTTATTCACTTCAAATAATTCCCCCGTTATAAATATATTAAAACTGGTTTTCGTTACGCCTTGTATACGGAATATTTTACGAAAAGTACGGAAAGGAATCAAAACAGTTTCTTTTATAGTTAAAGTAATATTTTTTTAAATATTATCAACAAAATAGATGAAATTATTGGCTAAACTAAATGAAATAGATAAAAGTATAATTTAACGCCGTATTCTGTCTATAAATATTACTTACATTTAAATCTATGTAACTCAAGTTCTAAGCCAGATAGAAACAAAATTCAAACTGATCTAGAAAACTAAAAATTTCGTGATTTAATATTAGGGAGAAATTTTAGTTTCAAAATTTTCTGATATATTAAATGTATTTTTGCTAATTAAAGCCTTTTTCTTACTCTTTACAGTGAGAATGTGGGAAACAACCAGTTTTTACTTCATTAAAAAAATTATCTTTTTTTATAGTTAAAGTAAATATTTAAAAAATCACCAAGTAAATGAATTATTGGTTTAATGCAAATGAATGGATAAAAGTATAATTTAAGATGGCGTATTTGATCTTATAAATTACTAATATTAAAATTCCTGTAAATCCAATTCGAAGCCAGATAGAAACAAAATTCAAACTGATCAAGCAAGCTAAAAATTCAGGATTTATTATTAAGTCAAAAATTGGAAAAATAATATTGACAGAAATTTTTATTTTAAACGTTGCCTGATATATTAAAAGTATTTCTGCTAATTAAAGCTTTTTTTTTAATTCTTTACAGTAGAATGTGGAAAACAACGAATTTGTCTTTAATTTTTCCTTCATTAAAAAAATCGAGTCTGCTATTGAAAAAATTGCTATTTATTTAATTATCAAATAAATGAATGAAATTATTGGCTAAATGGAATGGATAAAAGTATAATTTAAGACATAATTTAAGACGCTATATTCTATCTTATAAATTAATAATATTTAAAGGACTGTAACTCAAGTTCTAAGCGAGATAAAAACATAATTCAAACTGGTCTAGAGACCTAAAAATTTAGAATTTAATATTAGGTCAAAAATAGAAAATAAAGTTTCTGACAGAAAGTTTTGTTTTAAAAGTTGTTTGATATACAGGGTGTTTATAAAGTCCCGGACCCATTTTGATGTTTAATAACTTATAAAATAATGAAGATATAAACAAACTTATGGCATTTATTGATGGAATAACTCATATATTTTCCTTTTTAGGTTTGAATATCTTTACTTTTGTAAATATCGTCTGCGCGTGTACTTAATTTCAGATAATTTCATTTTCCAGTCTTCTGTACTTTTCTAAATATCGTCTGCTTATTAATTGCATTTTTCTTCATTTGTTTTTGGCAACTATTGCAATGTTATGTTTACTTTTGATGTGTTTGTTCTATGTTACTTTTGTATGTGATGTTTTATTCGAGCATATATATTAAAGGTATTTCTGCTAATTAAAGCATTCTTTTTTATCTTTACAGTGGAACGTGGAAAACAACCAATTTTTCCTTCATTCAATTATGTCAGAACACAAAAAAACTGTTACATCAGTAGCTTTACACCTTCGAGATAAAGATATCCTCGCGAGCAGTAGTGCAGATTACAAAATCTGCATATGGCACATTGTAAAACATTCTCTTCTTGCCTCTTTAACATCATCAATGTGCGTTCCAAGCCTAATGGCGTGGTTTCCATTGGAAGATGACTGTGTAGCATATTGTGAAGGCAAAGGTCCAGTTTATCTGTGGAAATATACTCTAAATAGCAGAGATGAAACTTTACAACCACTGAAGGAAATTTCTTCGCTTTCATCAAACATCTCTCAACTCAAGTGGCATCCTTTATCTCCCGATAGATTCGTTCTTGGCCATGCTGATGGAACAATGTCACTGTACATTCAAGGTAATGCTTTTAGTTAAATTTCTCTTTATAACGTCATTTTATTTTTCTCTGAATGTAGGGGAAAGTGGAGCAAATGTTTTTCCAGAATCAAATCAACGCTAAATTTATAGAGGAATGAAGAAGGAACAAATATGCTTCATATAGACCTATTGTACCTATTGTATGGGAAAATCGCACATACTGATAGAAAATGCATATATCTGGAAAACAACTGGTTTATCTGAAAAGTCTCCTTTTTTAAACTTTTTTTATTAACTTATAAATTTTATAATTTTTTTATTATTTTGTAATTTTTTTAGACTTTTTAAATTTTGTAATTTTTTTTAATAATGTGTAACTTTTTTTACATTTTGTAACTTATTTTTTTTTTACTTTTTAATTTTTTAAACATTTTTATGAATTTGTAATTTTTTTTTTAATTTTTTAATTTTGTAAAACTTCTATAATTTTTTTTTTCCTTTTTATAACTTGTAATTTTTTTTTACCTTTTTTTAATAATGTGTAAATTTTTTAAAACTTTTTTGAATAATGTGTAAAGTTTTTAAAACTTTTTTTAAAGTAATGTAATTTTATCATAATCTTGTAAAACTTTTTGTAAGACTTATAAATACACACACATAGCCGATTTCCATAAAATGCAAGAAATGTAGGGGAAGGAAGGATAGAGTGGCCACTCTAAGATTTGATGAATTTTTATGATGCCTTTTTAATCAGCAAAGTTCTAGAAACAAGTACCAATAGTATCTATAATAAGTGTAGTTTCAGTTGCTATTTCACTTTTTGAAAAATTATTTTAAAATGTGCACGTTACTTTAAAAGAAAAATTACAAAATGGCCACTTTGCCCATTTAGGTTGGGTAAAGTGGCCAGCATAGGTAAATGAACAAATTGCATTGATTCAGGTTCTATATTTTTCAATCAACCCAAGGTAAAGTAACACAGATTAAGAATAAGTATTATGTTTTGTAATATTTTAAGTATTAAATCCTTACACGATAAAATAATCTGTAATGAGAATCAATATGACAAATAGAAGAATACAAGTGGCCCCAGCAGACATGCAGACTGCTAATGTCGAGAGTAAGCATTTCTCTGCAGAAGTTATTGCCCCGACCTGTCTTTTTTTCCTTTAACGAAAATACTTTTGGGTAGTACTTAGTTCTGAACAATGAATAAATATCGTTTCCGGGCAAAGTAACCGTCTGACCGTTTTGCCCGATCTCTTTGTGGCCACTTTGCCCGGAATGACACTATTACAAAAACTGTGGCCTATCATCTAATTTACATAACTTAGCGTTTTTAAACACACATCATTTAAACGGTTACTTCGCACTTATCAGACAGCATAAGCGCAAATCATTATAACACTACATATTATTTAGCTATAATCAAGAAATTGTACCGCTTGACTAAAATCAAAAATGCGAAAAAACTATAAAATGAGTTCAGAACTAGAAAAATGCAGCCTTCAGCTTGAAAGTTGATACTACCAGCATCTGTGACAACTGTTTCCCCCAGTGCCTGTGTGGCGTGGCACTATACAGTGGAAAAAACTCAAAAGGCCACTTTGCCCTCACTGACCACTTTATCCTTCCTTCTCCCTATACTTATTAAAATCTAATTGTCATACACAAACCTTTCTGACAAAATGTCTAAAATAAATGAGGTAAAAAATGAGATGAAAAACTAATGCCCTAAAGATAAAGGTGGTCTAATTATTTTAGCATTGCTCATTGAATGTTCTAATGCTCCTCTCTACTCCACCTGCAGCCGTAGTACCCCCCTTATTATACTATTGAAGTTTGTGCACTGAAAAAAATGAAGTATTCAAAAATGAGTAAATAGATATAGTCATATCGAATTGAGTATGTTTCGATCAAAAATGAACCTACCCTTTCTCAATTTTGATCCATCACATGTTATCAAACCCAAACAAAACGATAGTTGTGTACCCTGTAATGGTTTACTTCCTTTATGACTGCATAAAAGATGTTCATTAATGTAAATATTAAATTATGCACGGTATTTTAAAATAATTTAAAGTGCTTACAAATTCATCTCTTGTCATAAAAATATTCGATTTGGGTATCTTGCTAATAATTTTGCTATTTTTCTTAATAAATAATCAATTAAGCATTTCTTGTTAATAATTGTGAACGGAAAATAAATGCCAGTACATTTATACTTTAATTTGTAGGTTCTATGGGCAATACATAACGATTCATATTTGAACACAATTATGGAATCAAAAATAAGTACAGTCGTGGAAAAAAAAAAGAAGTAAACACCCCCTACTAACTCCTCAACAAATTATCGTAGAAGAAAGTTACTGGTGTCGAACGATTGGAAATGAAGTCTTTTTTTAAATGATGTATATAAAATTTGCTTAGGGGCTATCTACGTATTAAAACTAACCCAAACTTCATTTTTTTCAATGGCAATACTCAATTTTAACTAGATATTTCAAATCTTCGGTTCAAACTATGTCTAGACACAACATTTCAAAGCATGATAAGTTTTTGAATTATAAACATTCAAAATTTAGTGCTTCTAATGTTAAATTACATTTTCATATTTTTATTCATATCTCCTGAAATTATACTCCTAGTGTGCTAATTTTTGTGTAACAATAATACTAAAATACCCAAACATAAATACGTTGAATTTGCAATTTTTATAATTTTATGATATGAATTATGAAATTAATATTCGGAAAAATAATGAATTGCAACCTACAATTTTTTTGATGGATTTAGATTTATTAAGTCCTGTGACAGAGATCTTTCTCGTTGCGGGGGTTGTTCATCTTTTATAAAAGAACTTTGGATATAAAATAAGTAGATGGAAATATCTTTTGAATTATTTTAAATGAAATTTAAGATTTTCCGTAGTGGAGTACGAATGCGCGAACAACACAATAAACTCAGATCCAGAAGATTCAAACTAATACTTGTAGCGTAATAAGGAAACTTTAATGAAAATTTGAAGAGACACATAAGTGCCTTGGGAGTGACCCCACTGACACGCACAATCAAAACTTTATCTTTACATCATGAGATGCAGGCAAAGAGTGATAAAGTTCACATTTTCATTCGTAAAGTTTTGGCGATATATAGATATTGGGTAAGACACAGATCTTGCCAAGGGGTGACCGTTACATAGGAATACATGGGGCAGTTTAATTTAGATGAAAAGCCTAATAGACGATAATTAGCCAAGCGCTAGTACGTGAGAAAGTAAGAAAGAATCCGAAAGCTGTCAATAGCATTGGAATGAGTGCGGTAAACTGAAAGGCGACATGAGTTTAAAAGTACATCTGGATGTTATTATCTAACCGCTGGTTTAACCAAAGTTTTGACTATCTCTTAGTAAAGGATCGAATTAAAAATCTGACAGAGAGAAATTTTATAGGCAGATGCAACGTTAAAAGAATGACTCTTTCGAAATGAAATGGCTGTGAATAATATTCTTTTTTTTATTTTATTTACATAGATAAAAGAGCAGAGAGAGAGTTTTCTGGGAACGTTAAAGTAATGTGAAAAGGATAGTAGATTAATTTAATACTTAGATATACAAAAAGAAATAGAAAGGGGATTTTTATATTGATAGTTAATATTAAATTTTAACTATCTAGGGATCATATTAATTACCTTTAAAGAATAATATATGTGATATCAAACGATATCACAAGTCCTGCTTTATGGATATCCAAAATTTCACATTTTCCTTCCAAGTAGTTTTCAACTTATGCTTAAAAAACAGCAAAATGATGCTTTAAGGGTCCGTCTATGATAGAAGTAACTAGACATTTTGAAATTTCTTATGCTATCCTGTAATCTAGCAGTCTTCAATGATTGCTTCAGTGGCGCTTAAAATATCTTGATCAAGAAGGGGACTCTCTAAGTCAACAATCGAGTACAGAACTTCAATTTGGATACAGCCCCTAAAATACGCTCGTTTTGAAATAATTAATTTCTCGGAAACTTATCGTAAGAATTGCATAAAAATTTGTTTTTAGGCTAATTGAAGGATGTAGAGTTCATTTATGTTGTCAGAATTGTGTACTGCTATTGAAAAAAACAAAGTTATGGTTCGTTTTAATATGTAGATGGCCCCCTGAGCAAATGTTATATACATCATTTAAAAGTAGATTTTGTTACCAATAGTGTGGTACCGGTAACTTTCTTTTACGATAATTTGTTTCATAGTTAGTAAGGGATGTCTACTTTTTTTTCCACGACTGTACATGTGTTTCTTAATTTTGAGTACATTTGGATCGGAGTTATTTTGAGTATGTAACGTATTTAAAATTGCGTATTTTTTACTCAATTTTGAGTACCCATTTTCTTCAGTGTGACAACTTTATTTTTTCTTAATATGAATACTTTTTTTACCTTAAATGGCTGACTTGCTTAATTCGCAATTTTTTTAGCCAAGAGCAAAAATTTATCGTTATTTAAGAACGGCTCTTAGAGATAGATTGATATTTAGCTCAGTAAAAATGACATTTGTGCATTTTTGTGACTGATTAATTTGATTTTTTTATCTCTCAAAAATATCTTTGTTTTTTCCAGGTAAAAAACCGCAAAAACATATAAAAATATTCCCAACTGAATCTGATACTTGTAGTCATGGAAATTCCATATCATCTTTGCAATGGGATCCTTTTTCATCTAACTATATCTTGGTATGCACGTCTAATGGAAAACTTCAGCTAGTAGATGCTTCGGCGGACAGTCCTACAGTCATTACAACTTATCATTTGCCAAGTAAAGCTGTCTCCATCAAATGCGTGGCTTGGCTCACAGAAGCTCCGGGTGCTTTTATTACAGGAGGTATTAAATTATTTTTCTTTCAATAAATATACGATGGATTTAAAAATATATTTTTACAGGGTACGTTAAAAAGGACTAACATTTTTAATGAAATAACACGATAACGGTGACAGTCTTAAAAGTTTTTCTTGCCGGAGATTAATGTGTGAAGTCGGAAATTTCTTTAGAATATTTCCTTTTTTTAGTATCAGATGTCACCAATAGATGACACTGCGCTGTTTCAACTTGTAAAAATTCTCAAACTAACGTATACAGATGGATTAATATTCATTCAGTTTTTACCCTTCATTTTGTCTAGTTGTTGAAACAAGAATAAAATCGTTTATGTTTTTAAATTGTAAGATTATTTTAAGAATTCTTCTTAACCCTTTCAGGGGCAAGATACTTGCATTCGTAAAAGGTTAAAATAATTGACTGACACCAGTATTTATTTGTAACACCGAAAATTTATTTGTAAACAAGAAAAAGTATATTTTCGCGTATTTAATAAAAGGGAAATTTTCATTGAAAAATTCTGGTACCAATGTGGCAATTAGGAATTAAAATCATGTGATGCCATAGCGGCATCACCGCCCTTCAAGGGGTTAAGGCTGTTCCAAACTGGCTTCTTTCTGATACATTTTTAATTCATTTTTTACTCAAACGTATCAAGTTGGCAGGTGCTCTTATTAAGAACGTATTTCATGGAACAGTTTTTTTTTTTTTTTTTTTCGGTGTTCAGTAGAGAAGTCTTTTCAGAAAATGCTGTCAAAGTTTGAATTTGAAGAGAATTTTCGGACAAGAGAACACAGGAAATTAAAACAAAACTGTAGTCCTGAGGAAACATTCGTTTATAATACAATAATTTATTCATTTATCGAAAAATTACAAAAAACTGTTTGATTACAAATCTCTACTACTATTAATGTCCGTAAACGTCTGTCTGTATGTTGGTAACACTCGCCCGTGTCGCCGGAACTACTTTTCTCACAGGCGACGCAGAGGGTCTTATTATATGTCGATTCGGGCCGCCATTTTCCGAGAAAAACGGACTTTGTGGTTTCGAGAAAATCCGGTCGTAATTACGGACGTCATTAGCTAATTAACAACTCATAATCGATGGAAAATCCTTTCAAAATTGAATCTGAGACTCGACATCATTAAATTTCCCACGCACCCCCTCAACATACACCTTAAAATAAAGGTAAATTAAATTCCGAACTGAATAACATACAAGCTTAGACATACGAGGCACGACCATAAGGTTATGACCGTTTTTATTAAACTTTTTAATTTAAGCTAATACCCCCTCACATAATACACCTTAAATTAAAAGTATTAAAATTTCCGAACTGAAAATCATGTTAACTAAGCTTTACGAGGTCTTTCCAGAAAGTTATGGCCAAAAAAAGCAAATTTTTGCAAACATTTTTTTTCAAAAGACAATAACTCGGTGATTTTTGCTCCTATAAGTAGGAAGTTCCGCCTCAGAGAGAGTTCTCATCAAACTGTTGGGCATCACGGGCCCAGTTTTTCCCCATCTTTCTCTTCCCCCCTCCTCCTCTCAGCGTGCCCATAACGGGTTAACTTTTGCAACTTCTTCTGGTTTTGACTTAACTCAGCGGTGTTTCATATCAAACTGTTGGACATCACGAGCCCAGTTTGTCCCCCCTCTTGCTACTATGTTTATGCATCTCCGGTGTCCATAGGTTGTTTAACGGACTTTCCTTCCGACACAGTTTTGTTATGAATAGAATGCGCTCCCTGGTGGTGGAATGTGGAACTAACAGAATTCTTGGTTAAGACCGCCACCATCCCGACCCATATATCTACGGAAAGGTTGCGTGAAGGCGTTTCGTTCAGATATGTTTTTGTTAAGAATACAGTGCGCTCCCTGGTGGTGGAATACGAAACTAACATAACGCGATTTTGTTAAAATTAGGCAATCTAACAAGGCGATCTGTTTAACATATCTACTGATACGTTGTTTAACGGACTTTCATTCCGATACAGTTTTGTTATGAATAGAGTGCGCTCCCTGGTGGTAGAATGTGGAACTAACATAAGGCGATTTTGTCAAATCTAAATTTAACGAAATTCAGCGAGGACCCGGTTCGAGGTTCGTTTGAGCGAGATTGCCTTTTTTACAAGATTTTACTATAAGGTGCCGTAGGTTGCGGGTAACCGGTTCGACTTTCGTTCGAGCGCGAAAGTCTTTTAAAAAAGAGTTTGCAGTGCATGCGCAGCACTCCTGCTATACGGTGCCGTAAGCGGCGAGGACCAGGTTGGACTTTCGTTATAGCGAAAGGTTTTTTTTAAAGAGTTTGCAGTGCGTGTGCAGCACGCCTGCTATAAGGTGCCGTAGGCAGCGAGGAACAGGTTCAACTTTTGTTATATCGAAAGGCTTTTTAAAAAGAGTTTGCAGTGCGTGCGCAGCACGACTGCTATACGGTGCCGTAGGCAGCGGGGACCCGGGTCGAGGTTTGTTCGCTTCGAGATTTTATAAAAAAGGAAGTTCATGAAGAGGAGGGGCTCATGAAAACGAGGGGTTCATGAAAAGGAGGGGCCCGCTAGCGGGCGAAGCCAGCTAGTTACTTTAATAATCATGCATGGAAATAAAATGCTTTTTGGTTTAAAAATGAAAGTTTAAAGTTTGAGTCAGTGCTGCATATTCAGTTGTTGACATTTGGTATCCAACCAGGAAAGAATACTAAAGAAATTCCTGATTTCGCATATTGATTTCCTGCAAAAATAACTTTAATAATTAGATGGGTTGCTTACTATCCGGCTTTAAAAGCCGTCAGCCTATTTTATAACACCTTGTATTTTCTCAATGTTTCCATATTCTGCGCATTTAAAACATAAATTTCAATGCATGAACAGAAAAACAATTTTTAAAGTTGCATTTCTTTGCCTTGGAATGACAAGTTTCTTATTGCTTCGATAACTCTCAAGAAAAAGGAGAGTTTCATTTCTCCATAGCCAACATTCAGTTAGAAATTTCTCAAATTCACTAACTCTCAAAACACTAGGTTGAATGCATTGTAAACAGTGTTCGCTATTACTGTAGTAGAGGCGTATTTTACCTGTTTAGAATCATTTTCACCCATTGTGAAAATGACAAGGAATGACATTACTCAGCAATATTTTTAGAAAAGGAGTGGGTAGTGATAGTTTTTAGCCCATCAGCCATGCATTTTCTCCAAGTAGCAAACACCTTACCAAACAATAAAAATATAATTATTTAGGAAAAAACTTATTTTTATAAAAAATTTAATAATTTGAAATTATGCTTTTATTAACAGAAATTAACTTTTAACTATGATTTACGTCTCTAGCATTTAATGAATCATCACTAGGCCATCATCCTGTTTCAGCATTCGGAACAGCTTGTGCACATTCCATACTGAGTTGTTTACTTTTATTTTATCAGTGTCGGGTCATTATATGTTAATTCAACCAAATTTTTTATGGTTTGTAACCCGACTGACAGGTATTTGGGTGAAACTTTGTGTACATACTAATTCTATCTTGATATGAATCCATCAGAAATTTTTCCTTCCTAGACCTCATAGTTTGTGACATATGGGGGGTCCAATTTTTGGATTTTTCTCAAATCGCACATTTCTCGGTCTGTATTTTTAGACTGCAGTCCCATTTTCAATTTTTTTTTTCTCTGGATTTAAATGCAAATCATCTTTAAAAATATCACTGTAAGTACATCAAAAGATGCAGGTTTTAATAAAAAAAAAATATTTAAGAAATTAATTTTAACTATTTAGGGTAAAAAAAATTAAACCAAAGTTGAAAGTTATGGTTATTTTTCCAAATTTTTGTGACTTTACGTAAAAGGCTCTACACAAAAAGGCAAATAAAATTTCCAATTTCTTTTTGTTTTAAATAACAGTTTACACTTTGGGCCTCGTAGTTAGGAAATAAAAAGGATGTCTTTCTCATGACTTATGCAAAACTTTTGCCCTGTTTTGGGAAACTGCACCAATCAAGAAAAAAATATATATGCCTAATTTTAGCTGTGGTACCTAAATAACTACTGTAGTTCCTATTACTTGTTGAATATATTATTCAATGTTTATTTCCTCCTTTCTTTTGCAAAGTAAAATTTTTGCTTTTTTTCTGAGTAAAAGGGGCGGGGGAGTCTATGACTATAGTCTATTCCTCCTCCATTAAACTTTGTGCATAATCCTTACGTTTCATTTATTTATTCATTCATATATTTTCTTTTATTATAAGCATTTTATTAATTTAAATAATCTCTTATTTTTGTTTTTACAATATGACTGCAAACAAAAAATCTTTTGTTGGTATAGAATAAGATAATAAAAGAATGACTTATTACCAATCACATTTTCCATTTGTTTTTTCTGTGTGTATGTGTGTGTGTGTGTGTGTGTTTGAATTAAAACACTTTATTTGTATTTTACATTTTTTTCTTGAAAACGTTCTGTTTTATTATCTTGGATAGTTTTAATCATTTTAAATATGCTTTTAATAGTTTAAATACCTTATATTTAACAAAGCTAAGTTCATTTCTACAGGATGAAACATATTTCTACACTTGCCTTGTATAAACACATTCTGACAAAGGCAGGATGAAATTTTTTAGTAAAGGCAGGTGTTTTCGAATCTGTTAATCAAATTATTATTAGTCTGCTGTTTCTCATAGTAGAAGAATAATCTATTTTTTCTTGTGCTGCAAAAGAAAATAATAGCCGAATTTGAAGTAACTGACTATGCTGCAAGATAGTCATGACAACTTCTGAGAGAAAATGATGATCTTGTCAATGCCAAAAATAAGGAAAGGTAAAGCCATAGGTCCAGAAAAAATTGAACTAATTAAAAAGATTTATAATTGTAATGAATATTGAAGAATCATGGCAGGAAAAAAATGCAGTTAGCATTACTAAGAATGCACTATGCACAAAATCAATTGATACTCTGTGCATCTACACGAGTTGTATTCGCTTTTTAAACAGGAATTTCCGAAAAACTTGAGGATTATAACTCTATATATTCAATCCAGTATTAGCAGCACTGTTCCTTTAACACTAGAACGGCGGTGAGGGGTCATTTTGACCCTTGACAAATGAATACATGTCGATTCGAACCAGAAATTTTTTTATAATATAATATTAATATATGCTGCCCAAACATAACTTAAACAAATAAGTTAACTATTTTTAAACAAAAATTCTGATGTGAAATATTTGTATAAAACTTGAGTAAAATTTCCCGCCGTTCTAGTGTTAAATGGATTTGTGACAAACTTAGTAAAATATTTGGAAAATGTTATTCCACTCTTTTATAACAAAAGCTAAATCTAATTTCCTAAAAAAAACTAAAGCAAACTTTGGCCCTCAAAAATCTATCATTTTGTTCGATTTCAGCAAAAATTTTACTTTTCTTATTCAAGATGAGGTTCAAAGGTACCACACTCTTCCAACTGTTATGTACACTCTATCTCTCAGTATTAGATTATCAGCAAGCAATATATACGTTTCATCCTATGATATGCAACATGATGTTACTGCTGTGTGTTTAACACAGAAGGAAGTGATATCATTTGTAAAAGAGATATTTCCTGATGTAAAGAAAGTCTGACTTAGTATGGGTGCTCTGGCCAATATAAAAATTACAAATTTTTATAAACCTTTACCAAAACGAAGAGAATTTAATTTCCCCTTAAGATATTTAACTTTTTTTTTTGGAGGGAAGGGGGGGGGGGGGTATAGCCAAATATTTTAAATACAAAGAAAATAGTGTTTTAGATACTAAATTACGAAGATCTTCTGATATACTGATGTTTTGCTATGTTACTATGCTTGGAGTTGCAGTAAGATAGGAAAATTGAAATATATTAGAAGGTTTGCAATGTTGCTTATTCATAATAAATATAAATTTAAAACTGCACAAAGAAAGAATGTTGCAAAGTAAGTGTAAGTGATACTGCAAAAGTACGTCATTTATTTCTATATTTATATTTAGCTCAGTTCTATTTTTGAATTTCAATCTTTTAGATATAACGTTTATTCTGATTTTTTTAGTTTAAAAAATTTGCATATAATTTAACAAATTCTTTATTTGTTACATAAAAAATTACAACAATCTAAATTTTTAAAATGTTTATAAGCAATTTTATTTAATGTATTAGATTTAATTAATTATTATTTCAATTTTAATAAAAATGATGTCTCCTAGCTTATGTAAAAATTTTGCCCTGTTTTGGGAAATTGCACCAATCAAGAAAAAAAATATATGTGCCTAATTTAAGCTGTGGTACCTAAATAATTACTGTGGTTCCTATGACTTGTTGAATTTATTTAATAACTGCTACTTTTTTTATTTGCAAAGTAAAGTTTTTGCTTTGTTTTTTTCTGAGTAAAATGAGAAAAAAATCTATGACTGCAATATCCCCCCTCCATTAAATATTGTATATATTCCTTACATACTACCATTGTGAAAGTATTTATAGAAACATACGACTGAATCCAATGATAGATGTACATTTATGTGACAAACATATGCGATAAGATTGAGAACAACGCAATTTCAGATAATATGTTATATGTACCAATACCACTACAAATTTTCTATTGTTAAAAAATAAACAAATCAGTCTGATTTAAGGGTTCATTTTAGCAAATAAATCAAAATGATTAATAAATTTAAATTTAAAATGCTAAGCAAAGTTACAGATTTTTATCTCTTGATAGGTAGTACAGCATCCCAAAATAAGTCAAAATTTGTTCATAAGCCATGAGAAAGACATCATTTTTATTTCATAAATAGAAAGCCCAAAGTATAAACTTTTATTTAAAATAAAAAGAAATTGGCAATTTCATTTGCCTTTTTGTGGAGAGCCTTTTTTGTAAAATTACAAAAATTCAGAAAAATAGCCATAACTTTCAATTTTGGTTTAATTTTTTGGCCTTAAAAATTAAAAATTAATTTTTTACGTATTTTTTTATTAGGTTCTGCATCTTTTGATGCACTTACAGTGATATTTTTAAGCACCTTTGGATTTTAGATCCAGAGAAACAATTTTTTGAAGGTGGAATCACAGTCTACAAATTCAGGATTAGAAATGTGCGATTAGAGAAAAATCCAAAATTTGGATCTCCCATATCTCACAAACTATGATGTGTAAGAAGGAAATTTTCTTTATTTGTTCATATTGGGGTAGGACTAGTATGTACAGACACAAAGTTTCACCCAAATCCCTGTCGGTCGGGTTACAAGGTCTGGTTCAATTGACATGGAATGACTCTGTCACTAATAATCTAGATCAGCGTTTCTTAAACTTTGTAATCTCGTGGACCCCCTTGGATATGAGAGGCATTTCGGGGACCCCAACAAAATTTTTCTTAATGTAATATAATAATAAAAATAATTTAATGGTATAGACCTTATTTAAATAAAAACTTGTTTGGAAAACTAAATCACTGGAAAACCAACATTTGAACTCATAATATATGCAAATCAAGCACTATGAAAAATAACAGAAGTATACGTATCGTGAGTACTAGGACTTACATCATCAGTGTATAAAATAAAATCAACATTTCCCAAATACATGAAATTGAAAGACGAAAACCAAAATGTCAATAAACGATGAACCGAAAGACCACCATGTTCCAGCAATCAATGAGATGAAAGCGGTAGTGAAGCATCGTGATATAACAAATCCACCCAGAAAGGTGAGATGTGAGGTACACTGTAAAAATCTTTAACCAGCGAGTTTCTAAATTTATGAATATGAACAGCTTTAAAAAATCTAAATCTGGAAGATTATTGCATTTCTTGATAATAGTGGTTGAATCTAAGTTGAAGTTACGTCCTCAGCCCGACAAAGAGAAACAACAGAGGATTTTTGTCATTATTTTTTCTTAACGTAGTTTATGCGTTCATAACTTCTGTAACGGAGTTGTCATTTAGTTTGTCCAATATAGGGCAAACCAGACTGGCATTTTATATTGTAAATACCTCAAAAGTCTTGAGGAGGAATTTTATCGATCTTATAAAATTCCTTCCCCAGCATTAAAATGTCTCCTTCGAAAGATTTAGATTTAGGTGTTTATTTTATGTTTATTAATAGTCCTAGATTAGAATTCACGTCCTGAATTTATCCAAAACTACAGATAAAGAAATTCCTGCCGAAAAAAACAATTTGAATTCAACACTGAGCTTGAGAACCCTCGTCTGTAAGCTTGCGGACCCCCAGGGGTCCGCGGACCACAGTTTAAGAAACACTGATCTAGATAACGCAGCACGGACGCGAAATATGCGCAATATCCTACAACTCTTGACCCTCTACGGTCATCTTTTGCCTGTTTTGATTTTTTTATAGTGAACTAGAGTACCTTGACTTATCATAGGTACTACATACACCCAAAACGCATGGTCGTTTTTGCAGGGGAAGAGGGGGGGGGGGTGGTTCTAAACTATATTACAGAAAATATTGAAGTAACTTTGGACAAATTTTAGATAACTAAATAAACATTAGTTCGGTGGTAATGGCAATTTCTATTAAAGTCTGGCTTTGTTCAAAATCCTCTCGAGCAGTCAAATTATACTGGCCGTATACCAGTACTCTGGTCATAAAGGTACTCTATCAGAAAGTAATGAGGCATGAATACTTCTTCAAAGATTTTGTTTTATTTCGCATTGATGGACTCGATGAACTAAAATAACCATATCATTATTCAAAAGCTTTAACATTTTGTTATAGAATGTGATTTATTTTATGTTATTTCATGGCATCCTTTTAACTGAAATGCATAACATATGTTCGAAAAACGTCAAAATATATTTAAAAGAGGCAGCGTTAACTTTGAGTGTGTTCAAGCTGCACGCGCGTTACGCGCGCGAGCTCAGGAAACAGGAACATGGAGTGGGTAAATATCATGGATGGAATAACACGTAGTGTGTTCAGGAACAGATCATGGATTTGATTAATTATGGTGCTAATTATAAAGATATTTTGTTGCAAAACGAACGTGTGCTCGATGGCTGAATGGATAAGGCAGTGAACTCGAGACTAGGGGTTCTGGGTTCGAATCCTTCCAGTCCCACATTGTAATCATAATTTTTTTTTATTTTGTTTATTGGTTGTTTTATATTTTTCATAATGAATAAGATATTTTTGATGAAGATATATTTTTTATTTTTATTATACAGAGGCACGTGTATTTTTATTATAATAATAAAATATTTATTTAAATGTGAGAAAATTAGGTATTTCGAGATGAAAGTTTTACATCTGAACGCCTTTTAAATATTTAAAGTTTCGTTTCTAAGTGATTATATATGTATAATGATATAAACATTAAGCAAATCCAAATGAAAAAATAATATATATTGGGCAAAAATATCCTTTTGCACGTAGGATAATTCCTTGATTTTCTTTTTTCTTTTTTTTTTTTTTTTTTTTTTTGAATACTTTACGAGTGAATTTTTATCGAGACTAGGCTGGAAATCATATTTTACTTTGAACATTATAAAAATAAAATGTAATAGTTGTAGATTATTTTAACTAAAAATATCTGTAGATATATTTTTTAAAGAGATAAAATATATAGGTCTGCTGTCTAGTTTTGTAGTGAATAAAGTATGATTAGAATGTTTATAAATTTTCTACTGAAAGTATAAGTAAGTATTTTGCTTATACTAACAGAATTTTGAATGCCATTTATTTCTCATGTTTTATGATGTATTTTGGTCTGTTATTCACACGGTATTAAAATATGCAATCATAAAATAAGAAATATATATATTAAAACCTTCTCTGAAAAACTGTCTAACTAACAGTGCAAATTCCATTGAAATCCATCCAGTATAGTAGATTACAAACAAATCTCATATGTTGATATCACAATCTTGGTTTACTAACAGCATTCTATTTATCACAGAAGTTATAAATCAACTGATAAATCATTTTTAAATAAATAAAAAGAAAATTGTTAAAAAGTTAAAATTTTTAGATCACCAGTTGAATTCTTAAATTATATCAATCAACCTACCAAACAATGCACAACCAATCAATAACACATAAGCAGAAAACGCACAATCACGTGATCAAATCGCCCACACAATTTTTTTGAGCAGCTCGAGGCAGCTTGAGCGGAGTTTGTGTGCGGTTGGTTAACTAATTTTAAATGCTAAATGGGCTAAAGTAGATAAAGAAGGTCACGTGATGTTTTTCCCGACTATTTTAGATTTTATCTGAGTGAACATAGGCATGTAGTCCTGTTACGAAAACCATGTTTTGGAAGGATAAAGAAATATAGTCGTTGGTTTTACCTTTTTTGAAACATTAAAGATAATGAAATAATTGAAATATGTTAAAATTCCTTTCTTCGATAAGACCTACTCCATGACATAAACTTCTGAGCGCGCGCGCGGCGCGAAATGCACTTCTGAACACACTCTTTAAAAGGCTTTTATTACAATATACTGTTGTTTTTAAAACTTATACAGACATAAAGATTATATGTTCAATTAAAACTAAAAATATGGTTTACTGATTTTCAGAAAAATATCAGATTTTTATTAAATCACTGGGTGAAAATATACGGCTTATCTACCATTATCTTTTCAAAATATTTCACCACATTAAAGTCGGAACCAGAACATTCCATACTATACGTTCATGAACACAAAATTATAGAATTGCTTATTAAGTGTAAACGTTTGTCATTGGAAGAGAATGAAATTCGTTATTATCGACGAATTTTATAGCTGTGATACAGAAGAACATTCCTAAAAACACGTATCAAGTTACTCGAGCATTTATCCATGGTGAAGTTATTGGATTATCTTGACATAATAACATGTCGAATAACAAGAGACATCTCTACAGTTACACTATGACGCAAAAGTTTAGACAATGATGTCATTCAGCTTTAAAATGTAGAATTATGACGTCAGAATTACAAAAACCTGTAAATATATTCAAAAACTGATTTAAAATGCTATGTACAAAAGACAGTCGTTTTATTTGCTATAATACTAATTTTTTTCATAAAAATTCAAATGTGCTTGTCGCAAAAGTTTAGACACTATTCTAAATTTCTTTGAATATTCGCTGGCATATGCAAATTTAGAATCGATGATGTCACAAATTTGGAGTACTTAAGTTCTGCAAACGATTGCGCTTCATAGTCGACATGCCGAGAGCTAAAGAAATTCAAGTGAATGAGGTTTCAAGGATTTGGCAGTTGAAAGGTGAAGGGAAGAGCGTTTCTGAAATTTCTGCTATTATTAATAGGTCAAAAAAATCTATTTATCGAGTTTTATCGAGTGGTTCCGAATATAAAGCAAAATGTCGGTCTGGGAGGCCACGTGTGACAAATGTACGAGAGGATCGCCTGATACAAAGACTAGCGAGTACTCAACAAATGAGCGTACGTGGAGTTCAAAGCTCATCGGGACTCTCTGTATCAAAGGATACGATTCGTAGACGAATTTTGGAAAAAGGAACAATCGTTTATAGCAAAATGCAGAAGAAACCAGCTCTGAAACCACATCATAAGTTACAAAGACTTATGTGGGCTCGAAAGCATATGTCATATGGAGAGAAATGGCAGTCAGTCATATTTAGCGATGAAAAAAAGTGGAATCTGGATGGTCCAGATGGTTGTTTATCGTATTGGCATGACTTGCGGAAGGAACCTCGACGTTTTTTTAGTCGCAGACAAGGAGGGGGCTCGGTGATGGTTTGGGCAGCCTTTTGCTATAATGGACAAGTATCTCTGACCTTCACCAGTGGTTGTCAAACTTCACAGCATTATACACAGACATTAGAAGAAAACCTACTGCCATTTGCTGAGCTTCTAGGGGGTCCTCAGTGGGAATTTCAGCAAGACAATGCTTCAATTCACACTGCAAAACATTCAAAATCTTGGTTTAATTCCCATAATATAAGAGTTCTCGACTGGCCAGCATGTAGCCCAGATCTTAACCGTATAGAAAACCTTTGGAGCATCATGTGTCGCAAAGTTTATAGCAACGCTAGACAATACTCTTCTGAAAAGGAACTTAAGATATCTATTGAGAATGCATGGTACGATATCGATCCACAAACTATGCAAGATTTAGTTTCTTCCATGCAATCTCGTGTATATGACGTAATACATAAGCATGGATGCGCAACCAGGTTTTAAAAATTGTTTATTTCGATTTTATTTAATTTGTGTCTAAACTTTTGAGACAGCAGTTTATTTTTGTTACCATTTAATTTATTGCAATATGCACAATTCCACTTTTCTTTGTTATAAATATTGTTTATATGTACAGCACATTAATTTCAAGCAGTGATTTGAAAATTGAATAAATATTTTTCAAAGTATGTAAGAATTTCTTCATTGTCTAAACTTTTGCGTCATAGTGTATTACCTTCGGTGGTTCTCAAACTTTTACATTTAGCGTATCCCTTGAAGAATTACATGTGGCGATTGTGCCCTTTTTTTTTTTTTTTTTTTTTTTTTTTTTACTTTAAGAGTCATGAATAGAAAAAGGGATACAAAGAAAACAACGAATATATGTTAATAATGTATTGAATAATAATTTAAACTTTTATTATTTTTCTTTCATGTAAGCCTTAAAGACAGCAAATTTCTTATTGTGACTTGTACGATTGCTTACCCTTACATGTAATGAATATTTGATGTTACTTTGCGGAGTTTGAACTAGAATCGTAAGTTATCTTCAACATTTAGTGCGTTTTTTATATTTTGTTTCAAAGACAGTTAATAATGGAAATTCTTATTCGCTAATTTAGTAGCGTCGCTCCAAGTGTTTGCTGCCGAACAAATTCCTCGATATGCGTTCGCCACTTTGAAAAACACGGAACTCAACATTTAGAAAATATCGTTCAAATAACCATAGAGTGGATTCTATTTTACATTTCTTTATAACATTCTTAACATTTATTTATACATTTCTTTTCTATATAACATTGTGAAAGAGTAATGTTTTATTTTAATTATCCTGTACAGTTTTATACGTGGATTAAAAGGATCTCTAGTTTCTAATATTATCACGTCTAGTTATTCGGAAAATTTCTTCTTCGAGATATTTTCCTAAAAACGCCTTTATAATAATAGTATGAGTCTTTTGTATTGGCGTTATAGGAATGAAAGTCACGTTTCAAAGATTTGGAGACACGAAATCACTAAATTCCTACAAAAGAACAGTTTGCATGATAAGAAGGAAGATTATAGAATACTAACAACGTGAAAGTGTAAATTCTTTTTTGAATCCTCCTGTATAGTTGATAATTTATGAATGTAATTAAACTGAAATATAATATCATTCCCTTTAGTTATTCGGAAAACTTTATTTCGAGGTCTTTTCTTAAAAAGATTTTTATGATAATATGAATTTTTTGTATTAACGTTGAAATATTATGAGTCACGTTTCTAAGATTTGATTATATGAAATCACTAAATTCCTACAAAAGTACCGCTTGCGCAATAAACAGAGAGGTTATAGAAATATGACATTGTGAAAGTGTATTAATTTTTAGTCATCCTGTACAGTTGATTCTTAATAATGTATTCAAACTAAATTCTAAACTAATATTATCCCCTTTAGTTATTCGGAAAAAATATTTTGCAAGTTATTCACCTAGTTATGATAATACTACCGTAACAGACTAGAATTGAAAAGCACTTGCACTTCCAAGGTTTCAAAACGTGAAATCGCTAAATTCCTACAAAAGTGCTATTTGCATGATAAAAAGAAAGATTAAAGACACAAAATTGTCGAAAAGTAAAGTTATTTTATGATGCAGCCTGCACATTTCATTTCTAAGAATATATTATGGTTCCGTACTTAAAAAGTAAAAACGGAACCATTATAAGATCACTCCTGTGTCTGCCTGTCACAGCTATTTTACTCGTAAACTATGTGGCGTGGGAAGTTCAAATTGGGGGAATTAATAAGGACTATTGACCCACATATTTACAGATTATTAAACATTTACAAATATTTTTAGTAAAAATGTAGAGAGGCTAAATACGTTAATTGAAAAAAAAATATTTTTTCTTTGTATATCATGTGGGGTATCGTGTGAAAGCTTTCGTTACGTTGAACTCAAAAATACATTTATTTTAATTTAAGGTATTATATTTTCAGAAATATCGTCAAAAATGTAGTGCAAAAATATGTTCCCCCCCCCCCCCCATCTATTTCCGAATCTACTGAAGCTAAAATTATGAAAAATTAGAGGTAGCAGACATTAACTTAAACCCTGCAGGAAAATTATAGAGATTACCCTAGGTCACATAATTTTTGAGAAAAGCGCATTTTTCCGTTACACACAAATTTCGATTTGCGGGTATTCAGCAAAGTTGTTGAGGAGCGCTGGAGGTACTTACGGTAGCAGTAGTATAAAAGCATTGTTGATAATGATTTTTGAAAGAAATCGTCGTAATTAGCCTAGATATTAACCCTTAAAAACACGGACGGTTTGGACATACATAATGACTCTGGAGGCACCACTCTATGTACCATCGGCTTTTAAAGCCGAGATAACAACTTTTAATGATACATTTGTGTAATACAATGGCTAGTAGCAGTATAAAAGCAATAAACGTCAGATTGTTAAAAACAGACTAATTGAATTTGAATTAATCACATCAATACTATGGGGTTCGCCACTAGTTTGCATTGTTTAGATCTCTCAATACAACTCCCGTGTATTTAAAAGTTAATAAAAAATCCATCTGGAAAACGCGGCACAAACCAAGGCGGCGTTGCTTTTTGCGACCTCCTTTTGAAGCGCGCTTAGCAAAATGCCAAGTTTAAACATTTAATAAGGGTTTTGTTTTAGCTAAAATGTAAAAAGAAAAGATTATTACGACGCTGAATTTAGTTTTATGAAATGCCAAATGAAGTTTAAATATGCTCTACTCTTACTGTCAGTGCCAAATTAAGTTCATCATAAACAGATTAGGATAAGATTTAAATAAGAGTGAGTTATACAGAATAGCAATATTTGATATTATTTAGGCTTCATATCTCTTTGAACTTTTACTGTACACCCATTCATACTTTTCTAGTATATGTACAGCTATACCAAACCCTACGTTGTATAGTTTTTTACAAAGTCTTATATTTCTTTTAGTAACGATTTTTTTATTAATACAGTTAATAATTCATATAAATTTTGTACGGAACCCTCTGAGCGCGAGTACTAAATTCTAGTTTCTAAGATCGTCGCCTTTAGATATTCGTGTAGTTTTTTCTTTACTGTTTAATCCTAAAAACATTTACATAATAATACGAGATTCTTTTACAAACTTTAGCACAATATGAGCAATTTTTTCATTGAAGTTCATTTAACTCTTTATTCCGCAGTTGTGAATCAAGTAATTGCCCCTCCTCAATAATTACCTTCCTTAATGTCTGAAGATATAGCAGAAAATTTATGTGATAATAATATATAATAATAAATTTAGATAAGCTTTTTCATTAAAACTGATTTAATAAATCAGAAGTTATAGCTCTTTTTGTGAAATATTTACACGAATATTTTGATTAATTAACAAAAAACGCAGTAATAGAAAATTCGAAATTTTTATAAAACAAAGTAAATATATGTATTGTGGTCCAATCTGTAAATGGAAATGTTTAGGTTTTTGTAGTTGCAAATTTTTCGTATAGCATTTTTACACATATTAACACAAGAGAAAAAAGCTACGCCTTTGTAAATGGTTGAGAAAGTAACCACTTTGAAAAATATTTACCTTCGATTGTTTCGCTGTGCTTTCTAAACCTGATCGAGCAAAGTATTTTGTATGAAAAGTAAAATCAATTTTTATGAATTGACATCCGTCTATTCATAAAAATTGATTTTACTTTAAATTTTATAATTAACATAAATAATTAACATACTAACATTAAATTTTATATTAAATTCTCTTTAATGGTACTCAAAAGTACCGTCGGTGCATAAAAAGGCTAAAGCATGAAATTGTTAGATCCCTACAAAAGTACTATTTGTATCATTAACGAAATTCCCTATTGCACTGTTAAAAATGTGCAACACACTTTCCAGTCATTCGACCGTTTTTATAGAAAACGGTTACATAACCATAATTTAACTCTATTCTGACCATAATATGGGCAATAATATTGTCAGAACAGAGTTAAATTACTCTTATATGTTTTCTATAAAAACGGTCGAATGACTGGACAGTTTGCTGCAAATTTTTAACAGTGTACCATCACAGACATCTATAGACCTCATCAAAACAGTGTTTATAGATAGAAACTAACAATTAAACACAACTTAAAAGTCATCCATACAAGTAAATAAAAAATAGGTAAGTAATATAAACAAGTAATATAAAAAAATTTATTTTAAGTCAATTCCTACTTAGGTCAATGAGAGAAATTTTTTTTCTCCAATTCTTCTTTCCTCTTGAGTGGCGCTTAAAATGCCTTGATCAAGAACAGGGCTATCTCGGTCTTAAAATACCTTGATCAAGAAGAGGGCTCTCTCGATTATTGAAAATTAATTTAATTTAATTAATGAATTAATATTTGAAAAAAACTGGATTAACATCGAGTGTCATCCTCTACAAATTTTAAAAAATTTATTTGAGCTTGATTGGATGAATAATAAGTATTTTATAAACGATTGAAAATTTGAACAATATGTATATAGCGAGAGTGTGAGCTAATAGTACGAATTGAAATATAATTTTAATAATAATTATAATATAATTATTATTATAATTTTAATAATAATTAATAATAATTTATACTCATAATGAAAGTATGAGATATAACGAAAATATCATGAAATGAGATTTTAACATTTTTGAATTTGAATATTTTCAGATGCCGAAACAGGAGTACTGCGAATATGGGCAGTACCTAAAGATAAACCGCAGGAAAGTTTCCGTTTAAAGCAAGTTGGATTCAAAACGCTTTGTGTTTTGCCATCTGAAAACCAAACACCTTTAAATAGCGGAGGGAAAGTAAAATTTACTTCACGCATAGTTTGTCTGTTTTTCGACGGGGGAGTCGGAATTTACAATCTGAAACATTCTTCTTGGGACTTTCTTCAAAACATGGTGAGTATTTCTCTTCTTATGGTTACATACAATATTTATCAAAATAATGTATTATTTTTTATTTGCAGGGCCATCTCGAAACTATTTTTGACTGTCAGTTTAAACCTGAAAATTGTGATCTTCTCGCTACGGCCAGTTTTGATGGAACTGTAAAAGTCTGGAATGTTGATACGATGGAAGCTGTGAGTAAGATTCTCCTCACTTTTCCCTAACATTACATTGAGTCGATGTGATGTCTCTGTGACATTGCAAAGGGTTATAAGTGACCCGGTCACGAAGGTGACCAAAAGGTAATACCTTTGTCCCATCATGAATCTCAGGCGACCGTCATTTTGTGAAGTCAAGGTGACTAATTTTTGAGTCATTTGCATCTCGTAATAAAATGAGATACATCAACTGCACTGTGAGTCGTTTTCTATGTCGCATCACGGCAATGTGGAAAGTAAGAATTGCCTTTGGGTCACGTTGCTTTCTCATTTCGGTCGATATCATGTCAGCGTACCATTAGGTTTGTTAGCGGACAACTAAGAATTTCAATCCTACAAGCTAAAGTATCCCGGGGATATCAACTGCACTGTGACGTCACGGTGAGTCTTTTTCTCTGTCACGTCACGGCAATGTGGAAAGTAAGACTTGCATTTAGGTCACGTTGCTTTCTCATTTCGGTCGATATCGTGTCAGCGTACCATTAAGTTTGCTAGCGGACAACTAAGAATTCCAATCCTACAAGCTGCGGGATCCTGGGGACAGCATCTTTTTATTCAAAAACCCAACCATAATTTTTGAATAGAAATAAACGCTTTATTTAATGACAGACTGTAACGTGATTAAATAAAGAAAATATTGCTATTTGAAAACTTTGGTAGATATTTTCAATTTCTGGTATCAAAATATGTTAGCTGCGTTGCCAATTTAGCGCGTTTCTTTATCAAAATATCTACCCAAATTTCCTAATAGTAATCTTTGTAATGTTTAATCACCTAAAGTCTGTCATTAAATTAAGCAAAAAAATCTATTCGGAAATTATGGTAGATTTTTCGAACAAAATATCACTGAATGTGGGATCCCACAGCTTGCAGGAGTGCAATCCTTAGTTACAAAGCGTTTTGCAAAAAAAAAAAGATAAGTAACTCTCAGATTTGTAAAATAGCTCGCTCAAAAGGATATGAGCAATTTCATTACTCCCGTGCTTTTTTTCTTTTTAAGTTTCTCAGTGACTGATTTTCCGTAATCATTAGCGTTCCTTTAGAAGCATGTTCCCCCGTGCATTCAAAAATTTATCATTTTACATTACTGAAAAGTCCGAGAGCAATTAAAGAGCTTAGTGGAAGAGCATATTATGTCGCATTTTCTAAAAAATATCTTATTTTATGGATAAAGGTGTTATGAGGTATCCCATCACATGGTAAAGCTAAAATACTACAAAGATTCTGATTTGTCTTGAAGATCTGAGACGTTATTTATTAATATTTAATATTTTAATATCTAATAATTTAAATAATATTAGTCATATTTAACGCCTTTGCTCCTAGTGTTTCCACTAGTTGATGCATGCTATTTTATTTCCTCTGGGAACGAACGGCCTAATTTTTGAAAAATGAATGCTAATACGTTTTTCTGGGACATTGAGTACCACCTGTTAACAATTTAAACATATACTGCCAAAAAGAAAATAAATCAATAGAATTTATAACAACGTGCTTTCACTTCAATTTTTCAAAATTTAATTTCTGTTAAATAACAGCATTTTTCACTATTCTCTTCAATTACTGAAAAGCATGGTTCTTATTATTAAAAAACTTTCATAAGTTGACATCTCTGCTTTCTTACCTCAGCTTATCTTTTCATAATTACAAAAGTATCACCATTCATAAAATTCAACAGAGCATTAGAAATTGGAGCTTTTCTTCTTCATGAGTTAAAATTATGTGAGATTCGATGCTGTTTTTATCCTAAACCTTTATCTACATTTTTAACAGCTTTCCCCTATTACAAGAGTTCTTTCCATACTCTTTTTTTTTCATTAAAGCGTGAATCTTTCTAACACCTTTAAAAAATCATCATTAATCTTACATGATCTTACAGATATTTTGTATTTAAGTACACAAAAATTTAACAACGTTTTATTAGTAGTATTTTTATTTGCTTATAAATATGATACATTTTAAATTATATTCGATTGCTACTTCATGACTATCACTCGGTGATTTCCATGCTTGGAAAAACTGTTTAAAACACTATCTGTGATAGCATTTTCAGAACGATTCTTTGCTTATATTAAAAAAGGTAAAACGTTGTTGAAATTTTTTGGAAACCTGAATAAGGATAGCTGAAATTTTATGTATAGGGTAGGTGGGGGCAAAGACATGCACGGGGCAAAAACACGCACCGGCTGATTTAATATGAACACAACGTTTTTTGAATGCTAAACAGTAGTCGACAGTTAGGCTTCAATCGTACCAGTTGTGTGTTGATAACATGCAAAGATAGTTGCATTCCGTGCAGGGAAAATTTGGTAGGTTTCATTTTTTTTTTTTTTCATTTTTCACGTAATATTTTAATTCGAATTAATATTTTTAAGAATTCATGTGATTGTTGAGATAATACTGCAAATGTCTACAAATCCAAGAATTCATTTTCTTGTAGTTTACCTCGATTGCATTTCTGTAAACTTTCAGTTGGCCGGTTAAACAAAATGGGGCTTCACCCCTTCACTGTGGGTTTTTACCCCAATCAATGGGGAAAAGACACTCAGAGAAATGTTTTTCAAATATTTCAATTTAACAATATCCTCAAACGCCCAATACTACTATCAAAGCTCAAAAACATTGACAACTTTTTCCGTGACCTTTCTAACTTAACTAATTAGTCTCCTGGGCTATGGCCCTGTTCCTTTATCGTGCGGTGCTGCCCAGTGTCGCGATTTGAACTTACTCAGGCGGCACCGTTATGACCTGACTGCTCAGTGTCGCGGACGAAATCTGTTTTCCTGCAGTGAGGAAACGATTTGTGCATTTTTCCCATTTACTTTTTTTACCCGCCTTTCCCCGTGTCACGTTTGGGTTCCCCAGGCAGGCTGAAGCCTTTATTTTTCTTTTTTTATCCCGCCCCTTTATCGCGTTTTTGCCGGGATGTCATTGTAAAATGACTTGCAAATCAATGTATTTTTTTAAGTCCTTAATAAAGGAATCTGGGAAGGACATTATGCTTTACGGACTTGGTTTCCGCGTCTGAGCAGTTCCTCTTAGGCTATCAAATAAAAATTATAATTTGACAGAATCTAGGCAGATGGTGATACTAAGTGAGGATCTAATATAACATTTTATTCAGCCACCAAACAAATTTAGACCATAATGTGTTAATTCAAAATCAAAATTTTGGAAAGTGCGTGTCTTTACCCCCCACCTACCCTATACGGAAGAAAAGGATTTCGCATTTGTGACTGAGGTTTTGGACCTTGAAACAGCCTTAACTCTTAACCGGAAATGGCAGTCTATTAACACCGCTAAACCGTAACCGGTAATGTGCTGTCTGTGAGACTACTACGTCTAATATTTACAAAACCATTTTCAGCTTTACCATTAAAAATTTGGTAAAGTAAAAAAACTATGTTTAAATAGCCACTTTTCAGCAAATGTCACAACAGTGCGATTTCAGTGACCACACCTCCACAGCTAAGGGTTAAATTAATTATTTTATTAATATGGTGTCTTATCTTGAATATTTTCAATTGCATGCGAACATTTCAAAAGTATTGGTAGGAACAACTGGCTATATATTTCTAAAATGTAAACAGTCCATGATTCATTTATTATTATACAAAATTGTTTCAAAGTTTTGCTAATGCTGGCTACTAGTGGTATTATTAAACGACTTACAAAAGATTCTGGTTTTATTAAAATTATAGTTTTTAATTTCTTCTTTATTAAGTTGCATTCAAAACTGAATTAGACGATTTTTTTTCCAGAGATATTTTGATTTACGCACTAAAGCGTCAAAGAAAAAAAACAAAGGGCAAAATTAAATTCAATATTTATATATGACATGGAATTTTTCATTTTTATACACAGCATAGATATGAAAACAGTGTCTTTGCAGAGCAAATTATAAAAGTTAGAGTTATAACTCTTTTCTTCTTTTTCTGTTATGTTCGTGTGCATCATTTCGAGAAGTTATTTCACCCTTGCGTACTCTCATAAATTTCAAAACAAGTAATGTGCAACATAAGGCTGTTTAGCTTTCCTTCTGGGTTGCATCTTTCCATTCTTCCCCTCACCCCTTCTTTCCTCATTTCTAAATTTCAAAGGGCAACCCCGAAAATATATAGCAATGGAGAAAAAATTTCGGCACACCTTCGCAAAATGAACTGGCTTATAGGATTGTTGATGTATTTGTTTTATTTTTTGAAAAGATTCGTTTTCTCATTTTATTATTTATTTATTTATTTGTTTGTTATATATATATATACACATATATGTTTTTTTTTTGTTGTTGTTGTTGTTTTTTACTCAGATAAACTCATCCCACGGAGATGCAAGCATTATTTATTCGCTGTCTTGGGCCCCAGGAAATATGGATTGCTTAGTTGCAGCGACGTCGAAAAAAGGCATTTTTATCTGGAATGTGAAAAAGGGAGGCATAAGAAAAATTGAAGACGTAAGTTATGTTTTTTCTGAAATATTGATTCCGTTTAAAAAATTTTCCACTTTCATTCTTGCCACATAAAATGAATCATCATTTACAACAATTGTATAAATCTTTCAGATAATGAAATATAGAAAATCTATATTGTTTTTTCTCTATGAATAATTAGAAGAATGTTGTAGTTTTAATTATTATAAATTAGTCAACCTTTAAATGCTGCGAGTGGTCTCATAGACAGCTCCTTTTCTTCATACTTCACAGTTTAACTATAGATACAACTGAAATTTCGGGTCTTTCGGGCACTACTATTATCGCTAATGAATAAATAATAATCCTGTACAGAAATACTGATACAAAAACAGTATACTATGAATTAATCGAACTTTTTATTGATATTTCAATCGAACAGTATCAAAGACCGTTCACAGTAGCTATACGATACTTTCTGTCACAGTAGTTAAAGGTTGGCTAGTAAAAGAAAAAACTTATTTGAAAGACTAACATTTTATGATAATATTTGGAGCAATTGAAAACTTTTCAAAGCAATCGGTGTACCTGTGACAGTTTCTTTTCAACTGAAATTCGTAAACTATGTTTAATAGCCTATGATACAACTGAAATTTCGGGTCTTTCGGGCACTACTACTATCGCTAATGAATAAATAATAATCCTGTACAGAAATACTGATACAAAAACAGTATACTATGAATTAATCGAACTTTTTATTGATATTTCAATCGAACAGTATCAAAGACCGTTCACAGTAGCTATGCGATACTTTCTGTCACAGTAGTTAAAGGTTGACTGGTAAAAGAAAAAACTTGTTTGAAAGATTAACTTTTTATGATAATATTTAGAGCAATTGAAAACTTTTCAAAGCAATCGGTGTACCTGTGACAGTTTCTTTTCAACTGAAATTCGTAAACTAAAAAGAAAAAAAAAAGTGTTAATTTGCTTGTGAACATTAACAAAAAAAAAAAAAACTCGAAGATAAAACACTTAAAACTTTACCTTCAGATAACAGTTTACAGATACAAGTTTTGGAAGAAATTTATAAATACAAAAAGTGAAAAAAAAAAATCCGAACAAACGTCACTGCTCTAATTCTAAAAGTCAGAGGATATTGTTGCTTGCACCGAAATTTATCATTTTCTACAATCCTGTTACAGTGAACAGGATCTTGAGGGGAGATTCTTGAGGGGCGGTATACATATTTATTTTTTGCGAACTATGAAAATCTCAAAACCCAGTATTTTTTATTACTTTGATATTTCATGCCGCATTTACCAGGGATACAAATTCGCATTGCTGTGTTTTCAAAAACTCATATTTTAAACTCTCTTTAAAATATGAATTAAAGTGTGTTCGGGGACTGTGTCAAAATTGAGAGATGCATTTTTAAAATCTCGTGCTGTTGTGGCTACAAGTGTTAAAATAATGATATTAACAGTAATTTGTACACGAGAATAACAAAACTCATCAGTAAATCTATAAAATATATTGTTTACTTGCTATTTAACCTCTTCGGTCGCTGGGTCCCCAAACAGGGACCTCTGTTCCTTTCCTTATAAAAACTAAAATGTCCGATTTTTTTTACATTTTCACATCACTTCTTAATAGCTGAATGTATTTTGCGTTCAAAGCAAACGAATAAATGTCAGCATCTAAGCTGATTCCCACATAAAATAAAAGTTATTTTCATCTTAGTTTGCAAAATGCCTAAAATTGCCCAAAAGACAGTAATGACCAAGAAAGTGAGAAATTTTCATAAGTATTTAACTTAAATCTTTTTCAATAAAAAAATTGAGGATTTGTAGAATATTTACTTGTGTAAAGCTCTTAAATTTGTGATTGCTTCATTTAGGTTAATGGTTATTAAATTGATATTTTAAGGGGGTTTGTAGTTTTAGATCCATACTTTATAACGTAAATTACTAAGCACCTAAAGGATCAATTTCAGAAAAGATAGTTTTTCTGTCATTTACGATGACATTTAGTTTGGGAAAAAACCAATGAATAAGCATTTGTATTATTATTTTAGCTTCGGAATTGAAGAAGATATAGTGTGCATAAAGTAGTAGCAGAAAAGAGATTTTCCACTTTAATTTAAAGAATTGCAGTTGCCGATGTTGTATATCTACTGATAACTTGACAACTTACTATTAGCAGTGAAAGAAAACTTGTATTGAAAGGTTTTCGACTATGGGAATTCCAGTATTGACGAAAAAAAAAGTTTTTATTTGTGAATTTTTAGTAATCGCATAATTAATCTTACAAAAGCATAGTTATAGAAAATATACATGCACATGATGTTTTGGCTTTTACAAAATATCATATAAAACAAAAACTATTGAAATAGGTAAATTATTGTTCAAGTTATGCCTAAAAAGCGAACGTTCATCTTTAATATTGATCGGTTCATTTTCTAATCATTTATATCTCACTAACTTATTTTAAAAAGTTAATGCCAATTAGCATTTCCTCATTTTTTCGCATGTAGAACTTTAATATGCAATAAAATCATGGTGCTGCTATTGAATTTTTAAAAGTTAGACTCAATTTAATAGAGGTTGATTGAAAATGGATGGGACAAAATGAACACAAAGTAAAACAATATATACACTCATGTCCAAAATTAAGGTCACAAACATAACATCTGTGAAAACTGATGAACTATGTACTGTGTTGACACGAAATTTGCAACAGAGGTATAATACAATGAGTGAAAGAATATAGCAACATAACAATATGAAAAAGATTTTAATTGTGAATTAAGATACAGAGTATATCAAATAGTGTTAAATCATGAATCAGAGATAAAGCATTTACTTCGGGAAAGGTCTGGCTAATATGGAGTTTGACCGCCGTGCACTGCTTTACATGCCTCAAAACGAGTTTCGATACTGTTTATGAGGGTGTCAATAAACGCTTATGGCAACAAAGCCCATTCTTCCAAAAGCGCGGCTTTTAACTCCTGGCGGGTACTCGGAGGGCGGATTACGTTGCGCAATGGCACTTCCTAGACCATCCCAAACATATTCAATAGGATTGATGTCCGGAGACCTCGAGGGCTAATTGATACGGCGAATATACTCTTCTTCAAGAAAATCATCAACAATGTGAGCTCTGTGTGTCTTCGAATTATCGTCCATAAACATGAAGTCCGGGCCTACAGCACCACACAACAACCTCACATATGCTTCAAGGACCTTATCGCTACAGTGATCTGCGTTGACAGTACCCGCATCGAAGACGTGCAGTGGTGTACGACAGCCCAACATTATGCCGCCCCAGACAAGGATACCTTTGGCACCAAATCTGTCGATTTCTTTTACGTAGAAGAGATGATAGCGAGCTCCCCGTTCTCTCCACATGAAACTTCGACGAGAATCAGTCAGCGTGGTGAATCTCGACTCATCACTGAAAAAAACGCGCCCCATTTTTGTTGTGTCCAAGACTGATGTCTTTGGCTCCACAAAAACCGGGCTCTCCTGTTGGATGCAGTGAAAAGGACATACACGACTGGAGGCCGGGCTTTAGGGATGATGTCCTTTAAGCCTATGTGAGGTTGCTCCATCGTGCTGTAGGTCCGGACTTCACGTTTATGGACAATAATGCGAAGCCACACAGAGCTCACACTGTTGATGATTTTCTTGAAGAGGATATTCGCCGGATGAATTGGCTCTCGAGGACTCCGGACATCAATCTTAATGAGCATGTTTCAGATGGTCTAGGAAGAGCCATTACACAGTGTAAACCGCCTCCCAGGAACCGCCATGAGTTAAAAGCCGCGCTTTTGGAAGAATGGGGTTTGTTACCACAAAAAATTAATTAACACCCTCATAAACACTATGAGAGCTTGTTGTGGGGCTTGTATAGCAGTGCACGGTGGTCACACTTCATATTAGACAGACTGTTTCCGAGATAAATTCTTTACCTCTGATTTATGATTTAACACTTTTTCATATGCCCTGTATCTTAATTCACAATTAAAATCTTTTCCATATTGCTATGTTGCTATATTCTTTCTCACATTGTAATATACTTCTGTGCCAAATTTCGTGGCAACACAGTGAATAGTTCATCAGTTTTCACAGATTTCATGCTTGTGACCTTAATTTTGGACATGAGTGTATATATAACTATATATATTTGCATTAACTGGAATTGTAGTTATAACCACAGTTTACAAGCTCTTTTACAAGGATAATACTGAAATTTTTGAGATAGAGGCAGGCGATATGCACTAAAAGACTTATTGGTCAGATATATAAATTTGAACTTTCTTATGTCCGCAGACGATAATATATCGAATTTTTTTCAATTTATCTGCCATAGAATAAATTTTTAAAGAAAGAATAGACTTGACGTGAAAGCCTTATCGCGATATATCTCCAGTGGTTTGAAAGTAGAGCTCAATCAAGAAGTCCCAACGTCTACAATTAGCATATGAAAATGAAGCTCCATCTCGTGCCAATGTATTTAGATGCTTACAGAATCTCACAGAAGTCGAAATTCTCTCCTGGATGAAGAAAAAACTAGAATACCTTTGTCAGCTGTGGTCTCAGAAAATGTATCGGCCCTGCGAAAATTTTTAATTGGTGATATCGCTGTATCTACCAAATGATACAGAAGTAACTTAACACTGGATACACAGCTGGATTGCCAGTTTGGCCTCTTTTTTTTTATTCCGAAATTCCGAAGGGTAACTTTTGCTTTCTTTAATGACAGACATTTCGTGATTACATGAATTACATTTTTTTTTCGGCAATTCCGGTAGGAATTCTGAATTTCCATTGAAACTTAAAACAAATACAGACTTATTATAATTATTATTAGACTGTTTATATAATAAGTATACCTAAACATTGCAGCTTATTAAAATTAATTTTTAGAATCATTCAGTCGAGCATTAGAATGTATTTTCTATTAATTCGTTATCTACTTATATTTGTTATTAAAAAGGGCTACTAATTAAACGTAAAGTATATTCAGTTTGATTCCAGTGTGCTCAAAAAACATGATATGCTTTACAGATGATAAAATTTTATTTGTAATTTATAAAAAGTAGGTAAAAAGAAAAAAGAAAGAATTTTTTAATATACACTGGTCATCAAAATTAAAGGATAATGAGAACCAATGTGCTCAGTAGGTTAACGTTGCAACCAATGTCCAAAACTGCAGTTATATATGTTAATTAAATACATTTGAACACAAAATTGCTTTCCACGTTAGCGCCGGAATTATGCAAATTCAGTGGATGACAATGTGATACTCAATGGACGCATGTTGGAATTATAGTCTGTAGTGCTGTTTAAAATGAATGTGCTATCTGAGAGTTATCAGTATTCATTACTTATGTCTCAAAGGCATCATTTAAGTGAATGTCAAAAGTGGCGAATAATTGGTAGAATTGAGGGAGGTCAAACACAAATGGAGATCGCCCAAGATTTGGATATTCCTCAAAGTGTCATATCAAGAGCTTTTTAAGAACTGGTTCTGTTAATAGATAGTCTGGTCAAGGCGACCAAGATCAACAACTGCATCCGAAGACGGTTTTCTGTCATCGTCGCGACGAAGAAACCGCGAAACGACTACAAGAGATTTTGTTTCAGATTTTCAGGATGCCGCAGGAACTCGAATTAGCCGTTCTACTGCTGCGCGAAGGCTTAACGAGCGTGGACTGTATGCGAGAAAACCAATAGTTTGTGTGTCACTTACTCCATCTTCCAAATGGGTTTTCCACAAGAGGTGACTTAATTTTTCCATCATTTTCCAATTTCCATAAATTGGTTTTAATTTCAATATTTTGAAAATACTCAACTGCCAAGCATTGTAATTTATGTTAGCTAATGCTTTTATACAAATTTATACTGATAATTTTTCATTAAGTATCAGTTACGTTTTATTTATGTCAGTATCCTTTAATTTTGATGACCAGTGTATGTTTTAGTCCATAAAATATAAATCTTGAACTTATTAATACTTTTACCTTAAAGCATGCTTTAAATAATGAAACTTATGTTTAAAAAAAAGAACAAATATTATCTTTATCTCTTATAATCAATATATCAACGACATGGCACTGGCCCTCTGCTTTCTACATGACTTTTATATGCTGGCGCCAGAAGCCAAAAACTTAACTTCAGTGGCTACTGTGCACGGAAAAGGCATCAGTTTTCTCCCTACTCACCCATTATACTAAATATATGAAAAAAATTACCCATTATAGTAAATTTACCCATTATAGAAAATTACCCATTATAGTAAATTTGCGGATGATTACCGGATGTAGTAGCGCGTTAATTAATATACAACGGCGGCTGGATAGTAATTGCCGCAAAGCTCTTTATCCATAATCTTTACAGAATGCGGTCATAAGTCTTGTGTATATTGGGATGCTTCACCACGATAATGCATCTCCTGGTTCAGAAAGATTGACAATCGAATTTATTGAACAAAAATACATCAAAATGATATCAGAAAATTCTCTCTATTCGCCTGATCTTGCTATGTGTGAATTTTGGCTATTTTTTTATTTATAAGAAAATTACTTGGGTGTTTTTTTTTCATTCCGAAGATGAGATTTATGAAACTGTAAAACTTATTTTTTATCGATTCCAAAAAAAATGGCTTGAAGTTAATCTTTAGAAAATTTGCCTACAAAAATGCATTGATGTTGGGGATGAGTGTTCTTTGAACACTACTAAGATTTGGTAAGTTTTACATGTACCATTTAGCCGTATCGCAAAAATTTCATTGTGATCCTTGAATTTATTGTTAAAGACTTAGACGTTCTTGAAAAATGTAAAATGTTCAGGTATTGCGGGAAAAAATATTTCTGCCTCGCTACATAAAGACTTCTTTCTAATATTTAAAAAGACCCAACCCATTTGTGTTCATATCAAATCTTTAATTATTCTATCATCATGAGACCTGAGGATAAAGGAAATTAGGAAGCAGTCATTTTTCAAACAAATATGAATACAATGTTTAACCCTTAAACGGTGTTAGCGATCTCACAGACCGTTGCGCTTTTTTTCGATTTTCACAATTTTACTTGTAATTTTCAGTTTAATTATAGATGCTGGTAAAATTTTGTTTCGGCTGGAGCCCTAAAACTATCGCTAGAGACTTTTGAATAGATGAATTTTAATTATAATAGCCCTGTACGTAAAGTTTAGTACAGGAATAGTATTATATCTTTTTCGAGCAAGCCTTTTTAGAGACCGCTCACAGTAGTTATGAGACAATTTCTTTCACAGCAGTTAATGGTTAATCATTCCAAGTCAGCATTTCAAAAATCTGCAGTATTCTGCACTTTTTTCAATTCCGTTTTAAAAATGATCAACAGCACGAAAGCTTTTTTTTTTATTTTATGCTCAACTAATGCCAGACTGTGCATGTGCATTAACGTCATAATCCGTTACGTTACCAAGATGGGGAACACATACTTCCTTTTCGGTTACTTTCGACTTCAAATTGCCAGTTTTAAGTAAGTGTTCAATAAACAAAGATGAATTTATTAAATCATTATTCAAAATTAAAGAATCTAATATAAGTTTTTTTATATTTAAAAAAATATATATTTTATTGCAATGAAATTGAATACAAAAGTGCATCATATTGTGGAACATTTAAAAACAATATAACGAAAAGACCAAGAACTAAACTGGTTGCAGTATACGAGTTAGATCTTAAGAAAGCAACAACAGTTGCTGACTTTGACATACCTTGTACTCGGGAGCACCTGAAGTGATTTCAATATTAATTTTATTTTCTTGATACTGTAATTAACTATATTTCGATCGTTTTGATTATCTGGAAAATCAACTCATTTTTAGTATATATATATATATATATATATATATATAATAAGACTTACTTTTTTTTAAAAAATCGTGTAGCTACTGCAGTTTTAATTTTTATTCCTTGTCAAACGATCAATTTATAATTTAGCTACTACCAAGAGCTAAACTGGTTGCAGTATACGAGTTACACCTTAAGAAAGGAACAACAGTTGCAAAGTGCTATAATAAGCAGCTGACATCGACGTACCTTGTACTCGGAAGCACCCGGAGTGATTTCAATATTAATTTTATTTTGTTGATACTGTAATTAACTATATTTAGATCGTTTTGGTTATCTGAAAAATCAACTCATTTTTAGTATAGTTTTTTTTTTTCAAAAATCCTGTAGCTACTGCAGTTTTTTTCTTATTCCTTGTCAAACGATCAATTTATAATCTAGCTACTACCAAGAGCTAAACTGGTTGCAGTATATGAGTTAGACCTTAAGAAAGCAACAACAGTTGCAAAGTGATTGAAAATCAACTGACATTGCATACCTTGTACTCGGGAGCACCTGGAACGATTTCAATATTATTTTTATTTTGTTGATACAATAATTAACTATATTTCGATCGTTTTGATTAGCTGGAAAACCAACTCATTTTTAGTATAGTTATTTATTTTTTTTTTTTTTTTTACTATTTTTTTTTTTTTTTCAAAAATCATGTAGCTACTGCAGATTTTATTTTTATTCCTTGTCAAACAATCAATTTATAGTTTAGCTACAACCAAAACTATTGCAAAAATTACTAAATTCGCTTCAGTAATTCCCGAGAAAAAGGTACATTAATACCAGCTGTTTTCTGTAGAATTTCACAAGTGTTGTTGCCCTTAAAACCAGTGTGGTTCAGCTGTGGCCCGCGAGGTTTCGTTGGTAACAGTATTTACGAATAATAATCTCCGCCTTATTTAATAGCAGAATGCTCTACCTATGCTCTACATGTTGAGCTAGCTAGACTAAAAAACGGCAGATTCAATTCACTCAGGGGATTAATCGATATATTAATTTCAGGTTTTCGACGAAATCCATACGCTCATATGCGTAGTCAAGTTTGCTATTTAGTGTTTTGATATGAATTCCATTCTTATTCCTTTTTTATACAGAAGTGATAACCTTTTTTTCTATACCCGTATCATTTCTTTATCATTGAAGCCCTTTGATGAAATGAGGTTTTGAATAGTTTTAGATCGCATTTCGACTTTCAAAGAACAGCAATAAAATAGATATTTTTATAATATTTTAATTACCTAAGAAGAAAAATTACTTTATATATATTGTTTTTATAATGGAATATGACAAATAATTTTACTTTCCCAATTCTATTACTCTTTTGGTTCTGTACTTGATAAATTAACTCTTTGCTCGTAGCGTATCCAATGCACTGTGTATGAGATGTATCTCCTGTGCTCAGTGATGCTTTTTAGCTACGGAGAGAGACTGTCGTTATCTGATTTGCGTTGCTGTAGAAGAACGTAAATACATAATAATTTGTAACATTTTCCTTTATAAAAAGCCTTTGTTTTCATGTACCTAATTTTGTATTACACTGTGGACTTTTTGTTCACTTTTATAGAGTAATAGATATATACCACACGCCAAAATCAAAGTATTTCAATGAAAATCTGAATTTACATGACTCCTTTTTCACGCATTAGGCTTAATACTGTAAAAGCTCTACAACAAACATTCTGGAATAGCTGACGCCTCTATTTAGCGGGCACTTTTCTACCCCCAGCACTTAAATAGTGTTTGTATGTTTTTACATCTAAATAATAAACAATCTCCGCGCTCCAAAATGTCCGCTATTCACAGGCATTACTATATTTAAAAACTTTTAAGCATGGAACGTCCCAGCACACACAACAGCACTAGCCCATTGGAGCACTTCATTATCTCCCTGCTGGTAGCATGGAGAGTTTTAATTTCCAAATTAGTAGTTTTCTTTTTAATTCTAGCATGAAAAAGGGTCTGCCGTCTACTGTGTTGCTTGGAATCAAAAAGATGCAAGAAAAATTGCTTCAGCTGGAGCAGATGGAACATGGTTAGTTATTTTCATACCTTTCATTTTTTTAGCTAAAGATAATAGTGTATTTCCCCATCCAACTTTCAAATAAATGGTGATAATCTTCAGTCTGTAACCTTTTTCTTTAAACAGTATATATGAGGACGTGAGTTTCAAAACTCGCCTTATCCAGAAAATCAAATTCTGGAGAATCGCGAAAAACCTCTAAATGCGTCCATTGATTTTCATTGTAAATCAAGAAAGATTTTACAATGCCAGAAATGCAGAATAAAACTAGTATTTTTATGCTTATTGTAGTGTTTTTTCGAAGCCTGTTTATCAATAGAATAGATAAATAGCGAAAACACGATTTTTTTTTTTTTTTTTTTTTTTTGATAAGGCGAATTTTAAAACTCACGTCCTCATATTTTTTCAGACGCAAAATCTACAAAATAAGGTATATTGGGTATATCTCGTCTTACTAGTATAGTATCTCTTACTATTATTAAATTTAACCGCATCAAACTATCAAGGAATTAAGGAATTTTTTCATTTTAAACTCCTCAAAAATTCCCATCTCCCATAGAAACTACTTATTTTTATCTGAAATTTGGTAAACATTAATGGAACATTAAATGAATGCACAGTATCACTTGTTCAATAACTTAGGAAAAATGCTCAATTTTTTGACCGACAATTCAAACCAAAATGGATCAAATAATTTTAGCAATTTCTATAGGCTATTTTCCTTATAATGAACCCAGTGTTTACCTTTAATTCATTCTTAAATTTAATCTTATTACGTACATGGTTTGAAGCCAGTAACTTCAATAACATTGTTTTTAAACAACAGAATTTTAACATATGCTGCATAACACAGAATAAACACAGAATGCTTCAAAAGACGGAATATACAAACAATTCTGCATAATAAATCCCAGAATGAGTTGGAATATATAAAATCTTTAAAAATTGAACACATCGTGCTGACAGATTTATAAAACAAACATACATAAAACTAAGTCATAATGAAGGGAACGAATATTTTTTTTCCAACTGGATTAAATCATATTCAAGGCTGGAGTAGCACAGTTGAAGTTTATTCCAACAGAGCGAAAAATGTCCAGACCAGAATACATAAAACTATACTATACGTTTTAAGTTTAAAAACAGAGTTAGCGAGAAATAGGTTTCCCACTTCAGAGAGGTCCGGAGTGCGTTCTACTGCTCCAAATGAGACAAAATGTGTACTACAGATAATTACAATGATGCACCAGATATTTATTAAATAAAAATTTAATTGCCCAAATTCACCAATAGATGGAGCTGAAACACTAATGCTATTTATTTGCATATATTGAACAAGTGAAACAGCATTCGCATTACAGCGTATCCCGTTAGCATTATTCACTGGATAAGAAAAGGTGTATTGTGGACGAGTGTTTGTTACTTATCTGCACCATCATGCCTGTGTTGCAAGAAAAAGCTCTACTTGTAAAATTATAACACCAAAAACAGGAAAACACCGTTGTAACTGCTGTAAAAGAATTCCGCCGTATGAAGCAGATACAAATAGGCCATTGTCTTTGTGTTCTACGCAAGTTGATACAGAAATTTGAAAGAACTGGGCAACTTGGTAATCGCCAGAGTCAAATCGCCGCATAGTAGTGTGAGTGTGCTAGTTTTTTCCCTTGTTGTTGATATACCGTATTTCAATGTACGAAACATCATGAGGCGGTTTTGTATTTTTATCCATACAAAATTAAGCATGTGCACCAATTGGACGAAGGGGACTCCTGTACTATAGTTCTTTGCTCCAATAGTCAATGGTAGTTGTCAAATGGCCATGCAGCATTCTGTGCACGGATGAAGCCCACTTTTGCCTCAATGGCCAAGTTAACACCCATAATTTTCGAGTTTGGGCAGCAGAAAACCCTCACGCTATCCAGGAACAATCCTTGTATTCTGAAAAAGTGACAGTATGATGGGCTTTTACGGACACTTTTATCATTGTTTTTTTGTTGTTGTTGTTGTTGTTGATGATGTTGTTTAAGATAACAGCAAATAGAATCCGAACTTGTTCATCACTGGACAATGGTACCATGATATGCTGAGGGACTTTGTAATTCCACAATTTCAACAGCATTTATGCCTTCAGGAGATCATTTTTATGCAAGATGGCGTCCCTCTCCACACTGCTCGTCCTGTACAGCAATTCCTAAGACAGCATTTCACAGATGCACGGGTGATCAGCAGTCATTTTTTTAAATCATGGCATCATTGCTCTGCGGATATCAGCCCGTATGAAGTTTTGGTTACAGGGTTTTCTGATGGACACAGTCTACCGTAGGAGACCTGCATATGTGCCAGATCTGAATGAGAACATTTAGTGTCATGTTATGGTTATTCCTGCAGGCTCACTATGTTCAGCTATGGAAAATATGGTTTTGCGATTAGAGCACATTGTTCGTAAAGAAGTGTGATATATGTGAGTGCCAGCGCCATCTACAGACGAATTTTTGTGCTATTTTTTATTTAGTAAATGTTAAGCGCAACATTTAGATTATCTGCAGTTCGAATTTTATCTCATTTGAAGCAGTAGAACATACTCCGGGGCTTCCTAAAGTGGGAAACTTATTATTCGCTAATCCTGTATTTAAATTACGATTTATTGAATCCTTCTGATTTTTTTAAATCGCTCTAAAAGTTATTGGCGTTCAGGATAAAAAATATTAATTAAATGTCTCGTTATCATTTATTAAAATATTTATACCAACACAAGATTCTTCTTTCTTCACCAATTGGTAAGTATATATAATCATTTTAGGATATATAGTCTCAAGTATTCATGATATTTGTTCTCAAATTAGTAAGTATCCAAACAGACATCCACGTACACACACATATATATATATATATATATATATATATATATGTATGTATGTATGTATGTATGTATGTATATACAAATATAATGATCTGGCGTCCAGACTACCCTTGGTGAGTATATATAATTGCTCTACTAAATATAATCGTAAAATGTACATTATGTACATTATGTGTGCATATTAAAAAGTATATATAGGTCAATATCACAAAATACGGAAATTGCAGTCCGCATAATAAAATTTCTATTTAATGTTATATAATGCAATTTTCTTTTTTACATTCTAATAAAAAATATTTTTAGAAGTATTTTCAAGAGGTATTATATTCATAATAACACAAAAATAAAGCAATTAAAAGACTTAAAATTTCATATTATCATTTTCCAGGCATGTCACACTGTGATGCGTGCAAAGTAAAAGACTTTCTGCTATCATGCACAATAGGGTGTTCGAAAAAAATTAATTTTTTACAATCAAAAACGGGTAGGTGCCAAACGTTGCCTTTATACTAGTACATCATCTGCGTGCAATATTACCGCTGAAAAAAAATAGCTTGAGTCTGCGCTTTTGGTCCAAAAGTCGAAATTTTGGGTAAAATTTGACATTTTTTCAAAAAATTTAAAAAAAAATCTACAGAGATGGTTATTATTTAAAAGTGTTATTTAAACCTTTATTATTAGTGACTTAACATATTTAAACGATAAAATGATATCTTTGTTCTGTATAACTGGAACAAAACTGACAACTTTTGGTGAAAAAAAAGGCGTTGCCACTCTGTTGTGTCACACAAATAATTTTTGTTTAGAGTACAGCTCTTACCTAGTTGCTTTCAAAACTACCCAGGAAGTACCAGGTGGAGATGACTGCATTTCATACCACAACAGTGCATAGCTTGACCACCCTACCATCTGAACTCAATGTTTTATTTATACATTGAATTGTGATTTTTTATCAAAGACTGATTTTCTATGTATCAACGTAGTACATCTGTTCTTTGGATCCATAGACTTTGGATGCTGCTGCTGTGATCTCCTTTACGTATTTTTCTACCGTTTGTGTAAGAGAAGACAAACAGTGTAATGCAGTGCGGATGATATTAATGTAATCTATTCCGTCATCTATTATCTTCACCAAGATTGCACCCGATAAATGCATACTGATTAGAGGTTCTGTTACCGCAACACTTTTCCAACGAATTAGATTTATATAATTATCCGCTTCAAAGTTGATTGTCGATATTTCAGATTTGTGTATGCCATCATTTACTCTTATCTTTCAACTATTATATGCTGAGCAGCTAGCTGTTTAATGTTATGGAAATGGTCAGAGAGCATTGAATTAAGAATTTCCTCTGCGTATGCAAAGCAACCATTGCCCTAAATAACCTTTTTTTAGTAGTGGTTTTATTCCGTTTTGTGAGTTGTTTAGTAGCAGAGTAATTTCCCATGAGTTTTTAGATCTCTTCTTTAGCTGTGGATTATATTTGATTGTAAACTATCCTGGAGCCAAACTTGGATATCATGGTACATTTTGAGTGAACGTAGAGACTCTGATGGGCAGTGAGTGCTCATTTGAAGGCGGATAATTCTGTTAGTCGTTGTCATCCATTCTGCGAGGAACATGTTTAGAATGAACCATTACAATTGATCATATGCCACCTCCAAGTACAATGAAATTTCTGTGCATCATTTATTAGACATGATCGTTGGCAAAAATTAGATTCTAACCCACAGGGATTCACTGGACCAATAGGAAAATCTTTGTCCACGTGCCATTCCCGTTTTATTTCCATTTTTGAAGCCATAGAGAGTAATTTTCAAACATTATTTCCTAAAATCGAGAAAAGGGTACTCAGCACATACCAAAAATACCTGCTAGACATTTGCAAAGTTATTTCATCAAGATATGGCTCAGAAGAACTAGCGAATAGGAACCCAAGAAACTTCTCCTACGCCAGATGGCTCACAAAGGCGCATAAAATTATTCGCTTTTATATAAGCACTGGTTCACCATCAGAGTCTGGTTCACTCACAATGTATGTAATCCAAATTTATGCCGCAGGATGGTTTACATCAATATAAGTCACATCCAAAAAATTGATCTAAAAACTTATGGGAAATTACTTGGCTACTAAACATCACAGAAAACGGCAAAAAACAAATACTAAAAAAATTATTTAGGGCATCGAGAGTAAATTTTTCACATCGAGAGCAAATTCTTATTGCAATTTTGATGACGATCGCCATCACATTAAAAAACAAGCTTATCAACATATAAAAAATGCAAGAGTTAGAGTAAAAGATGGCATACTCAAAGATGAAATACCTAAATGTTGTAAAATGTTGTAGGAACAGACCTCCCAACTACTATGCAGTAACTGGATGCAATTTTGGTGAAGACACTAGAGGGATGAATAGATTCCATTAATTCCACTGCATTACTCTACTTACCTTATCATACACAAGCAGTAGAATACGTGAAGATATATGTGAAGGAGTGTCACAGCAGCATCACCCAACGTCTGTGGGTATAAAAAAGAGATGGACTAGGTTGATACATAGAAAACTTATGCCAGTTTTTGATAAAAAAAAATTACAATTCAATATATAAATAAAACATTGCGCTCAGATGGAAGGGTGGTCGGACTATGCACTGTTGTGTCATGAAATGCAGCCACATCCACATGGTACCTCCCGGGTAGATTTGAAAGCAACTACATAAGAGCTGTATTCTAAATAACAATTAGTTGTAAGACACAACAGAGTGGCAACGCTTTTTTCCCCAAAAAAGTTGTCAGTTTTGTTCCAGTTCTACAGAACGAAGATATCGTTTTATCGTTTAAATATGTTAAGTCATTAATAATAAAGGTTTAAATAACACTTTTAAATAATAACCATCTCTATAGAATTTTTTTTAAATTTTTTGAAAAAATGTCCAATTTTACCCAAAATTTCGACTTTTGGACCAAAAGCGCAGACTCAAGCCATTTTTTTTCAGCGGTAATATTGCACTCAGATGATGTACTAGTATAAAGGCAACTTTTGGCACCTACCCGTTTTTGATTTTAAAAAAATATTTTTTTTCGCTCCACCCTAATGCACAAATATCTTTTTCTAGTTTTTTTAATTTCTAATTAATAATTATACCTTATATAACACATATATGTGAAAGGTAACAAGTTCTGTATTTTACAAATAATTTTCCATAATTAAAATATGATTTCACTGAAAATGAATGTCATTGTCTTGGCCTGCTCATTTTAGTTCTTTATGGGGTATAAAGATGGCGCTGCAGAGTAATTCTTCTTGTTCTTGACATAGTTCAAGGTCAGAAGTAGTAAAACCATTGCTACCAGCAAGATCTTTTAGATATTTCTTTGAAAATCATGTGTTTAAAGGCTTTGAAAAAATTGAGTAGACTTTTATTATGTCATTTTCCTAGCTTCTATAAATTACAAATAAAACTCCACATTACACTGAATTTGAGGTACAATAGAGGAAACATGTTCCTTTAAACAAAATTATAATGTTAGAACTAAAAATAAAAAAAAACAATAATGTAAAAAATGTTTTAGGATGAAATTGTCATTATATGGCAGTCATTATCCTGGCATACATATGCCAAGTAAATGACACATAATTATAATTACATAAAAATGAACTTGAGCTCTTCAAACTTTAACAATTTTACATATAAATTCCTTTATTCAGCTGTTCAACCAACATTTTTTTTTAAATCAGAAGCTTTGAAACAATTTAAATTTTCAAAATTTTTGATTTCAAAATCTCACATTTTGTGATATTCACCCATGTATAATATCTCTTCACTACGAAGTAAGTACAGTCGTGGGGAAAAAAAGTAAACACCCCCTACTAACTCCTCAACAAATTATCGTAGAAGAAAGTTACTGGTACCGAACGATTGGAAATAAAATCTACTTTTAAATGATGTATATAAAATTTGCTTAGGGGGCCATCTACATATTAAAACGAACCATAACTTTGTTTTTTTCAATAGCAGTACCCAATTCTGACAGCATAAATGAACTCTACACCCTTCAATTAGCCTAAAAACGAATTATTATGCAATTCGTACCATAAGTTTCCGAGAAATTAATTATTTTAAAACGAGCTTATTTTAAGGGCTGTATCCAAATTGAAGTTCCGTACTGGATTGTTCACCGAGAGAGCCCCTTCCTTGATCAAGGCACCTTAAGCGCCACTCAAGGAATCAATGAAGCGTGTTAGATTACAGTACAGCAGAATAAATTTCAAAATGTCTACTCACTTCCATCATAGACGGCCCCTTAAACCATCATTTTGCCGTTTTTTAAGCATAATTTGAAAACTACTTGGAATAAAAAGGTGAAATTTTTGAATTTCCATAAAGCAGGACTTAATAAATCTAAATCCATAAAAAAAATTGTAGGTTGCAATTCATAATTTTTTCGAATATTAATTTCATAATTCATATCATAAAATTATAAAAATTGCAAATTCAGCTTATTTATGTTTGAGTATTTTAGTATTATTACTACAAAAAAATTAGCACATTAGGAGCATAATTTCGGGAGATATAAATAAAAATATGAAAATGTAATTTAACATTAGAAGTACTAAATTTTGAATGTTTATAATTCAAAAACTTATCATTCAAATGACTTGAAATTTGGTGTCTAGGCATAGTTTGAACGGAAGATTTGAAATATCTCGTTAAAATTGGGCATTGCCATTGAAAAAAATGAAGTTTTGATTCGTTTTAATATGTAGATGACCCCCTAAGAAAATTACATCATTTAATAGTAGACTTTATTTCCAATCGTTCGGTACCAGTAACTTTCTTCTACGATGATTTGCTGAGGAGTTAGTAGGGGGTGTTTACTTTTTTTTTTCCACGACTGTACATACATTTTCTCTAAAAAATTTAGACGGTACAGAACAAAATTCCCCTGAAAATGTTTTCTGTTACATTTCAATGGATTTATGTTCGCATTAAACTCATTTTCTCTACAAACTGGTGAGTATGCTAAATCTACAATAATGAGTTAGCAATCATTTTTTAGTGAATTATCCATTCAGTTTATAGAGCAGTTATCACAATTATTTCTGCTATGGGTTCATTTTGAATGCCAGTAAAGTAATAATTTTTAGAGTGCAATCAACATTTTTCATTGTTTTTTTTTTTTTTTATAATGTCTTTGTATTAATCACAAATATCATTCATCTACAAAGCGGTCCATAATATTAGCGCACGCAACGTGAACGTCCAAGCAGCTAATGCTTTTATTGAAATAAGACTTAATTTAAAACTGGAATTCAATTTAAGATAAAACCTTAATTATTTCAAAATATCTGCTTTTCATATTCAATTTTCAATTTATTTTTTAATGATCATCGATAACTCAAGTATTAATACTACCTTATATGGGAACCGACACTGCCCCATTGCATCCTCAACATACCACTTATGGGTTTCTACCAGAGGCATACACACAGAGCTGCCACCAGTGCCTGATTTAAGGCAGGTTCATTCGGGACACGGGCCCATGGCCCCTGATTTTTAGGGGGCCCCAAATGCTGCGGGAAGTTTTTCCATTTTTGAACAAAATCTGATGTATTTTTAGTATCTAATGGAATTTTATCGTATATTTTGTCTGAAACATCCACATTTAATTACATTATCATAGTGACTATTTCCTTTTATCTTTATCATTTAAAAAATATATTGTATTTTTAATTCTTAATCCTATTTAGTCCAGGCAATAGAGACCATATAGGGGTTCTACCTAGCAAAATTCATGGTAGTTCTGGAAAATGGCTCACTATATGTTTTTTGGGTCGCTGAATCCGAATTTGTAACTTCCCACCAAAATTTCTCCCGGCAACCCCCCCCCCCCTAAATTTTGGTAAAAAGTCCCCCAAAAAAGGGTTTTATTCAAAAAATTGTTTTAGGGAAAAAGTATCTAGAAATTCAGAAAGTAGACAAAATTTGCACCAAATTAGATATATGACATTATGACTTAGGATGAAGGGGAAGGGGGGATCTGCCTCGGAACATGCGCGCGGTGCTGCGTGAACTAAGTTGGGTAATTCCACTTTACCACTCAAACGTTTGCATTCGACCTCCCATCTCCCCTCCGATCTTTCTCTATAAGGTTTACTTTAAGATTTTTGGGTCGCTGAATCCGAATTTGTAACTTCCCACCAAAATTTCACCCGGCAACTCCCCAAAAAATTGATTTTTGAAAAAATTTGGTTTTTGAGAAAAGGCGTGTTGAATGTTCCGAGGCAGCCCCCTGTCTCCCCGTTTATCCTACGTTATAATGTCATATATCCTATTTGTTGCAAATTTTGTCTAGTTTCTGAATTTCGTAATGCTTTTCTCCTAAAACAATAAAAAATTATAATTAAAAACAACTATTTTGGGGGGTTTTCGGGGGGGGGGGGGGAATTTGGGGGGTAAGTTAAAAATTCGGATTCAGCGACCCAAAAAACTTAAAGTAAACCTTATAAGGAAAGATGGAGGGCGAATGTAAACGTGTGAGTGGTTAAGTGAAATTGTGCAACTTAGCCCGCGCAGCACCGCGGCGCATGTTCCGAGGCAGATCCCCCATTCCCCTTCATCCTACGTCATAATGTCATATATCTAATTTGTTGCAAATTTTGTCTACTTTCCGAATTACTAGATACTTTTTCCCTAAAATAATTTTTTTAATAAAAAGCTTTTTTGGGGGGCTTTTTACAAAAATTTGGGGGGGGGGGGGTTGCCGGGGGAAATTTTGGTGGGGAGTTACAAATTCGGATTCAGCGACCCAAAAAACATAAAGTAAACCGATTTCCAGAACTACCATTAATTTTGCTAGGTAAAATTCTCTATTGCCTGGACTAATTCCTGTTCTCGTCAGATTATTTGGGGGTTGGGAAGCATAGCTCGTAGGCGGCAGAGCCCTCTAATATTTTAAATAATTGTGGCCTGGTATTGCGGAAAATTCATTATTAGTTATTGTATACTTTACCATTCCAGATATATAGACTTGCATAGCAAAAGATAAACAGCACTACACAATTTAGTGTAAAACGTCTACTGATTTAAATTTCATAATTGTAAAATAATTATTTAAAAGTAAATTAATTATTATCAAATTTAATTTTTTGATGGATATTTTAAACTAATTATTAAAGTCAATAGTGGTTATTTTAGTAAGTACCTTTTTCAGTATATTTATATATTTTTACTCAATCCCGCTGTAACCATCGGTGCAAGGGGACCCCCCGTAAGAATCTGTGCCCAGGGCCCCCAAATTTGTAAATCGGTCCCTGGCTGCCACAGGCGACTATTTTTTCATTCTATTTCGCACCACTTTTTCAAAACAAAAATCTTTTTCATAAGCTTTGACAACATTTGCAAGAGAAATATACTACAAAATGTATTTAATAAAAATAGTGGTGTGAACAGAATTAAAAAAAATAGTAGCCTGTGGCAGCCCTGTGCACAGGATTTCTTTACGTGTGTGAGGGGTGGAGAGGAATAGTGATGCCTTTATGTGGGGTTGATGGAAATGGGCTAAATGCGTCCAAAATTAGATAAAAACACCGTTTTCGGGAGAGGGGTTGTAACCCGGCAGTCCTCACAATGTAGGCCGCTGGTTTATAATGAAAATACAATGTAATATCAATATTGCAAAAGCATCGTCCTTATATTGTAATGTTTGCAATAAAATAAAAATGGTGTGGAAATAAAAGTATGTTAATGGAAATAATCTCAATTTTAATTGAATGTTTCCCAAAATATTGGCATGCTATCGAAAATAATTCCAATGTTATGTTAACATTTCATTAATATTGGGTAAACATCGGTATATAAAATCAACTCTGTGCTTCAAAAATATAATCATAAATTGTATAAAAATATAACCAGTTCTTGTGCAATACTGCACAAAATTGTCCTAATATTGCAGCAATATTTGTTAGCTGCTAGAGTATCCGATGTGATAAATAATGCATAGAGCTTGCACGGAACTTCTACAGCATAACTTCCTGTAACAACTATGGTGTATAGCTGAGTATAAAGTAGGAAAACGAAAAATCTTATTTTATTTTACTTTAATACTACAGAACTAAACGTGTCGAAAATGTAAAAGATATAAAAGAGTTTACTTCTTATACACCCACACACTGACAGAAAGCTCCGAATTTATTTGCAGTATCAGTTGTTTAACCTGAATACGTGTTAGAAGATTTTCTCCAATGTTTTAACTGCAAAGAAGACGCTACACCACTGTTGCGGAGGGTTACATGAATCGAATTCTCAAAATGATGCTTAAGGCCCTACTTCAGTAACGCTCCGAGATAGAGCGGCTAATGTTATTTCAATGGGAGAAATTTATAACTGTTATTTTTTTGCCTTTTGATCGAATTTGATATTTTTTGTAGCTTTCAAAAGCTGTACACTTAAACTATGCAGGCCACTATAAAATCGTATTTATTTTTTTTAATTTTAAGGCGTTCTAGATGCTTTATTGTAGGTTGTTTAACGATTCGCCTTTACTACCTTATCGCGAAAAATCTGTTGGACATTTTAAAATTTCGTAAAGCGGCATGCATAGTTTAATAAATAAGCTTTCTAAAAATGCTTTTTATTTTGATTTAAAAAATTTTTAAATCTATGCTACATTTATAAAAAGTTGAAACGCTTTCATTTTAAACAGACTAAAATGCTCCAAGATCCGCCTCCACAAGGTTACCGCCTTAATAGAGGGGGATTGCAGACGACACCTGTTTAATCAAGGGAAAGTCTTCCTATAGTGTGACAATAACGGGATATATAGTGTATCAATATAGTGTATCAATAACGGGAAAGTCTTCCTATAGTGTGAAATTTCGCCTGTGGCTATTTTCTGCACTGGATGAAACTTTTAGTTGTCTGTTAAAAACAATTTTCTTTTCGTGGGCAAAGAACGAAGTTTTATTAAAAACGCGCTCCTGAAATGTTCTAAATAGATGTTGATTTCAGACGGTTTGTTTTTCTAGGCATCTAATCTAATAGTAAAGATAAAGATTGTTAAAAAGCATTATTGATTTGGAATAAAAACAGATTTATCATTAAAAATAGCAAATAAAGCCTTTGTGCAACAATATTAAAAAGCAGAAAAACCAACGTTTAAAATGCACAAATAATATATGAAAAGCAGCAAACAGCTGTTTCGAATCTACTAGCGAGATTCTTCTTCAGTGCAAAAGGAACAGCGTGCTAGCCTTGCCCCTCAGCCTTGCTTTTTCTAGCACGCTGTTCCTTTTGCACTGAAGAAGAATCTCGCTAGTAGATTCGAAACAGCTGTTTGCTGCTTTTCATATATTATTTGTGCATTTTAAACGTTGGTTTTTCTGCTTTTTAAAACAGATTTATCATTGTTATTATTTTTCTTTCCTGCTTTTGAAGTTTAATTTCCGAAAGATTTTTTAATTGCATACAACATCAAAATGAAGAAGTCGCTTATTCTCAAAAGATACTAGAAATATCTTTTTGTCATCTGCACTCGACAGGGGGGGGGGGGGATGAGAGAGAGAGAACGAAAGAAAATAACAACAGTTACTAGTGTCATTAAAAATTAATAGATATATGCTGTGAATAAATACATTTGTATTTAAATTGTCTATAATACCTTTTTTTCTATCATTTATTAGGTAATTCTTACTGAATTAGTTTAAATGTTTCTTTCATAAAAATTAAACATTTGTGCTATATAGCAAACTAAAAGATAACTATTGTACAATTCATTATTAAATTGGATCACACTAATTTAAAACTTAGAAATGTGTTTCTCAAACTTTAAAGAAAGATTTCTTTTCACTGTTTTACCGAAATTTTTGGCTAATTTTCAATCGTTTAGCAAATACATTCCATTAAGGCGAAATCCTCATACACAGATCATATATTTCTGCTTAGTGCATATGTTGTTTTTCTTTTCTTTTCTCCCTTCTGAAAAGCATCGAATAATTTTTAAGGTTATTCTAAACATTTTGATAAAATAATAAGCATATTTTGTTGCAATTCTAATCAGCAGTGAGTAATACTAAGAGGCTACTTCAGTCGCGCGAATACACCCGCTCGCTAATGCTAATCCTATGGAAGAAATTTATATCGATATCTCGGTTCCATTTCAATATTTTTAAATGATTCTTATTGCATTAAATAGCTGAGATCGATCTGTACAAAGGCTGTTTTTTACATTTTCGATCTTGATTGCAGAATTTTTTTATGGGGAGGCTAATTTAGTCAAGCGAAAAGACCCGTTCTCTAATCTATAGAAGAAACTTATAAAGATATCTCGGTTGCATTTTAATATTTTTAAATGATTTTTTTGCATTGGATAGCTGGGATCGATCTCTACAAAGGACGTTTTTTACATTTTTTATCTTGATTGCAGAATTTTTTATGGGGTGGCTACTTTAGTCAAGCGAAAAGACCCGTTCGCTAATGCTAATCCTATAGCGGAAATTTATAAAGATATCTCGGTTGCATTTCAATATTTTTAAATGATTTTTATTGCATTGGAGAGCTGAGATCAATCTGTACAAAGGCCGTTTTTTTACATTTTCGATCTTGATTGCAGAATTTTTTAAGGGGAAGCTACTTTAGTCAAGCGAAAAGAACCGTTCGCTAATGCTAATCCTATAGAAGAAACTTATAAAGGTATCTCGGTTGCATTTCAATATTTTTAAATGATTTCTTTTGCATTGGATAGTGGAGATCAATCTGTACAAATGCCGTTGTTTACATTTTCGATCTTGAATGCAGATGTTTTTATGGGGGTGTTTTCACTTTCGAAACTTGTTCCGAAAATGAAAGTGTCCTCACTAAAAATATCTGTAAACAAAATCGAAAAAGCAAGAAACGGCCTTCGTACAGATCAATCTCAGCTATCCAGAGCAAAAAAATTATTTAAAAATATTGACATGTAATCGGGAACAGGCTACGTCAGTCACGCGAAAAGACCCGCTCGCTGAAGCTAGTACCATGGAAGAAATTTATAAAGATATCTCGGTTGCATTTTACTATTTTTAAATGATTTTTTTCCATTGGATAGCTGAGATCGATCTGTACAAAGGCCGTTTTTTACTTTTTCGATCTTGATTGTAGAAATTTTTATGGGGTTGTTTTCACTTTCGCACCTGTTCCGAAAATGAAAATGTCCTCACTAAAAATATCTGTAAACAAAATCGAAAAAACAAAAAACGGCCTTTGTACAGATCGATCTCAGCTATTAAATGCAAAAAAATCATTTAAAAATATTGAAATGCAACAGAGAAGAGACTACTTTATTCTACCGAAAAGAGCCGTTCGCTAATGCTAATCCTTTAGAAGAAATTTATAAAGATATATCGGTTGCATTTCAATATTTTTAAATGATTTTTTTGTATTGGATATCTGAGATGAATTTGTACAAACGCCGCTTTTTACTTTTTCGATCTTGACTGCAGAATATTTTATGGGGTGTTTTCATTTCGAAACCTGATCCAAAAATATTTTTAAATTATTATTGATTAGGAATTAAAACAGATTTATAATCTTAATTTTTCTTTCTCACTTCTGAAGTATAATCCGGGATAGATTTTTTTTATTCCGTAAACGTCAAAAGGCAAAAGTCTCTCATTCAATAGAAATATGTCATTCGCACTCGACAGGGGGGGGGGGGGGGGGAGAAAAAAAAATAATAATTGACTAGTGTCATTAAAAATGAATACATATATGCGGCGAAAAAATATATTTGTATTTCAATTTTCTATATATTTTTTTATAATTGATACGGTAATTCTTCCGGATTTTGTTTCTTCCACAAATATTAAGCATTTGTTTTATATATTAAACTAAAAGATAACTAAAGTATAGTTTCCTTATTAAATTACACTAGCTTAAAATTGAGAAATGTGTTTCTGAAACTTTTAAGAAAGATTACTTTGAGTGTTTTACAGAAAATTTTGGGCCCCACCAGTGGCCGAGAGATTGTGCTGTCGAAGCTGGTAGACGGGAGGTACTGGGTTCGACCCCAATCGCACCCGTCGGCCTAATCGTTCGGAGTTTTCGTGGTTTCCTTCGAACCTTGGATTTCCATGCTTTAATATGGATTGGGTTCCCTTAAAAAGACCCTCCACGAAGGGCACTCCCCCTTCGGGTCCATATCCCTCGAGTAGATAATCAGCCGTCAAAAATGAACCCAACCCAACCCGAAAATTTCGGCTAATTTACAAATACTTAGCAAATTCTGTTGCGGTGAAATCAGCATACAGAGATGATATATTTCTGCTTAGTGTATGTGTTGTTTTGCAATTATTTTATTTTTTCCCTTCTGAAAGGCAATCTAATAATTTTTAAATTTATTATAAACATTTTGATTAAATAATAAGCATATTTTGTTGCAATTCAAATCAGCAGTACTAAGGGGCTACTTCAGTCATAAGAATAGACCCGCTCGCTAAAGCTAATTCCATGGAGGAAATTTATAAAGATATCTGGGTTGCATTTCAATATTTTTAAATGATTTTTTTTTTATTTGGACAGCTGAAATCAATCTGTACAAAGACCGTTTTTTACATTTTCGATCTTGATTGCTGTATTTTTTATGGGGAGGCTACATTAGTCAAGCGAAAAGAACCGTTCGCTAATACTAATCCTATAGATGAAATTTATAAAGATATCTCGGTTGCATTTCAATATTTTTAAATGATTTTTATTGCATTGGATAGCTGAGATCGATCTGTACAAAGGCCGTTTTTTACTTTTTCGATCTTGGTTGCAGAATTTATTTTGGGGATTCTTTTACTTTCGAAACCGGTTCTGAAAATTCAAGTGTCCTCACTAAAAATATCTGTAAACAAAATCGAAAAAGCAAAAAACGACCTTTCTACAGATCAATCTCAGCTATCCAATGCAAAAAAAATCATTTAAAAATATTGAAATGCAACCGACAACAGGCTACTTCAGTCATGCGAAAAGACCCGCTCGCCAGTGTTGCCAGATTGGGAATATTTTGTTCCCAGATTGTTGATTGTTACCGCTCTTTTGAAATAGAAATATTCGGCCTATTTAGAAATAGATTAAGCATTCTGAAAAATAAGGCGAATTATACTATTTTAAAAAAGTGGTGAAGTCAAATAATCTGAATTAAAAAAGTCCCCAATCTGGCAACACTGCCGCTCGCTAATTCTAATCCTATAGAAGAAATTTATAAAGATATCTCGGTTGCATTTCAATATTTTTAAATGATTTTTATTGCATTGCATAGTTGAGATCGATCTGTGCAAAGGCCGTTTTTTACTTTTTCGATCTTGATTGCAAAAATTTTTTATTGGGGGTGTTTTCACTTTCGCACTCTTTCCGAAAACGAAAGTGTCCTCACTAAAAATATCTGTAAATGAAATCGATAAAGCAAAAAAACAGCCTTTGTACAGATCGATTTCAGCTATCCGATGCAAAAAGAAAAAAAAAATCATTTAAAAATATTGAAATGCAACCGAGAAGAGGCTACTTTAGTCTAGCGGAAAGACCCGTTCGCTAATGATTATCCTATAGAAGAAATTTATAAAGATATCTCGGTTGCATTTCAATTTTTTTTTTTTTGCATTGGATAGCTGAGGTCAATCTATACAAAGGCCATTTTTTACTTTTTCGACCTGGATTGCAGAATTTTTTTATAGGGGTGTTTTCTCTTTCGCACCTGTTCCGAAAATGAAAGTGTCCTCACTAAAAATATCTAAACAAAATCGAAATAACAAAAAACGGCCTTTGTACAGATCAATCTCAGCTATCCAAAGCAAAAAAAATCTTTAAAAATATTGAAATGCAACCGGGAACAGGCTACGCCAGTCACGCGAAAAGACCGGCTCGCTAAACTAGTCCCATGGAAGAAATTTATAAAGATATCTTGGTTGCATTTTGATATTTTTAAATGATTTTTTTTCCATTGGATAGCTGAGATCGATCTGTACAAAGGCCGTTTTTTACTTTTTCGATCTTGATTGCAGAATTTTTTATGGGGGTGTTTTCACTTTCGCACCTGTTCCGAAAATGAAAGTGTCCTCATTAAAAATATCTGTAAACAAAATCGAAAGAACAATAAACGGTCTTTGTACAGATTGATCTCAGCTATCCAATGCAAAAAAAATCATTTTAAAATATTGAAATGCAACAGAGACGAGGCTACTTTAGTCTACCAAAAAGACCCGTTCGTTAATTCTAATCCTGTAGAAGAAATTTATAAAGATGTATCGGTTGCATTTCAGTATTTTTAAATGATTTTATTTTGCATTGGAAAGCTGAGATCGATCTGTACAAAGGCCGTTTTTTACATTTTCGATCTTGATTGCAGAATTTTTTGTGGGGAGGCTACTTTAGTCAAGCGAAATGACCCGTTCGCTATGCTAATCCTATAGAAGAAACTTATAAAGATGTCTCGGTTGCATTTCAATATTTTTAAATGATTTTTTTTTGTATTGGATAGCTGAGATGAATCTGTACAAAGACCGTTTTTTACATTTTTACTCTTAATTGCAGAATTTTTTATAGGGAGGCTACTTTAGTCAAGCGAAAAGGCCCATTCGCTAATGTTTATTCTATAGAAGAAATTTATAAAAATTATCTCAGTTGCATTTCTATATTTTTAAATATTTTTTTTTACATTGGATAGCTGAGATCGATCTGGACAAAGGCCGTTATTTATTTTTTCGATCTTGATTGCAGAATTTTTTATGGGGGTGTTTTCACTTTCGCACCTGTTCCGAAAATGAAAGTGTCCTCACTAAAAATATCTGTAAACAAAATCGAAAACAAAAAACGGCCTTTGTACAGATCGATCTCAGCTATCCAGTGCAAAAAAAAAAAAAAAAAAAAAAAAAAAAAATCATTTAAAAATATTGAAATGCAACCGAAAAGGGGCTACTTTAGTCTACCGGAAAGACCCGTTCGCTAATGATAATCCTATAGAAGAAATTTATAAAGATATATCGGTTGCATTCCCAAAATTTTTAAATTATTTTTTTTTGCATTGGATAGCTGAGATCAATCTGTACAAAGACCATGTTTTACTTTTTCGATCTTGATTGCAGAATTTATTATGGGGATGCTTTTACTTTCGAAACCGGTTCCGAAAATTAATGTGTCCTCACTAAAAATATCTGTAAACAAAATCGAAAAATCAAGAAACGGCCTTTGTACAGATTAATTTCAGCTATCCAAAGTAAAAAAAAAAAAAATCATGGGGATGTTTTCACTTTCGCACATGTTCCGAAAATGAAAGAGTCCTCACTAAAAATATATGTAAACAAAATCGAAAAAATAAAAAACGCCTTGTAGAGATTGATCTCAGATATCCAATGCAAAAAAAAAAAAATCATTTAAAAATATTGAAATGCAACACAGAAGAGGCTGCTTTAGTCTACCGAAAATACCCGTTCTCTAATGCTAATTCTGTAGAAGATAGATAAAGATATATTGGTTGCATTTCAATATTTTTAAATGATTTTTTTTTTCATTGGATAGCTGAAATCAATCTGTCAAAATTTAAATTTATGGCACCTAAATCAAGCCAAAGAGTACATTTGGATTTGAATGACAAAATCAAAGTTCTTAATTGTCATGATCAAGGAACAGCTGCAATAAAATTGGCTTCACAGTTTAATTTCAGTAAGAATCAAATAAGTAATATTGTTAAAAACAAAGAGAACTTACTGAAAGAATATGCAGATTTTAAAAATTGAGGGACAAAATGAAAGAGAAATGAAAAACTCGGTCACCCCTATTCAAGGGCCACCTCTGATAAGGGTCAGTTTACAATGGAACCATATGTGGCCCTTACAGAGATGTTTCAGTGTATTTATCAATATTTGTTTTGAGAACTTTTCCTTAAAAATATAAATTCATACAAAATCAAATTAAAGATATAAAATATTTACATTAAAATCACAGACAATACATAAAACAATTAAAATTATTACATAAAAACACTAAAAGCATATTAAAATTGGGACGTTTCGGATCATCACGATCCCTCCTCAGCCAATTCTAAACGTTAAGTCAATACTATCAACAGTTACAAGAAAAACACAACAGAAAGTCATCAATTTCAGGTTACAGTTAAAATAAAATAGAATACTCGGCCGGCACAGATGCAGCTTCGTTAATTGCTAAATCCTTGGTTTTAGTATGCCAGGCCTCTAAAAACACTCTCTCTGCGTAATTGTTGCAGCCGGATCGGATCACAAAAGCTTTATTAAAATCTGGAAAATGGTCGGTTGCAATAGTATGCTGAACGATCTTTGAATTCAAATTTCTACATCTAAATGCCTGTTTATGCTCTTTAAGCCGTATTTCAAGTGTCCTGCTAGATTCACCAATATAAACCGCTTCACCCTGCTCACACGGAGTTCCGTAGACGATGTCTTTAAAATGCAGGATGGAATATCTATGTTTAAAATTACATAACAGATTTTTAAGAGGATTTTGGGGAATGAAAGATGTATGAATACCAACCGATTTCAAATAATGCGAAATCTTTTCAGAAATGCAGCTATAATAAGGTATGCTTGCGTAAACATTTGATTTTGTACGCTGGAAAGGTGGAGGAGTATTCATGTCTGCAAGGAGAATTTCTCTGAGAATTCGAAGGCACATTCTTAATGGGTAACCATTCAGCTGTAAATCAATTAAGATTTTTTGTTTTTCTATGTTGAAAAGCTCCTCAGTACTGCAATAACGCAAAGCTCTAGCAAACAAGGTTCTAATAACTGCAATTTTATGGGATTTGGGGGATTCTGAATTAAAATTTAAATACTGTCCAGTGAATGTTGGTTTTCTATAGACTGTGGTTACAAGGGTTTGGGAAGTGGAACCAGAACTTCTACGAATCAATATATCTAAAAAGGGGAGCTGTTGGTCAGTTTCATATTCAATTGTAAATTGTATAGAACCACAAATTGAATTTGCATGAGTTAAAATAACCGAGAGGTCATGAAACTCAGCAACGAGGAAAACATCATCCACGTACCTACGCCAAAATTTAATTAAACAACCAGTAATATGAAAAATCTTTGTTTCTATATATTGCATAACGATTTCAGCAAGAATAACAGACAATGGTGACCCCATTGGAGTACCATTTATTTGCCTATAATACCTTTCATTAAAAATAAAGCAATTCGATGACATACAAAACTGAAAAAGTCTCAAAAATGTGCTCTTATCAATAACAGAATTCAAATTTACATTGTCAACAGGCCAGATAGATATTGTCTGTGATTTTAATGTAAATATTTTAAAGATGGAATTCAGACGTAATATTTTTGCTTATATAATTAAAGATATAAAGTCATACAAATTTGAAGTTTATTTAAAGTTATTACCACGAGCCCTTGCAACGCCGGGCGGGTCAACTATTAGTCTACAGGGTGATCTTTTTTAAAGTTACAGTGTTTGGAACGCCCAGTAGCGCGATCTAATAGCCGAAATGGCATCAAACTTGGTATTTAGACTAATCAAGACATGGGGAAAAGGATTCCGTGAAAAAAAATGTAGTTCCAAAAATCGCCGCTAGGGCATTTTGTGGCGCTTTGCATTGTATAAAATGTGAGGAAAGAAAAATACTAACTCATACAATCGTACAGTTAAATTATTAATGTTTATTTACTACATTAACTTCCCCGGTGAGGAATTAGACCACCTTCAATGTGAGCGCCGTTCTCAGAAATAACACCGTGCATTCTGTGCACAACGTCCTCCACAGCCTTACGTAACATATCACGAGGAATATTCCGCAATGTCTTTGTTATGCTGTCCTTTAGAATAGACAAATTTGATACTCCACCAACATAAACTTGAAATTTCAAATAACCCCAGAGTCAAAAATCGCATGGCGTGAGGTCAGGGGAACGAGGCAGCCATGCAACTGGAAAACTCCGACTTATGACTCTATCATCAGTGAAGTTTTGACGCAACAGCTGCTTTACCTTTTTACTAATGTGTGGCGGAGCACCATCTTGCATAAATATTGTCTGTTGGAGACGGTTTCTTTGCTAAAGTTGTGGAATAACAAACGTTTGTAGCATTTCGTGGTACCTTTCTGCATTTATGGTGCACGTTTCGGGTCCTGCAGGAGTGATGGTCTCAAAAAAGAATAGCCCAATTACGAATTCGGCTGTGAAACCACACCAAACAATGACTTTTGGGGAATTTAATGGGATTTTATGTATGGTGTGGGGCTGCTCAGAAGCCCAAATTCGGCTATTTTGTATGTTTATGGACCCATTGAGATAAAAATGGCACTCATTTCCCCACAGAATGTGCCATGGGAAAGCTTCATCAATTTCTAACCTGGCAAGAAACGATAGAGCGAATGTCACTCGCTTATCATAATCACTTGGTTTCAGTTCGTGCAAGCGGCTGATTTTGTAGGGGTAAAATCAAATAACGCGCCGCAAAACTCTCCATACCGTGGAATAATTCATGTCCAATTGTCGAGATACACCCCGGGCGCTGCTAGTACCAGTAATGGTTCCCTGCGATCCTTCGACAATTGCAGTTGCCACATCAGTTATTACATCTTCTGATACTTGTTTACGTCCTCTCCCAGCGCGAATGGTCAGTGACCCCGTTTCCTCGAACTTCTTAATAATTTTCTTAAGACCATTCAGCGATAAAGGCCCCTTTCGTAATTTTTTTCTGCTTCGAAATTCCCGAAGAGCTACGGATGCATTACATTGATTCATATAATACAGCTTCACCAGTAACGCACGTTCCGGTAACGTGAGAGGCATGTCCACTGGAGCTAGTTTACTTCAGCTGAGATTATTTGTCGGAGCTGCCTACTACTTGCTTTTATAGCCCCTATTACTGGTGCTGTCATCACACAACATTTGCATTTTTCTTTGATACCCGTGTTTTATGCTAATTCTTGTTATTGTATGCTACAGCAGCGCCACAAAATGCCCTAGCGACGATTTTTAAAACTAAAAATTTTTTATGGGATCCTTTTTCCCATGTCTTGATTAGTCTAAATACCAAGTTTGGTGCCATTTCGGCTATTAGATCGCGCTACAGGGCGCTCCAAACAATGTCACTTTAAAAAAGATCACCCTGTATATTATAAAGCAAAAACATGTCTGCGAGTAAGGCTGACATCATACTGTCGATGGCAACACCTAACCATTAAATTTCGTTTTTACTTCAATTTTTAAATCTTCTAAACATAGCACAATTTTAATATTTACACCGTCGAATAGAAAAAAAAATCGTTCTTTCAAATACAACTTGCTTGAAAACTTTATCTCAATTTACTGATTTTTTATGAGTTTTAAAATAATTTTCCAGCATGAATTTTTTTTTAATCTATCACTATAGTGTACAGACAGGTTACAGAAAATTAACCTGTTTGTACTTAAAATAATAAAAATAATTCAACATTTGTTTCAGACTAATATTTCATAATAATTAAAACTTCATTAATAAAAATTTAAATAATATAATAATATAAATAAAGCAGAAATTTAAGACATGTAATCGAACTGCACGCATAAACCATTGAAATTATCATAATAAAAAAAAGCGTATAGTAAGTAAGCGCATATAAAGGCGTATAATGTAAGCAGCGAACTGTTTGACGATTTATTCGGCTATTAAGGGGACCGAGTAAGCTCTATCTCGGCCATGTTAAAATACACCAACTTTATGTACCTTTTTTCTCAGAAATGGTGAAAGATAGAGGACTAGATTTTTTAAAGTAGTTTGAATAACATGCTTTACGTATTTTAACAGACCATTTTCTTTCTAAGTGAAACTAAAAATTAATTATTAATTGTTTATTGAAAGACATTTTTAAATTAGCATTTTTGGTAAGATTTCACTGCCTAAAATAAATAATTCTCAACAAATCACTAAATCCCTGTGTTAAAGTATGCACTATTACATAATATAAGTATTTAGAAAAATCTTAAGTTTAATAGATATTGAAAAAAAAAATGAAGACAAACCTGAAAAATGGAAGTTTTGAGAAAAAGTCAATTAAATCTGTGAAGCAGTGTGGCGAGTGAACTACTTTTTTTTAATTCTGATTTCTTGGTTGGCACCACTTTTTTGAAATAGTAAAATTCGCCTTATTTAATAACATATTAATTAAGGCGAAAACAATGGGAATTTTACCACTTCAGAAAAGTGGTGCCAATCAAGAAATCTGAATTTTTAAAAAAAGTAGCCCACTACTTTGAAATGCTTTTAGAAAGAATAAAAAACCCTACACTTTTATATATATATAAACATGTGTAATACATCGTTGAAAAGATAAAAAATTAAACTACTTAATGATATAAAAAAGTAAAATTCGATTTTTTTGGTTGAATTTCGCTTACCCGGTTCCCTTAACTCCTGGGATGCGGCTAATACAAAAATACTCGTATAACTTTTAATAAATTTCAAAACTTTATTTAAATACATTATTGAATCATTTTTTCATATAAAAATGCTTTTTGGTATTGTTTATGGGATGTCTAAGAAATATAGTATTATATCTAAAATATCTATTTGAGCTTTCAATTTAAAAAATGGTTTTCACCTATATTCTGTAATCCGGGATGCCCGGGTTGTATAGTTGGATTCCCTATCTTTATAAAGGAACAAACGCGTCCGTGCGTAACGCTGACGTCATTTTGCGAATGGCAACACTTGACGATGAAATTTCGGTTTTGCAATTTTTGCTACTGCATTTTTTTTTTTTTTTTCTAAACATCGCACACTTTCAATTTTTACACCGTCATATAGGAAAAAATTCTACTTTCAAATGCAATTTGTTTGAAAACTGAATCTTAATTGAATGATTTATATTATGGCCATTAAAATAATTTTCAAGCATGATTTTTTTAATATATCTCCATCGTGTGCAAGCTCCATTACGAAATAACCCATTTGCACTTAAAACAATATAAATAGTTCAGCATTTGTCTCTGGCTAATTTTTCATAACGAAATTAAAACTTTATCAATCTATTATATTAAAAAGTGACTGTCTGTTTGTATTCCGCAGCTACTCCTCCTAGAATATGGAACGTTGGGAGATCAAATTAACACCAGTTATCCGCATGGATCCGGGGATGTCAAAAGGGGTCTTAGAATTTTAAAATTTGAATTAGTTTTTGAGATATTAACTTTTTCGTAATTTTTAATGACAGTTCTGTACTGGTGGCAACTGAATTTCCCCACTTTTGTTGATAAAAGGGAGAAAAGCGAAAGTGGTAAGAATTATTAGATTTTTTTTTTTTTTTTTTTTTTTTTTTTTTACATCATTTTCAAACTGAAATTAACTTTAATTTGAATAGATAGTGCATATAATATTGAGATTAAATTCAAGTGATTATTTGATATTGTGAATTTATGTTATGTTGTGTATGTGTATGTTAAGTTATATTGTGATTAAATTATTCAAGAAAATTTCAAGCGATACAAACTTATTTTGACATATTCAAGCTTTGGGAATTAGTTTATTTCAGAAAGCAAAAGATCGCCTGTCGACTGGACATTGAGATATACTCCATTGACTTGAAAAGAAAAAAAAATCTATCGTAGTTTTTTTAAATTTAATATAAAGTAAAAAAAGAGATTTTCAACTATTTCGTTACAATGGCGATTAAAACTTTTCCTAAGGACGTTAAAAACAAATTGTTTTAGGGATAAAAATTATATTTCTCTAAGCATTTAATTCATAAATATAAAATGCTTATGAATAAATTCAACAAAACAGTCATTTTTGTATAAATTCCCCCTTATGACGTCATTTCTACCAGCCCCGAAATTAAAAGTCAAATCGTAGAAGAACGAAAAGCTTTTGGCAAATAAAGTTATAGACTATGTGCATTTTTATTGGGAAAGCTTTTGACTTAAATTGTAAATAAAATTTATTATTTGAACTATCGTATTTAATCAAATTAATACTGTAATTACCTACTAAATTTACAATAAAGTTAGATTTCATTTTTCCCAAAAGAATCGAATGATTTCTTGCAATTCAAAAGCAATATATCGGGTTGCCACGCAACTAGTTAATTATAAAGATTCTGTGCTTCGTGGATTAGTGCATATACCAGAGTGATATTTATTGTGAAGTAATTGCTTGCACGCAATAACTTGGACAATGACGTTTAAAAAGTTTATAATGATGGGTAAATAAAGTTATTAAATAACAGAAATGGCGCAGGAAATGTATTATGTAACTGAAAACTAGATTCTTCTGTTTCTAGTAGTGATTGTCCCCTTTATTAACGAATAAATGCAACTATCTTTGCATTATTCATTGGCTAAGTTATCGCGACCGGATTATAATATTTCAATGATATTCCTCATAGATGTAACTTTATCATAAGTTATTACATCGCATCAAAATGAATTATAAATAAATTATTGGACTACAGGAAATGCAAAATTTGACATTCTGATTCCTGATGAAGATTCGATACTTACATTTACATTACGTTACTTACATCATAGCTTTAGATTGCTAATACTCCGGTGATATTATTGTGAAAATTACTGTTTCCCTGATAGTCTTCATTGCAACTTCGGGGAGCTTCATTATCAAGAAAGTCATGACTTATTTTAAGCTTATGATCTTTAAATGTCAACTTGCTATCACTATGATTCAGCCCCTAACAATCACACCTATCTGTTAGGGTTGTATTTCCGACCCTGCATTGCTATGTGATTCCAAGACGTCTTTGAGCGCCCTACATCTCCTGCAAGTTTGTCGGTCTGGTAGTGAAACACCCTGTATAACTCAAATTAAATTATGTACAAATGACCTATTTTTAAAACAAAGTGAAAAATAGTTAAATTAACCCTCTTATAAACCAATAATTAATCTGTCAGAAATGATTAATCTGTGTATGTCTCTTTTATCTTGAATTCTTATTACCCGACTGCCAAGAAGGGTTATGTGTTTCACGCGTATCTGGGTATGTGGATTTCTTTATACCCTCGAAACATCCCAACGGCTGAATGAATTTTAATGAATGAGGTCTTTATCGATTCGTCTTAACCGTCCGATGGTTATAGACTAGATTTTGTTTTTATAAATTCAAAATGGCGGCCGTAAAATACAAAATGGCGAGAGACACGAAAAAAAAATTACGCACCATATTGAGTGGCATATCATTGGATAGGTCTTTCAAAATGAAGATGATGTTTCATTGACTGTTTTACAGTCAGAAGCTCCGTTTAAATATTACACAACCTGGAAGTTGTGTAGGTACGATCTCTAGCTTTACTACAACTCTAACCTTCATAGACATCTATAGGCCTCATCAAAACAGTGTTTATAGATAGGTACTAACAATTAAACACAACTTAAAAGTAATCAATACAAGTAAATAAAAAAAAAATAGGTAAGTAATATAAAAAATAGTTTAACATTTATGAGAAATAATTAGTTCGCTTTTTACGCAGTCGGGTTTTTTGATTTTTTAAATTTAATTTTTACTTGTTAAAATCGTATTTGGTAGCGTTGACGGCATTCTTATATATATATATATATATATATATTTTCCCAATAGGGTTATATTTGGCGATAAAAATCTTATTCCTATTTTTTTTCTGCTTTCGTATTCCTATTTAGAGGCTGATATTTTATACAAGTGGTATCCAAATATAATACATTGTTAGTTTTTCGATTTTTTGAGAATTAGCCTTGAAAGACTTTCCTTGTAAGTTATTTCATCATATTAAGATGAATTATGGATCAATTAATGGACTACGGTTGACATTTTTGTTACTTTCCGGAATTTAATATTTTCTAGAAAATTATTATAAATTAATGAACGTTATCGATAGTTAAAGGTAAAAAGGTATCACTATATTGTATTTTTCCTATATTTTTATAGGCATGTTAATCTATTTTTACGTTTAGCCGTAAATATTAATGTGTATGGATCAATATCACTTAGATTTTCACGTATTAGATTAAATTACGGTAAAATGATGGTTTATTTTATTGAAATACACGCATTAGCACTAATATTTTAGATATTACTATATTACTTTATATGCAATGATTAATAACAGTTTGATAAACATGCTTACAAATTAAAGTAAAATTATACTCAATACGTAGAAATTGATTAAATGTTACTACCTTTACGACTGTTTTAACTCATTAGTTAGAGAAAGATATAAATCAACTTAAGTAGAATTATGTTGCCAAATAGTAATGCAAAGTAATATTGAGTAATAAATGAGCATATTTTGTATTAAAATTCTTGTGAGTGATGGTATTTATTTCATTATCATTAATGGGTAACTTTTACTTAGCGATGTAAGTGGTTTTTTTTTTGTTTGTTTGTTTGTTTGTTTTTTAAGAATTAATTAATCCTAAGTAAATAATATTTATTTGACTTATAATAAATATTTGATATATAGAAGATACAACAATTTTATTGTTTAAATAAATCAAAAATTGGAATTATTAATAGCTTATTTTAATACTAGTTAATCCTTCCGGCGTTGCCCTGGGAATTGTCCCAGTGTTGAATTCAGAAATATTGCTCCGGGAGGGATTATTACAGAGAGGGGGGACTAAGAAGGACAATGTGGCGTTCTGGGAGGGATTGCACTTCTAGGCCATTAATAAGCATGAAATTCCAAATCTTCCGGACATTTGATGCCACCCCCCTGGATTCAACACTGCTTAAAATAAGCGTTATTAATCGTTTCCGAGATTACTTTAAATATATATCGATCTCGCTACGCTACTTCGTTTTCCCAAACTAATCTCGCCTCAACCCCGCTCCGAATAAAAATAACTCTCGACCGCAAGGTCACGTGCATCGTCATAGTAAAGATTTTTGGCGATAAAGGTGTAATTTAGAAAACCAACGTTAGAATTGTTTTCCCTCCTTCTTTGCCGTGTTTCAGAGAAAAAAAAATCGATGACCTTACATTCATAAATAATTACTTTTAAAAAATTACCTCATAGTTTTTGATTTAAAAAAAAAAATAGATTCCCTAAAGTCTGCTCCATGCAGGGGTATGGCGCACCCTTTGCACTTGAGAGGTGATTCTCACTCACCATTCAATGTACTGTGACAACTCGAGGGGTAACTGACATGTAAAGGTATCATAGTCCAAGAGCCGACATCACAAAAACCTATGTTTTCAAGCACAAGAAAAAAATCTTTATTAATACATGAAAATTATTCCAGAGAGAAACGTGAGTATAATAGTGAGAAATTTTCCAGGATGGGTATCGTTCCATGTCGTTTAGTCGGTAGAACGTCAGTGCGCTATACTGATGGCCCGGGTTCGAGTCCCGGCATGAAATCTTTTTCACTATGTTGGCCTTTGCGCCTCTTAAACAATTACTTTGAAAATTGATTTTCATTTGAAAAAAAATCTTTATTTTATGGGAGAGTAGAAGAAGGGCAATCTAATGATCCATGTCTGCCGGAAGTGAAGTGGTGCATAAGCTAAAAATTAATACCACCAGTGATTGATTCGTAGGTTTATCATTGTGTTTTCCTGCTCCCAGTCCTCCGTGTTTTCATATCTTTGCTTGTAAGACAAACACAATGGTAAACCTACGAGTAAAACACTGGTGGTATTAATTTTTGGCTTATGCACCACCACTTCCGGCAGACATGGATCATTAGATTCCCCTACTTCTACTCTTCCATAAAATAAAGGGTTTTTTTTTCTTGTGCTTGATAACATAGGTTTTTGTGCTGTCGGCTCTTAGACTATCAGAGTTAGAGCGAGAGGCGGCAGCACAGACAATCACGTCATCTAGTGCACGTCTGAAATTCCAGAATTAGTTAAAACTCGATTCGCATATTAAAACGCAATTGGTCTGCCAAGTCATATCTTGGTGTGAAAACACCTGAAAACCCGATTTTAGCGGTTGTCTCCAGGTTTTACCATTGTGTTTTCCTGCTCCCAGTCTTCCATGTTTTCAAAACTTTGGGTGCAGGAAAAGACAATGGTAAACCTACGAGTCAACCGCTAAAATCGAGTTTTCGGGTGTTTTCCACCAAGATATGACTTGGCAGACCGATTGCGTTTTAATAAGCGAATCGAGTTTTAACTAATTCTGGAATTTCAGCCGTGAGCTTGATGAGGCGATTGTCTGTGCTGCAGCATCCCGGTCTAAGTTCTTGTCGGCGAATTTAGATTTTTATAGCTCCTTCGATTCGTCTCATTGACGTTAGTAATTTGATACCTCGCATATCTGCTATTGAGTTTTAATAATGACAGGAGGCCGGGTTAAATTTCAAAATTTCATTTATTGAAAAACACTTGCCATCAAAGAAATAAATATCTTCTTGTAATAAATAAATTTCTGTTTTTGCTTTAAAAAAACTCGTCGAGTTGCTGGTTTCCCATACCAAAAAGGCATCGCGTGCAAAGGGTTAAATATGAAATTGGATGGATAAGATATCAAATAGAATTTGGTTCATAAAATAACAAACCTCATTTTCGGCAAAATAGAGATTTAAAAAAAAAATCGCGAAAATATCAAAAATCGCTAGAGAAATTCCGAATAAACTTTATTGTAAAGAGGACAATATTTACTATGTCGAGACAGAAATTATTAATTTGGATTGTTTTTATAAGTTAGTCAAATTGGCAGGCGAACATGGAAGATCGGAGAATCGTTCCGTTCAATATAAAACAACAATGTATATGATCAAAAAATCCAAACTCTTGAGTCTCAGCTGCATTGGGACCTGTCTTCGTTTATTCGAAGCCAAATTTTCAGACCTCTACGCGCGATAGATTACTGTAGCCATCGTCAAAAAGCAAACACGCGGACAAACATCTTTCTTTATGTATTTGTAATATTTGTTATTTTAAGTAATGCGATTTTAGTTTTAATGAAGTAAATGACTTTTTCTTTTGTATAATAATTTATTACTTAAAATAATAACGAAATTATTAACTTAACTATGTCTTATGTACTTATATTACTTTATAATTTTAACTATTCCCAAATCGGATACCAGTTTTTATAATATACCTCTTAATAAAAAAATTTATTCGGAAAAATTATTATTCTGTATATTTATGTATAGTTATTTATTTTCTTTTGCTCTCTATTTTATATTTGCCATATATTTTGGTTTTGAATTATATATAGGGGAAAGTAGGGCAAAATCTGATACCTATATCTGAAACCTATCTGACCCTGATATTGTTAATTGCTTTTTGAAGCCACAATTTAAATAAACTTTGCGTAAATACGCTGCACTTAGCCTTGTACAACAATGCCTTTATATAAAAAGTCGAATCATCCAGTCTTACCCTGTCAGCAGAATATGTTATTCTTACAGGCAATGAAAGAGTTTAGACTTTCTTTTGAAAAAGAAAAAAATGTTTTATTTTACAACTTTAACTAAATAACGTAACTAACGATATTTCAATTACATCCCTAATGATTTAATATTTAAAAATAAAAGGCTAATTATCTTCATATCAATTTGAGTAATTGTAAAAAATAAGTTCACCTCTTTATAAGCTGTAGAAACATTCTAACCGCGCCTGACCTTGTAGTTTTGGCTCCCGCATTTGGCTTCAGTCATTGCTTACCGGTTCTTGAAGCATTATTTTCTTATATCAGGTTTTATCTTACGTAGAATATCCGATCTTAACTCAGGAAAATTAGGATCGTAAAAGAAGCCTTAAAAATGTATCTATAAATGCTAGCAACAATTTCTATGTGGAAAATAAATCCTTATTAAGTATGCTACATACAGTAAAATAAAAAGTTTCAGTAACTTTAGTAGTAACTTTAGATTTTCAGTAACTAACCGAGCGTAGAGTGGAAGTACAGAGTGTGTGTGCCCTATCCGTCGTTTACAGCGAATCGAATTACATAGTCAATTTGAGTAATAGTAAAAAATAAGTTCACCTCTTTAGCAGCTGTAGAAACATTCTAACCGCGCCTGACCTTGTAGTTTTGGCTGCCGCATTTGACTTCAAGCATTGCTTACCGGTTCTTGAAGCATTATTTTCTTATATCTGGTTTTATCTTACGTAGGATATCCGGTCTTAACTCAGGAAAATTAGGATCGTAAAGGAAGTCTTAAAAATGTATCTATAAATGCTAGCAACAATTTATATGTGGGAAATAAATCCTTATTAAGTATGCTATATACAATAAAATAAAAATTTTCAGTAACTTTAGTAGTAACTTTAGTTTTTTCAGTAACTAACCGACCGTCGAGTGGAAGTACAGGGTGTGTGTGCCCTATCCGTCGTTTACAGCGATTCGAATTACAAAGTCCGAGAGCTGTTAAACATTTTAGGGAAGGTATTTGAGGCACCCTGAAAATTTGTGCAACACTTCTTCTGTAATGCCTGAATACAAAATCGAATGTCTGGCTGAAGGATCGTGCACTTATCCCACCCGTGAATTTTTAAATTTTCAAAATTTTCGTTGCAAAAAAATATTTTTGAGGCATTTTGAAATTTTAATACCTTCAAATTTTCTATTTAATGAAATAAAAAATATAAAAGCCAGACACTTTAGTCGGCCCAAAAATTGTGCCAGACGTGTCACGTGCCATTTTATGCCTACCCAAAAAAGGTATTTGAGGCACGCTGAGATTCAGACAGAAAAATGTTTATGCTTAGAAAAAAATATTTTGAAAATGACAGACACTTTTGTTGGCACTTTCTACTTGCCAGACAACACAAAATAGTTCAAGAGCTGTTAAACATTTTAGGGAAGGTATTTGAGGCACTCTGAAAATTTGTGCAACACTTCTTTTGTAATGGCTGAATACAAAATCGAATGTCTGGCTGAAGGATCGTGGCCCAAAAACTGTGCCAGACACGTGTCCAGTGCCATTTTTTGACTACCCAAAAAAGGTATTTGAGGCACGCTGAGATTGAGACAGAATAATATTTATACTTAGAAAAAAATATTTTGAAAACGACAGACACTTTAGTCGGCCCAAAAACTGTGCCAGATACGTGTCAAGTGCCATTTTTTGACTACCCAAAAAAGGTATTTGAGACACGCTGAGATTGAGGCAGAATAATATTTATGCTTAGAAAAAAATATTTTGAAAATGACAGACACTTTAGTCGGCACAAAATCTGTGCCAGACACGTGTCAAGTGCCATTTTTTGACTACCCAAAAAAGGTATTTGAGGCACGCTGAGATTGAGACAGAATAATTATTCTGTCTAACATTTTAATTATTTTTAACACAATCAACTGATTGATAAATAAATAATGAGAGTAGAATTGTAGTAGAACCAATTGAGTGAAGAGTAGAATTGTAGTAGAACTAATTGAGTGAAAATTTGTGAGCATGAAATTATCGCTGATTATCCGCCATCTTCGCTCAAAAAAAAAAAAACATCTAACCTAAACAGACTTTTCAACGACAGCGCGAGCGAGCGCTTGTGCTTCGTCTGAAATACAGCAACCTCAAAAATAACTAGCGCCAATTCCTCAGCCAAGAGGTAGGAGAAAAATCACCATAGGGAGCGGAGCTACACCGAGACGCATTTTCGCCGATCCCAACCGTTATAGCAAAAATGAGGAACAGCGCATGCGTGGGGACTTAGATTGAAATTCACTTACTAGAAACCAAATATGTACAAGGTTACCAGCTTGGCGCTTTTATCATATCAGGCGTGACATTTTCATCTTATCAACATTTTTTTCAGTTGATTAGCAAAACTTTCTGTAAATGTTGTGGCAAGTCAATGGCTTATAATAAATAAAAATACCTCTACTATCATAGATATTTTTACTCTTATTGTTTAGTTATTTCAAATCACCCGCAAAATATATTTTTAACCCTAGAACTACCGGAAATTTTACTCATGTTTTATAAAAACATTCTACACCAGAATTTTTACTTAAAACTATTTAATTTGTTTATTTAACTTATTATTGTCTGATTTATACATATTTCACACGTCGCTGCTGACTGTTTTTCATCTTATCTATCCAGTTGTTATGGCACGGGGATGTGGGGCTGATGTCCCGGGCTCCTCGTCAAACCGTCAGAAGTAGTGTCTGATTTATACATTTAGTTTGTTTTGAAGAAATTTCTGGTTTGAATAGATATTTTGAATATACATGTCGGGTCCATTGGACCCTTCTGGTAGACAGAGGGTTAAATAATTAAAGGTAATTTGGTGAAAGTCCATGTAAAGTTTTATCAATTTCAACAGAAAAAACCGCATACTATTTAATAATTCATTTATTAAATACACAACTTTATTTAATATTCTATTTTCATTTGTTTTGTAATTTCCTATGTCAATTACATTATTATTTTATTTTTATTGACAAACAACACTGCTTTAGAAATAGCTTCATGTGATTTTCTTAAAATATTTAATACTAACGCAATTAGGAAATTATTTATTACTCAACAAATAAAGAGTAAAATTTTGCAAATGAGCTTATTAATGAGTAATTTAAACGGATTACTCATAAAAATGTAGCTGCAAATATATATTATTCTTTCCACACTTAATATTAAGAAGAATGATTATCTTTTTTTTTTTTTTTTTTTTTTTTTTTTTTACTTTATATATTTATTTTTTAACATAAAGTTAAAAATATATTCTTTTAAATTTTGTATGTTCTGCTGCCAAAATAGTATATTTTTAAAGAAACATTGTCAATTTATTTTAAGCAGTACATATAAATTTAAATGTAATAGTTTATGATTTTTACAAATTTAATAATGCATTATTTTTTTACAATTCTATTCTACTTTATGTAATTTTACTAAATATTAAAAATACATTTTTTATTGAATATTATTACTATGGCCTTACTTTTTAAATACAACTTCTTGTAACTGTTTTTTTTTTAATTCAGTTATAAGCAATTAAAAGCTATCTACTCAGATAATTATAAAAAATTTTAATAACCAATTTCGTTTAAATCACTGGAGAAAGATGGCAGCACAGTAATTTTTTTTTCACTTTTTGTGTGGAGGGGGTTGGGGCGATATTATTTGATTCAACATCAATATCATTTATACTTCTATTATAATTATGGTGTATAAAAATTAATAAAGAATTTATATGAAACTGTTTTTTGGGATACATTCAAATAAATAGTAGTCTTTTCTTATATTGGTGATCTTTCTCTTTTATTTCACTCCATATACAAATTGCACCTTAATATTATGTAACATCATACATTTATCAAAAAATAAAAATTACTTTGCAAAGATATAAATTATTATTAAGAGTTTTTTAAATTTAAAATAGAGTTCATTTTAGTTATACTATTATCAAATTAAGTTATAATACACATTAATTAGATAATTAACTATTTATAATTAATAAATAAAAACAATGTTTAGATATTCCAAATAGCTAATTAGATTTAATATTTTGATTTCAAATTATTTAGTGATAGCATATTATTATGTAATTTTCATACAATTTATAAATAATTATAGCATATTTGGATATGAAATAATAGAATATTGAATATAGAACATTTGATAAAGATAAATTATTATATTATGTAATTTATAATTATCAAATTACTGTTGTTATTATATAATAAAATTGAAGATGTCACTGTAATTTATAGATAATTGGTTTGATAATAACAAATTATTAAAAATATAATGATACAATAATATTAATACTTATATTATTATCATATTATTATTATATTAGTAATGTAATACTATCCATACACTTCAATAAATAAAATTTTACATATCAATATTTCATTGAAATTTAATGATAATTTATGATATTTATTTATAAAATATCTTCTTTAGACAATAAAGAAGATAATATTTCTTATGAATTACACCTGTTTTACTTATAATGAAAATATTTAATGTTGATAATAAGTAAATACATTGTAGTTTAATGAAATATTTTAGCATTATTGATAGCATGTTACATTTTATAATATTTATTTTTTATTATTATTAACGTATACAACATTATAACATGCAACATTATAAAAATATCAATAATGATCAAATATTTCAGTAAACCATTTAATGATTAAAATAAATATATATATATATATAGATTTAAATACTACATAACAGCTTTTTTTTTTTTTTTTTTTTACAAAACATTTTAAAATTAAGTTTATAAAAATAATAGTTAATAATAAATTATAATATATAATTAAAGTAGTATTTTAATATGTTATAGTATGCATTATAAAATATCTCTCTATAACATATCTTGTAATATTATAAATTTATTTATCTAATATAGATAATATTTATTATAAATAGTATCTCTTTTTATTTGTATTGCCACAGCAATAATATTAGTACAGCAATAATATTAGTCTGGTACTATTTAATTACAATACGTTAATAATGATAAAAAATAAATATTATAAAATGTAACATGCTATCAATAATGCTAAAATATTTCAATAAACTACTTAAGTATGTTTATGTGAATAAACCAGGAAACAGATTTAAAATATGCTATAAATTAATATTGGAGATTTAAGTAGCTAGTTTCACAAAAAAGTAAAATATCACAAAAAAAGAATCTCAAGTCCTAAACACCACTGTCAATCTAATAATAATAATATTTTTGTTGTTGTGGTTGTTAATTACCAATTTAGATTACCCTTAAATTATATCTAGAAGTAGTTGCGATATTGAGAAAAATGTTAAATTATCAAACATAACAATTTATTATCTAATATAGGTAATATAGTTATTTATTTATAAATCACATTAAAGTTAGAAGAAAAGGAGTCAAAACTGTTTAAGAAAATATTTTTATCATTTTTGACAGGAATATACGTATATTGTTCAGGTAAATTCATTATAAATATCAAATCAAATAAGTTTACGTAAGCTCTACACTATCACCGTTTCACAATAACAAGACATCGAAATATTTTCGAACGCCAAAAAGTAATCGCCAATTGACATAGCAACCTCGGTAACCCTGTACAAGTTTTCTACCAAGAGAATTTCAATCCAAGTCCCCACGCATGCGCAGTTGCTAATTTTTTGCTATAACGGTTGGGATCGGCGAAAATGCCACCGAGACGCTAGTTGCAACGCGGTTTATGCTTTGTTTGTATTGTAAGTTAGTAAATGGATCTTCAGCGCGGCACCGCAAGTCCAGCTTTACTGGCACTCGCGTTTAACATTCTATGTTGTCTGGCAAGTAGAAAGTGCCAACAAAAGTGTCTGACATTTTCAAAATATTTTTTTCTAAGCATAAATATTATTCTGTCTCAATCTCAGCGTGCCTCAAATACCTTTTTTGGGTAGTCATAAAATGGCACTTGACACGTGTCTGGCACAATTTTTGGGCCGACTAAAGCGACTATGGCTTTTATATTTTTTATTTCATTAAATACTAAATTTGAAGGTATTAAAATTTCAAAATGCCTCCAGGATATTTTTTTGCAACGAAAATTTAGGAAATTTAAAAATTCACGGGTGGACTAAGTGCCACGATACTTCAGCTAGACATTCGATTTTGGATTCAGACATTGCAGAAGAAGTGTTACACAAATTTTTATGGTGCGTCAAATACCTACCCTAAAATGTTCAACAGCTCTCCTGATAACAGTATGTGTGCCCGAGTGTCGAAAATTTTAACTCTGTTAAAAGTGAACCGTGGTGTGTATTTCATCAAAGTGACTCTAAAGTGTGGAATATTAAATTCATTGTCTAAACTACTTGTAAGCAGCTAAAAGGTGTTTTGATAATTCTATTCTGCTGACATTCTCGAACCCACTGTGTCTTTTTTGTGTACTTGGTGGTAATTTAACCCTTAAATGCCGGGTGTTGCCTTTCGACAACATATCCAATTTAGGCTTCTAAAATACTATTAGAATAATATTTAAGCTAGAATGCCTAATGTTGCTAATAAAATGCATTCTGAAAATATTATTAAATGGAATTTCAACATGTAGACGGCAACACTTGTGCTGTTTAGGAATAAAGATAGATTTATTTCTTCAAATGTTGCTACATGTTCTTTTTGTTTTGTTTGGAAGCTTGCGAAATACCCTATTTTGTTCTGCCGTGAGCAAGTAAAATTTATTTCTTATTATAGTTCTGGAAATTCTTGAGTGTTTAATATTATAGAATTTTATCAGAGAAAATTATTTTTTCAATTAAAGTCCAGTATTGCCGATTAGTAACAAACAGTTTTTTAGCCGTAAATCGTACTTAAATCAAAATATGATTTATTTAAGTGTTTTTCCCATGATTTATTTCAAAAATGAAAGCCGAAAAACATTATTAAAATGATTTTTGAAAAATCAGGCATTTCAGGGTTAAGATAAATTATGTGTAGATTTTGATAATTTATGTGCATTCAAATAATTGTGTTGAGATAGGTATGAGACAATAACAGCCATATTTACTATTGTTTTAAGAAAAGGTTATATGTATTTTTTTCTTTTTTTGCTAGTATTGATTTCATATATATATATATTTTTTTTTAACGGATAATAGTGGGGAATAAAATTAATGCATTGTGTTAATAAATGGAAGGAGTAATTGAATTTACTTAAATTTAACTTATTATTAAAGTAATATTTAAATTAAGCAATACTGTTTTAAGTTTGAAAAGTTGATAAAAAACGAGCAAGGAACATTTGCTTAGAATTTTACTAGGCTGGAAATAGATTTCGAAAAAAAAAGACACACAAAGAAAAAAAAGCGGCCCACAGAGAGAAAAAAAAAAGAGGGTTGTGATTTTATTTGGTTTAAGTAGGAAAATCAGTATTGAATTTGAATATATTTTATTGAGGATAATTTTAGGAATTTATATTTGTATTTTATGCAATTTTTCTTTATGTGGATATCTCTATTTAGGGATTGGCATCAGTACTATTATTCAATTTGTAACGTATCAGTATTAGTATGTAAATTGAATGTTATTTTTTAATTGTATAAATTGGAATCTGTATTGAATAGTAATCAAATTGAAATTATTTTACTGTTTTATTAGAAGTAAATTGTGTGATATCAGTGTTTAAGGAAAATTATGTTATACAATACGTTAAATTAGAAATAATATATCAATTATTCGAAATGCATTAATTAGTACAATAAGTGGAGATAACTGTACTAAAGTAGAAATTTAGGAAATATTAATTTAATAAGTTTAAATATTATTGAAGGGTGGTAATAGTGATCGGTAGAAGGTGTGGCTTTCTTATTGAAATTAAAAAGGGCGGATCTTCAGATGATATCCGAAGAATTGGTGGTTGAATTCACGGAAGATACCAGAATTCAGCTTAGGGAAAAGATAATGGAGAGCAATGACTATGAAGAGGGGGTTATTACGGAATTATCTAATACTATTGTTACGGAACGGTTAGAACGGGAAAATTTAGAAAAACAGGAAAAGTTAGAGCGCGAAAAGTTAGAAAGAGAAGAAAGGTGAGAAGAAAGGCCTGGAAAGTTAGAAAGAGAAGAAAGGGCTGAAAAGTTAAGAATGGAACTTGAATTAGAAATGAAGAGGCTAAAAATTCAAGGTTCGGTAAATAACTCTAATGGGGCTAGGGAACCTAATAATGAAAGTAGCATAGAAAAATTGATCAAAAGTGTTAAAACTCTGTCTATCAAAGTACCGGAAGCGACTGAGGGATGGACTTTGTTTTTTAACAGTTTAGAAAGAGCATTCAAAACTAAAAATGTACCGGAAAACCAGCAGACTGAAATTCTATTAAATATGTTAGGAGATAAGGAGAATAATTTGTTAATTTATACCACTAGGAAACAAACTGAGAGTTACGAGGAATTAAAGGAATTAGTTCTAAGGGAACACGAGCCGACACCGAAGGTGTGTTTGGAAAATTTTAAGAAGGCTAGAAGAAAACAAAATGAAACTCATGTATTATTTGTATCGCGTTTAATAGCAACGTGGGAAAATTACTGTAAGATTAAGGGTGCGGACTCATATGAAAATTAATCAGTTAATAATTACTGATAAGTTGTTAAATACTTTAGATGAGGAAACTGCATCATATATTGGGTTAACTCAGCAGAGTAATTGGTTAAAAGTTTCTAAAATTGCTAAGGAATGTGATAATTATTTTGACGCTAAGCACAAATCTTATGCGGTTACGTATAAAAGTTTTAAGGGTAAAGATAGGTATGTAAACAGTGAAAGAGTGAGGCCGAAGGAGGATAGTAAATTTAGTGATAATTGGAGACAAAACGGGAGTAATGAGGTTAATTCTTTTTCGGATAGAAAAACTGAGTTTAAGAGATATATTCCTAAATGCTTCAAATGCGGTGTAAGAGGTCATTACTAACGTTTTGTAATAAAGTGAGTAATGAGGGAAATAATAATACTAGTAAAGGGCGAGAACAGAAAGCGGGTATAAATAAGATTGTCGTAAAAGGAAATAAAGAGTTACCTAAAGGAGCTATTGTGGCGAGGATATCGGCAAAGGCCGAACAGAGAACTAATGTTATTGGTGAGAAATTAAATAAACTAGAGAAAATTGAAGTTAGTGTAAATAGGCAGAAAGCGAAAGGGTTGGTAGATTCTGGATGTTAAATAAGTGTCGTTCATAAAGATTTGGTACCGGAAAGAGAAATTAAAAGGAGCAGGTAGTATTTTTTTACAAGGACTATTTGGTGGAGCAGTTAAAATATCGTTGGTTAAATTACCATTAGCTATTCCGCAATTCGTACAAACTAATGTAATTCATCAGGAAGTACTTTGAGCGGTAACCGGTAATATTAATGAGCAAGTAATTTTACATCCCGAGGTGATTAATGAGTTTTCAGGGGTCAATCGCGATGAGTCATTGCTAGAATCCCGAGAGTTAGAAAGTAAGGAAATTATTATTGATAACTTGAGGGAAAAGGGAGGTATGAGCAGCGATAATTGTAATGTTTACGCAATAGAAACGAGATCGGGAAATTTAAAAAGTCAGGACGAAGAAAAGACGGAAGTAGAGGAAAATGAGAATAGTAAAGATACCATTAGTAATTCAGATATGTTTAAGAAGTCCCAATTGGATTGTAAGGATTTAGAGAGAGCTTGGGAATTAGCCAAAATTGATAAAGGGGATTTTTGTATTGAAAATGCTTTATTGTATCATAAAGAGAAATTGGTAGGAGAAATTATAGCTCAATTAGTAGTGCCTAAAGTCATAAGAGAAGGATTCTTAAAGTCAGCGCATGTTTCTAATGAGGGAGAGCAGCATTTTCGCCGATCCCAACCGTTATAGCAAAAAATTAGCAACTGCGCATGCGTGGGGACTTGGATTGAAATTCTCTTGGTAGAAAACTTGTACAGGGTTACCGAGGTTGCTATGTCAATTGGCGATTACTTTTTGGCGTTCGAAAATATTTCGATGTCTTGTTATTGTGAAACGGTGATAGTGTAGAGCTTACGTAAACTTATTTGATTTGATATTTATAATGAATTTACCTGAACAATATACGTATATTCCTGTCAAAAATGATAAAAATATTTTCTTAAACAGTTTTGACTCCTTTTCTTCTAACTTTAATGTGATTTATAAATAAATAACTATATTACCTATATTAGATAATAAATTGTTATGTTTGATAATTTAACATTTTTCTCAATATCGCAACTACTTCTAGATATAATTTAAGGGTAATCTAAATTGGTAATTAACAACCACAACAACAAAAATATTATTATTATTAGATTGACAGTGGTGTTTAGGACTTGAGATTCTTTTTTTGTGATATTTTACTTTTTTGTGAAACTAGCTACTTAAATCTCCAATATTAATTTATAGCATATTTTAAATCTGTTTCCTGGTTTATTCACATAAACATACTTAAGTAGTTTATTGAAATATTTTAGCATTATTGATAGCATGTTACATTTTATAATATTTATTTTTTATCATTATTAACGTATTATAATTAAATAGTACCAGACTAATATTATTGCTGTACTAATATTATTGCTGTGGCAATACAAATAAAAAGAGATACTATTTATAATAAATATTATCTATATTAGATAAATAAATTTATAATATTACAAGATATGTTATAGAGAGATATTTTATAATGCATACTATAACATATTAAAATACTACTTTAATTATATATTATAATTTATTATTAACTATTATTTTTATAAACTTAATTTTAAAATGTTTTGTAAAAAAAAAAAAAAAAAAAGCTGTTATGTAGTATTTAAATCTATATATATATATATATTTATTTTAATCATTAAATGGTTTACTGAAATATTTGATCATTATTGATATTTTTATAATGTTGCATGTTATAATGTTGTATACGTTAATAATAATAAAAAATAAATATTATAAAATGTAACATGCTATCAATAATGCTAAAATATTTCATTAAACTACAATGTATTTACTTATTATCAACATTAAATATTTTCATTATAAGTAAAACAGGTGTAATTCATAAGAAATATTATCTTCTTTATTGTCTAAAGAAGATATTTTATAAATAAATATCATAAATTATCATTAAATTTCAATGAAATATTGATATGTAAAATTTTATTTATTGAAGTGTATGGATAGTATTACATTACTAATATAATAATAATATGATAATAATATAAGTATTAATATTATTGTATCATTATATTTTTAATAATTTGTTATTATCAAACCAATTATCTATAAATTACAGTGACATCTTCAATTTTATTATATAATAACAACAGTAATTTGATAATTATAAATTACATAATATAATAATTTATCTTTATCAAATGTTCTATATTCAATATTCTATTATTTCATATCCAAATATGCTATAATTATTTATAAATTGTATGAAAATTACATAATAATATGCTATCACTAAATAATTTGAAATCAAAATATTAAATCTAATTAGCTATTTGGAATATCTAAACATTGTTTTTATTTATTAATTATAAATAGTTAATTATCTAATTAATGTGTATTATAACTTAATTTGATAATAGTATAACTAAAATGAACTATTTTAAATTTAAAAAACTCTTAATAATAATTTATATCTTTGCAAAGTAATTTTTATTTTTTGATAAATGTATGATGTTACATAATATTAAGGTGCAATTTGTATATGGAGTGAAATAAAAGAGAAAGATCACCAATATAAGAAAAGACTACTATTTATTTGAATGTATCCCAAAAAACAGTTTCATATAAATTCTTTATTAATTTTTATACACCATAATTATAATAGAAGTATAAATGATATTGATGTTGAATCAAATAATATCGCCCCAACCCCCTCCACACAAAAAGTGAAAAAAAAATTACTGTGCTGCCATCTTTCTCCAGTGATTTAAACGAAATTGGTTATTAAAATTTTTTATAATTATCTGAGTAGATAGCTTTTAATTGCTTATAACTGAATTAAAAAAAAACAGTTACAAGAAGTTGTATTTAAAAAGTAAGGCCATAGTAATAATATTCAATAAAAAATGTATTTTTAATATTTAGTAAAATTACATAAAGTAGAATAGAATTGTAAAAAAATAATGCATTATTAAATTTGTAAAAATCATAAACTATTACATTTAAATTTATATGTACTGCTTAAAATAAATTGACAATGTTTCTTTAAAAATATACTATTTTGACAGCAGAACATACAAAATTTAAAAGAATATATTTTTAACTTTATGTTAAAAAATAAATATATAAAGTAAAAAAAAAAAAAAAAAAAAAAAAAGATAATCATTCTTCTTAATATTAAGTGTGGAAAGAATAATATATATTTGCAGCTACATTTTTATGAGTAATCCGTTTAAATTACTCATTAATAAGCTCATTTGCAAAATTTTACTCTTTATTTGTTGAGTAATAAATAATTTCCTAATTGCGTTAGTATTAAATATTTTAAGAAAATCATATGAAGCTATTTCTAAAGCAGTGTTGTTTGTCAATAAAAATAAAATAATAATGTAATTGACATAGGAAATTACAAAACAAATGAAAATAGAATATTAAATAAAGTTGTGTATTTAATAAATGAATTATTAAATAGTATGCGGTTTTTTCTGTTGAAATTGATAAAACTTTACATGGACTTTCACCAAATTACCTTTAATTATTTAAAAATATATTTTGCGGGTGATTTGAAATAACTAAACAATAAGAGTAAAAATATCTATGATAGTAGAGGTATTTTTATTTATTATAAGCCATTGACTTGCCACAACATTTACAGAAAGTTTTGCTAATCAACTGAAAAAAATGTTGATAAGATGAAAATGTCACGCCTGATATGATAAAAGCGCCAAGCTGGTAACCTTGTACATATTTGGTTTCTAGTAAGTGAATTTCAATCTAAGTCCCCACGCATGCGCTGTTCCTCATTTTTGCTATAACGGTTGGGATCGGCGAAAATGCGGGAGAGCATCACGCGGCAAAGAAAACCTTAGAGAGGATTAGGCAATCTTTTTATTGGGAAGGTATGGCTAAAGAAGCTAAAAAATTTTATAAATTATGTCTAGAATGTCAATTATCTAGAAAAGTGAAAGTGAGTGATAGTCTTAGTTGATTTGGAGGATGGTAGCAAAAAGTATGTGTATCAAAATAAAGGAGAATTTGTTGACTGATGTGATATAGTTAGTATTGTTTTTGAAGGTGATGAGGAATTTGGAGGAGTGGGGGAAATTTCTATTTTAAACCGGGAACAAGAGTTAGAGCGAGACATAGAAAGATTTGAAATAAAAGGTTACCTAATAGTCAAGTCATGGATATAAAGAAGTATTTATGGGTCCTGTGCGACCAGCGAATGTAGGGGAGCACCGTATTGATTTGAAACCGGGTGTAGTAAGGGAAAAGCAAAAATTATATAGTGTACCTGTTGCTTATAAAGAGGAAGTAGATAGACAGGACCAGGAGTTATTAGAATCAAATCGAATCGAAGTATCAAATGCAGAAATTAGTCATCCAATTATTTGCGTGGCGAAAAAAGACGCAACTGTTAGACTTTGTATAGATGATAGGGCTTTAAATTCAGTAACGCAGGTTCCAACCTTTCCTATGAAAGATTCGCAGGAAATCATGTATACTGCAAGGGCAGCTAAATATTTGTCTTCGATCGATTTATTAAGGGGTTATTGGCAGATTAAAATGGCTGTGAAATGTAAACATTTGACAGCATTTACAATTCATAATGGAACTTATCAGTGGCGAATTATGCCTTTTGGTTTGTCAGGGGCGGCTGCTACTTTCCAAAAGGATATGAATGTGGTTCTTCAAGTTCATCGGAGGTATGCACAAGCATATATTGATGATGTCATCATTTTCTCAGATAGTTGGGAAGAGCATTATGAGCATGTTAGAGCAGTCATCGAGGAACTTTAAAATCGAAATTTTACGCTTAGACTGGATAAGTGTCAATTTGGAGAAAGGTTAACTAAGATTTTGGGTCATGTAATTGGGGGTGGAACACATGCACCGGATGAGGAGAAAATATGAGCAATAAGGGATTTAAAGAGAAACGAAAACTAAAAAGGAAGTTAGATCTGTTTTAGAATTAATGGGATTTTACCGATCTTATATTCCAAATTATGCTGAAATTGCCATACCTTTAACTGAATTAACTAAAGGAAAGGTTAAAAATACTGTACCCTGGGATAAAAGGGCAGAAAAAGCATTTAATGCCATTAAAGATGAATTATGTAATGTGACGCGTTTGGCTACACCTACGGTAGGCCTGGAATATCAGCTTCACGACGATGCTTCAGACCTGGCAGTAGGATGTTGTCTTTCTCAAAACGATGAAAAGGGTCAGTTTAAGCCGATAGCTTTTGCCAGTCATAAATTATCAGGGGCTCAGCGTGCTTGGCCGAGTATAGAGAAAGAGGTTTGGAGTGTTCTCTTAGGGTTGCGAAATTTTAAAAAATGGACATATGGATCTCAAATTGAGATCATCACTGATCATAACCCATTAAAATTTCTCACTGAAACAACCCCAAGGTCCCCCAAACTCACTAGATGGGCTCTTGCCTTGCAACGCTGGAACCTAAGTATTTCTCATCGCCCGGGAGCACGACATTTGAATGCTGACACAATTTCTAGACTACATAGGAAGAGCTGGGAAGAACAGCCAGTAGCTAGTCCATCTGCATCAATGACTAAATAATTGACAAACATTACATGTGTAATCATCACGTTTTAATTTTTTTTATGTATGTGTAACTGTATTTGAATCTTGTGTTTATAAAAGTGTATCAGCATGTGTAACTTTTCTTTAATAATCATATTAGTATACGGTTCATTAGAGATGTCAGTAGGTAATGTTCACACACCTTGAAATATGTATGTAGTAATAACAACGAAGAAACCTGCAAAAGAACTGTTGAAATCTTCTCGGATATTACTATATGTTCGGGGGAAATTAGCCCTAGATGGCATATTTTCTGCTAAGGTGGGGGTGTCAGGTTCTGATGAATATATACTATTTAGAACTATTGTTATATATTATATTCTTACTTATGTATTGTCTGTGTACTAAGAGTTTTAATATAAAATTTTTTTACTTATCTGGGATTTAATCCGAGTAGTTTGGGTGACATGGTATTAGTTGAAGGAATGTAGTTTATCCATTGAGTGGGTGTTTCTCTTGTTAGTCAAAGTGCCATACCTGAGTAAGTCAAAGAAGTTCCACTCATCTATCTAGTGAGACAAGGGACATCGAGGGAAGGTACGGTTTGACGGGACAGGGTCCTGCTGACAGATTGGGTATCCCCGTAGGCAGTGTGGGGAGAAAGGTGATACAGCAGAGGTTTTCAGTTGATGCTTGGAGCTCAAGGAGTGAGTTGTTACAGAGGAGAGCTCTTGGATAGAGCGTGATTAGGATGTGTGAAGCTCTTGGAGTATAGAGCTAATGTGTTGTGAGATTAATAGTGATCTCGGATAATTTTAATTTAACTAGCGTAGGGTGAGAGGAATCCAGAGTAGTTTAACAGTACACAGAAAGTATTTATTGTATTTAATTTAATGTTGGACCGGATCACCTATATCCGAGTTCTTAATTGCAAATATTGTCTTGTTATCTGCAAATAATGTGTAAATAAATTGTTAGTTAAGTTTAATTGAAAGAGTTGGTATTCTTTTCAACTAACCTCTCATAGCGTGACCGATATCACGTAATCATATCGGTGGTGGCAGCATATAAAAAGTAAAGGAAGATTCTTCAAAGTTGTTCACTTAGAGGAAACCCGACAGTTGTTTTCTCTGTAATTATTTAAAAATGCTAAAAAAGTGAGGATTTTTCCATCATGATATAAAAAAACTTGATTACGTACATGAATATAATCCTTAAGAGTAGTAATCATTACTAAATGTTTTAAAATTGCATTGTATCTGTACAATTATGTTAAATTAAATAATGCTTCTACTGAAATGAAACCTGCAGCTTAGTGAACGGATATATCTGTTCATGGTGCTGAGAAGGTTAAATATGTTCATATTTAATAATTTTGAAAACTTGCAATTTACAAACATTAAAACAAAAAAATGATAAATTAAAGTTTTCAACAAATTCTACACAAATGTCAGTATAGCGATAGAGTAATAGCCGCTTTTTCTTCTTGATTAAAGCTAAGTATCACAACCATTACCCAGTACAAGGCTGGGTCGAAACCCGACTTAAAACCGAGATATCCGGTTTCACTGGACTATACAGTTTTACCCTATTTTACTCTAGAACTAGCACTTTAATTCCACTCTCTATCCCTACTAAGTGGATCATTCCTTTTTTTTCAAATGGCGAAAGGAATATGCGTTATCTTTTATTTAAAAATTTATTCTAAGCTATCTTAGTGGTATGTGGTTTGTTTCTAGTTCTTTAGACCTGAGTTCGAATCTATACAGCGCAAAGTTTGAAAAAATTAAAAGTTTTTATTAATACATTTAAGTTATAGAAAATCATTTTAAACGATAGTGATCGCTGTTTTAATGAATTTCATATATTTAGAGATTCCAAAACAACGAGTTAGCTGAATCTACTCATGTTTTTTTGGGGGGGGAGGGGGTCCATGGGCGTGAAATGCTCATGCACGCGTTTTAGAGAACGCACAGAATTTCGTATTTTTGAAATTCCAATACAACGAGTTAGCTGAATCCAATGGGGTTTTTTGGCTTTCATAGGCGCGAAGCGTTCATACACCAGTTATAGTGATAGTGTATTTAACAAATTTCATTTTTTTCAGATTGGCGGAAACAAAATGTTATAACATTTTTTTAAATGCACAAATAAACAATCGACTTTTAAAAATGAAACTATCTAATTTAAAAATTAACTTTTCTATCTTAACGATCCTCTTAAATTTTCACTTTATACTGCTATTTTTTATTTCCTTATAAATTCTATATTTAAATAATTAAAAAATCCTGATATTCATGATTTATTTAAAACTTTGTAGAAAACAAGGCAACCGGTTTGCGAATTATCCCCTCACGTATGAAAAACGCTAAACGAAAGTCCTAACATAGGAGTTTAGAAAAAAGGAAAGGTCCCTTGAAGCCGTTTCTACACCTGCTTACGTCATATTTGACGCGGCGCGTCTTGCACTGAAGGCTGCTAACTGCTATCGATCGAAGTCAAACATGGCGGGCGCAGGAGAGGGTGAAATAAAAAACTTTCCAGAGGGGAAGATCTTCTATTCCTATTGTCCTAGGTTTTAAAACATACGTCCGACGTTCTCTAGCCCTTCTCTCTTTCCCCATCTTCTAAATAAATGGAATTATTCACTTAGTAAGGATTAGTAGAGAATAGAGAATTAAAATGGAAGGACTAGTTCTACTGCTTTTACATTATGGCATAACCGTGTCACCAGGTATACAAGGTCTGCGAGGTACAAGTTTTCAAAGACATCAGCGTACTTCATTGGTTGTTTACGTGCCGCTGATTGGTTGGGGATTTTCTCAGGGATCCAAATAGATTTTTCGTCATTTTCAAAACGAGATTGACCAATCAGAGGCTTGCAATTTTGAAACATTTTTGCTCTTTTCAACAATCTTACAAAATATAGGGCTCCGATTGTTTCATCTCGTTTTGAATATAGCGAAAAATTTATCTGAATCCCTGCCTATATCTGTGTGACAATTTAACAAGCATTATCTTGACGATAATGACACTCGCTTAGATGCTTGTCGAATCGCTTTTGTCCAGAATCATTTCAACTAATCAAATTTTATATCCCGTATGTCCCCACTCTCATATCTAGGCACCTTATGGCTCTATTACACGAGACGTCAAAGTTGCCACTACCGTCTGATGACACAAGGTTAACTTATAGATACAAAATAATTTGCTCGAAACAAGAATTTTTTATGTTGGAGCAATGTTGCCGCCTGTTAATTGTGTACAGGGGAAATGTCGCCTCCAACAGAAAATGAAATAATTGGAAAACTGACGAGGGAGGAGCTGTGATCGTTGTGTCCAACGCCATCTAGAAACGTTACCAGAATAGATTCCAATGAATGATCAGCTAATGGCCGATCTGCCGTGAGGTCGAAATCGAGATCGTACGCATTGTCTATACGTCGCGTTGCTGCATTGCAGCAATGGACTGTATTCAAAATCTGGGTTGGAGGCTGAAAAAAGTCACGTGGTACCGGTAATTTACCCAGAGAACTTCTAACTGATGAGAAAGGAAGCTACCACTGCTTTCCCCATCAACTGTTTAACTAGCTGGCGCGTGGGATTTATATTGCGTCTACGGAGTACAGCGTCTACTACACAGCTTTCCGTTCTTTACGCTAGAAGTTTTAGCCTTGACCACGTGATCATGACGTAGATGGAATATCCTCCATTTCTGTTGTTTCTGCCGTGTGATAGGAACTTTTCTCACTTGTCTAATCGAACTCCTCCAGGCGAGAATCTGCAAGTTCAGGAATGTAGTTTTGCCACAGTTTGGAAAAAAAATTCTGTCTGAGTATGCGCTCTGTGCATATAAGGAAACCGGATGTTTACAAATAAACAGTTTCGTCAATGAATCATCATAGTAGGAGAGCTGTTGAACATTTTTGAGTAGGTATTTGAGGCACCCTGAAAATTTGTGCAACACTTCTTTTGTAATGCATGAATACAAAATCGAATGTCTGGTTGAAGGATCGTGGCCCAAAATCTGTGCCAGACACGTGTCAAGTGCCATTTGTTGACTACCCACAAAAGGTATTTGAGGCACGCTGAGATTGAGACAGAATAATATTTATGCTTAGAAAAAAATATTTTGAAAATGACAGACACTTTAGTTGGCCCAAAACCTGTGCCAAACACGTGTCAAGTGCCATTTTCTGACTACCCAAAAAAGGTATTTGAGGCACACTGAGATTGAGACAGAATAATATTTATGCTTAGAAAAAATATATTGAAAATGACAGACACTTTAGTCGGCCCAAAACCTGTGCCAGACACGTGTCAAGTGCCATTTTTTGACTACCCAAAAAAGGTATTTGAGGCACGCTGAGATTGAGAGAGAATAATATTTATGCTTAGAAAAAAATATTTTGAAAATGACAGACACTTTAGTCGGCCCAAAACCTGTGCCAGACACGTGTCAGGTGCCATTTTTTGACTACCCAAAAAAGATATTTGAGGCACACTGAGATTGAGACAGAATAATATTTATGCTTAGAAAAAAATATTTTGAAAATGACAGACACTTTAGTCGGCACAAAACCTGTGCCAGACACGTGTCAAGTGCCATTTTTTGACCACCCAAAAAAGGTATTTGAGGCACGTTGAGATTGAGACAGAATAATATTTATGCTTAGGAAAAAATATTTTGAAAATGACAGACACTTTAGTCGGCCCAAAACCTGTGCCAGACACGTGTCAAGTGCCATTTTTGACTACCCAAAAAAGGTATTTGAGGCAAGCTGAGATTGAGACAGAATAATATTTATGCTTAGAAAAAAATATTTAAAAATGACAGACACTTTAGTCGGCCCAAAACCTGTGCCAGACACGTGTCAAGTGTCATTTTTTGACTACCCAAAAAAGGTATTTGAGGCACGCTGAGATTGAGACAGAATAATATTTATGCTTAGAAAAATATTTTGAAAATGACAGACACTTTAGTCGGCCCAAAACTTGTGCCAGACACGTGACAAGTGCCATTTTTTCTATAGGAACCCTTTCTTTTTTTTCTGCGCTTTTCCAATGTCTGCCTTTTTTTCCAGCTGTTTTCAGATGCCCCTCCCCCTATAGATTTTTGCCAGTACACTTTCCCCTTCTCTTCTTCTTCCTTAGCTTCTGTTTGTTCTAAGGCTTTCATAGCTTGCACCCATTTTTAGCTCACAGGCTATCAAAGCCTAAGAGCTTATGTGCCCGCCGGTTCTGTATGTACGTAACGCGATAACTCTTGATAGAAACATCCCATATGCTTCAATTTTTTTTTCTTGTTTCATTCTGATATGCAGCTTCCCTGATTAGTTTGGGGGGCTCATTGGTTAAGGATAAAGGGGAAAAAGGGGAGTTAGTCCACCCCCCCCCCCCTTAATTCAGATAAATGGGTTTTTCATGAAGAATTATTCGATTTGCTCCGAATTTGGTAAACAGGTTTATTATGTCAAGGACCTTCCCTGATTAGTTTTGGGGGTTCATCGGTTAAGGATAAAGGGGGAAAAGGGGTGTTAGTCCACCCCCCTTAATTCATATAAATGGGTTTTTCATGCAGAATTATTCGATTTGCTCCGAATTTGGTAAACCAGTTTATTATGTTAAGGAACTTCGCTGATTAGTTTTGGGGGTTCATTGGTTAAGGATAAAGGGGGAAAATGGGTGTTACTTCACCCTCCCCTTATTTCATACAAATGGGTTTTTCATGCAGAATTATTGGATTTGTTCCGAATTTTGTATACCGGTTTATTATGTTAAGGAACTTCCCTGATAAATTTTGGGTGTTCATTGGTTAAGGATAAAGGGGGAAAAGGGGTGTCAGTCCACCCCCCCCCCCTTAATTTAGATAAACGTTTTTTTCATGCAGAATTATTCGATTTGCTCCTAATTCGGTATAACGGTTTATTATGTTAAAGAACTTCCCTGATTAGTTTTGGGAGTTCATTGGTTAAGGATAAAGGGGGAAAAGGGGTGCAACGCGATTTACGCTTTGTTTGTATCGGAAGTCAGTAAATGGATCTTCAGCGAGGCACCGCAAGTCCAGCTTTACTGGCACTCGCGTTTAACATTCTATGTTGTCTGGCAAGTAGAAAGTGCCAACAAAATTGTCTGTCATATTCAAAATATTTTTTCCTAAGCATAAATATTATTCTGTCTCAATCTCAGCGTGCCTCAAATACCTTTTTTGGGTAGTAAAAGAATGGCACTTGACACGTGTCTGGCACAGGTTTCGGGCCGACTAAAGTGTCTGTCATTTTCAAAATATTTTTTCTAAGCATAAATATTATTCTGTCTCAATCTCAGCGTGCCTCAAATACCTTTTTTGGGTAGTCAAAAAATGGCACTTGACACGTGTCTGGCACAGGTTTTGGGCCGACTAAAGTGTCTGTCATTATCAAAATATTTTTTTCTAAGCATAAATATTATTCTGTCTCAATCTCAGCGTGCCTCAAATACCTTTTTTGTGTAGTCAAAAAATGGCACTTGACACGTGTCTGGCACAGGTTTCGGGCCGACTAAAGTGTCTGTCATTTTCAAAATATTTTTTCTAAGCATAAATATTATTCTGTCTCAATCTCAGCGTGCCTCAAATACCTTTTTTGGGTAGTCAAAAAATGGCACTTGACACGTGTCTGGCACAGGTTTTGGGCCGACTAAAGTGTCTGTCATTTTCAAAATATTTTTTTCTAAGCATATATATTATTCTGTCTCAATCTCAGCGTGCCTCAAATACCTTTTTTGTGTAGTCAAAAAATGGCACTTGACACGTGTCTGGCACAATTTTGGGGCCACGATCCTTCAGCCAGACATTCGATTTTGCATTCAGGCATTACAAAAGAAGTGTTGCACAAATTTTCAGGATGCCTCAAATACCTTCCCTAAAATGTTTAACAGCTCATGGACTATCATGATGGCGTAGACCAATGGCATCGCAGACAAGTTAATCTAAGACCAATCAGGTCGTAGATGATTTATTTGTAATCCAATCAGATCGCATGTGCAATAGAATCAGGACTGCGGATTCTGAGTCCGATCTGTTAAATTTTCCGGAGGCGGAGTCGTCCATTTTACAAGCAGGACTGCGTTATCGGAGTCGGAGTCGGGCCATTTTTGAGCGAAAGAGTCGGAGTCGGATCTGTTAAAATTCCCGGAGTCGGAGTCGTCCATTTTCCAACCGACTCCGCAACCTTGAGTAGAATTCATAAAGAAAGACTGGTATACCAAAGTAAATTTACCCAAAATGACTTCATTTGACCTTTCCTTACATTAGGGAGCCTCGATATGAGAATGCACAATGCAGGGTATAAAATTTGATTGGTTGAGACAATACTGGATAAAAGCAAATTACCAAGCATCTTGGCGATCTTTCTACAGCGCCTAGAAGATACAGTGTGGAAAACCGCTACAAAATAGTGCTAAAAAATTGAATCCCATAAATGTACAACGATGCTGAATAACAAGATGTCGATCGTAGCGCCATCGTAGTGATTTAAAAACGATAGTCATTCTAAAAGAGACTCTTTAACCTATTTCACGTCATTCCTTAAATAAATTAGCTTATAACAGACTAAAATATCTTATATTTATAGTTTCCGATATTTAACATTCTATAATTCTTGAAAACACAGTGTTTATATTGAAAAGAGTTACGAGATGGCGCTCGTATCAGCATATTGCCGCTGAGCATTGTTGGAGATTTATGGGATACAAGTTTTTAGCACTTTTTAAAGCATTATAGGAACGAGGTGAATCCCGTCGAATTTCGACGAAAGAAAATTTTTACAAAGGAACTGTTGCATCAAATTTATAATACATCGACAGCAATAATTACAATAAAAAATCCATCTTACACTTGTTAGTTTAACTCTACAAAAACATATTTTAACCTAAGATTAACAAAATACTTTTTTCATAAACTTCAACTGTTAAAATTATTGAAAAAATAAACTTTATTCATATACGTAATCAGTAACATATAATCAATATAAGTAATTTTGTTTAAGTTATCAATTAACGCTTGGTATTACGGAATGAAAAATCAGCAAAAATGATTTCATCTTGGCATAATCATAGAATTCCCTCCCCCCCCCCCCCTTTAAATCTAAACTGAATCAAATCATTTTCCACGTTTCACATCCATATTAACCATTAAAAAAAATTACCGTGCAATAGGTTATTAATAAATATTTTCCAAGCTTGAAGTCAGCTATTACAGCTTTCCATGGGAAAATTCTCACTCGTGATTTCAGGTCTTAGTATAATCTCTGTACCTTCGCGTAAAAATCCCGGAAACTTATCAATTTTAGGCGTATTAAAAGGGGAAACATCTCGTTTTATGAAATAGAATTATCATTTTCTTTTAACTATGACGGCATTTTCAGTCGCTGAAATATTTTGCCTATTGTCTCAAACTCAATATCAGTGGAATGAAACAATAGTGAAATATAACAGCATCATCAGAGAAATTGTGTCTTTTTTAAAGCATAACGTCATTTTCTGTTCAAATTTTTAAAAAAGATAGTTTTAATTATAATGAGAAAATGGCATCAGTAAGAATATAATCAATAAAGATAACTAAACCACTTTTAATAGAAATCAAGTACTTCAGTTGCCACAATTAGAAAATTGGTATTAAAAACTATAAAAAAATTAATATCTCAAAAATTAATTGAGATACAGCTTTCAAACAAATTGCATTTAAAAGAACATTTTTTTCTGTATAAGACGGTGTAAACATTTAAAATGTGGGATGTTTAGAAGTTTAAAAATTTGCAGTAGCGAAAATTGCAAAACCGAAATTTTATTTCAAATTTTAAAGTGATGCCATTCGCAGAATGACGTATGCGTTACGCACAGATATGTTTGTCCTTTATAATATAGATAGACGTTTTCCACACTGTATCTTCTAGGCGCTGTAGTTGGCTACATTCGCCTCGACGAGTTCAATTATGCGAATGAAACAAGCATTAGCTTAGGGCACAGATTAAATATTTTACACAGATATGACAGAGGAGCAAAAACCCGTACCGGCGCGATTCTAGCGACACTACTGAGAACAGGCGGGAACAGATGCACGGAGCTTGTAAACATAAACTGTCACTCTCAGACTTGTGCTATCACTGTCACGTTTACCTGGTTTTTTTTTTTTTGTTTTTTTTTTTGTACGATACACACAGCTATTTGAATGTTTTTAATTTTTGCAAAAGCTCATTTCAGAGATATATTTCTTGAATATAATTATTTTATATTTTCAAGTGCTCTTTTCAGAGCTTTTTTTCTTGCAATTAATTATTGCAATCAAATTATTGTTATATCAGACTTACACATAAAACCATTTTATAGGTAAAAATATTAATTGTATACAACGTTTTACTGCAGACATTAAAATTAATTGAACAATTTAAAAGTGTCATTGTTTAAAACCGAATTGTTTAGAATGTGCCTGTAAGTAGTATTTTAAAATGTGCTATATTTATTATTTTTGTAAATAATCACATATACATCACTGAGGAATGTAAAAGTGACTTTACGATACTATTTATAACTTATGGTATTCAAATTTTACAAGTATGAAACTATTTAAATATCTGTGTTTAAATTAATATAAAAAAGGGCTAAATCTTTAATAAGAAATGTGTAGGCACATATTTTCGGTGATTATTTGTAAAATTCCTAGTATCTGCTTGATAAAATAAAACACGTTTTATGTTTTTAACAACAATAAACTTAAACAAATGCCGAAATCGCTTGCCAGCGACGCATAAAAAAAGATAGATACTACACAAATAAGACGAGTAACAACTACCTGTTGCGACCTGCCCGAAACGTTTGCGACTGTTGTCACTAGAGGCTCTGAAGTTGCTATTCGGTTACCATTGAGCTTATGGAAGCGTCATATCTGTATGAGATATTTAAATTGTGGCTTAGCGATAATGTCAGGCACGCCAAGATACTTGGCGATTCGCTTTTGTCCAGAATAGTTTCAACCAATCAAATGTTATACCCCGCATTCGCCTCTCTTATATCTGGGCTCCCTAGTCCAGACGAGCATTGCGAATTTCTTGAATGGAAAATGACTAGCTTGCCATAGTTTGGACAAACACGCCTTTATAAACACACTCTGTGCATCGCATGTTGCCACTTTTACAACTACACTGTTAAAAATATCGTGAAAAATTATCTCTGTTTTTAAAGGCTATCTATTTTCTGACCAATGAGAGCGCTGCATAAACACCTATGGAGCGTTCTCATTGGTTAGAAAATAGATAGCCTTTAAAAACAGAGGTAATTATTCACGATATTTTTAAGTGTAGGCACCCCACATTGGATGGGATCTAGATAGATTTTCGGCTGTTAGTGAAACGAGATCAACCAACCAGAAAAGTGCGCAAAAAGTTCGCAAAAATGACGGCTTCGGATTGGTCAATCTCGTTTCGCTAACAGCTCAAAATCTATCTGGATCCCAAGCCTCGATCACCAAGGTAACCATGCGCTGTAGTAAGGTGCCTCTACCTGTGATGACATACGCACAGGACGCATGCTCACGTGTGTAACGTCCATAGGACTTTACCCATGTGGCGCGTGACCAACGAAATACAAAGCCAGTTCATCGAGGCTAACGAGAAAGACAGGCTACCGCGGTGGGTCCGATTCTTCTTTTTTTACAGACCGCTGGAGTCACGTGATGCTCTTTTCGCACACCTTCATTGATGCATTCGAGCATCGCGTGACTCCAGCGGTACAGCGCCTAGAAGATACAGTGCGGAAAACGTCTATTCCTATAATGTTTTAAAAAGTGCTAAAAACTTGTATCCCATAAATCTCCAACAATGCTCAGCGGCAATATGCTGATACGAGCGCCATCTCGTAACTCTTTTCAATATAAACCCTGTGTTTTCAAAAATTATAGAATGTTAAATATCGAAAACTATAAATATAAGATATTTTAGTCTGTTATAAGCTAATTTAGTTAAGGAATGAAGTGAAATAGGTTAAAGAGTCTCTTTTAGAATGACTATCGTTTGTAAATCACTACGATGGCGCTACGATCGACATCTTGTTATTCAGCATCGTTGTACATTTATGGGATTCAATTTTTTAGCACTATTTTGTAGCCGTTTTCCACACTGTATCTTCTAGGCGCTGTACCAGCGGTCTGTAAAAAATGAAGAATCGGACTCACCGCGGTAGCCTGTCTTTTTCGTTAGCCTCGCAGTTCATGGTGTGGCGTCACGACCATGAAAGCACTCGGTCGGAGAGCGCGACTAACAAAATGCATTAAACTACTGATAGTTGTTTACTTTATACTCTAAGATATTAATAAAATTTTAAAAAATAACTTTTTTTTCAATTGTGCATTTTTATAATAAAAATATATTGTTACATATAATAGAATTCAAATAAAAAACTTATTAGAATGGAAATAAATCTAATTTAAACTATCTGATGAGAAATAACAAATATTTTAATATTTTAAAACATACCTGCAATGCTAGTCACGTAATCATGAAGAACTGGTTAAGTCAGAACCAAGACACAGAGCTCAAGCACAGGGGCGCGGCGACCCAGTGTGCAAAGTGTGCACCGCACACAGGCGCCAGAATAGTAAAGGCGCCAAATATTTTAGGCGAAGCTGAAATATTTTAAAAACTTTTATCCAATTTAAATTTATTAAAATCGAATTTGATTGATTTCTGACACTTTTCTGAATTAATTTTTATTTTTAAAATATGTAAAAATTGCAGATGTTTTTCAGTGGCGTAGCTTTAGGAAGGGTGGTGGAGGGAGTCTCAAGCCGAAAGACGTCATGTTGTCGAAAGGTCACTGTCGAAGGGCGCCGTTAAGCGACTGAAATACATTAAAAAAAGCTAAAAACTTTAAAAATTCGGAAGGGCAACCGCAAATGTCGTGTTTGGCATCCCTGCACAAGATCAGGCCTGTCCAAGCTTTCCGAAGGCAGGGTGCGTACTACAGCTTGTGGCAAATATGGATGGACTCCATTATTCAAATGGTTGAAAATATGTAACACTTCTATCTCACTGTATGGTATTGGAAGCGATACACATACTGACGATCAGAGCTTAATTTCTAACAAAAAAGTACCGGGGACCTAGTATTCTGCGGTATCGGTACTAACAACCGTGCCGTTCCTCTGTCACTCCAATCTGCATATTTATATTTCGTACATTATTTGCGAAATTTAAAGCACTTGATTTTTTTTTTCGCAAAATAAGCTAGTATGTTGTGGCCATCACCAAACTTTGTTTTATATAAATCACGTTAATTAAATAATTTAAATAGTACAAGAAATTATATCAATTTAGCACCAATTCATATAAAAATATATCTGAATTTGAAGTTTAATGAAAATTCGTGCATTAGTTCTTGAGATAGAGCTATAACGGAAATTCTGAAAAATGTAGCATAGCAGCGCCACCTATAGAGCGATTTACACCAAACCATAAACAGCACTAATTGATATCAAGGTATACCTGAATCTGAAGTTTGATGAAAATTCGTGCATTAGTTATTGAGATAGAGCTGGGATGGAAATTCTGAAAAATGCAGCATAGCAGTGCCATCTGTTGAGCGATTTGCACCAGATCATACACAGCACTAATTCCTATCCAGGTATACCTGAATCTGAAGTTTGTTGAAAATCCAAGCATTAGTTCTGGAGATAGAGCTATTGCGGAAATTACAAAAAATGCAGCATAGCAGCGCCACCTGTTGGGCGATTTACACCAACACGTAATCAGCACAAAGTCATATCAAGTACTAATAGAATCTGAAGTTTGATGAAATCCGTGAATTATTTCTTGAGATAGAGCTACTGCGGAAATCGTATAAATCCTGCAAAATACAGCATAGCAGCGCCACCTGTTGAACGATTTACACCAAAATGTATAAAACGTCAATTTATGTCAAGGGTTAACTGAATCTGAAGATTGATAAAAATCCGTGCATTAGTTCTGGAGATTGAACTATTGTAGAAATCGTGAAAAATGCTGTATAGCAGCGCCACCTGTGAGCGATTTACACCAAAAACTAATCAGCATAAATTTATATCAGGGACTAACTGAATATAATTTTTTATTAAATTCCGTGCATTAGTTCTTGAGATAGAGCGCCCACAAAATTTATGTCACATACAGACAGACTCACAGACAGACATTTTGTAAAAACCTGTTTTTTGGAATCTCTGACCCCTAAAACGTGTAAATACGTGGAAAACCGGAATTCGAAAATTTTCATGAATCCAATACTTTCTTCTTGTAAAGATAGAAGAAAGTAAAAATTTAATATTATACTTAGCTGTCAACTATTCCACTTTTTAGTTATCACTCCTTCTGAATAGTAATCTTTGCCTAATTTTAATGTTAACTAATTGCAGAATTCTTCGATTAAATATGGTAAGGATTATGATTCGGAAATAGTGTTAACACAAAAAAGGGTTTGCAGCTATGCACTTTGAAGAAAAGATGAATGAAATTTACAAAAATTAATATTTATATGCTGAAGAATGGACTAATGTTTTTCAATTTCCTATAAAAGGTGCATATCTTAAACTGTAATCGATTTCTTCCGCATAACAATCTTTTGGGGTGAGTCCCTGAAAATCAGATTAAATTAAAAATTTGACACCGTTGTCGGAAAGATTAAATGCTTTTATAGAAAAAGGGGAAAACACTGCGCAGTTGCTTTCTATCAGAATAACAATACATGGCAATTATATCTACTTACAAATGAAAGTGACTTCGTATATGTGCAGAGCAGAGCCTTAGCATAGGCAATGTTCATGGTACAAAATAAATAAAAAAAATCACTAACTTTATTTTTATACTCGTACGCAATGGAAGACAAAAAAACCTGAAATTGATGCTCGTTCTCTAAAAACAGAAAATATTCTTTTCAGGTTAGACATCTAAATAATAATAATAATAATAATAATAATAAAACAGCCAATTAAAAATTATCCTACTGTCTCAAAAGAAAATCGAACTGAAAGCAAATTCATCGTTCAGTCTCTTGAGTGGCGCCGTATCAACACGTCGCGTCGTTGACATAAATTTGAATATAATAAATTTGAAATAGAAAAACATGATTTCTGTTTTCCCTTCATTCTGATCAAAATAGCATTAAAATAATTTGAAATAGAATATAATACGTAATTTTGAAGGAGGAAAAGTTTTTTTTCTTTTTCCTATACATGAATAAATAAAATTTTGAATGTAAGACAGATTGGGTTTGAGTGACAAGCCCAAAGGCTAATATAAAAATTGAGACTTTTTCATCGCCATCTCCTACGTGTGCGACACATTACGTCACATATAAGTGTTTTGATAAAAAAGAATGCAAAAGCTTGGAGATGGAAAGGAAAGAAGAGGGTAATTTAGGCTTCGGTTTTTCGGAAGCGCTATTGCACTGGACTGCAGAGCCCTGTATTTATGAGTTCCGGTGAATTCCGACCAATATTTAAATATTTACTAAAAACAGAGAGGTACCGGAGTTGGTCTGTGGTGCAAATTAAACCCTGCGGACGATATATAAAAGAGTAGGATATTATATTGCAAAATTATAAAGCAACATAAGCCTCAGGTTACGCACGGTTCCTATTCAAAAGTAAATTGCCGAAAAAAGCCCAAATCAATCGGCTACATATAACTGAAACAATAAATAAATAAAACAGGATATAATTTAAATTGCAATGCTTAAGAAACATGAAAAGCGCCATTCGATTCCAAACCAATTTAACAGTCATGCCTATCATTTTATGCTTTTACGCATAAAAACTAACCCATGAACATGTAAGAAAGTTTCATGCTGTTCAGGAAGTAAAAATATTTTTGAGAACAACCTCAAACTGAATTACGTTTCTTGGAAATTTCAATTGTATTTATCAGATTTGCTTCGAACAAAGAATAATCGGTCAAGTGCGAGTTTCACTCGCGTACAAAAAGTTCCGTAGAATAAAGTTAAGCATTGTTAAACGAATAATAATAAGACTTTGTAAAAAACTTGGAATTATTCTAAAATATTTTTCAATAATTGAATTCAACTGGAATGAAAAAGGGTGACTATATATCGTCATGATTCGCACTACCAAAAACAAAGACCTTGTAGAAAGTTTAAAGTTGACATTGTGCCAAATGCGCTTTGAAAGATGTCGCAAAGTTGCATCGCCGCCTTGGTCTGTGCTGCTTTTCTCTAGAAAGGTTTTTAATTAATATCGCGGCTAATTATCCACAATCCTTTTCGAAAATTATTATCAACAATCCATGGATGATTTCGTGTCAATGAGTACCTCGAACTCCCCCCAATTTTCCTCACTGATCGCCCGCAAAGTAAAGTTTATGTATAACGGAAAAGTGTGATTTTCTGTAAAACTATATGACCTAGGATAATGCTGCTTACTTGCTTAATGACAAAAATATTTTGCGTTTTCGTGTTCGGGATAGAACATAATGTTAATTTTCAGCAACAAAAAAAATATGAAAAATCAAAAAATAAAATACTCCGACGACGAAGGAAGGGTTAAGCATGTGACAAGGTTAAGATACGTTTTGACAATTGTTATATAGCCAGCAGTGGCGTGGCGTCCGGTCATCGCTGGATGCGGCGATGACCAAGGAATATTTTAAAACTCTTAATAAGCTTTTAAAACTCTACGATCCAGTTTTAGCAGAACATTTGGAGTTCATGTATAAGTGAAGGTAAGATTTAAAGTTTCTTTTTTGAACATTCAACCATTGAATTTTAGAGTTAATAATTTTTCACCACAAACTTAAATAATTGCGATGACCACCAAAAATTTTCACGCCACGCCACTGATAGCCAGCATAGCGGTTTTATATTTGCTAATATAAAATCAATCGTTCCGAGACTCGGGAAACGTTTAAAAATGCACCCCTAATTATTATGTACGTGTGGTAATTCTTTAAAGCGCATCTTAGTATAAAAAATTACAACGCGCTCCATAATTTGAGAAAATATCTTTCTGCCTTTATGTATATTTACCGTATTACGAGCACTCCTTTCTTTGTGTCATGGTACTACCACTGATTATTTAAACACATTTATATTTCTAAATTAAAATTTATTTGAACTTGTGGGAAGGGAGCAAGCAGCTGAAGAACCCACCTTTTAGGGATGTCCGTTATTTACATTCCTTACCAACATTCTCTGCCAACATTCCTTATTTTTAAAGTCAAACAAAAATATTTTGAACCAGAAATTTAATTTAATAAATGAAATAAAAAAGAACCCTATAGAAACAAGGCACATTTCATTAAATAAGTTTTCAGATTCAAAATTTCTTTATTTGACATGGAGAAAACCCTCGGAAGGTTGGTTTGGCAGGTATACATTTATAGTTATTGAAAAAAATTATAAGGTTTTTTTTTGGGGGGGGGAGGGGTTTAGGGAGATGGGGCGCCAAGTGAAGTTCTGCACACAGGCGCCGGATACTGCTGGCGTGCCCCTGCTCAAGCACTTAAAAGCAACTTTATGCAGAAAAATTGTCCGGAGAAGTGTCACTGAGGAATGTGATGTTAAAAATACTCAACATGCACTCTGTGACACTTTTGGGGACACAAAAGGTTCATGTGAAAATAAGTTCGTGTCAGAAGACCATTCTCACTGAGTTTTAAAGATTCTGAAAAGAAAACATAAATGTTTGAACTCTACAGTCAAATTTTAGATCTAGGTTTAAGATGAAGAGTTTTACTACATTCTAAGGATTTATTTAAAAATACACGCAAACTAGATTTTATTTTGCGCATAGTTTATAAACTTAAACACAGAAAAAAAAATGTAAAATGTGTCTTTTCAGACATAGTTTTTTTTTTCAATACAGAATATGTATATTTCAGTACTATTAAAATATTCTTCTGAAGGTTATCTTAAGTTTTAAAATGCAATTTAAAAACTGATAGAAAGCAACGGTACAGTAACATTCGGAATTATACAAAAACTACTAAATCTAATCAAAATGAGAAATTAAATATGTTTAGAAATAAATTTTACTTCTTTAGATTGCTATGTAGAAATGATTTAGGGAGAAAATTTAAAGTAAACATAAGCTACATGCTAAACAAACGTACAAAATATAACATTTAATAGAATGCACAATTTAAAGCTTTTAATTCTATGACGAAAGAAAAAATAAACTGTAAACAGCATATTTGGCCTAAAAAATAAACAGATTATAGCATAAGACAAGAAATGAAACAAAATTAGTTCTGAAAACATGAAACTATATAGCAATTTATAGTTAGGCTTAAACACCCATATCAAGCTCTAGCACAACGATGACAGATCAAAAAATAGCAATAAATTTAACTAATACAAAATTCACCAAATCCTTAAAATAATGTCTAAATAATCACAAAACTTTACAGATTATAAATAAAAATAATACATACCCATTAGAAACCTGCAATATACTTTAAAAAGTCATCTTTTAAAGACGTTATGCACTTTCGTAATGCTTTACTACTGAGAAGTTGAGTTTAGATGATCCGATCCTTTTGACGTCATTAAAGTCATAAACCGGCCTTGTCTATTGCAAAGACTTTTAAGATACATAGACCGGCAAACTGTCAGTTTAACTGAGGATTTTTTATCACAGCTGTTGTACGGCAGTTTATATGTTTTATATTTTAATTTACCTAAAAAAAAGCTTTTATTAGCGTATTTTTTCATTGCGGTTCATTAAGTATTAGTCTACCCTATTTCATTCAGGCCTTAAAAAAAAAAAAAATACCTTATTATTCATCAATTGTTTTGTTTTTTTCATATAGCAAGTAAGTATTTCAAAAAACAATCTCCAAGGATAAAAATATAGTGTTACTTTCATTAATATGCATTTTTTAATTACCTTTTTCCATAAAAAATTGTTTATAAAACGTGAATTTCTTTACAAGTAATTTAAAATTTTGTAAATTACTATATTATGTTACAGTTGCTACCGTTAATCTAAACTTCCTTTCCAGCTACTTTTGTAAGTCAAACTTAAAAAAAGGTGGAATTATAATCTTTAACAATCTGGTTCCATATAAATTTTGCCTTTATTTAGGTTTATAAGACATGTTAAAACTAGATACTCTTTTTTAAATATACCATCCATAAAAGTATTAATAAATCGCCTTTTTTAACTTTATTTCTGAAAATTCAATATTTATAACGCATATTTAGATATAAAAAATAGCTTTATGAAAAAAAAATATGCCATAAACTTCATATATATTGATAAAAATTAATTTTTAAGCTCATTCTAGCCGTAGCATTTAATGGTAAATAACCACAGCTGACGTACAAACCTCGCGGTTCAGGTGTTTCAATGTACTTCAGATGGCTGCCATGATTTCGCATGCTTTTGAATGGAAATTGCCGGTCTATGTATCTTAAAAGTCTTTGGTCTATTGTTGGTCATGTGTGGTATAGCGTGTGGTGTGGAAATCGGCTATCCTCTAATACTTAAAAAAGCACTAAAATATTGTATCCCTTAAATGTGCAACGATGCTGCTGCAATATACAGATCGCAGCGACATCTGTAGGATATTTTCTAAAACTGCAAGATATTGCTAGTCTATACCAAAGACTTTTAAGATACATAGACCGGCAGTTCCCATTCAAAAGCATGCGAAATCATGGCAGCCATCTGAAGTAAATTGAAACACCTGAACCGCGAGGTTTGTACGTCAGCTGTGGTTATTTACCATTAAGTGCTATGGCTAGAATGAGCTTAAATATTAATTTTTATCAATATATGTGAAGTTTATGGCATATGTTTTTACATGCAGCTATTTTTTGTATCTAAATGTGTGTTATAAATAATGACTTTTAAGAAATAAAGTTAAATAAGGCGAATTATAAATAATTTAATGGATGGTATGTTTGAAAAAGAGTATCTAATTTTAACATGCATTATAAACCTAAATAAAAGCAAAATTTGTATGCAAAGAGATTGTTAAAGTTTATAATTCCACCTTTTTTAAAGTTTGACTTACAAAAGTAACTGGTAGGGAAGTTTAGATTAAAGGTAGCAACTGTAACATAATATAGTAATTTACAAAATTTTAAATTACTTGTAAAGAAATCTATATTTCTTAAACTAATTTTTATGCAAAAAGGTAATTAAAAAAATACATATTAACGAAAGTAACTCTATATTTTTATCTTTGGAGGGTGTTTATTGAAATACTTACTTGCTATTCGAAAAAAATTGATGAATAATAAGGTATTTTTAAAAAAAAAGGCCTAAATGAAATAGGTAGACTAATACTTAATGAACTGCAATGCAAAAATGCGCTGATAAAAGTATTTTCTTAGGTAAATTAAAATATAAAACATATATACTGCCGTACAACAGCTGTGATAAAAAATCCTCAGTTAAACTGACAGTGTACAGGTCTATTTATCTTAAAAGTCTTTGGTCTATACAATGTAATACGAAAATCCCGCATGTGTCGCTGCGATTGACTCTTTGGATTTCTGCAGTATCGTCGCACATTTAAAGAATAACTTTTTTTAGCATTGTTTGGATAGCATATTTCCACACTATGTATTCTAGACGATGGGTTCTGCCTTTTTTTCTCGTGGAGGAAGGTTGAATTTGTGGTTGTCCCAAGGAAATAACGCCATTTTTGTGATCATTTGAGGTCATGCTGGCAAAAGCCGTAGCGAATACCTCACAGCTTAAATAACTAAATAACTAAATCTAGACGCTGTACGTGTGGCGTCAGCCGCGGGTAAATAAAAGAAAAACACCAATAGGCATGAAGAACATTTTAACACTGCTTCCCCATTGTCCAATAAACAGTCTTTTTCGGAGGATATGTGCCCGCACCGGCGTGGCTGTTGCCATTCGTGGGTAAATTCCATCGTGCTTAAACAAATATTTTGTCCAAAATAAAGCAAACCTACACTCCAGGCTTGGAGATACTCGCCTGGACGAATTGTATTATTCGAGTAAGACAAGTTAAGAAGCATTAACTTGGCGATAATGGCAGGTTCTTCAAAATGGTTGGCTATTCGCTTTTGTCCAGAATGCCTCAAGCAATAAATTTTTATGTTATGTATGCCACCACTGGGAGCTGACCATGGAGCTATGAAGATTAAAAGGAGACGACATACCAATCTATCCTAGAACCGTGCAGAGCTTTGAAGACAAAAGGCGAGTTCTCCCCCCCCCCCCTGCGAAATTCTAAAATGGAGGGCCAAAATCACAGTCAGGTGAAATCCGAGGACCTCATTGGTCATTGAGTCGCGTCCTTTTTAGAGAGCAATCTCTAGCGCCAAAGAAAGCGTCGAATACTCCCTTTTCCGAGAAAAAATCATGTATTGAAGCGAATTTTTTCTGTTTCATTTAAAATAAGCCATCGAAATTGATTCAAGATATTTTGATGACATTTTATAAAATGGGAATCAAAGATTTCGATTTTAAGCTGTAAAAAAATTAAATAATATGGCAAGTACTTTTTTAGTTAATGAAAATTAAAAATGAAACTTGCATTTTTTCCCCTTATGTTACTTTTAAAATCCAAAATAAAACAAATATTCGCACTTTTCTGAAATCGCTTCGTATTAAGGCTCCTATAATACGGGCTGACTCACGCCGCCATTTAATTACCAGTAGGAGAAGAACGATTGGCTATGCCGCGTGGTCAACGATCGCTGATTGGTCTAAGTGGGAAACAAAATGCTTGACGATTTAGCCTGTATTATAGTAGCCCTACTTCGTATGGCGCCCAAATATAAGGCGAATATGGTGCTCTCCATTTGATTTATTAGACTTGTTTGCACTATAATAATAAAAATAAGGAAGATCTAAATTAAACAGGAAGATAACATGTGCTTTTAACGGCAAACGGGCAGTTCTGTGCTCCACGTGTGTGCACCAGATACGATAGTATCAGTCGTTGCTAATAGCAACGTGACGTCAATGCAGGGGGTCTATAGAAAAATTTAATAACTAAATTAGAATATTAAAAACTTTCAGAAATTTTTGCCTAATGGAAAATAATTTTTTAAAATAATGTTAGTTTTTAAACCGATTTTAATTATAAAGAATAAACAGAACAAAAAATACTACATGAACAATTTTGTAATAGTTTGTACAATAAGTTATTTTGTTTCCTGGTTCATGTATTTAAATCTGGAATTTTTAAATCGATTTTTCACTCACTTCCTGGTAAGCTAAGGTTATAAAAATTCTCAAAGCAGGTGTGTTTTCGATGACAATATAACATTTTAATATTTTGAGAATTTAATTATAAATTAATAATATATTTCCCTATTGTTTATGGTTATAATTGTATAAGAGTTACAAGAAGAATGGAATTAATTATGCGCCAAATCATGCGCGTTAAAATATGCCAATTAACTGTGAAACTGCAACAATGAAATATTTTAAATATTAAAATGTAAAAAATAAAATATAAATAAAATATAAAGAGTGTAATATATATTTTTAAAAGCACTTTTATCATTAATTAATTAATTTATTTATGATTTTATGTTTCAAAAAATAATTTAGAAATCTTGAAACGTTGTTTAAACTATACTTTTTTCCCTTTTGCATATGTTTAAATGAATAAAGGGGGGACAAAATTTTGATTTTTAAAATAAATGCACAATTTCATGCTTTTCTAATCGTAAATTAAACGAAGGAAATTTCCATAATCGGGGTCCACACCAAATTAACACATTGTAGCGGATTTGAATATCAGTCATGAAACTAGGCTTGATTTTTAAAATAAACATTGAATGTCTATAAAAGAATGTTTACCTTTAATGTCCCAAATTATGAATTTATGAAAATTTCATCTTCTAAAGCATACTTTGTGAATTTTTTAAACTACATTAGAAGATTTACACAATCATTTAATAAATTCTAGAAGGATTTTTCCAAAATTAATTAAATTGAATTTATAGGGATTTTGTGCAATATTTGTAACTCCCCTCACATCTTTTATTTAAAATCTTTTTTTCAGTATTTTGTAGAATTACAAAATATACAAATATAATTTCTTACAATAGAAATATTTCCGAACAGAAACTTTCGCCCCCCTCCAATCTGTCATCGTCAGGAAAGCTGAAAAAGATACAAAGGCAAAAGAAATTATTTTTTTTTCTTTTGTGCAACCAATAATGTTTTATGGAAGAAAGTAAAGTAAAATATCTATAATTCATTCTTAACAATATAACTAATAATAAATGTATTAAATTAGGTTTATAACAAGTTATTTTAATGGCACTTTAATGTACCGTCGGGCATAAAGGGTTAAAAACAGAAAAACTTTTTTTAACTTTCATATTCTTTTTATGGGCAGAGAACCTGGAGCGACTTAAAAAAAAGTTTTTGGATTTAATTTTAAGGGGTTTTTTTTTATCATTTAATGCTAAACAATTAATTTTATAATTTAGATATATTCTAAATTATAGAGAGAATTCTAAATTCTCTCATCACCATTCTTTGTGGAAACTTCTAGGATAGATGTGTCAGTAAGTAATATATGCATTTATTTCTGTTATTTCAATTAAATTTTAATTCAGAATGGAGAATGTTACTATGAGATTGATTAAATATTCCTTTTAGATGGATGCTATACAAATAAAATACTATAAAAACTAGAATATAATAATTATAGCTGCTAATTGAGAAAAGTCGGCTTTTAGCTAAATGTTTTAAATTGAATTTTAGCTTAGCAAAAATTCGGTAGCTTCAGCATCTACTCTATGAAAAGGTGCGTTCCCACAAATATTTTTTTTCCAACTACAGCACTGCCTATATTAAAGAAGACATTAAATTCTGTATTTTTTTAAATTATTTGTATAATTTTTTTAATATAATTTTGTTAATTTAAAGTCTAGAAAAGGGTCTTTTTTGATAGTTGTTGACTTTTTCTAGAGTAATATATTTTTTTGTGATTTTATGGATTTAAATGGTGGTGGTCAGGTGGGGGGGGGGGGGTGGAGGAGAAAATTTATTGAAATTTTTATCATGCGGAATTTATAGACAATTTTTAAATGTTATTACAAGTATTTTTCAATGAAAACTAAATTTTTATTAAAGAATATTTGTCATGTCATATCATTTAAAAATTGCTACAGCTTATAATCTAAATTATTCACTCTCGTTGTATAAAATGTTATCAAAATATCTTGAACTTGAAGGGGGGGGGAAGGGTTGAGGCCTAAAGCTGCACGGCATTAGCCTCGAATGATCCACAAAAGAACAACCAAAAAAAAGGGAAAAGAAAACCCCACCAGGGGAGTACACCGACCAGCTAAAAACGATCTATACTAAAAAGATACTTCATCGTAGCCGTACGAAACTTATTGGACAAAGCAAACTTGCTCACAAACCATCCAAAAGAACTAAAACACCCACTATTCAAAACACTGTTATCCCAGCAACGCTTGCGATGAGATTGATACTTGTAGCATGTAAACAGAATGTGATCCAGGGAGTCCGTGACACCACATGTACTACACCTACCATCATCAAGCAGGTTGAACCTCGCCAGCATACCAGGAGTAATCAACATCCGACAAAGAAGACGGGTAATCAATACATCTTTCCTTCTGTTCCGAGCCCATACATAAGAATTCCTAATAGAAGGAATGTCACCATGTGAGATACTGTATTTACTATTGCTGTATAACTGATTGAAACATCCCCACACATCCTGCTTGTAAGCATGGCTGATGTCCTCAGGAGAAATCCAATCGATCAAAACATCGGAAAAGGTCGCACCTTTAGCAAGGCTGCCAGCTTTCTCATTTAAAGGGATTCCCCGGTGCCCCGGAACCCAATAGAAGTGAATGTTCGAGGAAAACCCTGCACCTCTAATGATCTTATTATGGAGCCAGATAATGACTATGGGAGACTTTGAGTTAACAGCCTGTAAAGCAGATAGAACTGACAGGCTGTCGGTAAGCACGACGCCATGCATCCGCTGGTGGGCCAGCTCATCCAGCGCTGTACCGATCGCCAAAGCTTCTGCTGTAAAAATTGAGTTGACTGAGTGGACTCTGTAAACAAAATGGTTCGTTGAGGAGCAACCTGCTATTGAGGTGAGAGAATTCGTTTTCGATGCACCCGTACCAATGATGTTCCACGAGTTAGAGTAATCCTGAATAAAATCAGCAAAATACTGCGAAACGATGCTCGCATCCAGGTCAGTGCTTTGGAAAGGGAGAGCCCCAGTACAGAACCTGACAGCCTCCAAGTTCATGGGAAGAGGAATTTGAAACCGAAGAAGGTGGTCTGGTGTACTGCCAAGCTTTGCGAGCCACCCTGAAACACAATGAATGTCTGTAACCAACGAATCCAGACCGTCTCCCCGGATGTCCCAGAGCGGAGACCAACTTCCCAGTGACAGGTGCTTTAGCCAGAGCTTGACCGCAAGACAGCCTATTCTATCAGCCATGGGCATAGCGCCCGCGTGCTTCCATACGATGATGTTCGGCGTCCACTTCGAGAGACCCAAAGCAATTCTGATGGCACTGGTTTGAATGACCTCCAACTTTTTAAAAAGTGAGATGCATGCCGAGTTGAGTATCGCTGCCCCGTACTCAATACCGCTTCGAATCGCTGAGAAGGCCAGGGTAAGCAGATGATGGGACCTTGCCCCATACCGTTTGTGGGCCAAAGCCTTGAGGATGTTAAGTTTACTAAACGCCATCTTCCGAAGGTACTCTATGTGTCTCCGAAAGCCACCACGGCGAGCAAAGTAACAGCCCAAAAATTTAAGCTCTGAGCACCACTCAATTAATCCACCATTAATGCTGAATTCAAAATCTCACTCTGAGAGGCGTCTCGACAGGTTGATTGCATGGCACTTGTCCGGTCTAATAGGTAACTTCCAATAAGAGCACCATTGGGAAATAAGCCGGAGCGCTTCATGTAACTTATCTCTGCAGCTTTCCAGGGAACTTTCCTCACAGTAGATGAATATATCATCTGCGTAGATTAAAAACTTTACACCGAGGAACTCTAAGACCTCAAAGAAATCAGACATATAAATGGTAAAAAGAGTCGGGCTAAGGACCGCCCCTTGCGGGACGCCTTTACCGATACCTCTAGATGTTGACGTGACGTTCCTCCAGCGGACCTTAATGGACCTCCCTGAGAGGAAATGATGGAGCCAACGAAGAATTCTCCCAGTAATGCCGATTTGAGAACATTTGTATATAAGATCATCAATGTACACTGAGTCGTAGGCGGCCTGGATATCAAGGGAGATGCCAAGAATGTACTTCTTCTCTCTCCGGGCATTGACAATGTCTTGATGAAGCCTGATTAAGGTAGCGTGGCTATCCCGAAACGGCTGGAACCCAAAATGCCGGCTGTCAAGAATTTTATTTTTTAACAAATAATGATTAATTCGGTTGGCGATCATCCTCTCGCAAATCTTGCAAGTCACTGCAGTCAGTGCAATAGGCCGGTAGGAAGCGACAAGTTTCTTTGATTTGTCTGGCTTAAGGATAGGCAGGATAACAGCAGAAGCCCAGTCAGGAGGAATGTCGCCCGTAAGCCAAATATCATTATACATGCAAAGCAGGCTATTCAAGGACCGGTCACCCAAGCCTTTAAACAGGGCAGCGCTGATCTTATCCTCTCCCGGGGAGGTGGATTTGGTACGGCGGATGGCGTCTTTGAGCTCAGCAAGAGAGAACGGGCTATTGAGGTTGGACTCACTATCAGAGCCATACGTTAAAGGGATTGGTTCATGAACACAGTCCTCACCAAAATGGTCAGCAAATAGTTCTGCTTGAGACGTCGATTCAGAGCTGGACATGCCATCAACTTGAAGGGTGAGGTGAGCATCAATCAGGGAGCTAGGCCTACTGGAGATTTTCCGGAAAACTTTGTGCAATAATCTGGGGTCTTTTGCGTCTCTACAAACCGAATCCCAAAAATGTTGTTTAGACTCCTTGATCACTTGGCGGAGCTTAGCAGAGGTCCTTTTGAATTTAACCCAATACTCACTGGAGGCCAGGGTGCGAGCTTTTCTCAAGAAAAATAACTTTTGCTTCCGTAGATTACTGCAACGAGAGTTCCACCAGGCAGGGAGGGTCTTCTGTGACTTTATATGGGCGGTGCTGTGCTTTTCCATCGCTCTGTGAACCATCTGACAGAATGAGTCATAGTTTAAATTAGAGACTGAAGGAAGCTTGTTATCAATCTCCCGACAGATATTTGGCCATTTATAAAGAACAGGCCTATTATGGGAGCCTGTGCTAATATCCGCAGATGTGATGATTGGGAAGTGGTCACTGTCAAAGAGGTCCTCATCCACCTGTATGGTGGTCTTCGAGTAAATATCCAAAGAGCAAATAGACATATCTATCAGGGAACAAGAGCCACTTGGAGAAACATGTGTAGGATTATCAATATTCATCATACAGAACGAACTGTTTGCCATCCAGTCAATGAAAGCTTCACCGTCGCGCGAGGACACCAGGGAGCCCCACATGCGATGATGAAGGTTGGAGTCACCTAGTATGAGGGAAGGCCCAGAGATATACTGCGTCACATTAGTTAAATCCTCGACCACTGAGCCCGATGAGGAGTAAAGATTGATGATGTTAAGAAACATGTTACCAAAAAACACCTGAATGCCCAATACCTCATTTGAGAAGTTGAGGGAACCAAAGTCAAGAAGAGTAGAAGACCAATTCGCCTTAATCGCAATCATCAGGCCAACCCCCGGGCGACCCATTCTATCCAGATGATATATTATCTTCCCAGGAATATCAACCGACTTTTCAGGGGTAAGGAAGGTCTCCTGAAGGACCAGGATGTCAGCAGTAGAGGAGCTTGTTTAACAGACTGCGGCAATTCCATTGTAGAATAGTTATACCCATCAAAAACAGCAAAACGGAAACAATGACAAAACAGGCGCAGCAGGTGAAACAAAAATAGCAAGAAACTGACAACAAGAACAAACTGCCCCTACCAGAGAACAATCAAAATGCAAACCAAACAATAAAAACACCAAAAAACATTTTTTTTTTTTACGTCATATGTCCTTGAGTCTTCGCATGCTTGTTAGGCCAATTACGCCTTTCAGTCGACGTGTCGCTTATTTTTGCAAAACAGTTCATAATAGTGCTACTTGGAGAGGCTTCAACAAATTTCTCCGAATGACTGGAGATGTGATCGATGATAATTTTTAACATCGCGTTTGTACGAGCTTCAAAAATTTTTGTAGCTGATCCATATCAGATGTCTGTTTACTAGTAATAGTCGCGTAGGATTTTTGTTCGGATTTAGGCGTAAATTTCCGACGTGCTTCAACAAAAGTTAGTAAGTTTCTACATTTAAATTCTAACAGTTCAACATCTTTAAGCCGAGCCGAACATTGATTATAGTCTGATCTGTGTTCAGACCCGCAATTAGCACATTTAACTGGGTTTGTACAGGGACCAGTGTGGAGGAGACTGCAATTCACACACAACTGATCAGAACTACATTTTTGTTGGGAGTGGTTATATTTAAAGCATTTCTTACACTGCCTGGGCTTGTCTATAAATTGGCGCACTCTCTGTATTGAGAGCCAAATCCTAACTTCAGGGGGGATAGAGGTGCCAAGAACCGTGATTAACACGGGAGAAACGTCATTTGTGCTCTCACGCCTTATAAATCTTCGTAGTTCCAGAATTTGAAGATTATTTTCCGTAGCCAGTTCTTTCCCAATGTCAGCCAGAGAAATATTTACCGGCATGTTAAAAAGTAGAAACCTATTACAAATATTCTCCCAACTCACTCTAGTCGAGACTTCAACTCCGAGAAAGGTAGTTATTTTACCTATATCAATTGCACACTCTGGGTTTTTCGTGCTCACTATAAATGTACCCGTGCGAGTAAACTTCACATTTTCAATCTTTTTGAATTGAACAGTTTTTGCTTGTAATTCTATTTGAACGGTGCGTGGGTCCCTTTCAGGAACGTTCTTAGCCTCAACACTCTTTATGAAAATATTAAAGTTCCTTGCACCATTTTCTGCAGCCATCAGTATTAATGTTTCAACCGAAGCTGAATTGCGAGACACATTTGGATTGATATCAGTAAACTGCACATTATTTTCATCCGTTTCCAACATTTCAATATTTTGTGACTCTATTTCCGGAGTACTATCTTCTACTATATTTATAATTGAGTTCGCCATACCGGCGAGATACCCTTTTTACAAACACAAAATACCATACAACACTGACTCGAAAAGGTCACCTAACTCCAGGAAACCAGGGAAAAAAACCAACTTATCAAGAAACAATTCAAAAGACTTACCCCGTTGGAGACCAGAAATAAAAGCAAAACAAGAAAACACCAACCTCAATACCCGAGAAGACACAAACACACCTAGCTACTATTCAGTACACGCCCCCCACGTTTTTCCGCAGAGACCGTCAACCGTGCAGCTCAATATCCACTTTTCAATGTGATAGCTGATAGATATCAGATGTTTGTTTGTTTGTTTGTTTTTGACCCTCTCGGGCCCGGTGAGAAGCTTTCTATTTCTGTATAGCTGTCATAATCCACTACCAAGATAAACTACAAAAGAAGGATATACCCGAAACCCAAATAGACCGGCACACCGAAGTACCACCACTGACAAGTTTAACTCCTAATTAGCAGCATCGATCCAACTCCGACAGTGACGATAAATCTCATTCAATAACTGAGAAAACAAAACCAACTCTTCACCACCCTTTCTCCCCATTGCAGAAAAAATCTCTTCGTACGACATACTCTTCGACATCGATAACTTTCCAAAAATCTTATCCCGAATCCTACAAAATTTCTTACATCTCAAAACCAAGTGTTCCTCGGTTTGCTCCTCGCCATCACACAAATCACACTTAGCATCCCCACTACCCAGAAACTTCTTATGACGAACCAGAGTAAGAACAGTCTTTGTCAGAAACCGAGCAAAAATTACAGCACTCTCCCTCCTAAGACAGTGATGCGGATGCCCTATGCTAGCGTAATCCCAACCACGACCTGGATGAACAATCCTATATTGGTTCCAATCCCAAATATACTCCCTCTGTTTATTACTTCTCACAACCATCATCCAGTCTTCGGGAGAAAACCATGGAATCCCAATATTGTTATACGGGCCCTTCCTGGCCAACTCATCTGCACACTCGTTGATTTCAATTCCTTTATGTCCAGGCATCCAGATAAACTCCATCTGAAACTGATCAATCCTCTTTCTGTTGATCTCATCCCTTAGCATGGTGATTACCGCCACCGACTTACGGTTGATCTTCTCAAGGGCCATCAAGACACTTTTAGCATCCGTGAAAAACATATATTTTCCACCCTCCACCATATAATATTTGATGGCTACCAATAAAGCAATCGCTTCCGCTGTAAAAATCGAATTGATGTTGGGAATTTTCAACGCCAACCGGTTACCCGTATGTTGATTGACCATTCCAATCGCAGTCTTGTTCCCCTTTTTTGATGCGTCTGTTGCTATGATGATCGCTTTGTCTCTGTGCATCTGATAAAACCAGTCAAACAAATTCCTAATTACCTCCTCAGGGAAATCTTTATTCTGGAAAGGCCAGGCATTAACATAAATTTTACAGTTTTCATTCACCTTGGTGCCCCACTTATAAGTAATCATTTCGTTAACATTCGTGTTATGCCGACTGAGGATAGTCAGATCCCTGTAAAGTAAATCCTCTAACAAAACATCAGTATACTCTTTATGTTTAAACTCTGAGATCGCCCTCTTTACAGCCAGAAATTCTCTTCTTGAGTGGCTACTCCAGACCCCGCTCTCTTGTAATAGCACCGGGATTGGGCACCACCTTGGCATGCCACTCGCCCATCTAAGACCTACATTCTGAATCACTTGTAGTTGGCGACTTTCCGTTTTGTTTGAGTGCGCGAGAATCCTCGGGTTACCATCGAGAAGAGATCCCATCATGCTATTTGTGATTTTTAAAAGATACTTGGTTTCAGTACCCCAACTCCTGCCAGCAATAACTTTAAGCATGTTCATTCTTTTGCTCGATTTCTCTTTCAGCATGGCAATGTGGTTCTTAAGATTCCCCTGACTGTTTAAAAACACCCCTAAAACTCTTAACTTTTCTGAAAAATCGACCTCCTGACCTTTAATCTTTAACTTCTCCACTTCCTCATTCCACCGCCCTATCTTCATGATTTGGCACTTATTTGGATTCACCTCAAGATTCCACGCACACAACCAACGGATAGTCCTAATCAGATTCTCCTGTAAAATATCCCTTAACCACTCCACATTTTCGTGAAAACCATAAAGAAAAATATCGTCGGCATAGATCACACAATGAATACAAGAGTCAAAAATCTCAAAGATATCAGCTAAGTAAATGGCAAACAGAAAAGGAGAAAGAGGACTGCCCTGTAATAAGCCCCTCAGATACATGAATGGCACCGAGTACAAACCCCTCCACTTAACCCGAATCCTCAGCTCCTGCATGAGATTCCGGATCAGAATACACAGATCAGCACCTAGCCCCAACTTTTTTAGTTTAAGCAGTAGACCATCCCACCATACATTATCATAAGCACCTTTAATGTCCAAAGCCACTAAAAATCCCTTCTGTTTGGCTTGACGTCCTCTTCGAATATCCCTGTAAATCTTGTACGCAGCAGCCTCGCAGTCCCTGAACGGAATAAAACCATAGTGGTTCCTATGAAAGATTTTGTTTTTCATGCTCCAATTGAGCAGAATATCTAATATCATCTTTTCAAATATTTTTTACTGGTCACCGTCAAAGCAATTGGCCTATATCCCCTTATGTCGTTTCTTTTTTTTTCCTGGTTTTTTAATGGGCAGCATGATGACTTCTTTCCATATTTCAGGGATTTTTTTTTGTCTCGAGAATCCTATTATACATCTCCAGTACCTGACATAACACCTTGGTTTTAAGGTTTTTAAAAAAATTCATTTTGATCCCGTCTATACCAGGTGTAGTAGATTTACTTTTCCTGATTATCCTCTCCATATGGTCCATCGCAAGCCTTGTGTCCAAATCATCATCTCCCAAGAAGTCAATAGGTATGTCATGAAGGATCGGAGAATTTTGGAATACAGTAGCAAACGAGTTTGCTTGAGAAACCGCATCAGGTGGACAGTTTGGAAAATTGAAGTCCATGTTCGCCTCCTCCTCCTTTAACTTGTTAATCCCTCGGATAATCTTATATATATGCGGGCCCCTTCCAGCCTCCCTGGCAACCGAATCCCAAAACTTCTGATTGTCTTTCTTAATCTACTTCTTCAGTTTAGCGTTATAGAACTTGTATTTGCATCATAAGTCCAACTGACCTAACCGGACTGCCTTTCTGTGATAAAACCTTTTAAGAGCCAACAGTCTACGGGAAACAATCCCCCACCCAGGCGGAAGATTACCCCCACTCACTGGAAACCTCTCCGTACACTGCATCAAAGTCTGGGAGATAACTTTTGACCAACTGTCCAACCCCTCAACATAAACATCATCATCCAAACCATCCACAATCGAGCAAACACGCTGCCAACTGACATGAGTCCAGTATCTTTTCTTACTACTACCACCATTGAACTTATCAAGAATCCTGATAGGATAGTGATCCGAACCCAACGGATCGGAAAGGACATCCACCTGGAAGCCCCGAGCTAAATTATCCGACACAATTGTCAAGTCCAATAATGACCCCAAACCCCCGCCCCTACCTCTCGTGGCCTGATCTAAATTCATTAAAATAGCATCCGTATGAGTAATCCAATTCATCAAATTTATCATTTTATAGGCTTTAGGGTTATTATGCCAGTTCAGAAAGTTAATATTGAAGTCGCCAACGATGATATAGTCATGCCCGATCACCTCTTTGATACTATCCAACCATCTGATATCGGCAAACCGTTTCGGCGCATAGATATTGATGATAGCTATCCACCTTTTTTTGTACCAAATTTGAATCCCAAGAGCCTCGTGGTCACGGCCAATCGTCGGGAGCTGAAGCATCCTAACAGGTATCCGCTTCGACACCGCAAGCAGCAATCCGCCTCCCGCCCTCGATAAACAACCAGGCCTATCAGCACGAAAAACATTCCTATTCCTCAAGGATAAATTAAAATTATTGCTAAGAAGCGTTTCCTGAAACGCCCAAACTATACTGTTACGAAACATACCAGTACGAAGCCAGGGCAAGTTTGACCTTAATCCCCTTATATTCCACTGAACTAACAAAGTGTCCATAAACAATAACTAAAAATAAAAAACACTAATAACATAGCTCAATAAAAAGACAAAAAATTTCAACACTTACCCCAAAAATCAAAGTCCTGTTTAACCCAGAGTAAATACTTATCAACCAACCGATAATGAACACCTCACTAGCACCAAGTAAACAAACACCAACGAGTCCATAGAACTTATCCATTTTCCTGATCTACCAGCATTTTATCATTCTCTGGAGTTAGGCTTGCTTGTAACAATAATAATTCGCCTTCCTGGGCTTCATTTGTTAGTTTCAATTTCTTTTCTCTTAGCTGGTCATAGAACTCAGCCATGACATCTCTTTTTCCTCTTTTGCTTTTTTTTGTAGTTTCATCTTCGTTTCCTTCCGACCCCTTTTCAACTGCATTTTCTGGTTTTTGCTGTAAACTCACCATAACTGCACACATGTTAGCTACAATGTCCATAATCTTGTTGAACTTTTCTTCCATCAGTATCACTAGCTTGTGGTAATTGCTTTCATCATTCACTTTTTCAATGTTTGTTTTTGTTTTGGCTGCATAACTTTCGGTTGTTTTCCAGTTGAACTGTCGCCTGGCTTCTGCCAAAGTTATATGATTTTCGCTCTTATATTTTTGAATTTCAACCTCTTGTTTTTTTATTTCACATTCATCGTCGTCTGCTTCATGATTTTCCCCACAATTTGCGCATCTAATTTCCTCTTCTTTACATATCAATTCAGGGTGTTCTTTTCCGCATCTTTTGCATCTCTTTTCATTTGAACATTTATTTGTTCCATGATTAAAGCTTTGACACACATTGCATCTTCTGGGCCTATCAACAAATAAACTAATTTTTTGCCTCATGTAGAACATTTTCACGTATTCAGGTAACACATGTCCATAAATGGTTAGTAGCACAGTTCATGTGGGTATTATCCGACCTTCGTGTCTAGTAGTAAATCTTCTGATATTTTGGATTGTTATTTGATTTTCTTCTTCTATCTCTTCCTGGATTTCCTTGAGGGTTATATCCGTGTCAATTCTGAAAATTAAAAATCTTGTTATGTTTTCATTCATTAGTATATGCTTGACTTTAGTATTAAATATTTGCTCTTTATTTACAATCTCGTTGGCACATTCGTAACTTTTCGTGGTAATTAACATCTTGTTGTTTCTGGTGTATCTGACTGTATCTATTTCTTTATAGTGTTCAAAGTTCTGTTTCATTTCATTTTTTAGCCGGATTGGGTTTAGCTTATGTAGCCCGCCCTCTTGACTCTCTATAATAATAACGTAGTCTTTTAAATTTGGTACAAAGTTGATTTGCTGCTTAGCCGTCCTCCCGTCATTCCAGTTATATTTTTTGAATTCTTCATTATTGAATCCTGTACTTTCTTTAATCTTTACATCCGTTCCCGATATTACTCGAAACCGTGCCAGGTGACCAGTCCAACGTACTCAGACTGTACACGTGCACTTAAAAAGAACTACACTCAACACTAATTACAAATAAGAAATACAAACACTAATATATTACAATACTCGAATAAATTTACTCTCACCACACTGACAAGCAAAACCCTCGACGCGCACGTGAGCTAATAGCTGCCACAACAACACCACACACGCTCACCGGGCCTCAACTTCCACGTTCGTTTCCAACAGACAAATTGAAAGCCCGTCATTTTCACAAACAAATTCAAAGCAGACCAGATATCAGATATGTTGAAAATACAAAATAATAAATCAAATGTTCGATTCATCAAAATATCTTAATTGAGTTAATTTCGATTGTTTATTATAAATAAAAGCGAACAAAATAATAAGGTAAGTAATGCATAAATGTAAATAAGGTAACAATCGCTTAAAAATTACTTTCCCCCTCACTTCTTCCAAAATTCAAATGGAGAAACAAGTTGGTGGTCCTCACCCTTATCTAAAACCACGCGACCACACAACCAATGGGGTGGCTGTAATTTTGGCCCTCCAGATTAGAATTTCACCTCCCCCCTCTCCGGCGTCGGCCATATTTGACTTTTACCGCAGTTGATTTGCGCACCAAAAATGGCTCACCGTAGTCAAATATGGAGGAACCAGGATTGGGGGGGGGGGGGGAGGGATAACAGCATGAAGTGACGTCATTTTTGTCGTTTCCTTTAATCTTCATAGCTCCATGGAGCTGACTGGTGTGCACTTATCATTACTTTTTCATAAAGGTTCTCGTTGTATAGATTTTCCCAGATGATTTCAATTTTCAGATCACAAAGAACCAATCAACCCAAGTGACAGACCACTGCACTGTTTGCAAAACACTAAACGCAGTAATCAATTACGGTAAACGCTGAAAGGTCGCAAACGCTCCTCAGCAGAATGAAGATTTGCATTTGCAATCAATTAAAAGCTATTATTGAAATATATATTAAGTTCTGAAAATAAGTAAAATGAAGATTATAATGAAATCATTTTTAAAAGTTACAGATTTGTTTGGGAACCGAAATTTCTACAAACTTCTGGTTATTTTATCTTGTGTTGCTGGACTTTACAAAATTT